>JAOWBP010001760.1:40357771-40376664 GCA_028571105.1 Tragopan temminckii | reverse complement strand
CAGCTCTCTGTCTTTCCTGTACTGGGGCTCCAGACCCGGACACAGTACTCCAGATGGGGTCTCACAAGAGCAGAGTAGAGTGGGACAATCACCTCCCTGTCCCTGCTGGCCACAGTAGGGAAATAAGGAAGCAGGAGTGCCAGAAAAGCAGGAGCCAAGGTGAGGAAAAAATGCTCCTCTGGGGCCTGTGTCACATGAGCCTTGACACGATGCCAGCTTTCCTAGAGCTGAGCATCTTCTAAGCCCTATTCTCTCCAACAGGAGCTGAGATCTGCTCTTAGGCTGTTAAATTTTTACAATAGCTGAAACAAACCAGAGAGCTCCTGCTCTCTATTTCTGGGCCTAAGTTGCTGGGACCAGGCAGGAGGACTCGTCCCCCCAAGCTCTTGGCTCTAGTATTTATTGCTTCTTACCATGCAGTTTGGACACTTGTAGAATGTGTTGCAAGACAGAACTTTTAACTCCGGCCTTTATTTAATTTCACACTGAGTGAGGCCTTTATTCTACATCTTTCTTTAGTGGACAGAAATGTGTTTGGTCTATATTAACTTTTTGTACTGTACCAATGGTTGGCATCGGTTGGTTTCATTTTTTTTGCACTATAAATGTTAAAATAAACAAACCAAGGTCCCATGTGGTGGTCAGGGATTTTGCCAGATCATGGGAAGTAGTGGGCCCCGAGAGGCTTTGAAAACCACCCAGAGAAATACAGTACAGAAGATTTGCACCAAGCAGGGATAATAATCTGTTCCAGAAGCTAGAAAATATTTTCCAGGAGACTTGGCAATTATGACTGGAGATGGAGAGAAAATGAAAGAGTGAAAGAAAGAGAGGAAGACAGTGAGAGAGAAACTGCTGTTTTTTTTTTTTTCTGGGAAAAATAGAAAAGTCTGAGAAAAACTCCATTATTGCAGGGTACTTAGCAACAATGAGAGGTTCGGTCAGCAGCAGCAGCATCTCCAGACATGCAGATAAAGTTCTTCGCCTACTGCGGAGTCCCAGCAGATGATAGCTCTAAGAAGTCGTTGTTTATGAGAGATGACATATAGGACTGGTAGATAAGAATTTTAAAATTCAAACTAACCTGTACCAGTTTCTTAGACCACAGAATGAGGGCTAGGAAGGCCAACAACACTTTGGTCTGAGCTTCCTGAAGCCAGTTAAGTTTCAGTCCTTGGGTTGGGCTATAAAGTTTCGGACAGTTATTCTCATAAGGAGCTAAGAGGCTGTCTAACAGAAGCTCATCATTTAGGAAGGCCTGGAGCTTCGATGCGATGATAACTTGACATGAAGAACCCACCACTTTCTTTGATGATTTGTTTTAACGTTTATTCTCACTGTTAAACATCTCTGATTATTTTCTCACTCGGATTTCTCAGGCTTCCACTTTCAGCTATTGGCTTTTGTTACATATTTCTCTGCTAGATTAAGAGCTCTTCAGTCCTTGACAACTTCCCCCAGGAGGGAGATATCCTCTGTAATCAAGCCACTTCTCATTTTTTTAACAAGTCTTTATTACACTCAACCAGCTGAGTTCTCCAAGTCTTTGCTTTGGCATTTTTCTCTAGGCCTTGCACAATTTTTTTTTGCGGCTGTTTTTCACACTGCTCCAGTATTTCAACTATCTTCTAAAACTGTGGGCCTTGAAACAATCTCCCTGGTACCGTACATAGGGATAAAACCGCATCCCTGCTCAAACTGGATCGAGGCAGTAAACTTTTCTGTTCTTACAATCTCATTCTTTTTTCAGTCCCTATCAGAAGCTGATTTGGTTTCCAGCCGCTAATGAGATCCTACTTCCTTCAGTGTTTTGCTGGCGTCTCTTGCTCACATGCTCAGTCATAGTGATCATCTGACTCGGCTTCAAAAGAACAAACTGTCAAGGTCCTTTGTAAAGTTTTTACAGTCATGCCAGTGTGGCAAGATCAGTGCTGTCTCAGTCTTACCTGCGACCATAGCTGATGACTGAGACACTGTAGTCACGCTACCATCTTGCTGGCTCAGTCTGATCATACCTAAGCAATACAGAATAACTCACTGCACATGCATGGCCATCTGAAAGGAACACTTTAATGAGCTTTTTGGAGAGGCTTCAAGCCCTATGTTAATCCCTTTGGAAGAAACTACACAGACATTGTATATCATTAGTCTCCTACAAGAATGCTATGTTGTAAAACAGTGCAGACTTCTACTGACTGTGTTCCCATCTAATTTCATTAACAATTCATTTTTTTATTTTTTTTTTCTGCTTGCTGTCCCATTTTTTGGCCTAGGATCCCCTGTCAAGCAAACTAAACTGCAGTGTTGTCAAGTGTCCTACTGGTGACCTACTGGGATGTTGGCTGAATGCTATGCATTGTTCCAAGCTCCTTCTAGTGTTTCAAGATTCATTGTAACAGTATTTTGAGGCTAGGGTCTTCTCCACCATCTCTGTAGGTCTCTTGTCTGCAAGTTATCTAGGTTTTCTGATTTTCAAAACATTCATTCTGAGTCAGAGTGGTTTAATACAGTCTTTTTTAGTTGTGAGAAGAAGGAAGGCATATACGCACAGCAGCTTCTGCCTTCCAGATACAAATAAAAACAGAGTAAGGCTATTTGTTCTATGCAACTATAGATCATTGTCTCATCTTCAGCTGCAAAGTGGCTACTTCCCTCTTCTTTATGTGTTGTGTCAAAGTAGTCTTATTGTTGCTTATAACACAAGTAAGGCTGCCCTCTTCCTTTCCATCTTCAACTGCTTTGTATATAGGTTCCATATTATAAAGGCTCCATACTTGTCTCTCTTATTGGCGCTTAGATAATTTCACTCAAACATTGCTCTTGATGACTGGAGGTAATTTTCTGAGAGACACTAAAGTATTCACATAGTCTAAAGTCTGGCATGTGAGCCAAGCTCTAGAAGAAACCATCTTCTTCAATAGGGAATTCAAACTCTTTCATGATGTGCTTAGAATTTCATCAAAAACTGAAGAAGTGGATGAGCGTGGGCACTGAAATGGTGTGGGTCACTTCAGAACAATTTTCTATCCTGGTTTACTTCCTTTTAACTCATTTTTCTCTCTCTCTTCAGATGCACCAAACTACTCATTCAGCTTGATACATCTATCAAATACTTTTGTTTCTAAGTTAATAATCATTCTTCTTCTACCTACTTTTTTTTTTTTCTGCCAACTTGTCAAAGTTCCATAAAGATTTTGCTTTTTCTAAATTCATCTACAACTCATCAGTAGTGTCTTCTGTTTGTCCCTACTGAATGCCATGCTGCTACACACAGGCTACTATCAAGTTTCATACTAATTATCAATATCCAGCATAAGGAAAATCAAAAAATTTACCTCTCCAGACAAAATACTCTTTTGCTGGAAATTACTTTTTTAGGACTATATTGCAAGAGAATCATACCTCTTCAGGATGTAAAAAAAAAAAATAAAAAAATTAGTCATACGTGGTCCTCCAGAGCCCTCCCAAAGTCTGCATCTGGAGGTGTGTGCTGGAAACAAGAGCAAATGGAAGGAGGACAGAGACAGTAAAGCTGAGAGGTAAATAAATCAGTAAACTTACTTTACAGACACACGTTTCCTCATATATTTCCACTGTATTAAGTAGTGTACCTTCTTTAGATTTCTGAAAAGCCTCTGCCTATATTCTGCTTATTAAAACATAATTAACTGATGCTTGTACTTATCCTAAGACCTCTTAAATTAACACTCCATATTATTAAAACTCAAAGCAGTGTTTCCCAGACTATTTTCAGTGTTTTCCTTTTTTTTTTTTCCACTGTACAAACTTCTGATGCTACTGCATTTAGACAGGATGTGGGATGCAGTGTTTGGATTATTACCTGTCATTTCAATGTGCATAGGTTTTTGTTTCTTTGTTTTGTTTTTTATTATTTTTTTTCCCCCCCCATAACAAGATATAATTATCAGAGGTACACAGAGAGAGATTGGGTTTAAGTCCTCATTCTGGAAATAACAAAAATTGGGAAATGCCATGTTGTGTCAAGAAATGACAAATGTGGTTCATCCAGTTTTCTGTGTGAATTGAGCAGGCTGTTTAGTGATGCCTCTGGCTAAATATTTTTCTTAGTTTCTGTTGAAATGGAACACAAAATTGTCTCCTGTAACTTGCGTATCAATATTTTTTCTTCCTTGGTGATGATAGTTAGGGAGTTGTTAAATTCAAAACAGGAATATAACTGCATAAATAAACCAAAGTGATCCCAACCCATAGGGAATTGGTATCCAGATACTCAGCCAACCAAAACTGGACATGTTTATGTAAGAAAAGGACTTGTATTCCCTGTTCTGTGCCAGGCCCCTTGGTAATTAATGTACCAGTACAAAACTGTTCATTCATTAACACAACATACATGTCATGTGTAGCTCTTTCAAAGGTCCTGAGCAGTCCTAAACTCAGTAATAAGCATTACTATAAGTTTCTGGCTGGAGACAGAAGCAGCAGGAGTGCATAGGGAGTAGAAAGGGGAAGGCAGGCAGCACAAATTATCCATTTCAGGTATGAGGTAGCTGAGAGCAAAGAGCCCATAGCAACTCCAAAGTAACAAACAACTTCAAATCCCAGTATGATGCTGTCTCCAAAGGCGCAGGCGATATCTCTTGCTCACACTGAAATGGCCAGGTAGGACCACTCAAACTCACACGTAGACAATTGGCTGGTTATAGGATTCCATAAAGAGGAATCAAAGCCAGAAATCCCTCTGAAATGTCAGTTTCAGCTGTGCATCTCTGTTCTTCCTCCAACCTCCTCCCTAAGCCCCAAAGGGAGCAGGTCAGATGGTGATACAAAGCCAAAAAGCACTGTCTGAGATGTTTGCTTTATTGCTGAAAAATCAAATCATGTTTTGAAGCAAAGATTTTGTTTTGGGCCAGCCAAATCTGAAGGCATTGAGGTTTGTCAGAGCCAAGGAAACTCTGCCCCAATCCCTTACGCCAAGTATTTTGCACTTCCAAAGTAATCATAGGTCTATATCTGTAAACATATATAGGGTGTGTGCAGGACCTTGTAGCAGGAATGAGAAAGGAAGGGAAAGTTGCTTACTGTGTGACCAACAGTGCATACTGTCAGGCAAATATGGTCTAAAGCAAGTCTGGAATTGAGAAGTTTATCTACTGTGCTTTTTTTGTTTAAGACACTTTTGCCAGGGAAGATGCCATGTTACCAGGAAATGGCTTTTTGATGTGATATCATGTGTTCTGCTGAGTTCTCCTGGAAAAGTCACTGGACTGAATGCCCAGCTCCATGAAAACAATTGAGACTGGGTCTCCAGATACAATGGAGCTGCTTTCCATCAACACAGACTGCTTTTTAAAAATATTTGTGAAGGCACGGTAAGCATAGGCAACCCTGGAAAGACTATTGTTAATGTTTCTGACCTGTTGGCATACTTTTCTCAACATAAACCCTTTTATCACATCCTGAAGAAAAATCACCACGTGAACAACCACTTGCTGCCCTCATATGACATCAGGCTGTTCTCTGAAAGAGACCCCTGGCATGGCATGGTCCTAGCAGGAGTATGGCAGGGAGACATTTCCATGCGACACTTTAGATAGAATTTGGCTCGAGTAGGGAGGGAGAAATAAAGACAGGCTCACCAGAACACCTCCACTTGCTGTTTTAATTTCCTCAGTCCCACAGATGAGTGTAAACAATCACTGGCCAAGATAAGCATGGAAAGAAAGAAAACATACTGAAAGGCACATGGCTGTACTCAGACTGCCTGTAAATGGAGGCCACAAGACTGCTCTCAGTGTCGCTTGTTTACCTCTAGCCTGTGTGGGTAAGTTGGTGAGCCCCACTGTGCTCGTATCCGCAGTTGCACACTAAGGCACACGGACAGGAGTTGAGCTGACTGCCGGTGGAGGGACTGCACCGTGACACCACATCGGCCTCCCACTGCCACTGTAGTGCTGAATCCCAAAGCACCTACAAACCCCATGGCTGACAGGACAAATGCAGGCCATTCATATTGGAAGAGGGTCTGCCTGCAAGCTGCCATCTACAGAGAGGGAAAGACATTTGCCCTGTAGAGAAGCGAGTGAAAAATTTTTGTCTCCCCATGAAAGTACTGAGTCTTATTAGCAGATAATATGCAAAGAGATTTTGTATTGATCACAGCAAGATTTACTGCTTCAAAGAGTGTGAGATTTTCTTGGTTGCACTTTTTTTGGGGGGGCACATTTATCACACTTTCAGTAAATTATTAAAGATCTAGAGGTTGATTTTGGCATAGGGTACTACACAATGCCCAGTCATTTTGGACAAAACCATAAAAGCCTCTGTTCAAGATCAGTGCAGTCATGATGCCTGTTGGGGAATTTGTGAGGAGAAAACTGCAAAGAGACGGGAGATTCAACTGGCACTTCCTGAGAGTAACACTGCTTGTGGTCACGTCCTCTTGCTTGTATCTTGTTCACAGTGAAAGAAGAGTTCTGAGTGCTTTCCTGTGTCTCACCATAACTGCATAGGTTTTGAAATTGAAAGAAATGATCAGGTTTGACCTGCCTCATCAGGAGTCAGCTGTTTCTGACAACTTTCTTTGGATAGCTTGCTCCAGTGGCTTCTTTGGCTCCCTACAATAAATGATCACTTTCACATGAACTTGGCAAATGTCAGTTGCTTCCTTTTCAGTCTGGGAGGTTTTACATTATCTTGAAAAGAGCGGCTGTTGTGTGAATGAGACCATTTCAGTCCCACTGGTACCACAGAGGGGCCAAATTTGCCCTGTCACATGAAGTAGCAATGTTCACAATCCTTAGAAACAAATCTATTGCTCAACCTTGCAGACACATCCAAGTAGCCCTGCTGGGACATTATTTACAGATTCTGAGATAGTAGCTTTGAGGAGATTTTCCATGAGACACTGGATAGTCAGTGAGAAAATGGAGCACTGCATGACAAGGGACAGTCACCTGCATCTGCTCAGCAGAGAGAACATATGAAGGTGGCCACAGGCTGACAATAAGTTAAAGAAACAAATGACATCCATCCCCTTGTATGCTTGCCTGTCAAATCTGTGACTTCCAACTTGTTGACTAGAGCTAACATAGTACTGGTGGGCAGGTAGAGTCCCTGGAGCAATGGCTGAAATACAATGAATTTCCTAGACCAGTTAGTAATTAAACACAAGCAGTGATGTCTGTTCTTCTGCTGCATAGGGAGCAGCCTTGTCCCATTGCTGCTGCTGCAATTAGTATTTAAAGGAGCTCCAAACAAACCTTACTCAGTCACATTGACTGACACATCTATGATATCCCAACCAACACAGCAGCAAATCATAGAATGACCAAGGTTGGAAGAGACCTGCAAGATCATCTAGTCCAACCATCCACCCACCACCAATATCTCCTCACTAAACCATGTTCCTTAGTATAACATCTAAATGTTTCTTGAACATGTCCAGAGACAGTGACCCAATCACCTTCCCGGGCAGCCTGTTTCAGCATTTGACCACTCTTTCAGAGAAGAAATTTTGGTCAAGATATCACTGGCCCTAGGACAGCTTCTAACATCCAGCAGCTTTTTGTTATTGAGGGAAGTAATGGAGCAAGAGTAGCTACACACATCATTGTTTCTCTGAGAACAAGAAAAGTGCTCACACAACAGTGGTAGAAAACTATTTTGGATTCCAACAACAATGGAAACTAACATGAGTTTTGTAGAGGCATAAATTTTTAGTCCTCTAGGCTAATTACACCACCATAAAACACGGCAATAAAATATGATTGAATTGCTTGAGATGGAACACACAGAAAGGAGAAGGCAGGAGAAGTAAAGAGAAGGGCAATTACCAAGGCATTGTAATAAAAAAAAAAACAACCATCCAGCTTTCAAAGTTTAGCATTCCTATTTGATAGCTGATTGAGCAGTGTCAGGAGAAATCCAAGCAGCTGCACAGCACTTTAAACAATTAAGCAAGGGTGCTTGATTATGCTGTCTTTTTAGGCCACAGAGTTCCAGTAATTAAAGACATGCACACGTAGGCAATCCTTAGATATTTATCAATACAGAGGGAACCACAGTTCCAGGCTTACTCTCACCAGTGTGAGGTCTGAGGCTCCTGCATCCCTGGATGCAGTGGACTTATGCTGCCAACAGAACACACTTCAATTGTGTCTATAAAGCACAGGCTGTGCTCCAGCTCTTCATTTCCAGGAGGTCAGCAATAGGCGGAAAAGACTAGGTGAGGCATTCAAACACAGGCACCTTCTCACTACTCCAAATAATAGAGTGATGCAAAGTATATGGAGATATGAAGAGTGTATCTCTGTATACTCCATATATCCTATAGTCTCTTGATATACTCTATCTATAGAGATATCTATACACATCTTACACTCCATGCAATGAGCATAATATTCTCAAACACAAGATACGAAGATACAAACTTTCTTCAGCAGAAAACAGTTTCTGCATCAGCATTTATCCCCTTCTGCTTCCAGCGATCATTGGTGGGGGCTGACAATAAGTTAAAGAAACAAAAGACTTTCATCCCTTTGTATGGTTGCCTGTCATAACATTGCTGTCACCTTTCCACAATGTTCCCAGTCATCTCAGATAAACTGGAGAATGCTATGCCTTGGGTTGGTGTATTATTTTCTTCCCAGGGATCACTGGCTGCTATGTGACCCTGATACCCTGTCTTGTCTCTGAAGCCCAGACACAAAATAAGGCTGACAAGACTGATCTGAACCACTCATTCCTCATGCATGTGAACAGAAGGGCTACAGACTGCGAATGAGATGCTGTTAGCATAGCAAAGCAACTGAACAGATCAATACAATGGGAAAGGCATTACAACAGATGTGCAATGATGAAAAGACCAGCACAATAGAAAAGGGAAGAAGATTGCTCACCTGTATCAGAAGATTCCACATTCACAAGGGAAAGCTTTCTGTCTGGCAATCCCTGCTTGGTAAAACTTTCCCCATTGGGGTCAGCCCTCAAATGAGATCTAAGAGAGGTGCAGCCAGGCTCCACCCCTTTCAGTCACACAGCTGAATTGCCTTCACCTGTGCTCCCAGGGATGACTTTTTCCAGGTGCTCAATCAGTGGTTCAGGCCCTGAGTCAACAGTTCCCATACATACAGCAACAGCAGAATTAACATCCAATATTGTACACTGGAAAATGAGAGCAGAGTTAGATGTGCTTATTGAGGCAAACTCATAAATATCCTGCAGAGTCCAACCGGGTGTACAGCTCCGTGTAAGACCCCACTGAATGTTGAAACATCAGTTTAGCTTGCCTGATGTTTAGCCTCACCTCTTTATTTATGTTTGGAACCACCCTCTGCTCTTCTGAGCACAGTTAGATTTTAACCATTTCAAGGAAGAGGGAGTCAGCATTTGCTAGCTCTAGAAGTTACAGGATAAGCATAAAAGCCAGGCAACATTTGCAGGAAGAGATACTGTGCATATTTTCATTTGCTTTTGAATCATGTTTTCACTTTACATGCCACTTCTTTTATCAAACCTCTTGTGAGTCCAAAACTAGTTCACAGAGTGGGGAGGGAGCTTACTGAGGCCAACAACTAACTCTATGTTGCAGGTCAAGCTCCGTTGTTTTCACTCCTCCTGGCCAGCCAGTAACATGGCCCTGCCCTCACAGATGTACTATCCAAAGAAACTTCTGGGGGAACGCACCATCCAGGTCAAATCTGTATGTTCAGTGGACACGTCCACACACTACTACTAAGTCAGCATTTGTTTAAATATAAAGCAGTAAGCTGAAGAAGCACCTTTTCCTTATGCTCAGGCTCAGAATGTAAAAAACTCTGCAAAAGACTTAACTGTGCCTATTAGCCTGTTCAAAATCAGTTTCCTCTCACTGATGATTTCTGTGTTATAACAATACCACTGTTGCTGCTGTGAAGTGCACAGTGCAGCAGCTGAAGACCTCATCTATGCTGCTATAAACTGTAGATGTTCTGTGCTTGGGCACTCATGTGCTAGAGCATGCTGCTGTGACCTGGCCACTGAACTAGTTAAAACAGGGTGTGTATTGTAACAGAAGGCAGATTGTTCAAGCTCTTGAGTTATTCTCTCTCTTTCGTGCCCCAGGAAAAAGTGCTGGTTTGTGTCTCACTTCCTCCAGTCAAAGACCTTGCTCTGCAAACCAGTCTCTGAACACTTATGTTTTAGCACTGCTGACCTCCAAACCCCAGAGTATTCACTCAGTGGATATTTCAAATGCTTAAGTGAGCTACAACTAGAAGGAATACAGGTACATGAACTTTATCCCATTCCAGGCTCCAGAATACTGACTGGTGTTACCCAGCTAACTGGCAATTTGGGCTACGTCATTCAACATTGCTTCAGAAGAACAAGTCCACAGATTGAATTTTGGTGATGTGTATAAAAGCCCCCTTCCAGAAGATGTTGTCTTACCAGGGAGAAAGCAGAAAGAGGGGAGAGAAGTGGTCTTCTCAGAGATGATGCATCCCACGATCTTGAGCAATTCCTGAGCCATTATCTCAGGATCTCACATTTCAAATACTGTAATAAATAGAACCACTCCTTAAGAAACTGACAGACTGTGGGGATCTTCCAGCATCTCCACCGGGACTCTCAGAGGGGGCAACCTTTAGCAGTCTCAGCTTTGGATGGGGGAACCTTTTCCCACATCCGTAATAGCTCCATTTTTGACAGTGAAGATGTGTCTGGGTGGCCAATATTTTCTTGTAAACATAAGCTGAATATTTTCCTTATAGAAATGACAAATTCTCTGTTAAAAATTTATAGTCTTCCCTCTCTAATATTCTGGTGGCTGGACTCCCATAATCCACCTTTACCTTGCCTGTCACCTTTCCTCACTACAGACCTGGGAAGTGCCACCAACCGACCAGAGGTTAGCAGGCAGTCAGGCGATTTTGAGACCCTTCCTCCTTCTCTCCTCTGCTTTTCTCTCCTCTGCTTACAAGCTATGCGTATAGAAGACCTCAGAGGAAGGAAACTGGCAAAGTCAGAGAGAAGAAAGGAAATTAAAATCTTCAGATCCCCCAGGCTATATCCTTTCTTGCTGACAGAAGCAGGTCTGCTGTAGGACTCGGTGGGAGCTGCTCCCCCTCTGCCTGCTGTAAGATGGGATGATGCGAGGCTGTGTTACCTCTGGTGGAAGCGCACGGTGAAATGGCTCAGGAGCAGTGTCAGAATGAACTTCTGGCAGGGGAAAGCTCATCATGCCCCAGTGCTAACATCACTTAACCTGGGGAGACATGGGGAGGAAGGAGAGCCTGTAGGACAAAAGGAGCGTCCCACACCTACTGCTCTTGTTAGAGAAATGTGCTTGTGAACAGCTGAAAGACATCTGGGTCTGACAGTCTGCAACAAGCACTCATCCGTGGACATGCAGAGGTAGCTTCCATTTGTCTACATAGCAACATAAGGCACTGGGAAAAACTAGCTGTTCACCACAGCGCTTTCTTGGGCTTTTAGCTCTGACCTGCCACAAGCATTAAGCAGTTTTGCTGTTCCACTGCTAGCCACTACCACACCATCTGGGCACATACAAAATTATTTTTGATGCAAAAATGCTTCTGCTTAACTCCTCCTTATCATCCCCCATCTAGGCTTGTGGCCACACCGTATCTTTTGTGATCAGCTTTGGGAGACAATGCAGTCACAGAAAGGGTAAGAAAGAGCAGTGGGAGCGGAAATCCTGACTCCTTGATTGTTATCTGCTACCACTCCTGAGCCTCAGCGGGCTGAGGACACAGGACAGGCAATGGGAACTGCAGCAGCTACTCCATCTTCAGCTGAGAAGATCTCTTCCTCAGGTCTTGCACAGCGATCTCTTTGTATCCAGAGTAGGTGCAGAAGTCATCATATTTTCTTAGCATTGATTTTCTTAAAGAATGAACTTTATGGAAACCACATGTAATTGACTTAGAGACTGATGCTACCAACACCTGCCATTCCTATTTATATCTATTTTTAATATCTCTTCACACAGTGCTGATGCAGCAGAATCTGTTCTATAATATCCTTCCTAAGAGCTGAACTTTGCCAAGAAATTTCACACAACCACATGGAGAAATAACCAGATATATCTCCAGAGGAAATGGATGAAGCCTTCTGCTTATTTCTGTGTGATTCAAAAGATTCTTTCTGACTTCATCTCACATAGGTATGCCAAGTTCTTATAAAAAGAGAAGAATAACCCTGAGCAGGTTGGCTTCCCGTGGGCACGCTCTGATGTACGAAAAGTGCCCAAGTCCCTGGCAGTGCAGTTCCTCTCAACGAATGACAGCTTTAACTGCTTGTGATTGTGAACAGCTTCTCTGTACCAATCAGTTATTTTCCCCTTGTTGTGAATGATTGACCTCTCAAGCCATGAGCTTTATTCAGAAAGGGTCCACACTACTTCTTCTCAACCCAAATCCAAAACCTGGGCTCCTATCCTACACTAATCTACACCACCCTAAAAAGCAGGACTTATACGAGCGTTGCTTCCTTATTTTAAAATTTAGATACAAGTGAAATAACTTGTACCTGAGTTACAGTGATAGTAGCAGCTTACTAGTGCTATGTGGAAGAGATCCATACTATGCATGCAAGTAATGTTTCCTTCCTGACAAAGCAGCTTTACTGTGTTCATATTCTGCATCTGGTGAAGATGAGACTGAATCCCCCTGAGCTATTTGGATCATCTGCCTCAATACATCTCAGCTATGTGATTCCTCTTGCCTACTCCTGACAACAGAGTCTATCTTGCTTGCTATCCTCACTTTGCTGCTGCAGATAATTCTACATAGCTTTCGGATATCAGCTACAGAAACCATGCCAGCTTCTCTGAAGTTGCTTTTGCTAGTAGCTTCTCACAATTCAGTGGTGACAGGAAACTGAATTTCATCCCTGCATCCTGGAGCAAGTTAAAACACTATTTGATATTTAATGGACCTTTGTTCTTTAACATGGAGCTGTTTACCATTGTATTTTGGCAACTTCTTTGGAGACAGCAGCACAAGGGGGTTGTTTCTGTGGAAGACCATAAATTCAGGGCTCCCTTTGCTTGTTTCTGCCACACCATGGTGGAAGATGCTGCTGGGCCTCGTTATTCCTGGGTGAGTTCAACTTCCTCAAGAGCCCATACTCTGTAGTCAGGAGCTATTGCAAGTATCCATTCTTTTCTTTCCAGACTACGTTCCATCCCTTTTCCTTCATGCTTCTAGCTGGTATTCAGACTCCCTCACACATCACCTGTGTCCAAGAGCACTTTTTAAACAGCATCCAAGAGACCCGGGCCTCCAGCAGCTGCAAAGCTTTGTAGAGAGGCTGGTGTAACGGCTCTACGCCTCTTGTTTTGGCTGCTTCTCTATCCAATCCTCAAAATCAAGGCAAACCTACTCTCCTGTCTCTCTCCCACTGTCAATTATTCTCACCGTAGGCACACTGTGCTTCTTCCACCCTGCTCCCTGTTTTGGTAGGAAATGCTTTGCAGGATGTGTTGCCCAGTGAATAAGGAGGTTGATCCCACAGTGCAACTCTTCCACCAAGTGGATCAGACGACAAGAAAAAAAAAAATAATTCAGAGACTGGTACCCTGCAGAGACAGAACCACTGTCTGCCCAGGTCCTCTCTCCTGCCATTGCTGCAGACTCAGGGGCAGTCTGCCACATGCGAGTGCTACAGTGAAGTGAGAGATGGAAGATAATGGAGAATGAGGAGTAAGCCCCCCACCCCAGCTCAGGGAAATAGATATATGTATTCAGAGGCTGTGAAACATTTGCCTTTCAAAAGCAGAGGTGCTAGCACATTCATGCTTAAATTAGGCCCTGTTACCATACACCAGACCTTGCCAATCTTCATTACAATGCACCAGCTTCTGTTTCAATAGCACTCTCTGAGGCCTAGCAGGCTCTCCTGATGTCTCCTGGCAAGCTGCTGCTTAGTGCATCATACAGTTGCTTCATGCATGGTGGGAGAATGAGTGGCTGCTCTATTCAGATCCCATCTCACTTGCACTGCCATAGTCACACTGAGAAAGCTGCAAGCAAACCAAAAACACCTTTCAGCACAAACTTCTTTTGTTAACAGGCGATGGTAGTCCTCCCACAACGTCTGAGCAAGAGACAATCTCTGCCACAAATGCTTGGGTGTTGCCTCTGGAATTTGGAAGGATGAAATCATTACACGTCCTCCCACCCTCTCACTTTGAGGCATTTCTGACTGGGATCATATGATGCGGTTGCCTCCAATTAGACGGGACTGGGATCAGTGATTCAGGAGGTCATTTCCAGGCCTGCAGCCCATAAAAAGTATGGAAAGAGTTAGTGTGAGGTCGCCAGGGGAAGGCAACGATAATTGTTAAAAATGGCTCAGGGTCTGGTAGTGTGTGAGGAGGGCAGGAAAGGGAAGATCCAAGGCCCAGCTGTCGCTTAGCTCTGTTTGTGAATTTTGGCAAATCCTTAATCGTGCTGCCCTTATACTTGCAGTGTTTTTGTCCCCTGGGAGCACTGGCTCTTCTCGGCCTCCATGTGGTCCCAGGGGCTGTGCATGCCATTGACTCACCCTGCTGCTGGCTCCCTGGTTCAGCACATGCTAGCCGTGTATTGAGTGACACAGCTTTCTGGTGCCCCTTGAAGTGGTTGCTATGCAGTGTTGTGTTATACAGCTTTGTGTCTCACTCCTGCCCTAAGAAAGATGTGCTTGTCATTCCCTTCCATCCTGGGAACGTCTCCTGGTGGGGTACAGCAGGCAGTGCTGCGCTTTTTGCTTCAACCCTCTGCAGGGCAGCTGCAGGTTCAGGAGTATGAGTCGTAGTGTGGCTAATTGGTTGGGCAGGCTGCTTTAAGAGCCTTTGCTCTTTTAGAAAAACAAAAGTTGAGCACTCTAATTGACTACCGCAAAATAAAGCCCTTCTCTTCTTTCCCACATGCATGCACAATGTTAAATAACATCCTCTTGTCTAAACTGGGACGGATCCGTGCACACGTCGGACACGCAGAGCCTCAGAAGAGCTTACTTGTACATGGTCTGCGGCCCAAAATATTCATGCACAAATATGTTTATGTGGATGTGTTTATATTCACAAGTAATTATGCAGCAGCAAGGCATTTCACAGGCTTGCCCTTCCTCTGTCTCCAACAAATAGTGTCTTTAATGTCCTAATGATGTACCAATTCAACGTTTACATCCCTCCCTCCCCCTCCCCCCTTTTTTTTGTGCAAGCGGTTGTCTGATGTTTGACAGCAGTACTTCCTGCCTCTTACCAGCAAGACCAGCAACTGCCTTTCATTTCCTTAAAGAAGAAACCCACATTTGTACTCACTGAAGGCAAAGAATCTATAAAACATGTTTTCTGAGGAGTAATTTCTGGGCATGGTGTGATGCCAATCTCCAGCCCTGATGCCAAAAGCTGTTGTTCTGTAAGTTATTACTGCTAGTTCCTCCTTTGGCCCACGGATCAGAGCGCGTGTACTAATAACTCAGCAGAATAGTACATGTGGTAAGATATTCAGTAATACTCAGCTTTACCCATGCATTCTTTCTGCTTTGTTTTTGTACAGAGTTCCCCTTCTTCTTACAGTTAAGCCTGGACATATTTTTCTATTTTAAATTTTCCAATGATTTGTACAAGAGAGTATTAAATTGCTAAAGGGCATCTTAAGTATTACAGCTCTGTTAAACTTGAATGAAGCAATGCAAGTCTGGAACACATTTAATAAATCTGCAGCTTGATAAGCAAACTTTCTTTGCAAAATGTGACATTCCATTGCACTAATCAGCCACGTGAAAGACCTGCCTCTAATTCTGGTATTCTTTAACTTCCTCACCCAAGGACTCCAAGCAGCTGTGCCTGCCTCCTCCTCCCCCCACACTTCTCTTGGCACCATTGAGTTTAAAATCGTTTCTACATCCTTCAGCAGAAGGTGTGCAGGAGCCTGGCGCTGCAGTCTCTGACGAGTTGTCCGCATGGCCTTGCAGCGTTTTATGTTTTCCAACATTACTTTTTTTAATCGAGGAGTGAGAAGACAGCACTTTCAGCTCCAAGGGCTCACAGTGAGTGAGTGGAAGTCAGTGGCTGCAAGGGGAAGAGTTCAAACTGGGCCAACCAGACTTGCCTGGGAAAGCTTGGAGACTCAACAGATTTTTTTTCAGTGTTTTCCTTTTCCTTTCCTTTTTTTCCGCCCCCCCGTTTTTTTTTTTTTTTTTTCCTCAGAGTGCTCTTTGACTTAAAAAGATCGCAGGTCATCTCCAGGGTGATGCACCTCTTTAATTTCACCCACAGAGCCACTGGCAGCTGGATTGGGCTCCACCAGGAAACATTTGTGAAACATGAGATCGCCGCTGCAGTGGCGATGTGGCGCAGCGAGTCAGTTTTGAGGGACAACAACCCTTATGGAGGGCTTCTGATGTGCTCCAGGCCCTTGGATGGAATGGCTGCTGCCGTGCCTGCTCCCTGCACCTCCTGGCCTCAGGGTGTGAGATGCAGCCTGTGTGCCGGGCTCCGCGGTTATGTCTATTACATATTACAAATTACATGAATTCGGGAGGAAACAGTACGAAACCATTCAAAGCAGACTTCACCCTTTATGAAGAGTCTGTATAACCTCTCAGACCTGTTGATAACACAGCAAAGAAAGAACTCCAGGCATCTATGATGAAAGCTTCCACTTTCTCACATTATACTTATTACAGTCAGCACACCTGGGCTGGCCTTTGGACTCACTCCTCATCCTGGGCTGACGGGGAAGGCAGAGCACACACAGGCCACATGGCTGCTGTGCTCCTGTGAACTGTGGCACCGTGCTGCTCTCTGTACCTGGAACCGGCCAGTGGGTCGAGCAATTCCTCAGTGAGGCTTAATTCCTGTTCAACATCTCGTAGGAGCTTTGTAAATGATGTGAAGAGCAACATATAAAATGTTTGCTTCATTTCTGCAGCTCTACAGCCAGCACTGCTCCAGAAAACAGAAATGCTTTTCTTCACAGAAATCCACCTCACAGGTGCTCACTTGGATGATGCTGTGGGGCTGGCACGCTCTGGAAGTGTCCCTCATACCCCTGCACAGTCATCATTAGGAGAGCCAACACAATGGCTGCTACTGGGGTATGGCATGTATGTTCATACCATGGCACAGGGCCTGCTTCTCCCTCACTGTGTCCAGGCACTGCACACACGGAGGAGAGGAACAGGGAGAAGCACAGACACAGGGGAGATGATGAGGCTGGGCACAGCCTTTTATCCTGCAGCAGAAAAGGGCAGTTGACACCGGAAAGGCATTAGGTGCAGGGCTGATGGGTCCTTGAGCTCAGTGGGAGATAAACGGGTGTGCTTCTCCTTTAACGTGAATGTACAGTAAATGGTCCCCATGCTGTGTGCCAGACGGACAGGACAGAAAAGGAAAGCCGGTCTGTGTGCAGCGGGCAAGCACTGTACTGACAGCAGGAGCACAAGGCTCCTCATGCTTTTCTGATGACACGTTTCAACCCAGATCGAGCTCTTTAGGAGTGAAATGCCTCATGTGTCACTGCCCTCAAATCCTTGGCCTCCGCACTGAGACTACCAACGAGAATGCCAGCTATGACGGTGGGTTTATTTTCACCAGACTGAATGGACTTCCCTCTCATTCCACAGAGAGCACGAGACAGCTGTAAGTCAGCAGCAGCTTTTCCTTGGAGAGGGGCCCGAGGCATAAGATTTAAACCACCTAATCTCTCTGTGCCCCTGTCCCGGGATCCACGTGCCATCCTGACCAAAATAACTGACAGAGGGCTGAGGGCGAGCGCACCTCGCAACACCTCGGTGCTCTCGGTGCCGGCCAGCGGGACTCGGTCCCTCGCCGCCCCGGCCCCGCGCCCCCGTCCCGCACCGCACCCCATCGCCGCGCCAGCGGCTCCCCCTAGCGCCAGCTGTGGCGGGGCGGGACGGCTGTACCTGCCCGGGGAGACATCCACCTCCGGAGATGAGAGGCCTTTGTTTCACCTTTCCCCGTTTCTGCGGGCTGCGGAGAGGTATTATAAACAGATCCATTCTTTGAAAGCTCGGCACGTGTTTTTGTGGAGCATGAGCTCTGCGCTGATTTCAGAGGCTGCTCAGCAGCCCTCGGATTGGCTCCAGCACCTGAAAGCCGATGAGGCTTTAAGCAGCATCACCTGGACCCACTGCTAAGGCTTTGCAACAAGTGTGCCTACAGCAGTGCTGGCAGCTGTGGCTGCTTACTGTGAGCTCTGCTAGGCTGCCCAGCCCCTTAGCACCCGGAGGGAGAGCATCTGTCCTCTGTGCCCCACTGTTACCACCTTCCCCCATGCCCCACCATGGGCTGGCTGCCTAACCACAGTGCTACACAGGGGCCTTGCAGCCTGCTCGTGCTCCACCTGAGTTCTCCAGACTGTCATGCCCTGTGTGGTGGCACCTCCGCTTGGTCTTCTTTGCCCCTGGCCAGACAGCAGCATCCATCACAAACCCTTCCAGCCAGGAGTCCCAGCAAGCAATGCAGTGCTTTCCCAAAGGTCAGATACCCAGAGCAGTTTTCAAGGCTCATTCACGTCATTTCTCTGTCAGTTCTCCTCTCGAGAAATGCAAACAGGAATGAGAGCAATATGTTTTGACTCACTGGGCTAATACCTTTTGGAAAAATAATGGATGCTTTGGTCTTTGTTAGGCTTGCTGTTATTTTTTTTTTCTATAGGAGGTTGTTTCGTTTACACTGAACCGGAGGGGAGGGAGGACGGAAGTGCTGGCAACACTCCAGACATCAAGGCATGCAGCCTGGTCCTCAGCACGAGGCTCCCGTAGATCAGCCTGCACTGATCTTTCCACACAGCAAGGCATCTTTTGGCTCCTTTCATGTGCTGGGAAAGGAAGGTGCAGGCCTGGGGCACAGTGGGGCCAGGGTGGGGCGGTGGCACTGGGGGGCACAGAGCCAC
>JAOWBP010001760.1:40335196-40357036 GCA_028571105.1 Tragopan temminckii | reverse complement strand
TTATCTGGTGGGCTTTTCTATCTACTTCACACTTTTCTGTCTGTTTTGCAAAGCAGTTGGAAGTTCTTAGCTTTGATAAGAGCTGCTCTTGGACAAGGTTTTGCTGCTGCCTCTGTTCCCCTTCCTGTGGTGAGAACAGAGAAATGGGGCAGTTCTCACACCATTTTCCTCACAGGAGCTGGCTGCCATCGCACAAAAACACCTTAGGTTCCTTTGAGGTGACGATGGTACGTGCATGTGTGGGGTCAGAGCAGGCTACAGAAGAGCCCCCTTCCCCCAGGCAGGGAGGACACTTGCTTCTGTCTCTGAGAAGCCCAAAACTTTTCCTTTGACTCAAAAGACACTGTTTTGGAAAATCAGAGCTGACTACATCATAATTCCATCCCCTTCTCCCAGTTTTTGAGTGATAAGGCATGCACGATGCTGCTTGACACTGTGATATTTATAAAACAAAGCAGAGGTCAAATTTGCTGAACAGTTTCCAAATTCCAGTGAGATTTATCACAAAGAGCCCCATGCACAGACCAAAGTGGCGTGACTGACAAGGGTGGGATTGTGGAGCTGCTCGAAAGCCCAGTTTCCAGCCAGCACCGATGGGCCACAACATGCACTTGGGGGCAAAACCTGCTGGGAAGCTTCAGCTATGTGGAGAATTCAGGCAGCTTTCACAACGGAGTTTCTGGATAAGAGACCTCATTGTGAAGAGCCGTGCTGTCCTCCATCAGCGCAGCCCTCTGTGAGGGGCAGCCTGGAGCCCAGCCCCATGCAGCAGACCCCATGCTCCTCCCCAGTGCCCCGGCCTCCCTAAAATAGAGGTGCTGCTGGGCCCTGCTTGCCAGCTCTTCATCCCAGAAAGTGCGGGAAGAAAGGTTTTTCCCACAGCGAGTGCTGACATTTCTAAAAGAAAGTTGTCCAAAGGAGATTTGGCAGAAATACCCACCAGAAAGCTACAACTGAGAAAGTGGCTCTGGTCTCTCACTCTCCCCAGACACCAGCTTCCAGGGCTGTTGCTGACACCCAGTCTGTGCTGTCATCTGAGGGCTGGTGCTGCCGAGACCTGTTTGCACCCTGGTGCTCTCACCTGCCAGCACATTTCAACCTCCTGCCCCGAGCCAGAGGGGACAGATTTGACATGGCTAAGCCTCAGTTATTTCTACAGAAGCAGGCCATGGCTGGCTCCAGTACTCAGTGCAGAAACTGGATCTGGAGCAGAGGTCAAGGTGACACCTCCAGAATGGACTTCACCTCAGCATCTTTGCCCCGGTACCACAGGCCAGAGCACGGCTTCACAAAGCACTCTGCAGAGGAACGAGGATTAAATCCGTGTTTGTTCACTCGTCCTGAAGGTGCTCACAGAAGACACAAGGAAAACTTCCACAGAGCGCGCTGCTGAGGCACAGCAACAAGGCTGGGCGAGACAAGGGACAAGTGCCGGGGCTGTCAGCAGGGAGGCACGTGGCCTGCACCCTGCCTGGAGGCTGTTGGGCCTGCAGTGCCCCACACCAAGCCAGCGGTGTGGGGAGCAGAGCGGGGCCTGTCGTCTCACTCCATGCTGGTGTTGGTGGCTGAATGGAAAGGCATCGCTTCATCTTCTGGGCTTCTAAGCACTGTTGGAAACAGAAGGAAAAAAAACAATTTAGACCACGTACGCAAACAGATTTGATGACTTTTCAGGAGAAGAAGTGACCATATCCTTACAAATGACTAACAGCACCAGATGTAAATTCATCCATCCGCCCTTCCTCGTATCTCTTCTTATCACCGCAGGATCACCTTTCCCAAACATAAAGCTAACATACAGACGCCATTTCTGCAGCTATCTGTTGTGTAATCAAATATGTAAGATTAGAAATAACCATTGTCCCAAAAGGACATAGACATTTGCTTAACAGCTGAAAAGTCTTTCATATTTAGGTTGTTAACTGAGAATTTTGCAAGTTTTAGGTAGATAAGTAAACTAAAAAATTCCATGGTACTGGTTTTGCTTTCTGAAATCTTGGACCGATGTTAGACAGAAAGAAGGTTCAAGGGCTAAGACACTTGACTAAATTATCATCGGTGTTTTCTTCACAACTTTCCTGTGCAGTGTTGGGAATATCACTTACCCACTGGCTGTATCCATTCCCAATGTATGAAATGGGGATAACAGCACTTCTTTACCTCCACTGTGAATCAAAAGGATAAAGATGTTAATCATTTTCCAAGATGCTCAGACCATACGGTTTATGCAGAAATACCTTACACAGACAGTCTTTGGGAAATACGCTAACAAGATCTATTGTTTCTTCAAACACAAAACAAACGGAGAATGTAAAACAGGAGAGGCTTGCAGCTCTTCATGGATGCATAGGTGCCTCACTGTTACTTCTCCAGCAAATCTCTCCAGCGTGATTTTACGGATCTTTTCTTCTTTTGGGAATAAGTGAAGAGAACAGCAACCATACAGTTGATTCTCCTTTCTCACCATGCAAGCTAGACGGTAGGCTCCTAATGGAGAAATCTCCATGTGCCATGGGAAGCCACGTTCTGCACTTTTGCTCTTGCGTCTGGCACAGACTGTAACAGCCTCTACATCTTTCCTGCACCTGAACTGTAGACAATCATGAGTTCAAAACTGGGAGATGCCACTGGCCTTTGCTATCTGGCAGCACTCCCATGAGCCCTGACGTTATCTACAGTCTCCTGTATTGTCCTGGCATTTGAGAAGTGCAGTAATGCTTTCCTTTGAGGCACCACTTCACTGATGCACATTCATTTCATTCAGCTTATTAGTAGCCTGGAGAGTTTTGCTGAAGGATGAAATCTTTGTATTGGATTGGCTCCCGCACATCAAATACAGGTATAGGTTATGTGCTCATACTCTGCCAAGCTTTTTAGGTAAGGTAGCAATCCAAACATAAATAGAAAAAGCCAAAAGAATGCTAATGAATACAAAACACATCTGAAGAAGCATTTCATTTTAAGCCACGGTCTCAAGTTTTCCAGATAGCCCAAGATACATAAGGACAGTTAGCATGCTGTGTGACACTTCAGCTGGATGCTCTATATCATCCTAGCGTTCAGACTGCTATTCTTAACTCTGAACAGCACTGCTTCCATCTACTGCTGATCTCTGCTTTTCACAGCACAGATTCTTCCACAGTCTAGCAGGTTTCTTCGCTATTCTCCCTTCTGCCCATTGGGTACGAGGATGGGAACTGAAGGATGGTGAAAGTCTGAATAAAACACGCTCTTACCATGCCTGGCTGACACCGGTGTAATTACTTACCCATAGATGACAGCTAACTTTGACTACAATCAGTTAAATGCAAAAACAGACTTGCATTCCTCCTTTATGCACTCAGAAAAGGAAATCCACATGTTTATACTCAAAATCCACATCTAAATATACCATTGGTCAAACCTTACCATTTAATGGTGTCTGAAAGGCCAAATACTTATTTGCAGAAAATCTCCCCCATTCCCAATCCGCTCCAGGCTCCAGACATATGCAGCCCTACACACCACTGCCATGACACAAACCACTATGGTGCGCTCATGCTTCCACAGCACACACCTATTTCCAAAAGCTTTTAACTTATCTTTGAAGTTCACACTGCAGTGCAATTTCTAGACAAAATGAAAAAAAAATATGAGAATTTTTTGGTTGCAACAGAGACATTAGCAGCTAGTTTATGCTGGCTGAAGAACTAAGATGTAGCTTTTGACCATCAAAATAAGATTCCCTCCACCTACTTCTAACACTTTGCATTTTTTTTTCCCCAATGGCTCTTTCTCATTGAGATGTCTTCCTGCACACTTCACACCACACTTCTGTGCACCTAAGCAGAGCCTGATTCTGCAAACACTCCCCAGAGATGCTGCGGTGTAACACGGCAAGTGGTCTCAGTAATGTTACCAATGGTAAGCAGGCACTTCTGAACCTTGGTAAGACATTTTCCACTCAAGTCTGCTGATAGAAACTTCTGCGTAGCACTCAGTTCTACTTCTGGTCTTGGCTCATGCAAACAGATAGATTGACAAGGTTTTGTATGTTTGCTCAAATCTTTGCAATAAAAGCCGATTCCTTAGAAATAAAAGAGAAAGAATGCTGTGGTATTGTATTACAGTCTTCTCACTCTTGAAAATGTTGCTGCTGTTGTTTTAGGCAATGGTCTAATGTCACAGATGTTCCCTTTCTTAAAATGGAGGAAAAGATCAGAGCACCATTACCCTAAACTGTGAATTACATAGCTTTATTTTTTTAATAAGATGGAGAGTTCTATTCTTTGGCAGACCACGCTTTTAAGATTGATAAAGAGCATCCAAGTTGGCATGCAGTGGTTTTCTTTGTTAGTATAAAAATGTACCTTTATATGAAATATTTTTATTTATTGCATTAAATATGGAAAGAAGGAGAGTTCAAAGGCTAATATCCACAGTTTTGGTCTCCAATGTTTAAAATCTGTAATTTTTTGTTTTGATGATGCTATGCACCATTGCATTTTACAACATTCAAACAATTCATCAGAAAGGTACAGTGGTAAAGACTCATTTACAAATGGAAATATCTCAAATATATTTGCAATTTCACATATGTTGAGTTCTGCTGAGGTACTTCTCTACATATAAATAGAGAACATTTTATATAACTCTGATTTTGCCATACACCATCAGAACAATATATGTTGAAGAGAAGTAAACTAAACAGAAAAAAAATGCACAATTTGTCACTGTAATTGAAACTTAAAACTAAAATTTATTTTTTCCAGAATGCTGCTTTTTAACAATATTTGATTCTCTCTTTAGTGTGAGTGAGCTGATATTGCTTAGGACTTTTGGAGTTTTTCAGCCTGGCCATCAAATACCATGGCAACTACAATACTGTATGGGAACCAAGCCGTTTCCTTTCTACATAAGACTTTCATACTTAGCAGCCATAAAGCAGATGATACAAGGTATTTTGGGGAACTTACTGCATATACGTCAGGTGATCAAAATAATTTCGCTTTCAATCTCACACCTCTGGACAGTCTTGGACACAGAAAATAACCCAGGAACAACCAGCCCCAACCTCATTGCTAAAGTCCAACCTTTAGATAATAAACTACATTGCATAAAATCCTGTTCCATCAGGTGCCATTCCACATGTCCCCACAGCCAGTACATCCAGGCAAGGAAACTAGTGTAAGCGAGCAGACTATGGAGCTAAGAAGAAATGCACAAGTTTTATTTTTAACCATCACTGGACTGAAAAATAGAGTCATATGGCTTATTTATATTTCAGGAGATGGTAGTGAATAAGTTAAGGAATATTTCATCCCAAAATATACTTGCTTTCATTTATAGCTAAGCTGAAGTACACATATATTTTCTTATTTTCATAAATGTCAAGCAACCACCTTTTTCCCCCAACAAAGATTTACAAGTACATGCATGGCACTTCCTACAAAGCTGTTGTGGGCTAAAGGGTTAAAAACAATGTTTTTCTTTGAATAAGAAACAATAATCAGATCAAAATATAATCTTTTAAATCAACTTCTTCCTGAGCAACTTAAAATTTGGAATGTGTTGGAAAGTTTCAATAAATAAGTCAAAGATTAACCAGCTTCACACGTACCTTTTAACAATTATGTAAAATGTGTTTAATGACAGACAAGTAAGCTGTAGGATCAGGAATCTTAGATGCTGTGTGCCAGATAAATTTATGAAGTACCATTCAAAGAGGAGAGGCCAGGTTAATTGTTATGAAAAATACAACAACATTAAAACCTAGCAAGTAAATTGTTTAACAGTTTTTGTATTTAGGTTATAAGCAGAGATGGCTGAAGATGCCATTAAATAAACAGATAAAAATAGACTTAACAGTAAGTGGCAGTGAACTTGCAGGAATGTGTTAAGTGACTGATTACTCTGTTACAGCGTTGGCAAAAAGTGTCAAATGGAACTTCTGAGAGGCGAGAATATTAATTTTCTTTCCAAAATATAACAATTCCACAGTGTGTAAACTCATCATTACTCTTTCAATGTAATTTCATAGAAACCACTTAAAATATACAATGCAGCAGATTCATATTTTAGCTAATAGGTTAGTTGTTATCCATGCCACTTTCAGCTTTCTTTAATGTACTCCCTTATGGTAGTGCATTTCTACCACCAACTTGGGATGTTAATGAGAATAGAATTTTCTATGTAGCATTTTCTGTAAATAAACACCTTTTCTCAACATGATTACACTTCTTTATTTTTGTTCTCTGTATGTACGTACAGTAAAGACTGACTGGTGATGGAAACAGGACATAATTGGTATTGGCTCTCAGCAGGATTGTGGCAGAGGAAATCCTTGAAAAAACACATCTGAGCTTAGCCTGAGTTTATATGCCTTGTCCATCACAAGATAACTTTTGCCTCTTAGTTCACACTGAAGGGTGACCTTGCAGACAGAAGTCACACTGCTCTAGAGCAGCCAAAATTGCCCAGCAGAGGTTTCAGAAGATACGAGTGAGTTAGACACAGCAGTCTTACTCCTGAAATGTCACTGAATGGGACTCATCCTAACAAGGAGCTGCTTTCCTGTGCTCTGGAATAGGAGCTTATTGCTATTATCTTGTATTGGTTAGCTTTCTCTGAGCAAAAGCATGCATAAAAGGCTAAGGGCTCACTGAGAAACCCTAGCACTACTGGGCTCTGTCCATTGATGTTGATTCTGAGCTGCTCATCACCAGGAGCCCCAGGACACCTATCTCGAAGACACTGCACGTGGGAGCTACTCCCATTTCTGATCCCAGCCTTCCCCACTCCACTTCCTACTGTCTGACAGTACTAGTTGCAGTGACCAACAAGGGCAGACTTTTACAGTGCATCTCACAACAACGCATCACTGGGCTGACAATTTTACAAAGCTGCTTCTTCTCTTTGTTTTATAATTCTGAAGTATTTCAACTAGAGAGGTTGAGTGTATCCTTACTATTAATTTTATTTCTAGCCATACTAAAGGCAGACGCTGTAGGGGCAGCTGTGCTCTACTTCATACAAGAACAGTTAAATTCTGTGACCACAGAAACAATGCTTATACTTAATCAGAGCTCCACCTCTTTTAATTTTTTTTTAATTGACTGACCTTTTTTTTTCTATATCTCTTTGGATTTCCGGTCCATAATAAAAATAAAAATCTACAAATACTTTTCCTGAACATAAAAACCATGTACTGTATCTTTTCCTTCAGAGTCTAATAGAATTGTACTTAGCTGCAAGAAATAAAACTCCAGTTTATGCCAGCTGTCCCAACTCTTCAAATTCTTCATCCATTCTTGCCGTTCACTGACTTTTTTTTACTGTATGAATTAGAAGGGCTTACCAAAAATATCTAGCTTCTGTAACTCGCCTCACGTCCACTCACATTAATTTGTCAGAATAGTAGACTCACTCCTCCCACACTGAGAAATTCAGAAGCCATTATCTAACCCAATTTTGAGCCTGTTATCTTCAGATGTGAACACATGGCAAAGGCTCTGACTGCATCACTGGAATGAATACCAGTGCTCTCGGGGCAGAGAAGCACTCTTCCTAAATGGCTCACTGCCTTCTCATTTCCGGTAGATAATGCCACAGTATTATGCAATGATGACTTGCTTCTGGAGAAGGAGAGATGAGAATCTGTAAAATCCACTTTGCAATACTGCATGATGTATTTCATGTTTTGCAGATGCCCAGAGGACTGTGGTGTATTCCAAAAGTTATTTTGTGATAGACAACAGATAATTCTCTCTTGAAATACCTTATAGCAAGAAATCTATGGAGCCAACACAGTATGGCAACTTCACACCCACAAAACCAGGTATCTCCCCATTGCCCCAACATGTGGAAACATTGTGTTTTGTTTTAAATGCTGCTGCGCATTAACTCAGTTTCTTAAAGAATTACTTTTAATAATAATTAAAAAATCTTAAGAAAGCTTGAGGGGTCACCAGAAGAGAAAGGATAGCTCTTCTATCCATCACCTTTTATAGATATCCTCTAGCCACTTTTCGTCATCTTCTTCCTCATCGTCTATCGGTTCCTCAGTTTCCAGGGGAGAAGGAATGAAGAACTCAGGTCTGGGACGTGGTTTCCTGATATGAGACTTCAGTCCAAATTTGCGCTTTAGGAGGTGGAACTGTTCTTTGACATAGTAATAAAACTCATATTCATATCTCATACGTTGGTAGAGGATCTGTATTGCTTCCGGAGAGGGGACGGTCTTTTTCACTGTCACAGTCAGATTGCCAAGTTTCCTATGTTCTGTAAAGAAAACAAGCAACATGGCAGGTACTGATTAATGAGACCACATGTAAACTTTTTTCTTTCATTAACATTAAGGCATGGCCGTACTGCATTACAAGTACAAATGACCTCAATCCGCCTCCATCGTAATGTAAATATTTTTATTGATTTGAAGTTAGGCTTAGATGTTTAAATATGGCTAGTTCACACATAGCATTTGGAATTGCAGACAGGATCAGAGAATCACTGAATATCCTGCATTGGAAGGGACCCGCAAGGATCATGGGCTCCACATAGGACCACCCAAAATCAAACCATGTCTGAAAGCAGTGTCCAAACACTCCTTCAACTCCAGCACTTGGGACCATGCCCACTGCTCTTGGCAGCCCATTCCATGTCCACCACCCTATGGTGCAGAACCTGTCCCTAACTCCCAGCTGCCCCTCTCCTGACACAGTTCCACGCTGTTCCCTCGGGCCCTGTTGCTGTTACAGAGAGCAGAGCTCAGCGCTGCCTCTCCACTCCCCTCATAAAGAGCTGCAGACTGCCATAAAGCCTCCCCTCAGTTCCTCTGCTCTGGGCCAGACAAACCAAGGGACTTCAGCAGCTCCTCTCCAGACCCTTCATCATCTTTGAAGGCTTTCTTTGGACACTCTCTAATAGTTTTATTCCTTCTTAAACTGTGACACCCAAGCCCACACTCAGTGCTCAAGGTGAGGCTGCTCAGCACAGAGCAGATGGGACAACTGCTTTCCTCATTCAGTGGCAATGCTAGCCCTGCTGCACCCCAGGGTACAGTTGGTCCTCTGGCTGCAAGGACACTGATAGCTCATTTTCACCTTGCTGCTAAGCAGAACTCCCTGATCTCCTCTCAGGCTGAGTATTTGTCCCTTTCTAGTCACTGAGGATCTTAACTGGTGAAGGGATATGCAAATGGAAACATACTTCTTATTGAAAAAGCAGTTCTGAACATTGGAGAAATTCAAGAGGATTTGTCTACTAAGCCTTGTAAATAAAAAACAAGAAAGCAGACTACAAAGAACATTTCATTTTTTGGACTAGACTCTGCTCTGTCAAGGGGTATGGAAAAGAGGAAAGAAAACACATTGGTAGCTGCCACCATTTCAGCAACAACAGAAGTGTCAACAAAACACACTTGTAGGTCAGACTCAGCTTACCATGCCCAACCTCAGGCTCCCATGTGCACCAGGTCCAGTGTGCACTGGTTTTGGCTGGGATAGGGTTTATTTTATTAAGAGGAGCTGAAATGGTGCTACGTTTTTGGATTTGTGATAAAAAAAGTGTTGCTAATACACTGAGGTTTTAGTTGTTGTTGAGTAACGCTTGCCTTTAACCAAAGGCAGAAGTATTTACCTCAACAGGCAATACAAGCCATCCACCTAGCCAACATGGCACCAATGATCTCCAGACAGAAAGTACAGGTTACACAGGAAAAGTACAATGAAGAGGTAGAGAACAGCTTTGTGAACATGAAATTCTTTCTCTCCGTTTTATAAGATTAATGCTCATTTTGCTTAGGGTGTCTACACCTATAAACACATTCTATTTTTCAGACAATGGGCACACATTTTCCTACTTCAGAGTAGAGAAAAACTAAAGAAAAGCAACAGAAAGCTGTTCATTTAACAATACTACAGAAGACAGCAAGTGCTGCTGGGCTGGACATTCTGCTTTTCATTTGGTTTTATTGTGTGAACACATCTGGTGCAGAAGAAAAATGTTGCATCTGAAAGAGGTATTTTTTCTCTCATTTTCACTTACCAATTACAGCAGGGTAATTAGTAACACTGGAAGGATATGATACAAAAAGAGAATAGTTGACTAACTTACCAAACTTAATGCTGTCGTGAGTCACAAAAAAAAATTATTTAAAACATTAATTTTATTTTGCATTTGTACTTTTAATTTATTCTCTAAAGGAAGAATGGTTTTCATTAGTTTGTAACAATTAATACATGCTCTTCTGTAATTAAATGGTGCTTTTACACCAAGCTCTCTAATTTTTAACACTGAGATCTCTGTCTCTACTCATATACCTAAATAATTAGATAACTTAGTATATATAATTCTTTGTTCTTTAATTACACTGGTAATGTTGATATATGCTGTATACTTACAGACTGTTCACAGATTATCAATTTATACAGTTTTAGATAGAAGAGAGTAAAATTATTAAAATTTACAAAAATTAAATTTAAGAATGACTTAAGAGGTGATCTTTAATATGCTGTCTAGGTAAAAAAAAGAAGTAAAAAGGAAAACTCATGAAATATTTGCATTTAAGACTGACAGTAACATATGAAGCCTTACTTGCAGCTAGTGAATGGGGTGAAATGTTTTTTTTTTTTTGTGAAAACACTTGGGTCCCCTCTAGAGCTTATTCTCTTCTACACTGCCTGTACCCATAGATTGAAGAAGACTAAAAAAAGTCTCATCTTCTAAAATTCTTAATTAGTTGTTCAAGTTGTTGTTGATGGGCATTAGACAAATATGCTCAAGGAAGGATTGCTGTACTCAGTTTGCCCTTGGGTTAGAATTCTTCTAACCCAAAAATCAAAAAACCTAAATCTTCTATCATTCTTATGATGATTTAGCATTTCAAGAAATTCCTCATTCTGATGCTTGGTTGGCAGCTTCCACCAGCTTTGCAGTCTGGTTTTCTTTATAAACTCAGCAGCAAATATACACTACTAAATATTTCATTTATTAAGTCTAAGCCTTCACACTGCTTGCCAACCGCATTTTTATTTTACATAGGTTATTTCTGTTACAGAAAACTTCTTTTTACATCACTGGAAAAAGCTCTTTATTTATATGGTCCCTCCAGGACTCTAACTGGAAAAAGCCACTTCTGAAGGCCCCAGCTCCCTTTGGTGACTGCTCCCTCCAGCAGAGAGAGGCACTTGTGTTTGGCTCAGGAGTGCTGCCAACGATGACAAGGGGAAAGGCGCTGAACTGTTTTCCTGGGGGGTGACTGGCATGGGCAGGACTAACCACGGGGTGGCTTTCTGGTGCTGTGCCAGGCAGTGGCCAGGTGCTCCGTGCCACCCTTGGGGCTGGCACTGCCAGGGCAGAGCAAGCAAGCAGCTTGGTGCACTCATGGGCTGAATCCGCCTGGGCTTTGCAAATGCAGTAGGCATGAAATAGAGGGTTCCCAGACGTATGCAATTACATGCATGTAAACATGTGCATATATCTATACATACATACAGACAGAAACACACACACTCTGAAAGGCTACAGGAGCAACGTACATTCTTCCGCTTCTTTCGGTTTGCCTCTCAGTGTAACTATCAGCAACTGCAGTCTGCAAAACACTGCTTGTCAGAAGGGACCATGCCTGGCCTGAGGCTCAGCATTTTGATCAAACAAGCCAACTTTACTCTTTTTTTTTTTTTTTTTTTTACACTTTTAGATTGGTTTCTAATCTTAAATACTCTTAAAAGTTCTTTAATACGAATATGAATGAAATCACAGAACTGTCCCTTGAAATCGCCTTAACACCTCTCCTCATCGTGTAAGCAAGATGGAAACATTAGGCAGATTTGGCTTAAAGCCAAAATAACAATCTCATATGCTACACAAACCGAGCTGTCCCACCAAAGGACCCCACTTTATGACCTTTGCTAACCATATGGAGGGCAGCAAACAACACCATTTACTTTTTAGGGTTTTTTTTTTTTAAACTGTGGTGTGGTTTTTTTGGCATTCTTTTGAATTACTAAAAAGAATTCACCACACAGTAACTGAACCTCCCAGTACAGCCTGCTCAAGCCTTGAATTAACACAGTGAACACTAAACTGATATGCAGATATGGATGAAGAAAATTAAATTCTTCTGGGTTACCAGGTGATGAACATTTACTGCTACTTTCTCAACTCTCACTTTTTTTTTCTCTTTGAATTTACAAATTTATGTTATTCACTGCAGTAATCCAAGCCATAGGAAAAGGAGGATATATATATTTTTTTACATTTTGTGGCTTGAAAAACCTTGGATTGCCATATTTAGACAAAACGATCCTAAAGATTACCTCAAAAGAGAGTCTCTGAGCTATGCCTTCTCCCGTACCATGATACAGAGGTGCTCCTGAGCTGTGGGTGAGTGCAGTAGTGCTTGCCCACCCAAAGTCAAGGGCGGAAAGCCCTGCCCCAAGCCCTGCTGTTTGAGGACCGTGCGAACACGATGGCTGTCAAAGATAGAGGAAGCTCATTTCCTGCAGGCAGGCAGGGAGGCCCCACATCCCAGTTGCACTCTGTTGAGCTGCAGTGCATACCTACTGCTCCATGGTTGTCAATGGAAATAAAGGTACGTCGCTGCAGTTAGATGTAATGTACAGACCATTTAGGGCCTCTGCTTGACGTGCCACTCAAGGGATCGGTGAGGCACTAAAATGGGACTCTGATGGCTGTGCTAGAAATGATATCCCCTCAAATTATTTAATTGCAGCTCTGCAAAAAAATTTCAGAAGTTAACTTTCTTCTTCTCAGTTATTCACATTAACAAAATAAGGTATAAGATTTAACATTTAGATAAAGTGTTTGTGTGTGTATTGAGGACAGTTATGCTAGGCTCACAAATAATGCTTGCTTTGTTTTAACATTTATATCTTAAATTACTGTGTTTCCATCATGACAGAAGACAACTGTTAACTCCAGAGAGTTGGAAGGAAATCTCATGCGCATCTCTTAATTGTCAGATAAGTATAGGTGCCTCTGAAAAGAGAGATATCTGGTAGCAAGAACACCGAGAACTTCAGAGACCTACAGTTCTAGGCAAAACTGATGTCCTATTTATTAAATAGGGATCTTGGAAGCAAATACACCAGACTGTAATTAGCATAGACACTGCAAAATCATTGCTGTCAATGACAGAGTCTGAACTAGATGAGATAGTTACAGCAATTCACTTTCTACTTTGTTACCACTTCACTGAACAAGGAAACCAGAGGGAAGAATAACATCACTCTTAACCTAATATAATTTCATTATTAACATTAACATAGACAAACCATAGGGAATATCACAGAATGATAACCTAGCAGAGAAAATGGAGGGAAGCCAAAAAAGAGATTACCCAAGAACAGCTCACAGAGGCATTCTGAAAGGTACATAATCAACTACAAAAGCTGATGGATGTAAATGGCAAGGAAGTGTGGCAGCAAATGACAACAAGGAAAGGGGAAGGGAAAGGGGAAAGGAAAATGTTAGCAATAAATGTAAAAAATACTTTGGATCAGTAAAGCTGAAAATAATAAAAGAAATGTCTTCCTGTAGTATGCAAGTAACCTGTATTGAGAACACGCTGTAGAGGTAAACACTGCACTGGCCTGGCTGTGAACTGGACAGTGTAACAGTGATACATATCCAACAGTGCTCTGAAATACTACTTAAGCTTTTAAAGGCATTATTTCACCATTACGAAACACTTGCCTTACAGCACATTCAGAAACACAAATATATATCTATCTCCATACTTTTTAAACAGCTACCACTCTCTGAGGTCTCTTCTCCAGCCAGGAAGTATTTATCAAGCCATTTCCAACTTTCCTCTTGGAAACTTTTCACGGTGTCATGCTTTTGTCTCCACTAGTTCAAAGCTGTGGATGCAACAATGGAGATTTCCAGCTGCACGGGACACCTCAGCTAACTTGCCAGTATAGTGCACTGCCTCTGGTGCAGCTCAAGCCAGGAAACGTGTTGTATCTCACACATGATCAGATAACAAATCTCAACAGGATCTTCTAAGAGACTCCTTTTATTTGCTGCAATTTATGCATTGCATTCCCAGTTAAGATAAGCTAACATAGAAAAAAAAAAAAAAAAGCTGAAAATTAACCCCAATGGTATGAGAATGTGGTCAGGTACTTTTACTGTTGTTTAGCAACTTGTGAGCTGAACGAGACAGAGTTGGAGGTGCCAAAACCAAAGTCATCTGCAGAGGAAATGCCAGGATTCTCTAGTTCAAGTTGCTGAGAGAATTGCTAGGTTTGCAGTTCATATGAAATTTCTGATATATCTTTTATACTGTACAAGTATTACTGAATGGATCCAGTCAACCTGACCATCTGACAAAACCACAACTTAAAAATAGATTCTTACAGATCACTTATGAACAGAGATAAGTCAGGCAGATACTACCATTATTTCTGTTTTTCTTTTTTTCTTTTTCAGAAGGAAGAGAAAGTTGCAGTGACAAACTTGAGCTGTGCTCTTGAGCAGGAAAAGCTTACACCATAGATATGCTGTGCAGAAAATCTGCAAACAGGAATATAGCCTGCGATTTAAGAACCTCGAGCAGGCATCTCATCTTTGTGCTTCGAGTCACTGCAGAGTGCTACCTGTGATTTGTGTTTGCGAAAGGGAAGCTGTAGAAGAGGCATGCAGTGCAAGTTTACAATGTCGACATGGGATCGAGTGACGTGGAGGTGTCTTTATTTCCATATATAGTATTGATGAGTGCAACCCTGGCGTATAGCATTCAGCTTTGTAACCACATCCTAAATCAGACAGGATACGAGAAGAGCCTCAGAATGAATATCAGGGTTGGAAGGAACACTTTAGAGAAGGAAGATACATTTGGTCAGCTCTGTTCAGCTGTTCACCAAATAATATATTGAGAAGTGACTTGTTTACAGCACCCACATACTTTAATGGCAAGAAAACTACAGATACTGAAGAGTTAGTAGCTGAAGCCAGAGTTTTAGTGGAAAAGCTGATTAATCACTAGAACAAAATGAAAAAAGAAATCAGGTGACTTGCTATCACTCGATATTTTACTTCAGAAGCGACTGACATAACCAACTCAAGTTACTGATCTCTGCGCAGAAGTAGGAGAAATTTTGTGACTGGTAGCAAAGAAGAAGCCAAGCTAAATGATCCAATGGTTCATTTAAGTCTTCCACAGCTGTACATTACAGTCTTGTATGTCTCAGCTTCCACGCCAGTTGTGAAAACCTTTTTGTCAGGCCCTCTGAGACACCTAAGTTTATGTCATTTTAGGAAGATGTTTTAACACCTCATTTACTATCAATTCCAGTCATTAGCTCTCCAAAACCCAGTGGTCACCACCCTGCAATATAAAGCCCTGAAGGAATGTGAAACAACACTAGGTTAAAATAGAAGCTTGAGCACATGATCTTAAAAATTAATTTTAAGCGCTGCCCCTTCCCATTACAAAAGTAATGTGCCCAGTAATAAAATTCAAGCATTACCAAGGTAAAGCCAGTACTTATGTAGTATTATAAGGCAGGAAGAGATACGTTACCATAATGAAAATGGCTATTAAAATGCAGAAAAAAAGAAGGTATCAGTTCTCTTGTCCTATGTGAGAAAGTTACTGGCTCTAAGATTTTCTCCTATGTCTTTACACAGAAAACTCAAAGCCCTGAAAACTGCTTTACATCTTATTATTAAAAGCTAAAGAAGGTCAAGAGAAAATTCTCTCTTTTCCCCTTCGGTTCTTTTGTGTATAATGAGCAACTGCAGGCAGCCAGGGGCTGAAGCACTAGCGAAAAAAGAAGAATGCTACAAGAGCAGAAACAACACACTGTTCCTTTCAAGTTCACCCCCCTCCTGGCCCACAGCCCGCCTGCCTTGGCCAGCTGCCAGGGTATCGGGACAAAAGCTTCCTCCTCTGGCCAAAACCGAGGAAAAGGGTCCGTTGTTTAACACAGGCAGACTGGTTTCAGCAAGAGAAAAAACTGAAAATAAGGGGAATTATATTAACTGAAGGTCCTGAGAGAGAATAGTAATCTCCTAGTGTGGCTAATGCAATTCTCACTCCATGCCTTTCCCAAGGAGGGAATGTCTTGACTCACTACCTCTCAGACTAGAAGGCAAAGTGAAATGTTTCAGCAGGGCTAAAGCTATGAGGTTGCTGAGGTCTTTGTGTCCTCTGGGGTCATTACAAACCAGAAACAACAATGCATCTCTCTTCTTTTCAAGAAGCCCAAAAGCAAACCACTCTCCCTCTGTGCTTGCCCACACTCATGTGAAGGACAAGCATCCTCATAAAAGGACAGCAGAAATTTCCGTGCACATAGCAAAGAGTCTCAGAGATGAACAAATCAAGCACTTAGCTATCTGAGGAATTCACACTGACCCGAGTTCCTACTGGATTTCACGAATTATCTTGAGTGAGATTATGAGGCATGTGTGGGGACATCTGAGGGGTATCACACCCATCTAGCATGGGTTCATGAAAGGCAGGTCCTGCTTGACCAATCTGATCTCCTTCTATGATCGAGTGATCCACCTGATATATAAGGGAAAGACTGTTGATGTAGCCTACCTAGATTTCAGCCAAGTCCCCGATGCTGTCTCCCACAGTATTCTCCTGGAGAAGCTGGCAGCCTGTAGCTTGGACAGATACACTCCTTGCTGGGGAAAGAACCAGCTGGAGGGCTGGGCCCAGGGAGTGGTGGTGAATGGAATTGAAATCAGCTGGTGACTGGAAACCAGTGCTTTTCCCCAGGGGTTAGTATTGGGGCCTATTCTGTTTAACATCTTCATTGACTATTTGGATGAGGGAACTGAGTGTACTCTCAGTAAGTTTGCAGATGACACCAAGTTGGGAGGAAATGTCAATCTGCCTGGGGATAGGAAATGTTCTACAGAAGGATCAGGACAGGCTGGATTGCTGGGCTGAGGCCAATGGGATGAAGTTTAGTAAGACAAAGTGCCAGGTCCTGCACTTTGGCCACAGCAATCCCAGGCAATGCTACAGACTTGGAGTGGAGTTGCTGGAACTGTGTGGAAGAAACGGATCTGGGGATGTTGGTTGAGGCTTGGCTGAATATGAACCAGCAGCGTGCCCAGGTGGCTAAGAAGGCCAATGGCATCCTGGTTTGCATCAGAAACAGTGTTGCCAGCAGGAGAATGGAGGCAACCCTCTCCATGTACTCAGCTCTGGTGAGGCCGCACCTTGAGTACTGTGTTCAGTTTTGGGTCCCTGGAGCGTGTCCAAAGAAGGGCAACGAAGCTGGTGAGGGGCCTGGAGCACAACTCTTATGAGGAGTGGCTGAGGGAACTTGGGATTATTTAGTCTGCAGAAGAGGAGGCTCAGGGGAGACTTTATACCTCTCTACAACTACTTGTGGTTATGGCACGGTGGAGGTTGGCCTCTTCTCCCACATAGCCAGTGATAGGACTAGAGGGAATGGCCTCAGGTTGCACCACAGGGGAAGTTCAGGTTGGATATTATGAAAAATTTCTTCTCTAAAGGAATGGTCAGGAGCCGAAGCAGGCTGCCCAGGGAGGTGCTTAAGTCACCAATCTCTGAAGGTAATGCTATTTGTCAGCTAAAAAGAAAACAACCAAAATAATTCAACCTTCTGTGCCTATTTAAAATCTTTCAAAATTGATTCTCCCTGAGGAATCATGATCTCCCTGAGAAATCATGATTTCCCTGAGAAACTCAGCATTCAATCTCTCCGCACAGTTTATTTTTTGTTTCTACATAGGATATCCTCCCTTTGATTGTCTCTTTTCCAGAATCAGAGGTCCCACTTCATTAAATTTCTGTTCCTGTGACAGTCATTCATTACATCTCTGACCATCTCTGTCTCCTGCTGTGTACCTTTTCTAGTTCTATTAGATTCTTTTTGAGAGGATGGGACCAGAGCTACAAATAATTAATGAAAACGCAGAAACTTGTAGTAAAAAAAAAAAACCACCCATTATATAAATATTTTAAGAAATTTGAAGGAGTTAAGAGTCAGAAGTAAATGATAACCGATGTGTCTTTACCATAGGTTTGAACCATTGCTGTCCCAAAGCGTTGGCTGAGAATATTTCCTTTACTTTAAAAACAAAAGCAGTTCAACACAAGAGATTTCTTCAAATTCTTCAAATGGCTAATCCTAAAAGAAACAGTATTATCTACAAATAAATCTAATTTATCTAGTAAAGTAACACAGAAAAAAATAAAAAAGATTAAATAAAATTAAGATGAAACTTAAAAATAAAATTAAAACAACACTTCAATGGCCATTTTCAACCGCTAGTCCTCAAAAATACAGATCTTTTGTTTTTTTCCTAAAAACTAATACAAATTCTCTTTCTTACTAGATTCTGAATTGATGAAATTCTATTCAATTTGTTAAACTTAATAGAAGAAGAAATGCCTAGATCTCAGTCGCGCCAAATAGACCAAGAAAACCCTGAAACTATAAAGGATCATCTTTTTAAAATCTGCAAACAGAGTAGAATGCACCATATTTTTTCTATTTTAATGAAGTTTTATGGAAAACAAACTTAAAAAGATATCTGAGAATCATGGTTTCCATAGAAACCAAAACAATGGGAAAAAAATGATGAGAGTCTTGTTACGGCCTGTCCAAACCCCAAAAATTTGTCTCCAGGAGACTTGGACTAAGTTTATACGGAAGGGGCACCTACCGCACTGGCTTGCGTACGTGCACTTACACGTGCCAAAAGGGCCATAAGGCCCACGCTTTGACATAGGCACAGCACTCATTTGGACATGAATGCACGTATAATTATTGAGTATGTGGGTCCCAAAACACTTTTAAACTCTCCAGTTCAGCAACTAAATGGAGGCCAAGTTTTCCTATATGTGTTGGGGATATGAAATTGTGACTCTGAGCTCTCTTAAAAATATAGTCCTCACTGGTATGGCCAGTGGCTATGGCCATCAGTCTCTGAACAAACACGGCAGCCCAGGTACATCATGTTCAGTTAACGTTTCCTCCAGCTGCTTGCCATGGTGGTTGACAGCATTTCTGGCGTATTCCTAGAGCATTTAATTTTGTTAAGTGCATTTACTGAAGAAATGAAAACCCCTTAAATGAGCAAATATAGAGTCCTCATAAACATAGCTACATTTTTTTTTTTCATTTGCTCTGAGTAACAGCGGGAAATGAAAAACCACGAGGCTGAAGGAAGTGAAAGGACTATTTATGTATCATGGGAAAAATTAAACTGAGTTTCAGTGCTTTAAAGTGTTCAACATCTGTTTATCAAAACACTTTTGTTGTACTTCTTTTGTCCTCAATCATGCAGTCTGACTGCTCTGACTTACGAAAACTTCACTAGATTCTTCCTTTGACTTTAATGGCAATCCGTGTAAGTTCTGCCACTACTTTGAAACCAAAATGTTTGGCTGGCATTTCCAATTGCCAGTAAAATATATGAACGTATCAAGTGCCCTTTCTTCATAGAATTGCTCACATGTGCACACACATTCTGTAAAGATGTGTGGGTCTTGGAGTTCTTCCCTTTCTGTGCATGAGATACAAAGTGTCTAGGCTGTAAATTTTCGTTTCTGTTAAAATCTGTTGAACAAGTGGGATGTACACCAAGATGCGGCTTGAAAGGATAACAGAAAGCAGCCTGTGAATTGAACAGTTGAATTAAGCAAGAACTCAAGCCACTGATTTCTACAAGAAGCTTGCAAAAACATGCACCAAGGAAAATAACTTTTATCAGTTCAAAGCAGAACTTTTCACCAACTGTTGAGTCTGTCCTTAAAATAGGCTAAATAATCTATTCCGCAACTGCAAAAAGCACTGGAACTTACCAGGGGAGACCACAAGCCATATTCCACAAGCAGCAGAAGGCAGTGCCAAGCAAATACTGAAATTCAATATACAGAAAAATATGTTTTTCAGTTTCATTGCTGTTCTGTTTCTAGATGAATAGGGCTGACATTTTGGTAAGCTGTTTGCAAATGTTTAAGAAGACGGAGGCTTTCTGCTGTCAGCCACTTGTGCTGGCATAGCTGCACCAAACATGCAAAGTTGTACAAGCTGCAATTTGTACCTGTTATTTTCAGCATATAAGAGCTGGAAATGATTGACTATAAAGGGGTTTGCAGTCCCACAGAAGCTGTTCTTAGTATAACAGGATGTATATACATGTACATCATGATCCTATTCAGGGTAATGTCTTTCTATCAAGTGCTTGAACACAAACAGCACTAATTTCACCCTTTTTCACCATGCTGACTGGAAAGATCAATCTGCCATTTTTAAATAAACAAAATAATCTGAACAAGAGAAATCTGTTTCACTGTACTTGAAAGGATTGTATGTTCTCTAGCATTAAGCATCTTGCCTGATCTGTAAAGAAAATCAATTGGTTTAACACAGAATCGTGGGCTAAACTAAGTACCTCAAAACAGGAAAGACCATGACCTCTTCAAAGTATTCTTTGGCATCTTGGATTTCCATCTTACATTCTGTCCTTAATGGTATTTAACTGGCACCACAGGCACTCAGAACTTACCCCTACATCTGACTGGGCTAAATTCAGAACGGGTAAGAATTCAGAGAAAACAAACAAACAAAATCCACCTGAAAGATCTAGAAATTCTGAAACAATAGCCCTAAGGAAGACATAAATCACTACTGCCTGATACTTTTATGGAGAAACTGGACAAACAATAGTTCCTATGAACTAGGATTCAGTGCAGGAAAGCAAATTGACGTCTTCTCAAGCAGTGAAACCTGAGTTGTGAACAGGGCAAAACCAAAGACACACTTGACGTGTGGCTTTATAAAAAAAAAAAACAAAACACCATGACAAAAACATGGGGCAGGCAGCCGGTGAAATTACCTCGCTGCCAAATATCTGAGCAGTTTGTTTGATCATTGTCTCCTGCTCCAGCTGGCTCAGCCTGCCATGCTCTCTTTGCAATCCCTTCACAGTTTTACTGCCCAAACTCCTTCCTTAGATTTCCCGTTTTCTGCATTTCATTCTCTCCAGGCACTCTTCTAGCAGCTGCTTTTGTTTCCATGCAGGGAATTCTCAATATTTTACTGGAATAGATCTTCATCAACCAGCTTGGCTCTTAGTAAAGAAATCCTGGGTTTCTACTGCATTTGTTTGCCACAGAGGGAACCAGGACATAGACTGTGTTGTTGGAAACACTCCAGTAAAAAATACTACCAAAGTGCTGTAAAAAAAAGAAATAGAAATAAAACCAGAATCCACCCAGACAATCCTCCCCCATCCTCCAAAAGCTCAAAATAGCACTCACTGATGCATGGATCTATTGGATAGGCAGGAAGAACACTAGTAAGGCACAACACACACTGCTTTTATACGCATACTTCTTTCTTGCTTCTAGAAGCACTACCAGATGCAAGCTCCTTGACAGCATCCATCTGCACTCAGCATTACACTACTGCACAGTACAAGTGAGAAATATTCTTACCTCTTGCCTACCGAACCCCTAGTATCATTCCACAATGCAACACATGCTGTGGGAATCCACACAGCTCTGTGACAGTAACAGGAATGGAAAGCTAGGAAGTGTCTACATGGTTATTTGCAAGCCCTGAAAGTCAGCTTCATCTGACCAAAATCAGATGTCTACCTACAGCTGAACTACCCTCTAAGTATTCTATAGGGATGGTGAAAGAGCAGGGCCTCTCATCCTAAAATAAAGTCAACATTTCTCTTTACTGATAAAAAAGAAGCTGAAAATAACTAATTAATTTAATACAAAAGCTACAGAAAGAGGCATTAATTTTATGATGGGTTAGAAAAGCCATTGGGGGGTGACCATACTTATTTGGGGAAGGACAGGAATACTCAACAGTCCGGAAAAAT
>JAOWBP010001760.1:40320417-40331880 GCA_028571105.1 Tragopan temminckii | reverse complement strand
TCTAGTGGCTAGGGCAATCTGTAGGAGACTGCTATCCAGAAAAAAAATACAACACCCAACCATCTGACAATCTGTGCACTTTTCTGAAGGACCCAGCAGACGAGTGGACTGCAGCCCTGAGCGCTGAGGTCAGAATCCCTGAACTGCACATAAGCTAAATTTTAATACACTACTTACTTTTTTACAATTACTGAAATACTTCAGGGTTGTTCTTGTTGCTTCCTGGCAATTTCATATTGGCAGTGACCTCTCTCACCTCATTCTCATCTTTTAAGTGAAAATTTATCCTAGACTTCAGCAGAGTTTCTGCAGGATTCCACTCTTTTTGAACTAAGGGGAGGCTACCGAACAATTAATGCTTATCCGTTTAACTAATTTTATCTTTCAGGAACTTTTTTTTTTTTTTTTTTTTTTAAAATAATACCTGAACAACTTACACTTCTGAACAGGTTTTGGACAAAGATCCTGCTGAAAATCAAACTTGTACCATCTCATATCCATGCACTTGCTGAATCCTTCAAGGAACTAGCTGATCTTCAAGTCTCTAAAAAGAGTCATACTGACTTTTCTCAAATGTCTAAGAGTTCCATGTCTTATTATAGTTAAATGGGATTCTTTCACCTGTAGCTGTTCAGATCACCATTGCAGCCCTTAGAATAATGTTAACTACCTTCTATTCTTACAATATAGCTGATGAGATTTTTAAAGTGCAGTAACCATTGTGCAAAAATTGCAGATAGAAAAAAAGCAGCCCAACTGGAAATAGCACGCTAATTAAAGAATACAATAAGATCACAATTCAGAAGAAAGGAGTGAGAGAGGGAAGATGAGACCAGAGAGCAGTAGTCTCATCTTCCCTCTCTCAAAGATGCTCTTTGCTACTACATTTATAAATTTGTGACTCAGCTCCAAGAGCAGAAAAAAAGAAGAAAAATGGAATCCTTCAAGCCATGTTTAGTAAAAGCCTCTTCTCTTGTACAGCTTCTTGAAAAGTAAATTTTCAAAAGGAACAGGTCAAAAAGGCTGGGAAATTCCAGCTGAGAAGGAAGTTGGGAGCATAAGCTCCAAGAAAGCCTTCAGCAATGGGGCTCTGAAGGTTCACAGGAATGGTGTGAAGTTATGTTCAAGTGAGCAGATTATCCCCTCAGGAGCGATGGCTGGGAGACACACCAAAAGAAATGTGTAGCAGCTGAGAGCTACTCTGCTAACACATTTCCTTACTTTTAATTCCTATAACTCTGTAACTAAGGACCAATAACTATTTTTTTTTTCTTTCCCTAATAGTAATTACAGAAGTCTTAAGGAGACTTAGAGGTCTTCAGATGACTGGAGGACTCCCACTGTGACCTCTAGAGTAATCAATCTCTTTAGAGATACACAGGACACAGGTGGGGAAGGGGTCACACCTCACAACTCAGCAGGCACTTGACACTTAGCATCATTTATTGATTTGTTCTAAATCTCTTTATATTAACCCTTCAATCTGCTTTACTCACAGGATAGCTAAGAATGGCGACCTTTTCCATTATAGCCTTTTCTCCCTTGAGTGTGCCTGACTGTCAACTCCTCCAGTACCCAATGTCTCCCTCCCCAGCTCAGATCTTTTAGTTCAGACACGGCTGAAAACAACTTTTAGTATTAGCTTTAATGCCTTTAGTAAGCTGTATGCAAGAAAGAGCCTCGCTATAATTTCACTATCAGAATTCATGCTCTTTCATGTTTTCCTCATCTTAATTATTATAGCAAACCATTTTTATCACTGTAAAACTTGATTATAAATTGCTATGGGAAATTTTGGATTTGGATTATGGGATTGTCGGGAAAACCCAACATAATTCTCTAGGACATTTCAGAACCACCAAAGATACTTTCTGATGCTACTTACATTGCTCTTACAAGATGTCTTGGAGATGAGAACAATCAGTTTAACATATAACCTATTCTATTGCTGTTACAATGGACAGGTCTTATGATTAGTTTGAGAGGTAAAATTATAACAGCCTTTGAACACTGATAGGATTATGCATCTGAAAGCAGACTGAATAGTCAGCTCAGGTCTATCCCACACTGTTTCTTTCATGTCAGATATGCTCAATTTTCAGTTGAACATATTTCTCTCCAAACACTACCCCTGAACATGTATTGTGGCACAGAGTCATAATCATGTCAAATTTTGAGTTGTTACAAAGATACATTATGAACATGAGTTCTTCATATTCCACCTCAGGGAACTTGGTTGTTACCATATAGGTGAAATGAAGACCTGTGAAAACATACTGGAGCTGAAGCAGGCTCATTAACTGAAATTCAGCCATCCGCCCCATCCACTATGCCTTACACTGTCTGAAGAGAGGTCAAAGTTGTTAAAGAAGTCATTTGCATAGTGTTACTATTATCATTTTTTATTCAAATGTTACTTTAAAGCATACGTAATAACGGAGATGTAAGTGAAATTTTATTGATCAAAATAGCATTACGATTTTATTTGTAAATTAGTGAAGAAGGAATGAACCATCACTGCAAGCTTTAATTGTCAGCCATAAAAAAAATTCTGTTGTTCTGTCATCAGTGACCTCGGATTATTTACAAGACATTCCTAATGCTGTATGTGAATGCAGCATTCCCAGTGTACCAGAGCTCTAACAACGCTGCTTGCCCATGCATTTTTCATTTCTTTATACTAGAGGCAGGAAACATTGTAAAGATGCATCAGGGAATTAACCTTGGATGAATTGCAGGAGCACTATTACAAATCCTTAACATCTTTAGTGACTGATATGCACATTTAGATAAACGTTACAGTTTCTTATAAGACACCAGCATCAACCCTTCAAAATTATCTCCTGACACAAGAGAATGCACATGAATTCTTGGCATATGGGATGCAAGGGTTTGGCTGACTCACCCCTTGTGATTAAGACCACAAATACATTTTGTTTTTACTTCAAGAAAGTATGAAATTACATCTGTGTTGGTTTAATCCAAAACCAGACAGCCCATCAATAGATCTGATAAAGGGAAATTGAAACAATGCAAGAATCATGAAGATGTGAAACAAAATGCAGAATCTGGAGGCTGAAGTCTTTTGGAAATGCACTACACAATGAAGACGAAGCTGGAAGTGGTCTTGCCTTCATAATACTACAAGTATAAATGTATTGTACAGAAAATTTAACAGAAAACTCTGTTCATGGTGGAGAGTTTTCAACAAGCGTATTAAAAAAATAAAGCATCTGACTTCTGGCTTTGCCAACTGATAACCATTATGAAAATGATGGACATGGGACAATGTTGCAGACTGCAAAGCACAAGCTGGAGTTTCGAACATAAATCAGAGATGTATAGGCTTGGTCTCTGCAAAGGTTCATAAAGAACCACATATTCAAACAGCAGCAGCAAACAACATTCAGTGAGGACTGTGTATCAAGAGAAGACAATGCCAAAGAAACAGAGTTTCCAGAGAGAACTAACAATCAGAAGGACAGAAAAAAAAAAAGAAAAAAAGAAAAAAGAAAAAAGGATGCAGCCTCTCAAAGAAATCTTTTTCTACTAGAACTAAGCTTAGTGCCCAAGCCAGCAGTATTAATAGTATTAATGCAAGCTAACATGCATTGTAGCCCACAAAAAAAAAAAAAAAAAAAAAAAAAAAAAAAAAAAAAAAAAAAAAAGGGAAAATTTCCATAATTCTATGTAACACTTAATCTCTACAATACCTTGTAGGTTGTCACAGCTTCTATGAGCTCACATGACCAGAAACCTTAGTGGAAGTGCAACATTTGATTGAGGTTTTTCAGAAGATGATCCAAGGGAACAGGGACTTCACCTTCCATTACATCTTCACTTCAGGAGAAAGGAGAACCATAGCAATAATTTTGTCAGATGGACCCGTATTTTACTTCCCTGTACTCTAAACTCAGGGAGCAGATTTACCCTGGATGAGAGCCCTAGCCATGTCAGGCTCACAGGTACTTCACTCTTTTTCTCAAAAAGCATCATTCATTTTGGGTGAGACAATGCCATTATAGACAAATTACAGAAACACAGAATGGCCTGGGTTGGAAAGGATCCCAAGGATCATCTAGTTTCAACACCCCTGCCATGGGCAGAGTCACCAACCACTAGACCAGGCTGCCCAGAGCCACATCCAGCCTTGCTAGATGTTCTGCTGCATAACCATGCACATATGGATCATCTCTAATCCAATAAGCACACGTTTGCAGGGAACAGTAAATAAAGCAGACTTGATCTTAGGATACCTGCAAGCTTCCCATGGGCTTGTAAAGCCTTACCAACTTCTCTTGCTACAACTTCAGTGTTGCTTGCACCTGATAATTGGCATTCAAACTATCCTGGATAAATCTTTCGGTGCCACAGTTCTGTTTCCCGTGTAATACATGCATGTTCTGTGATTGCCACACCTTTCTGAGCAGAATAAAAAAACCACAGCTGTTATGAGCTGCCAATCTTTCCTGCAGTACTTGCCATAGAGAAGCTGAGATTCTGAGATGAATCTCCAAAAGATCTAGAGGCTCTCCTGTAAAAGAGAGTCATGAGAAAGCTCAGAAGTACTCAAATCTTTCCAAGAGTTCCTATTCTTAAAACAGCTTGGTTTATTCACAAAGGGATTCGAATCCTCTGACAGTCAGAAAAAAACATATTTTCCTATTATGGAACTGGAAAGAGAAAGAGTGTTTCCACTGATTGTCCTTATCACTGATTGCTGCATTCACTAACTTCAAAGCATCTCAAGATCAGGCAGCTTGTTTTTATCCCTTCACTCTAAAGCTTATTTTCATGGCTGAAGAGTTAAGTAACACATTTACAGCTTTTGACACTACCTTCAGCTTTATAAAACAAGGCAAGGAGCACAGTTTTTTGTAGACTGTCCTAGGTGGTATTGACAAAATGGCGAATAAACTTCCTCTGGGGATATGTGCTGTTACTCCTTCCCTTCCCCATCTTGCTTGCACACAAAGAAAAGGGAATTTGTTTCATAATACAGTAAATAATAACATAATTAAACACTCTACATAGAGTATAAACTGCCTGTTCTCACATACTCATTGTTTTAAAGCATTCTTCTGGATAATTTTGAAAGTTCAGAGATTGTAGACATAGATAGCCTGTTCACATTCCTCTTTGCATTTTCAGAACAGGATGTTGGGAGATAAAGAAAAAAACACCACCCAGACAGAATGTAAACTCACATGTGCTATTACCATTGGCACAACGTTCAGCTTCCCTCAAAGTCTGGAAAAAGCAGGGAGATTACACCACCTTCTGGACAAAACTTTTTAAGCCACACATACACATATACCTTCCTTTTCTACAGAAAACTATCACACAGAGTGACTGCTCTTGAGACTTGCTCCCTAAATAATTTTAGGGAAAGCAGAAAGCTGTTTTACAGGGAAAGGCAAAAGAAGTCTCTGAAGATTTCAAATTTTCCCAAGTTCTATTTTAAGAAAGCAAGAGATGCAAAGAAATGATCCAAAGAATTTGAGAATTTAAACTTGATTTTATCCAAGCTGTTTTTCCTCTTACATCAAGAGCAAAGTGTTTGTAGGTGAGAGAAACACTGTGCATTTATGCAGAAGAGATGAGAACATTTCTACTTTTCTTTCCGCTCAGCATTCCCTCCTCTGCCCTCTCCAGCAAATACGGCTCATTAGAAGTAGGCAGAATTTAGAAGCTGCACACTGCTTGTTCTATTTTTTTTCTTCATTTCGTTTCATTTTGTACTGAACAAAGGCAGAATATAAGATGACGGCTGTTCAGAGACACTGCACAAGAAGCACTGCCTCCTTCCGTAAGATTTCTTTCAATCTTTCTCCACTTTCTGACAATCAGCTAGGCCATGGAAGTGAGGTATAACCTGCAAAAATGAACAGGTCTGACCAGTTATTTTTCCTTCACTGTGCTCCTGAGAGTAAGGAGAGATTCTGCACATAAAGTTATTCCATAACTATTTCAGGCCTCTCACATTGCAAAGAAATACTTCCAAAATCTGAAGTAAAATTAATCCAAGGTTCTGCAATTGGGCCCTCTCTGCTCCAATGCTGGTGAAAAAAAAAAAGAAAGGCAGAACAGTGAGCAACTCTTAGCGTGATAGCAAAGAAACATATTAAACAAAGTTACCTACCTATCTATCTCACTATCCTCCCCCACTTTTGATGTCTTGTCAAAAGCTGTTGTCGCTATCAAGCTAGAAGATGTTTACTACTTTGGACAAGACAACCACTAGAAGAACAGCTTGATTTGACATCAACATTAACAAGATACCTAATATCAAGGAGAGTAGAAAAGGAAAAAAGAAGTAGGAACTCTGTAGCACTGAAGAGTGCTACAAGATTAAAAAGTTCCATTTTAAGCTTTAGCACAACAAAAGCTTTTGCAGTGTTGCATACTATATATTGCTATAAAACACATGTCAAAATATTCAGCAACTGGATTTCCTCAGGGCAACATTTTATTAATGCAATGAAGGAAATTATTCTTCTCGTGTCCTCAGACACTAAAATTCCTACCTTCTTTCACTGTCTCCTCTTGTCAGCTTATGCAAAACATAATGGAATATATCACTGGTGTCACCAACAAATGCACGTAAGTCACATTACATTTAACAGTTATCTCTGCCATTATACACAGGCAGACAGCTGCACTTACATTTCTTTGCTGAATACTCTGCTATCTATCTGATCAATAGAGTCACAGTTTTACCAATCCTTTACTTCAGAACAATAGCTGCGAAGTATATCTGACAGTAAAAAGGCTCTGGGCTTTGTTTTCTTGCTTGGATGACAATGAGCAAGAAATTTTTAATAAATGTTCTTAACTGTTGTCTCAGATGAGAAATTCTGCTGCTGACAAAAAGAAGACAGAAGACACTTTAATAAGGTTTGCATAGTAAAATAAAAAAATAGAGATGAGAAAAAGAAAGCTTCGGTATTTCTTTATTTGTCCAGTCGGCACTGAGGGTTCCTGACAATAGCAAGTTTGTATGGATGGGAGCTGTAGTGAGCTGGTGCCCACCCAAAGCAACTGTAATAAGGAGGAGGGTCCCAACTTTGGAAAGAAGAAGGGATTTAACCCCAAACTCCCACAGCTGTCTCTTGAATGCTTTCCAAGCACAACTACAGAAGTGTCCAAAGGTCACCCTGTGCAGCACTCATGGTTTTATGGACTTGAGTACATCTAGTATTTTACTACCTACAGTGGGAAGCAGGTGCTCTTTATTTTTTTTAGAGTATGATATTGGTGAGACAGCAACCACCAATTATCTACTTTACTTTGTATATAATCCACGAAAGCAGTATTGGATGGAAACTGCCTTCCTTCAACTATTTTCTGCTTTGAAGCAGACCTATAAATCCAATTGTTTAAATGTGTCTCATCTATAACAAGTGGGCTCTAGTACAGAGATTCACTAGCCTGCGAGTGACTGCAAGAACCTTCCATACATGGTCCTCTACTGTATTTTTCTCATCTGAATATGTTCATCTGATAAAAAAGTAAGTTCTGGGAAAGCATTGACTTTTTCATACAAAAAGAAAGACTGCCATAACAGTATCTCAGATAAAGCAGCAGTTTACTAAACAAACATTTTATATAACTAAGCTGCAAGTGTTGGTTGCGATAAGAAAGTTTGGTTTAGCCTGACTTATCTGCTGCTTTGTGGGGTCACCATGCAGCTGGGCTGGACAATAGTATCCCTTCCTCCCAGCACTTCATGATGCAACAGCAGAGGGTGTTGCAGATCAGGTCTAAGGTGCACTGAAAAGAACTATGTAGCATTTCTTACATAGCGCTTGGATTCTTTTTTTTTTTTTTTTGACTGAGTCTGTTAAGTATTTTGTAAGCATTTGCACCAACTCTGAAATAATCTGAATATAATAATTATTTAAAATAAAGATCTTTGGATCCATGAAAAAAGCAGTGTTAACACAAAGATGCTGCTTCTATTCTATTTCTCAGTCTTACTCAGTGAATGGTAAAAAAAAGAATTCAACTTTAATCCACATGAGGAATACTGAAGGAAAGGGATGAATCTTCATACAATATTGGTCTCATGCATGAAAGACCAGAGAAGAGGAAATTGCTGCCCTGAAATGTGGGATCAAATCTCCCAGAGATACTGCAATATGCACAGAGAGAAAAAAGACTGTCCAGCACTTATTCATTCTGGGAGACTGCTTATTTCACATTTCACAATTTCAATGGCACCCTGGTGAAAAATTAAGCCCCAGCGAGCTGTTTTTAGCTTCCCAAAATGGAAGAGAAGTGAAAATCTATGTTGCATAGAACAGCTGAAAAACCGTATAAATTCCCATAGAAAAATCTGCTGACTCTGGAAAGCATCCTTCTGTTGATTCTCTACCTCCTTGTGGCCTAGCATCTGTACTGAAAAAATGCAAGGATGACTTCCACATGCTAAAAATATAGGTCTTGTTATTTTAAAATTCACAAAGAAAAGAGAATGCCATTCTTTCTCTTTAATATTTGTACATTGCTTAATACAAAACTTTCAAAGATGCATCCCAGAAGGAGGGACTGGGCGACAGTCACGCACTGAAGCCATTCATTTTTTCAAAACTACTGATTACTATTACAGCTGCTCTCAATCAAAAGCCAGTGATAAGCTTTATGCATTACAAACAAAATTCAGTGTTTGATTCATATGTTTTTAATATATAAATTAGTACAAAACATACCTTTCGGTGGCTGTAGGCATTTCAATTGATATGAATGCAACAGTCACCGTGCAAGAAGCAACTTTTACCCCTTCTTGGTTCATACCACATTAACAGCCCAATCAAATGTAAGCAGCAGACCAGTTCTGCCAAAATGACATGCACAGTTCCACAGAAGCACCTTATTTCTTGATTTAAGCATAGGACACAAAACTGTCCTCTAGAGAGGCAGAACAAAAAATAAGCATTGGAAGGAATGGACTGAACACAACAAGAGAATCCGTTCAGATTGATGCTGGGGTGTAAGTTAAGATGCTGATTAAGTGCTTCTGTTTTCATTTCTCTACTGAAGTTCACTGAACTCTTTATTTCTGACTGTGCTTTCTACTCAATGTACTGTAGGTATACATTATTATTTGTACTTCACCTAATTTCTGTTTATGAGATGAAGAATTATTTCTCCATAGTTGGTTAAAATCACAGCAACTCAGTCAAGGTTGAGGGCAAATAAAATATCCTGCTATTTAAGCATCCCCAGTGTTCAGCTACCTCATTTCTTCTAGGTTTCCTTATGTAGATATTGCTGACATTTTGAGAGTTGACACTTGTTTGAGAGCTGAACATGTCAGAATTAAAAGAAGAAAAAGCCACTGTAGAGATAATTGTGAGGCTTTGGGGCATGTGGCAAGATTACTGAAACACTAAGTGATTGCCTGGAAACGAAAACCACTCAATGACATTAAGAATAAATGTAGAATACATGCCCTACCCCATCAATCAAATCTGCTTTCTAAAAGGAATATAAATCTCTTCACTGACTACATAAGAGAGAAAAATTTACCTTTCAGTGGTCCTCCAGATTTTGCCAACATTTGTGCGAATGTAATGTTTTTAACGGAAAAAGTTACCTGGGTTTTTGTAGATGCTAAGAACATCCTTGAAATAATGAGGTAAGAATCTTTCTAATAAAAGCAGCACATCCTCCAACTCCTCCAGAATCCCCACAAGCAGGAAGTTTTCATTAACGTTCAGCTTTGCTCTTTCAAGGGCCCATTCACCAGGTTCCCTGTATGAAATTAAAGGTGGGAGAGGAATAAAGATAAAAAAAAAAAAAAAGGGGGGGGAGAATGAGTGTTTAAATACACAATTATCTTAGAAACTCAAGTTAAATATGCAAATGTAAGCAAATGAAGTGAAAATACCTAAAGAAAAAAAACTGTTTGTAAAGATACTTAAAGACAAAAGAATGAACACATTAGAATTTGTTATAACTGCCTAAAGACAATACGGCTTCTGTAATAAATTTTTGGAAATATCCACAGTTCTTCCTATTACGAGAAATGGTGGCAATCAATAAATATAATACCTTGAAGTTGAACAAGGTTAATAAGGAATTTGCTGTGATCAACAATATAAAAGCATTTCAAAACAAGAAGGTATTTAAAATTGTTCACATACTGCATAAAAGTTTACTATACCACATCAATAATATAGCAACGTGAATGGCATAAACAGACACATCAAACATGAATAAGTTCAATTACAGTGATAGAAAGCTACACTTTACATAATTTTAAGCATGATCCCTATTTATTACATGGAAACCTGGAATTCCTATGATATAGATCTGGTATCAACATCTGAGCAGAGCTAGTAAGTAGGTATTAAGAAGTTAAGGCACAGGTAAAATGCGTATGTGAGGTCACTACCAGCTCAGAAGAGAAAAATCCAGATGATTACATCCAGATTTGATACATTATTCAAGAGTGAAATCAAATAAAAAGGACAATACTACGTTTGTACATTACCCTTCTTATTCAAAAATATATTCATGCATGCAGTTATCACATGTATTATCACATTGTACTTAAAATTTTCTACTGTACTTCAAATAACTATTCCCTCCGATCTCCAGTTTTTGACAAAATATTGTCATGGATATTACTAAGCAGATCGGGATACCTCATACATTTATTTACCTGCATCTTGGATGCTGTCCACAGAAATAGGGTATGATATAAAATAACCTGGGATTGGAACATTCAGGGTAGTTTTCAAGGATACACACATTAATGTCCTGTGGGTGAGAAAACAGAAAACAAAGTTGATTACTGTGTTTTCTCTATCAACAACTGTTTTTTTCATCTCATACCTTACACAGCATCTCAGAATCACAGAGTTTTGCTGAGGCCATTCTAAATACCTTAGAAATAATCCACTGTTCATTTTAATACTTTTAAACTTTATTGGAAAGCTGCAGGAGAAAAAAGTGATTTCTTTTATAATGTCGTGCTGCAAATAACACCTTTTTCACACTGGGATTAGTGCATGATTCAAAGCAGGGTAAATGGATCAACTTTCTCAGTGAGGTATATAAAATATTCAGGATATTGTTTTCAGACTTTTCTCTGGGGCATATTCAAAAGAAAAAAAACGTAGATCAAATTGAGACTATTATTTTATTTATTTTATTCTGCTTCATACAATGACTGGAATGAACAAATATAAGCTGTAATTCACACAGCTTGCTCGTGATATGAAAACATAAATCACCTTTGATTGGAATTCAGGACATTTCTGAGATGTTCAGAAATGAGCCTATCGTATAAACTCACATTGAGAAAAAAGCTTATTAGAAAGTATTTTATCACTTTTCTGATTCATCAGTCTATCAGAACTATTTATCATTTCTCAACAGATGAGGCATAGCTACTGAACCCCAAGAAACTGCATCCCACTTCCCATTTTACTCAGCTCAGTGATAAACATTCCC
>JAOWBP010001760.1:40262751-40297825 GCA_028571105.1 Tragopan temminckii | reverse complement strand
GTAAAACCACATAAGATCTCTCAAGGATTAAATATAAATACAATATCATATTAAGCTGTAGTGGACTATAAACATTTGGATATTGTTAGCATATTAAATAATTTCTGTATTTATCAGAGAAAAAAATCAAAAATTTTAGTTATATTAAAGATAACCTGTTTCCACTGTGTCTATGGTCCTGCTTCTGTTTTCTCCTTACAGTTTTTAGATGAAGAACTTCCTGCAGATTAAACCAAGGACGAACATTTCTTTTCCTAAACGCTTCCTGCCTGGAAAATCGTGTCAGAGCAGGCAGTGTCTGATGCTGACTGCCATGAGACAGCCCTGAGCCCGTACAGTAAGAGTAGGAACACGCAAAGGATTTTGCAACAAGCATATTTCAAAAGGCTCCCTCTGGATGAGCTGAAAGATATGCATGGTATTTCCATCTTTTTATTTGCTGTAACTTGTGCAGATCTTCATCCCCTCACCCCCAAGCCTGCTCCATATCTGCTGGATTTGAGGTTATTTAGTGGTTACATAGCGCTTTGTCCTCATACTGCATTTACTGGAAATTTAAAAATACTAATATGAAAATTCCTGCATCAAAAAACAAATTAAGTATCACTTTCAAGTACACGCAAGTCCAAGGAAAAATAAAGGGTAAAAACATCTGTGTCCAGGGGCTGTATAGAAGACAGCAAAGGAATCTGCAGTTGAGGGTACCTGCCTCTGCCCATTAGTTAGGACAAGCACATTCCACTTAATATGCAGGATGCACAAGGAGAAAGAAAAGAAAAGGGAGCTTGAGCAGCTAAGGCCTGTGACTATACTGCATTTTCAGAACATTAAAATATTGACTGCTTATTTAACATCAGTATCCATCACCAACAAATGACGCTAATATCCAAGCCACTGCGATTATGCTCTTCCTTGGTCAAAATAGGAGCATGGACATTTACGTTCTGGAACAGACTTATGGATTATAACAATGTAAGACCAAGCAAATTAAACCTATTTGGATTGAGATTTTCCTAGGAGAAATCCAATTCAGAATTTACCTGATCTAATTATGATTACGTTTGTCCCGTTTCCCCATTGTAGGGGACAAGCCTTTGTTAAGCTTATTATGTATTTTGAAAGCTTGAGGACACAGCCATATTTAAGCATTTAAATGCTGCTCAGATGATTGTCAAAGTCACAGTTTCTATTTCTTTTAAAATGTGAACTATTAGAAGAGAGGACACCATTTGGATTTTAAAAGTTCTCAGTTTTTCTTCATCTCACGTCAGATGAATAGCTGAATACGTACAATAAAAGACTAGGGTTTTCATAAATATTAAAGACCCAGCAAAATTGTTTAAAAATGTTAATGCAAGTGACAGTAGAAAAAACTATTACGTGAAATAAAAATATTATGTAAGAGACAAGAGAAATCCCATCCAGTTTCAACTTCATTTTTATTCCACATGATTCCTTTGACTAGCAAGCTTATTATTTATGCCTATCTTTTCTAAGCCTATCAGTAATTACGTAAATAATTTCTTTATTTATGCATATCAGTAATCTCTTTGACGTTAATGCTGCCACAATTTGAAAACACGCAGACAGCAAAAACCTTTCAAACAATCCAATTAAGAAGGCAGATGTTCCTTGCTTCCTGATTAGTAGAAAGGCCCATTAGGACATATGCGTGCAAGGGAAGTTTTCTGAATTCTTCTCCAAGATATTTTTTGTTGCTCTTTTCACCTTCATACAGAAATAAGGCTTACATGAAAAACAGACACTCCTGCAATTACTACAGAAAATTAAAGGCATTAAGCTTTGCCAGTATATATTTAAATAGAAAAAGGTTGGTGAGTGCCATGGTTGGTAGCCATGAAAATGATCATTCCAAGTGAAATCGCTGGCAAGATTAGGTGCACCTAAAGTACTGAACACGTTTTTTTCCTGCTGTTTGATCAACAATAATCTAAAGATAGAAGTGAGAGGAGAGTAGTAAAGAAAAGGGGAAGTGATGAAGACATCAAGAAGAGATGACCACGGCAGCAAGCTGTCTCAAGACAGAGACAAAAATTACAGGAGCCCGAGTGCAGGGATATCCAGCCTGGGACTTGTAGATGCTAAGTCTAAGAAAGAAAAAGCAAGCACAGATGGTTACCAGTATCTAGATATAAATATTCAACAAATACTTACTGCCTTTTCTGAAGAAAAAAGAGGGGCCAAATTGCATAACCAAGCAGCCCAAGTATTAGAGCCTGTTCTTTTTCTGGTAAAGTTGTGTCCCTGAACATCTGAACTTCAGATGCAGTACCAACAGCTCTGAGAAGACACATATGCAAAACTCGTCCGTCCCCAGAGGATGGCTGGGATGGGAAGTCACTCACTGAGAACTCAGAGGAACTTATTTCTAAATTAGAGATTGCAGCCTCCCAGAAAAACAGGCAGCTCAAATTTCTGATTTCTTGCACACTTTAACCAGGCCGGTACAGACCCAGCTGCAATTGCTCCATCAGGCAGCAAGCAGGGAATTCTCAGAAAACTTAAGTCTGTTCCTGTTCATATTCAAATAAGCATGTTTTAAGCACAGTTTATTAGACTTCAAATTCCAATCACTTGTTTCTACAGACTGTACTGAGACTCTTGATTGGAATCTCAGCAGCAGCTGAAGGACATAAAAAATCCCAATGATAAAAAAATCAATAACTTCAGGCTACTTAGAGGGGAAAAAAAAAAAAGGAAAATCAATGCTCCATTTGGCCGAGTATGTTCTGTGCATTTTTAGTTACCTATTGGCCACATCGTATTAAATATTACTTAGCTCTCCAAAACACAACTTTTCAAATTAATAACACCTATAAAAATGCTCCAGCAAACAATAACATAAAATGCTCTCGTTACATATCAAATAAGATTATGTATACTCAAGTAATTGTTGCAAAAGATCAGAAAGGAAGCCAATTATTTTCTTCCAAGCCTGAGCAGAAGGTTTATCTTCTCTGGAAAGCATTTGCATCTTGCATGATAAACATACTAGATGGATCCCTCTCATGCCCAGCAGTGTATTGCTGTAATTGAGTTGAGTGGGACAGGACACCACTTCTCCAATGGAGAGCTCAAAGGGTCTGCAAAGCTCTTCCTGCACTTAACTGCTCCTGATTTATTTAACATACGCTATTACATCATGTTTGTTTTAACTGCTCTGTTGTGACAGGTATATTTTCAGATCCTCACCAAAATAAATAGCTTATTGGCAGGCTTCAATCAACAGCACTAAGATTTATTAATATTTCCCCATTTCTCTCTCTCAGTTTTTGTTTTGTTTTGTTTTTAATAAAAAGTAGGGAAAAAGAAGGCTGAGAAATATGCCAGATGTTGTGAGTTCGCCCTAGAAAAATGTCTCTGATGAATTATGATTTTATTATTTATATGAGCGTAACCTTTGCTCAAAACAGCTTACAAACCCCTTTCTAAGCTAAGAATAATAATGAAAAAAACAATTACGGAATTCAAAAAATTCAACCAAGGCAATTTGATTTACTGCAGAATGGAGGATTTCTGAGCTCCTGTTATTCATCATTTCAATTCCTTTTAAGAAAGGTTAAATATGATTTCAGACCTGTCACTTCACATCAAAAGGCTGCTGCACTTCTGCTCAGCACAAAACTCTTTGCACAAAACAGAAGTGTGCTTCTTTATTCCCTATAGATAGAGGAAATCAAGACGCTCAACCTTTTATTTGTAAGAAGTATAATTCCCTATTACTCTTGTAATGTAAATTATATCCTTTTAAACTAGTTAGTTGCTGCAAGTTCAGTATAATGGAAGCAAACAGGAAATAGCAGTGACAATGTTAATATGGATAGGCACATAGCATCCTTACAAAGGAAGCACAATTCTTTTGCAGCTCTATACAGCCACGCTGAAAGCCCAATTGCCTAGGAAGCTTTGCAGATGAATTATGTTAGAGCTCCATTACCTGATCTGCAGCAGTTTCAAGGGGAGATCATATTAAAAACAATAATGTAAAACCTTCAGCTTTTTGGAATGTATCAGTAAGATCAAATTCTGTCTTCTGAAAATGTGTTTTATTTGCAGAATTAGAAATGAAAATTTACTGTAACAACTCAAGAAACACATCTGGCAAAGCAACACCATTCTGTACATGAGAACATGGGCAGCTCGGTGATGCTCCGCCAACCCTCTCCATGGACAAGCTAACACCTTTTCTGCAACAATTCCCAGAGGAGCAGGCTGAAGTCTTGCCTGCATGCTGCTGCATGGTTCTGCCAACCTCCAAACTCAGGGAGTTTACGGTCCTAATTTTGTGTCTTTATCCTGTGCTGTAGTTATGCTTTCAAGCTTTCTGTTAGAATTTTGGAGGGAAAAAAAAAAAGGTGAGCTGAGATAAATTTTTTACTTTTAAGACTGCATTCTTGGCTGGGCTGCCCTCAAATGGAAGGTATGATACAAGCTGCACTGTGATTCAAGGTTAACAGTAAAATGGTGCAAAGTGACAATATTGCGCTCATTGATTACATCTTCTAGAACTATGACATCAACAGTAGGAATTTTGAGCTTCTGAATTGCCTTGTGTGGGTAATATCACTGTAAAAAAATACCAAAAGAACAGCTTAGTAAGCTGCCTTAGACTAGTGAACAGCTAGCAGCTTAGACCATCAGGCCTTATGTTTCACTATCCTATAAATCTCCCAGAATATTTGATATTGTATTTCTGCCAGCCCTTTACATTCCTGCATAGTAAACATACAGTGAGTTATTTTCCCCCTATGCCTTTCATCATGCTAAGGATATGAAAATAGTTTGAAATACAAATTCATAATGAGCAGCACCAACACAGATACAACTCTTGCCTGTGTCTGTAAAGCATCCCCAATTCAAGCAAACGTAAGACTTAAGGAGGAAAGACTAGTTGTGTTTTCATTTATCTCATGCAAAGTAACAGCTGGAAACAAGAGAGAAAAAACTTAGTATCGACACAACCCTAATCTCAGCTTAAGTCAAACTCTACGTGATTTAAAATCAATCAGTTCCAGATACCTTTCATTTAAAGCTTTTGGAAGGTCTGGCACAGGACCTCTCTAGACCTCTAATTGACATTTCCTTACAATTTAGAGAGTTTTCCATCAAAAGCAGATGTTGCATATTATAGAAGAACAGAAAATGGATTTACAAATCAGGAGAAATTCCCAACAAAGAGTAGAACAGCAGATACAACACTTTGGAAAGTATTAAATCTACCAACGTGGTATGCAGAAAAAAATCCGCCTTCGAAATTCACTGAGATCACAGATCTATGATACATATTCACAAAACATTTTGTGACTTGACCTCTTAGGAAGGCTATCACACAAAGAATGCAGGCAAGGGTCAGAAGTTACAATGCACTCAGTACTGCATGTTCAACTTCCTGTCTGAACCCATTTATCAGGATTGTTAAGGGTGACTCCAGTTGTCTAATGGAAATGGCTGTCACAGAGCAGCTGAAAACAAGGCTAAGGGTGTCCATATGGAAACTGAAATGCAGTAAACTGGGAGTAATGAAAAACTGCCTTTCATCACATGCTGTAACTTAGTAGTACACATTGTTTTACAACGCACACAATATAAAAGTCAGTGTAACCAAAATTGCAAACGTGGCTGCCGAGTCCCAAACGAGAAATTACAAGCAATCACCATCAAATAGAAGAATATGAGGACATTATCATGCTTGAGTATTTGAATGTATGCTATTTGATACTTTTATCTGTGAGTCAGAAGAAAAGCAGAAAACCACGGACAACATTTTCAGATGATGAAGTTGCAAAAGAAGAGGATAATGAAGAGACCAGGTTAGTGATAAAGAGTCACTTGAGTCACAGGGCAAGCAAAAAATAAGCAAACAACAAATTGTTGCACAGCATATGAAACTCCAAGCACTGAGACATTCACAGGAAAGGAACAACTCTGCTAAGGACATAGTATGCTTGCACAGATTACCAGCAGTGGGAGACCTTACAGACCAGAACGATCCTAGATTGTAGCAGAGAGGAGCAAAGATCTGGCACAGCACTAACATGACCACTAACCAAGCTCCAAGTCATTCCTAAGCAGAGCATGTACAAAGTTCAGAGCAGAGTCACGAAGATGATGGAAAAGATACTTTGCAATGAAAAAGTGTCAAGATCAGAACCTTCACCATGAAAAGAAAACAAGGAAAAGAACACCAGAGGAGGCTGAGAGGTGATTTCATCACAGCATATAAGAATTTACACATGAAAGCTTACATACAAGAAAAATGTCTGTATAATGCATTATTCAAGGGTGAGAAAGAATACAGAAGTGACTTAGGACTGCTGTAATGCAAATTTTTGCCCCAAGGCAGGATCAACCATGTGTTTATCACTAACAACTACAAAATCGTTAAGTACAATCTATTTTGTTGCTTTGCTGCTCCTATAATTCAAGCATTTTCCCAGACATCTAATCTAGAACTCTGTAGGTGCAATTTAAAACCACCACTTCTGGTGTCATTACATTTTAAGAACAGTATCTTCCCTTTGTTTTTATATAACATTCAAAACTTATCACTGTTTCTGCTTTCCCAGTCATCTCTCTATTTTCTTTCTCTGCCCTTTCAGACTTTCCACACGAGTCATTTTTTTTCTCTCTTTTCTTTTACTGTCTTTTGGACTCCGAGTAATCAACATCTTTCTTAAATTAATTTACTCCAAAATTGGTAATTTAATCTACAGCACAAAAGTGAGCACAAAAACCAAAATGACAGTAGAAAGCGTAATTTAAGCACTATTCTTGAACCCACCAACATTCAGTTCACACTTAACTAGATTTCAAGCAACGACTTCTATTCAGAGAATATTGTATCACCAGCTAAATGAAAGCTAAAACATCTTCTATGTGAAGAATGCAGGAAATCTGTGGAAATAAATTCTAAATCAGTTGATCTTAAAAACTGGAAAAACTCGCTATGGAGCAATGTTTTCTAAAAAAAAAGCACAACCGAAACAACCCACAAAAACAACAGCACAAACCTCCAACTCCCTAGACCATACAAAGGTCAAACTGCATGTTAGATTTGTGCTTAGTCTTCCAGTTAAAAAGTTTAGCCACAGTTAAAAAACATCATTACACAGTCAGATCATTAAAAAAAATTAGTATAAAAAAAAGAAAAACGATGTAGGAGGGAGTACAGCACCATGTGGCCATTCATGAAATGTGTACTTTACAAGGCGGACCTCACATGGTGGTAGAAAGTGTTTCATGATGTGTTAGCAAAAAATATAGATTATAGTGAACACACATAAAGACACAGTGTTAAGGCTGAGCACATAGGTTTAGCTGACATTCCCCTACTTTTAAGGGTTTACCTAGAGGGTAGTAACTTTTTTTCTTAACGTTCTTTTAATGATATTTCCTAGGTGTGTATGTTTTTTCTTCAAGGAGAAAAAAAAATAATCAACAACATGAAACTACTTTAGTAGATAAACTCAGGCTGCAATTGCTGTTTCAAGATGTGCTAAGGAGGTATTTGAAGAGCCCAATCTCCCCCAGCAATGGAGTTGTACAGAATCAGTGCAAGCTGACTGAACTACTGAAGGTCATACAAAGTATACATTAGTTTATCCTTGAAGAGACGCAACCATTCTGCATCTTCTAGGACCAGCTCCGTGCATTTGCCCAGCACGCTTTTTTCAAAAACTAGTTGTGCATAGTTAAAGCACGTAATAGGCATGTTCTGCAAACACCTGCATTCTGTGTGGTATTTTTTGCTCCTGAGAAATGGAGAAACAAGAATTCTCAAGTTGTTCATAAACGTGAGGGTTGTAACAAATATTTCGTGGTTTTATTGACCTCTCACCAGTCCATAAAAAATTTAAAAATGAAATTTTATTTCCAAATCAATGGACCAGAGACACACGCACAGGTTAAGTCATGCCAAAACAAGACAACTCAGTTTTAAAAAATAGCGGATGTATCACACAACCCATTCAAATGATGAACAATCTAGCAAGGCTTTCAAATACCAAGCTTTCAATACAAAGTGCTCCTACTTTAAACATGCAACTGATTCCCATGACATATAGGCAAGTTCATTTTTCAAGATTTGCGTTCTTTTTGTTTGCTGGCTACATACACATTTTACAGAACCCGTGAAAAGGGAATGCTGTAATGTCAAAGTGCTGTGTTAAGCTGTCATTTTTAGAGCTGCTTCTGTACCAGAAGAAATGCATAACTGGTGAAAAACAGAACAAAAAACCCACAAATAAACCCTGAACAATACTCAGAAATTAATTATGGTTTTGGGTTTATTCAAAGTGAATCTCTGTCTGCCTTTATCTGCCTTCATACACCATGTGATATACTGCTATTCATAATTCAGAACTCTGGTACGAATTGAAGAAAAGTCTAAATTCATCAGCATCATTGCATGTGACTATGTCTGTCCCTACAGCAGATTCATTTTTATCCGTTAGTGTTGGCCACTGCATCTGTTTAAAGAAGTAATATAAAGCCAGGAATGCTGATACGGACTGTTTACCAAAAATGATTTTACAAGAAAAACAAGGACTTTGCACATTAGCTCAACTAATGAATAACTGAAAACCAGAAATATTTCTTATATTGAAGACTAAAAGCAAGTACCCTCAGGAGCAGAAGACTTAAGAGATCTTCCCTTCCACAGCCTGCCTGCCACATCCCTCATGCACCAAGCAGGAAAAACATAGCAGAGCTGGGGCTGGCATCCAAGCATTGGTAGCCAGTGGCTATGGCTGAGCAATGTCTGCAAGCTCTGTCTGGCTTGGTTTTCCATCAGCAGGGGCATCTGAAAAAATGCAGTTGTCTGTGAGTCCTCTACTGACCTTCCAAATTTGATTAGAAAGTGGTCAACGGGTTGAGAAATTATTCAGGAAATAGGCATGGGGGAGAAACTGGAAAGATAGGCACAACAGTTGGAACAGTCTTAATTCCTCAGAAAATTATGCTAAAAGGAATGCATTGCCCCCTCTTCTCAAGCACATGCACCCACCCAGATACTAAACACACATACACTGCAGGTATTACACTGCAACTGAAAGAAAGAACAGGGAATCACAGAATCACAGAATCACAGAATGGCCAGGGTTGGAAGCAGCTCAGCAGCGCAGAGAATGTGTCCTGCTGCTGAGCATTAATTCATTCAGACTTCAAACAAATAAGATATATTGAGCTGAGACCTAAGAGCTAATTAAAATGTGAGATTAAATTGAGTTCATGCTTTAACTCTTTGCATCTCTTTACCACATCACAAGAAATTTTAAAGGAGGTATTCCCCATGGTCTATGACTCCTGCAGAAAGTAAAGAATTCACTGCTTCAGCGAAACCTGAAAAAGCCTGTCTCTCTCTCTGGGTGGTCTTTTCAATGCTTCTCCTACCTATGACTTTATCCTGACCTAATCAGTCAACCTTTATGTAAACAAAAGTCACTGACAGAAGCAGAGTTTTAGATTTTTACCATATTCCCACATAATGTTCATTCACCCTGAGATGGGAAGGAGCAGGCAAGTTTCCTGTTCTCCCTGAACTAGGGGCTGTAAGTGTATGCACTGAAGATCCAAGCACACTTATTGCAATTAGGTGTTGGAGGGAGGAAAGCTGCCTTACCACATCCACATTAGGAGTTGTGCAATTCTCCCAATTCCTGGCTCATTCTGCACCACAGCTTGGCCTCACTGCCCCTATATGCATTCCTGCAAATGCATTCTGCTTCTTTGAAACCTGTGACACTTGGAGCACACTTCAGGGACCTTGAATGCTTGCCCAAAGACTATAGTAGCTATTTAATTAATCAGCAGATTTTACTAAGAGTTCAAGTGGGGCTTTTCCACAATCTTGAAGCTTCTTCCTGCCTGATGTTTCTCACCCTAAATAAACAGACCATGGGCACTGTGAGCAAGCTGCAGCTATCATGAAATAGCTTTCTGTGCTTCTCCAAGCTATTGCAGTTCTTCAAAGCTTCTGCAGCCTAACACTTTGCTATTTGCATCTTCTACTAACACTTGCAATCTCAGCAAAAGCAGCAGTGACATATAAACCTGTTCCTTTTTCTAGCATACATGTTCTTAAGTATTTTATAGTGATTAACATTTTGGAAGCTTTCCACAGCAATATTAGTATTGAAAATTGAATTCAGAGACATGGAAGACTTTATGAAAGATGCCACAAAAGGAACCACTATTTTAAAATCATATAATATTCTGAGTTTGAAGGGATCCAAAAGGATCAAGTCCAAGCCCTGACTCCACCCAAAATCAAATCCTGTGTCTGAAAGTATTGTCCAAACACTCCTTGAACTACAGCACTTGGGGCCGTGCCCACTGCCTTGGGCAGCCTGTTCCATGCCCACCACTCTTTGGTGCAGAACCTTTCTCTAACCCCAACCTGATCCTCCCCTTTCACCAGAGAGCAAAGATCAGTGCTGCCCCTCTGCTCCCAGTGAGGAGCTGCATGCCACCACAAGGCCTCCCCTCAGCTCCTCTTGCCCTCCAGACCCCTCACCATCTTTGTAGATGTCCTTTGGGCACTTTGTAAAGTTTTATGTCCTTACATTGTGGTGATCAAACCTGCATCCAGTGCTAGAGGTGAGGCTGCACACACAGAGAACAGAACAACCCCTTTCCTCACCTGGTAGCAGTGCTGGGCCTGACCCACCTCAGGGTACAGTTGGCCCTTCTGGCTGCCAGGGTTCACTGTTGGCTCATGTTCAACTTGCCTTCAGCCAGAACCCCCAGATCCCCTTCCACAAGGCTGCTTTCCAGCCTCTCATCTCTTAGTCTGTACACAGATACAGGTCTACCCTGTCCCAAGTACAGAAGCTCTAGCATTTGTTCTTGCTAAATTTCATGTGTTTGGTGATTTCTCACCCTTCTGATTTGTCAAGATCGCTGCAAGTCCTCTCTACCCTCAAAGGAGTCAACAGGTCTTCCCAATTCAGTGTTATTCACAAGCTTACGTGCTATAACTTTGAGTATTTCATCCAAGTTTTTACGAGGACATTAAAAAGAACTGGTCCTAAAATGGAGCACTGCAAAACTCCTCTAGTGACAGTCTGGTCATTTAGTATAACCCTGTGGATCTGACCCATTTGCCAACCGTTCACCCGCTTCACTATGTTTCTGTCTAGCAGTACAGGGCATGTTTTCTCCAGAAGAATACTGTGAGAAACAGTGTTGAAAGCTTCTCTGGAATTCAAAAAGATGACATTAACTGGCTTCCCTTGGTCTAAGAGGTGAGTAACTTTGTAACATTTGTGCCCTCTTGCTTTTACCTTGAATAACACATTGAATAATAAGGGCCACTTCCATAGAATGATAGTGTCATAAATAGTGACTAGAAAGCAATCTAGAAAACAACAGAGGCCAGATTATTCTGGTGAAAATGTAATTTTAGAGACTGTAAACAGGAGAGCTGCAAAGAAATATTTGTGGTGCTTTTTTTTCTTGATTGTTTACTTGTTTTTCCTATCTGTTTAAGGTATGATTATTCCTTTTCCCATAGCGCATACATATTAGTAAAGTTTATACTAGTTTGGAATACAAACCTGACCATTTACATTCCATAAAGACTACGGAGACACTGAAGAAATTACAGAGAAGTATACAGAAGTATTAAATGGATGAGGAAAGCAGCCAATTTCAAGAGAATTAAAAGCTGCTGTTATCAAAAGGAAGACTGAAAGGTGTTTGGAGACAGCAGTGGCAGCAATGGATGGATGCACGGTGAGAAGCACCAGAGAACAGAAAACATTTAATTAAATGGGAATCTAAATCCCACTGGCAAAACACAGAGGAATTCAAATTATTGTGACTAATTTCCACTGTAACCATAAAGCCGACAGATAACTGGAACAAAGTAACAAAGGAAGTGGTGGAGTCAGTGTAATTAGAAGCCTTCAAACAGCTTGGATGTTTTATGGAAGACTTCCGAGAAATATACCTTTTTTCCAATCGAGAGCAAGAAAACATGCTCAGCTAGCCTCACCAGCAACAGCCAGTATCAAACAAAAAAAGCATCAAAACATTTATTCCTAGAGATAAGAACATTTCAAAGTGGGGTTATCAGAAGAAAGCCAGATATGAATAGGTCAGTCCAACATTTAATATTACCTGAACAGGATGATGATTATGGAGCCATAACGAAAAGTATCATTCAGGAATCATATTCAAAGAATTCAATAAACAGCTCCATCCTCCCCAAAGCAATGATCCTGAAACAGACTGGATGGAACATAGGGATGTCTCCTAAATCCAGTCCAATCTGCACAGGGTAGACTGGAAACACAAACTGTGAAACACTGCTAACTAAGTTTTTCCTTAACTGGTCTATGACAAGTGCCACATAGAAATTCCCTCATGTCAGAGAACAGCAGAAAACACACTTTTTAAAAATTTTTCTGTTTGAAGCTGCAATCTATTAGATTTACATCAGTAAAAGTTAATGTTTCTGATTTAATGCATTCTGTTAAGATTTAACTTTTTATCTGCCTCTTTGTACTATTTTGAATTGAGGAAAGATAATACCAAACTAAAAAAAGACCAGAACACAGGAAAGTAAGTGAAGATTCAGTGAGTACAGCTGAAGGAGCGCATACTCTTTAAACCGTTCTTCAAAGAGAGAGGAAAATGTTCCTGGCAAGCACTATAGTTTTGCATTTTCAGAATTTTATTCAGCAGAACTAACTGTGCCGCTGAAACATGCCTGTGCTCAAATTCATCAGTGACCTAAGCCTTAGTTCCCTTCCACAGGAGGTTGTTTTTGTTTTTTTTTTTTGGAAAGAAGCTATAGGCAATATAGGCCTTTTTTTTTTCCTCCAGTTGGAAACAATCTAAATAGCACAATGACACATTTTTCTGAATATTCAGAGAGCTTTAAGTGCTGACAAGTTTATAAGCAGGTGCAGGTTGCAAGAGAGGAAAATCTAAATGATTTGTGAATGCTGTTATTCACATCAGGGACATTAAACAAAAAGCATGTTTATTTTTCTTACTACCGTTTGGGAAGCTGAGAGGCATCAAAAACTGGAGGTGCAGCAAACTTCTGTTTTGCAGGACTCTGCTTATGTTTTATCTCCTTCTCTAGTACCCAACTATATGCTTTAAACTGTTTATAGCAATCCCTGTGGATTCTGAAGGAAGTTTAAAAAAAAAAAAAAAAGAAAGAAAAAAAGAAATGACGTTGAAGCTTACTGGAAGAGTGGTGAAGACAACTTGCCTTTACCTCCTATTTGTCTGCTCAGCAAGCACAGGTAGAAGGAGAATAAAGTGTTCTCTGTCCCTTTCTGCAAATAAAACCCTAAGTTTCAAAAGTATAAAATACAAAATGAGAAGTAGGTTTGGTTGCTGGACTAATGCCCAGCATGGCTGTCCATGAAAAAAATTTGTTATCTCTCAGAATGGTTCTGCTACAATGCCTTGAAGAAAGCGTGGTCCCTTTCCTTGTGAAGTGGGCCTCTTTAATCTTTAAGCTGTGTGATCTTGTACTTTTTGCCCAAAGCAGTTATGTATGCTCCACTCCTGAAGTGTTCAAGGGCAAGTTGAATGGGAAACTGGGTAAGCTGATCTAGTCATTGGCAACCCTACCCATTGCAGGGGAGTTAGAACTGGATGGTCTTTAATGTCCCTTCCATTCCAAGTCATTCCATGGTTCTATGATTCTGTTCCTCTCTCCACTGTACTGGCTTCTCACTAACATTTGTTGCATAAGGTCTTGAGTTGACAGTCACAAAACACCACACTGATACTGTGATGCTGTTTCTTTTAATTTTTATGGTATCACTTGGCTTTTATGTTGACATCACAATTAGATGTAACACCACCAATAAATTTTGAAACTAGACAAAAACTCTCACAAATATTCCGTTTATCAGAAAACACTACAAAATGCTAAACCTAAATTAAGCAAAGTTGATGAACTTTAATGATATTTCATTTAAATTACAAATCAGTCTCTTCATACCACAGAGCTGCTAATTAAAACAGATCTCTCTCACTAAAAGGAAAAATACATTCTTCAGGTTTGCAAGTAACAACCAAAAGGAAATTGCAAATGTTTTTATACATTTCATGTATTTCTATATATTGTCACAAATCTGTATTGGAAGGAAAGTGTAGACAGATTCAATCTTACAGATACACAATAAAAGAAACACATTACCTGCATGACAAGGATGCATCATATTTATAGGAAATGGAATCATAGGAGGAGCAAGAGGTAAACATGTTCATGTTTTTCTCATATATCTAGTGCTATGTACATCTGTGAAAAATCAGTTTCATTCAAGAACTTCCCTTTGACCCTCAGGCATGTTACTTGTTTGATCCTGCATTTCAGCTGGGAGAAGAGATTATTTACCAAAGATGTGAAGTCCTATTCTAATGAGTTTTACAATTTAAAAATAATGTAAACAGAACTGTTGCAGAATCAAACTAGAGAAGATCAAAATTCTGTTTAACTCTTCAGGTTTTCACGCAATGAAATCATGCCCATTCAGTTACAGGCAAGATGAACTTTCAATTAGTCAAAATAGTGTATTTTCTGAAAACACACCTCCCCCTACTACACATTCTCCACCCATGCCTGAAGCCATACTCTCAAAGCAGATGCACTAATACTACTGCATAAGCAAAACACTGGGCAGCTAGGCAAGCTTCTGCAAAGACCTCTAGAAAATTCACACTTCTGCGCAAATTCTTTTATCTAAACACCAGGAGTCCAAATTAGTAGCACAGATGGCACAGATCCTGAATATAATTTTAAAATTAAATTTAAAGCTTGGGCAATAATCATCTGCAGTCAGCTTTAACCTCTGTATCCTGGCTTAATGTTAACTGGCACAACTCACTCACATCCTTCCAAAAACTCCTCAGAAGTTTCATCCAAACTCATTTTTCTTCACATTCTATGCTATAAATGTCTCTAGAATCTTACTGTGTATTTTAAATAGTTGCTACTTTTTACTACAGAAAAGATTACACTCTCATGATACAGAGTGTAATTCATTTGTGTGGTTTATACATCTGTATTCTACAGAATCTGGACTGTTTTACCAGTATAAAATTAAATTGGTTAAATAAAAGCCCAAGTACAAAAATAATCAACTTTGTAGAGTTTTCATTCACAGACTAGCACACAGAGATGAAACATTCAGAAAAGTCTGCTGCCACTTTTAAAACACTAACGCACAGCTTAAAGACCCTCATACATGTTGGCTGGAAATGTTATAAACCAAGGTAACCCCAGGGGTAAAAGCATGCAACAGGTTTCTGGATTTTCAAAAACATACTGTATATAACTATTTGGTAGCAGAGAGATAGCAGGAAAAATCCCCTCTAAATGCAACTTTCATTGCCAGAAAAAAGGTCTATTGTATTGTTTATATTTAAAAAAAGAAGGGAATATATTCTCTGTTTTACAACCAATGAAAAATATTTTTAAATGAAAAAATGCCTTACCTTGAGAAGTTGAGGAAATGAACATGTCTAGTGAATAAATAGGGCTGCTCAGCAGTGCTTATGTTTTTAATCAATTCCATCTAAAAAGAATTAACAAATCCAATTATCCACATTATTGCAAGGCATACTTGGAGACAAATATAACTATCAAACAACATACAGTGGTTTAATTTTCAAGTCAGCATTACTCAGGTACTCCTTCTCCACTATCCCTCCCAAACATTGTTACCAAGATAGCACTACTACTATTTCACGCCTAAGCAAAAAGGTTAAAGGTGCAAACACCATTATGCCATCACAAAGCTAACGTACTTCCAAAATTGGGTATCAATTTAAAGAAAAGCATAAACTAAAGGAAAAATCTAACTTCTGCACCAGAACTTTGTAAGCAGCTGCTGTCTTCTGAAGACACTGGCTCTATCAGATAGAATGTCAAAATGAAAAATGTCTGAAAATGCAACAGAAAGTGGGAGCTCAATCAATTTGGGACAGAAGAGCATGGCAGAAAATCATGTCCAGACCATACAGATATTGAGCTACCTCTAGGAGACATCAATCATTATTTTATTTTTTGTTTTTCTGTTTTGATATTCTGACATTTTGCCATGATTTTTACATTGTGTGTTACACTTTGTTGCTTCTTATCCACCTTGCATTCTCCATTTTTTCCCTAGGATACACATCCTGTCTTTGTCTTTCAGACAAGACAAGGCATAGACATTTAATTCCTGGAACCAAATAAAAAAGCATACATACAAATATGCTCTTCTCTACCTTCCTCTGCCTTCAACAATTGTATACACTTGTGCGTACAACAAGCACTGAAACAAATTGTTCATTCATCCTCTCAGGATGGGCCTTTCCCTGTCAAATGAGTTTGAGTATACGAAGCTTTATGTCTAAGAAGGTAAGCTCAGAGCAATAGAACAAGAGGTGACCAAAAGAAGTAAGAGTATGAATAGAAAAGCGAAACAAGAAAACAAAGAGAAAACACATGATTAAATACATATATATACAATAATACAGCAAGAAGGGAATAGGCTTTAGTTGGTCATATTCAGATTCTGGATTGTTCAATCAAAGTACAAACAAGTCTTCACAAAGCTCCGTCTGTACAATAAAAATGCAGCGTACAAGAAATTCAGCAACCTCAAGAGCAGAACTTGCCCAGCCCCCATTTAGAAAGCCCACGACACCTTCTAATAATGATCACATTGAGTTTATATTGTTAATGTTCTCGGAAGACAAGGGCTTTCCTACCAAAGCAAATAAACTGACATTTAGTTAGGACTGGTAACTCTCTCTGCCAAAAAAATTGTATTTGTCTGCCTTGCTTTCAGAATGAAACAGAGGAGATAGATGCTTTCAGAATGAAACAGAGGAGATAGATACTCTAGAGGCTGGGTATTAGATGTCTCAGCTTATTTTTTTGCGTGGTTGTTTTCATCTAGCCAAGTTACAGAAGAACTGAAACCCTCAGAACTGTATGAAGCTTTATGATATATGGGTATTTTATCTGTTACTCTGTCTGTATGAATGAATGGCAAAATGAAGATATTCATACAGGATAAAAAACTCAACTCACTATTGTCACCACTGTAATTCCATCTTGGAATAAACAAAGAATCATCATTATAGCATAAATGCAAGATGTAAAGATTATTACCTGTTCAATGCAGGGGCGTTGGAATAGATGACCTTTAAAGGTCCCTTCCAACTCCAAGGATTCTGTGATTCCATGATTATAAATGTAAGAAGTAACTACCTTGAGTTTAAATACATAGGTCACTTTAAAATAGTAACAAGAGACAAATTGGAGAGGTACGTGTGAGTACCACGGGAGCATCCCTTGCCTCACCCTGCGGCAGGTAACAACTGGCCAGCACTGTGCTGATTCCCACTGATAACACAGCACTTCTCATTGTGCTTCATCTCATGCGGCAGGCTTGAGTCAGTCTGCCGCTGGACTAGCAGAGTACTTCTGCATCAGGAACAAAGGCACTCCGCAAAGATGCTGGACAGCATCTGGCTGCCTGGCGGGTTTTTGTTTTGTTTTGTTTTTCGTTTTTAAAGCTCTTGCTACCAAACTCAATCTCTTGTGCTATAATAACTTACTCTAAAGCAGATGCAGAATTCTGTTTTGACTTGAAGTACCTTCACATTTAGACACTTAAAGTTCAACAGGACTTGTACGCAGATGTGGATAAAGCTACAATGTGCATATGAACAAACAAGCACAAAACATTCTTTTAAAAATCCTGCCAAAAGAGTAAGTAAGGCTCAAAAGATACAACACACAGATGTCAGGAGGGAAAAATAAATAACCGTAATGGCTCACGGCCACATGCAAATTGTGGCCATATTTCCCAAGGGCTCCTCTCTCTCTGATCCCACTTGTGTTGAACTGATTTCAGCTTAATGAGCCAAATGTACAGCTCAGGAATACAAAGGAATGAGCCCTCTTTTTAAAGCGATGCAAAAAGAAATAAAAAAATCTTCCAGTGTGTCTCCCACAAGAGTAGGGCCTCTAGTAGATCTCTTCTACAAGAAGACTGGTAAACCCATGGATGATACATGGAGAGAATGAGTAGCGATCGAGACCCATAGAAAGGGAGTACCTTTGAATGGAATGGCAATGATGAAAGGGAAGAGATAGAAGTGCCATCTGGCAAATGGTCTTAAACAACCCTAAATGCTGCTTTGCTCCCTAGCATAACATCTTTCTACCTCTGTGACACCTTCTTTAAGCTTTCATTCTGCTTTTTTTCTCCAAAATTCAATTTCTGCATTCACCCTTAAACAGGACCTTTAAAAAAGACCAGATCTGCAGAGGCAACTCTATAAACTGCAAACCATTTTTGAATCCTAACGTCCACCTGAGCAAGAAAACCAAGAGGCCACACTCACAGAACATTTTTTCCTTAGACTACTGTTCCACACTATAATTTTAGGATCTCAACTTGATTAAGTCATCATCCTTAGCATCAGCAGTGTTATTTATACTTGGTCATTGCTGCGTTGCAAATAACAATCCAGCAGATGGCACAATAAAATGACTTGGAGAGAGACTGCAAGGAGCCCTGCCCATAAGGAAACAACATGGAGAATGGCTTTGTTTCAGCCACAGCATCAGTCCTACACCAAAACTCAACCGAGCCTTGCAAGACAGGACATCTCTCTCTCTTCCATAAACACCTATCCTCCACCATAGTCCTGCTCAGAGCAGTCCTATTTAGTTCAAGATTTGTAATAGGTAAATTCGACTGGGAACAAAAAGAAATAATTGTATGATTAACTTGCCTAGAGAACACAAAAAACATCCCTACTCTCTCAAGCTGCTGTGTTTCATTGGGAGAGAATCCGTGGTCAAAATGTACAAAGATGATAGGATATGTGATTTTCCAAGTCAGATCAGATGGATGACACTACAGTTTCCACTAACTAATACAAATAGGATGAAAGAGTATCTGAATCTGACTCTCTTTTGAGTTATTTACCTTCTTCTATACAGGCTACCGTCTCTCCTGAAGGCATGCAGGATCCAGGAGGCACAAGTATCTACAGGTACTTGGTATATCACTTTCATCTTGGTATTACTTCATTTCCATAAACAATTCAGAGCTCACAGGAACGAGACACAATCTTCATTTTAACTCTCTGAGATTTGGAATTGTTTCAAAATTTTCTTAAACTCCTCAAGCTGCTTAGGACCAATTTTCTATCTTTAAAAGCACTCAAGAAAAAACAGCAATGGACTTTTAGTGCGTTAAACCTGAATTATGAATAAAGCTGGCGCCTGTCCAAAGGATGGGTAGTAGAGGGAAATGATGTGAGGACAATCAGTTACTCCCATACGTATCAGTATTTGCATATCTGTAAACATAATATTTTTTCCTTCTCTGAATCCAAGAACCGGGGACAGGGGTAGTAAGAGGAGGGGAAGAATTCATTTTGCATTGGTACATCTGTCACTTTAAAGCCACATCAATTAGGTTGCCTTTGTGTACATAAATACTACACATAAGTTCTGTAATTAGAAGTTTCCAATTGTTAATTGAAAACGTTACAGTAAATGGTAAGGCAAAAATTCACTCCTCTTTTCCCTCTCCCTTATGCCTATGGATGTTCAATGGCTGTACTCCTAATTGCTGGCAGACAGACATAATTTGGGAAGATTTCTTACAAAGAACACTAAGGCACCCAGCATACGGATTTCAGTTACATGTAATCTCCATAGTCATTAAGAACACCTACGTACTTAACTTTATTTAACACTAGCAGACTGCACAAGCTAAATATTTACAGAAAAATCTTGGCTGGACCAAAGCTCTAACCAAACATAGGACAGACAAACGACAGGAGGAAGAAAGTAATAACATCTCAAGCAAGTAGCCCATGCTCATGCTGGGAGCCTACAGCCCAGCCCATTCCTCTTTTCTCTCATTCCAATGCCTGGAGCCTGAGACCATTCATTCTCTTAATTGCTTCTTATACCACATTAAAGATGGGAGAAAGAACAACAGTGCATATGCCCCTTCCCCCCACTCCCATGAGCAATACAGGCAGGCCAGCAACAATGGACAAGGAGAAGGCTGAGGTACTCAACAACTTTTTTGCCTCAGTCTTCACTAGCAACTGCTCTTCACACCCCCCTCGAGTGAATGGGTCAGAAGCTGAGGACTGGGGAAGCGATGTTCACCCCACCATAAGTGACAATCAGGTTTGAAGCCACCTGACGAACCTTAATAGCCATGAGTCTATGAGTCCTGATGAGATGCATCCCAGATTCATGAGAGGACTGGCTAATGTAGTCTACAAGCCACTCTCAATAATATTTCTAAAGTCATGGCAGTCAGGCAAAGTCCCTGGGAAAAAAGGTAATGTCACACTGATTTTTAAGTAGGGTAGAAAGGACAACATAGGCAACTACTGACCTGTCAGCCTCACCTCTGTGCTAGGGAAGGTCATGGAACAGATCTTCTTGGAAGCTATGATAAGGCACATAAAAGAGGAGGTGATACAGAACAACCAGCATGGCTTCACCAAGGGCAAATCCTGCTTGACCAACCTAGTGCCTTTTATGATGATGTCACTGCATCAATGGACAAGGAAAGAGCCACTGACGTCATCTATCTGGACTTCAGTAATGCCTCTCACACAGGTCCCATAACATCCTTCTCTCCAAACTGGAAAGATATGGACTTGACAAATGCATTGTTCAATGGACAAAAAACTTGTTGCTAGATTGTACCCAGAGAGTAGTGGTTAATGTATCAACATCCAGATGGAAATCAGAGACAAATGGTATCCCTCATGGGTCAGTACTGGGACTAATGCTCTTCAACATCTTCATCAATGACCTCAACAATGGGACTGAGCATAACCTCAGCAAGTTTGTAGATGACACTAAGCTGTGTAGTGTGGCTGACACACCCGAGGGATGGGATGCCATCCAGAGAGACCTAGGAGGCTTGAGAGGAATCTCATGCATTTCAACAAAGCCAAGTGTGAGGACTTGTACACAGGTGGCAACCCCCACTATCAGTACAAGCTGGAGAACGAAAGGATGAAGCACAACCCTGCTGAAAAAGACTTGAGAGTACTGGTGGATGGTAAGCTGGACATGAGCCAGCAATGTGTCTTTGCAGCCCAGAAAGCCAACCGTATCTTGGGCTGCATCAAAAGAAATAAGGCCAGCAGGTCAAGGGAGGTGATCCTGCCCCTCTACTCTGCACTGGTGAGGCCTCACCTGGAGTACTACATCCATATGTTCAGTTCTCAGTACAGGAGAGACATGGACCTGCTAGAGTGCATCCAGAGGAGGGCTGCAAAAATGATCCAAGGGATGGAACACCTCTCCTACGAGGACAGGGTGAGAGACCTGGGGCTGTTCAGCCTGGAGAAGAGAAGGCCCCAGGGAGACTTGATAACATCTTCTCAGTATCTAAAAGGGGGCTATAAAAAAGAAGGGGGCAGACTTTTTAGCAGTGTCTGCTGTGGTAGAACAAGAGGAAATGGTTTCAAACTAAAAGAGAGAAGATCTAGATTAATTATAAGCAGAAAGTTTTTTATGATGAGAGTAGTGAAGCATTGAAGCAGGCTGCCCAGATGCTCCATTCTCAGAGTCATTCAGTCAGGCTGGATGGGGCTCTGAGAAACCTTATCTAGTTGTAGATGTCCCTGTTCATTGCACAGCATTTGGACTAGATGCCTTTTAAGGGTCCCTTCCACCTCAAATGATTCTATGATTCTATTCAATTTAGTCTTTTTTGTTCATATTCTACTCATGAAAAAATCAAAATACAACTGAAAATACCTTAAACGAGAGAAAAGTTAGTGTTGCCAGGCATGTAACCTGTGCTTTCCAGCAAAAGTAATCATTACATTCTGAACCTATTGTAACTATGTAAATAAGCCATAAATCAAAATAAAGAGACTAAACTTACTGCAGAGCATAACAGAAAGTAAATTCTCAGCTCTATAGCAATACGTACTCCACTATCTGTGTTCCTGGATATTTCCCATATGGTAACCAAACACTGTAGAGTGCAAAAAAAAAATGCAACTGTTGCATTAAAATTCAGTCTGGGCTTCTTCGAATCCTGATATTTCAGACTGAAGCAGGGAAGACTGTTTACATATGATCTTTCACTATGTTTAACATGTTTCTGCATACCAGAGAAATGCATCAGATTATAAGGGTGAAAGATCATGGCTGTTGCTACCTCAGAGGATTTTAGATTTTCTTATACATCTCCTAATCAGTAATGAATCAAAACAAAACGGAAACAACCCAAAACACAAAAACAATCATGCCAATAAAAATCCCCTACCCCACACCCGACAATTAAGCAGAAACAGTTAAAAGAAAAAAGAATAACACATGACAGTTTGCCTTCTGATCCAATGGGACCATTCTGCAAACTCCCCAGGCTGCACATTGCTGACAGCGTGGTGCTAGCAGCAGCCCATATGCACACAAAGATGCTGTGACAGCTGCAGCCTCAGGCTCTGTCTCTGCCATCAGTCAATGACTGGGGCTAAGCAGGGTAGCAGGGGTGACACTGGCCTCCTCCACAGCCTTTTGGCTGGTGTGGCAGCCGTGGATTGCCAGTCCCCCAACCACAAGGGCCCTAAAAGGGTAGGTGATCTGCTCACTGCCTGGGATCTTGATGGCAATACTGGAAGGAGGGAACTTGGGAACTGCAGTAGCAACATCTGCTCTCAAATTTTAAATCGGAATAAACTGTTATATCCAAAATAACAAACACTGAAACTTACGCTCATAAAAAGGCTACAGATAAATAACCCCTAACCACAGGACGTTGTCACTGGTAGGCCTAAGTCTGTATTTTGATCACTGCATACATCCTCTTGCGGTTTGCTAATCTTAGGAGTGACGCAGGCATTTGCTGCAGCATTTACCTGAATCAGCAGATCAAAAGAGCTGTGGGTAACGTGAAACAGCCATGTGTAATGCATATGAATTAATCAGTACACTTCGGAGACTGAGTTTTTTTGAGTTACTTGCATCAATACCTATTGATGGCATTGACACTTGTGCGCACATGGTTACCCAAGATACAAATGAATTTAAATAATAAAATCTTTTGGTGTCAAAGTTGCAAAAAAGATGTCCTTTTATAGTTTTAAGGAAACATGAGTTTCAGGGAACATAAAAAAGGGCACTGAGGTAGAGAGGTTTCACTTGTATTTGCTCTACGTTGTACAACAACATGAAAAAGGCAGATGAGTAAAAGGCTGAGACAGGATCAAGGATGTGTTAGACTACAGCAACATGATTTAGCATGGACCTGGGTAAGAATTTTTTGAAGCAAGAAATTATTAAAAGTGGATTAGAAACTGCTGGCTTTTACTTATTTGTACTCTGCTTAAGAGACCCAAGCTAATTCCGCATATGCTGGCACGTCTATATGACAAATGGCTGCGCCCTGCAGATACATTAATACAGGTCCCAGAAGCTGTTAGCACCTAACTTCACTTGTAGTAACCCTTCTTACATCTCTGGACTGACGCTGGGCTAATTGCTATGTTGAGCACATTCAAGAGCTGGCTAAATGGAAGCTAGTTTTTCTTGTAACCCTCCACATCGTGTTGCTCTTGGCTCTACCATTCATTTCTCCTGTTAACTGAAGCCACTTCAAGGATGATGATTTCTGGCACGTTACTCAGGTCAAAGCAGTAATACAGCTTTTCAGTGTGATTTCTGCTTGTATATGCCTTTGTTTCTCAGATTCACAAACGCAATAAGAGAACAGTCTCTAAGTCGAGCAGGAGTAGCTTACCTGTTCGTTTTTGGTCAGTCTTGTTTTGTTATGAATGTCAGATGTTACCAGGTTGAATCCATGTTTCTCTGATAAAATTCTCAAAAGCAAAACCACAGTTCTACTCCCACACTTTCCAACTCTGTTGTAGACCACCTGGCTGGGGAAAGGAAGTACCTAAGTAAAGATTGAAAAATATGGAGTCAATATATTGGTATTTTTGCTTCTTTGTATCTCAGAGAATATTTTGTCTCTAAGCCAACAGATATGTAGAAGAGAATTTCTAGGATTCTGCCCACATCAGAAGGATTCACTTCCAGCAGCAAGATATAAGCTCTTCAGAATAAAAAGCACATCATTCAGGAGATGACAAACAGAATTTCCCCTTGTGGTACAGTTTACAGTAACAGTGCAAATTAGTAGCCACTCAAGAAACACTAAACCACTACTGATGACTTCCAGTGAAGATAGTGAGCATACTGACTGCCTCCATACAACGAACCGCAGTGAACTAGCACTGCTGTTTCCCAGCTCCAAGTGAAGTTGACCTAATGAAAGAGGAATGTTTGAGTTGCAAAACTTCAGTTTAAAAGAAAAAAAAAAAAAAAAAAAAAAAAAGAAAAGCAGCAACAAATTGGAGAGAGCTAAAATTAATCATTTCAATCTAAAATATAAACAAGAATCTTCTGAAGACCTAGAGAAGGAATCTGACACTGGAGAGGCATGTACTTGTGCAACAACAAAACCATTGGCCACTGCTGGGCCTGGAGGACAAATGGCAAACTCTGGACACACAGGTGATGATGTTCACTCAATGTCAAAGCAGACTGGCCACATCTCACCTGCCTACTGGCAGTGGTCTCCAGCCCAAGTCACTGTTGCAGCATGCTCTCCCTCCCTGTTTGGGACATTGTTAGTTGACTTGGGCTAAAACTATGCCTAGGATTTATCTGAATAATTTAACAGAATAGGCAGCTGCGATCCTAGGCCTGGCACTCCTCACACATGTGCTGCAGGCCTCAGTGCTCTTTACAAATATCATCTCTCTGAAGGTGCAGGCAAGTTTTTTGGGAGCTAAAAAAGCACAAAAAAGAGGGTAGAAAAGTTTGATGTTTCTTTTCCCACTTATTTCTCCAAAATTCCTAACCATAGTTTAGCAACAGTTATTGTATGATATTTATTACTGCTTTTGAGGCAAACAGAGAGGCCAGGGGTGCAGGAGGGGTACTTGTGTGATTGTACAAGTATTTTTGTGAGGCACAACTATCAGGGCTTTCAATAATAGTGAACTAAATGTTTTTAGGCAGCTTAAGTATTCTAGATGAGAAGTTCTTTGAAAATAAACATAGCAATATGCCACTGACAGTGCTTTGTATGTTTGACTAACATTATTGAGTTTAGCATTTTAATCAAGGAGTTTTATTATCAGGTGTATTGAAGTTCAGCTTAGAGCAATCACAGGAATAACAAGATCAGCAACACACAAAGCAGTCTGGTTTGACCCCCAAGTCATCCAGGGAAAGGGTGGCGGCTCAACAGTCACAACTTTCATGGAAGAAAGAATTGGATAACTGAGAGGTGAATGTGTTATCATGATTTGTGGACGTAGAAAACAACAAGATACAAACATCACAATGTCCTCCATTACAGTAAATTCAGTGATGAATTATGGGCGCATGTCTGTCTGCATCTAATGTAAAATTGTACATTAATAGAATTTAGAATTAAAATTTAGAAAAATTTAAAATTAAAATTTAGAATTACTACCTTGAATACAGCCACCTGCAGGCTTGCCAAACTGAGATCTGACACAGACAGGTGAGTACCTGTCTCTGCTCCACGGAGTGAAGTCTCCTCTTAGCTATTTCTTAGCTATTACAGCCAGCAGTGAAAAGCTTGTCAATTACTTCTCCAAATGAATATTTAGAAATACCTTTCATTAACTGCCAGATTACAAACTGAAGATCATTACGCCTGCTTTCATACATTTGTATCAGCTGTTTTCCACTTCTGGAAAATGTGGAAAATGTCTGTCTTGCCTTTGAGTCAAGAAAACCAATATCATGATTGATGGACTCATCTTCTAAATATTATATATCCTATCACAATTTAGACATGTTTCATGAACAATTATTCTTTTTTTTTTTTTTTTTTTTTTTTTTTTTTTGCTACTAGAGCCTTAGTTATTTGTTTATATTCAGTCATGCCAGATATAGTGCCAGCAGCATACCAATGCTTCTCCTCTTCCATCCTTGCTTTGCCCTCTCCATGTCCCCTACTGATCTCTGTCACTAACTTAGGCACACCACAGTTTTTACAACAGGCATAAAAGGCATCCTCTGCAGACATGATCTGGCGGAAGTAGTTTTCTGTTCATTCAGCCGTTCTGATTTCTTCAGTATGTTGAGACAGAGTCATTGTTTACTATCCATTATGTATTGCATGGTAATTTTAGCTATTCTATTTAAAAAAACCTTGTAGCTGCTAAGTTTCAGCTGATCCTTATTGGTAGTGAAGACAAGACTGGTGAAGCACTGACCCTGCTCATTCTAGCCTACTGTTTCTCCTCAGAATGCCAGTCCCTTAGCTCAATATCGCCCATGCAGCATGTCTTGGAATTCTGATCCTCAAAACACAGTGCATTTACCTGTGCTTGTTAGTGTCCAAATGCTACTGCTGGTTGATGCTTCAGAATTTCCTTGACTTAAGCTAGATATCAAAGCAAAATGATGAGAAATATTGTAGGCATCTACTTTGCTGTACTTTTGCTACTACTGTTTTAAAGGAAGCTGGATGCAGTTTTGTTTTGTTCCTGGACAATTTCCATGGGTTATTTTTTCAGCAAAAGGCATTCTGAAGTCACATTATTACATTAGATGAATATTTGGTACAGCAAAAAGCAACAGCATCAAATGGCATAGATGAAGAAGCATCTGCTTTCAAGCCTTTTAAATTGGCTAACATTGGCAGGACCTCATGGTTTCACCTACAGATGTGCATGTATGCCATTCACATAGGGAAAGCTTGTATTTCTATTAAGAAGGCTGCAAAAAAACGTTTCCATATACAAGGCCGGTGCCCTGGTTCTGCATTTCTGGTATGTCTCATGATATTTGAACAGCTAACTGATCATCATCATAGAAGCAAAATGATTCCTCAAGCACCCCTAAGATTACTTCCAAAGAGAACTACAAACTAGAGAAAAAAATAAAAAGAGCAATAGGGATACCCTTATAATGAATGGGAACGTACTGAGATAACCGTGGCATTTTTCTGTCAACATTATACTTTATTACCAAAGGAACATTACTACCATTAGCAATGTTTAGTATATTCTTCTCTGCACCATAACCAGAAAAGTAATAATTCCTCAAATTAGCTGGGGAAGAAACAGGTATTTGGCAATTGCTGTTTCGGTTGAGCTTTCTCCAGGACATCTCATCTGCTGATACAGTAGTGAACGTGGGCCTCCCAGGGCTCATCTAAAACCCACAGAACACACAAAGCCTTCTCTTTTTGCAACATTTATATGAAAGTTTTCTGTGAGAAACCTACGCCCCCTTAATCTTTATCAATCTTTTCCACAGAAGCCTTCCTTTCAATGAAATTCAAAATCCCACCCTTAATGACTTCAGAACTCTAAAGGTCATGAATTTAACATCTGCATTGTACAGAGGTAACTAACATTTGATTTTGTAAGAATTTGTAAGGCTATGGAAGCATTAAACAATGTTTGATAATTATTAACTGCTTTGATTTTCATAGCAGAGTTGCACTTTGCAATACAGTGAGCGAAGTGTTCTACCTGATATTTCACTCATTTCCAGCAGAATTTTACTGCACTCAGATTAAATTCAATTTCTAATTAAATCCCTGATTTGATTAGCCAATATCTTTTGGCTGAATCATACTAATATAATTCTTAATTAAAATTCTTAAAAGATTAAAATAAGAGTAGGGCTTTGAAAAGTTTCTGTTCTACATACAAACAACTTGCCAGCCAAAATCAACAAGTGATTCCAAGTTTGCCAGTTCTCACCTTTGTCTCCAAAACTCATTTTCTTAGGTAGGGTAGTTCTGTTCTGTACACAGACAATAACTATGACAACCCCCCAAAAAGAAACCATAAACAAATACTCACTATAGATAGAGAAATCTGAAATAAGGGGCCATTATTTCCAGCCAACTGTTTAGTTTAAAGGAGGCCACTATATCAATGCCCTGATTGAGAAAACATCTGAATGCACTTTGGTAAAATCGGACAAGATTCAAGATAAATGCTGCAGCTCTAAGACCGCTTTAGAAGAACACAATAATTAACTGTAATCAAATCTTCACTTCTAGTGCTGCTGAATGCGGCTAGCTTTAAGGATTCATTGCTGGAGCTTTGCTAAGGTTTTATTTACGTCACTACTCCACTTGAACACCGAAATGCACCAGAAAGTACACCTGATAAACAAAGCCACACAGCAGAGAGATTTTTGGTACTTAAGCAAGTATTTGTTTAATGTGACCAATTCTCTTTGGACAGTGCTTATCTGTTTTCAGCATTTTAGAAAGCGTTTAAGTTATTTCTTAGAAGAAAAAATACTTCTTCCAGAAACCTGTTTGAATCAAGCAGATCTAGAAATGCAAGACACTGAAAACCTTTTTAAAACAGGAACTTTTGTTTTCCCACTCAAAACACGCAACAGCAAGAATGAGACAATGTAAGAAATCACGGCAGAGGAGACATTTGAGAAAAAGGCTCCTATTATGCTAGCAGAAACAAAATGAAAAACAGCAATTTGAGATTTACAAACTCCTAATTGGATTACATTTCATTTTACAATATGAGTATGTATCATATAGACAAATTGTTGAGGTGATGCTCTGGCAACGTGATAGTCATGTAACGCTGCACAACTTCGAAACAATTACAGAGTGACTTTACTGAGCACTGCATCAAAGCCCAGAGGTAAAAGAAACAATTCAAATACATAATTCATTTTGGAGTTGTGTGAATTAGTACTTACAGCTATAAAAAAGTAAAATCCACAGTATAATTACGACAGCTCTTTCCAAGGGTTTGAAAAGTTATACAACAATTTACTTGTCATTTTCTTTTCCCTTTTGGTTCACAGTTAAATAAGATGACAAGAACCATTCTAAATTAAATTCAAAGGAAGAAAAATCATGTTTAATGAAAATTCATTTTGCAATAAGGATGACAACTGCCATTTTCAGAAGCAGAGCCATTTCTCAGCCAATGTGACAAAAATCCATACTCCTGTTTTCAGAGGAGGCTTTGTTTTCAGGTGAACCTTTGCACCACTTAACAAAATAGGCCGGATAATTTCTCACTGTGTCAACAATTTAGGGATCCACCCAAAGGCCCCAGTAATTCCACTTTTACTGAGCCAAACACAGTATATTTGTGCTAATTCACCAAACATTTTCCAGCCCAGGAAGTATTTCCTCAGTTAAATAACTCATGTCAGAGACACACATTCCCAGAAAAGAGTCCATTAGTTCCACAAATTATGCAGGTAATTATGTGCTTACATATAAGATAGGCAGAGGCTGATACCAGAACAGGTTTCTCCTTTTTGAGCAGATACTAATTTGGGATCAGATAGTACTCCACCTCTGCCATGTGAATGTGGCCAATCAACACAGACAAAAGTTATAAGATCACAAAATTAAACACTTGCTGATGTTACATATCTCTCTGCAATATCCAGTCTTTGCTCTGCAACCTTTCCACTTTTTTCATGCCCAGACAGGCAGGAAGAAATACCATTCTTACAATTCTTATATCATTCTTCTAATTTAAAAGACATCAAAAAATGGTTTACTGGGTCAAAGTAATGGTTCTTTTAGCTCATGAGAGGTAGATGATGCTCACTAGGGACAGCATACAACCCCAACAGTGTCTGCAGCCCGTTTTTCTCCGATATCTCTCCTCCTCCTGTTCCAACACCCCCAGAAAGAAAATCTAGAATATATTAACCACCACGCATTTAATTTTTACATTACCTTCTACTGATCCCAATCAACACTTGTTCTCATATTGGGTTTCAAGAAGGCAGACTGTATAATTTAATTATACTCTTTAGATTCCTCGGAGGTCTCTTTTTTTTTCAGTTAGGTTTTTAACAAGCTTGACAAAGACTACTTCAAGGAAGACAAACACTGAGGCCAGTAAGAGATAGCGCACTCCAAAGAAGACTTTAAAAAACAAGAAATCCCATTCTAAACAGAAATCTTTTTGTTGCCACTCACATTTAAAGCAACTACAACAAAGAATTACTAACACATTTTACATTTTTACTTACATTTTAGTAGAAAGCATGGTTGAAATGTGAAAGAGTTAGACTCCTGTCCTCCAGCTGAACCAGATAGATACAATTAGATGAAGTACTACCACACTTCATTTCAGAGCTTAAAGATCACATAATCATAGAATCAGAGAATGGTTTGGGTTGGGAAGGTCCTTAAAAATAATCAATTTCCAATCCCATGCCATAGTCAGGAACACCTTCCACAAGACCAAGCTGCCCAGGGCCTCATCCAACCTGGCTTTGAACATCTCCAGCGATGGGGGGTCCAGAGCTTCTCTGGGCAGCCTGTGCCAGTGCCTCACTGCCCTCTGAGTAAAGAATTTCTTCCTATCTCATCTAAACGTACCCATTTTCAGTTTAAAACCATTACTCCTTGTCCTGCCACTACATTCCCTAAGAAAGAGACTCTCCCCATCTTTTCTGAAGGCTCCTTTTAAAAACTGGAAGACCACAATAAGATCTCCTTGGAGCCTTCTGTTCTGTAGGCTAAATAATCCCAACTTTCTTAGTGCAATTACCCAGTCAATTTCTTATCCACTGAATGGTACATTCATCAAATCCATGTCTGTTCAGTCTGAAGACATGGAGACACTGAGACAGTGTCAGCTGCTTTGAACACATCCAGATACCCGCAGGTACCTGTCTATCTACTTGCAGAATGTAGTGATACTAGAAAAAGATAAGCTTTTTGAAGTACCCAACTCTAAAGCAGACTAGACTGCATGATCTTCTTTACGAGTCACTGAACATAACCGGAAACCACAAGAAAGACAGGAGTGAGGTTTGTTTGCAAAGTCTGAAATCCATACAGCTGCAGTGGAGCACTGAAAAAAGGCAGAAGAATAAACAGAAGAGCCTTCTGTTACATCTTACATCTTCATTAAGAAACTAATCCAATTGAAAAAGGATGACTTAAAAACAAAGCATTTCATCTCTTTGGCAGCTAACATATTTGGAAGAATGAGTTAAAATGTATTCTCTAACAATTCAGCATTCCTAAGTACCAAAATAAATTGAAAACATAAGCATGGAGCACAAACAACAAAGGGAGCCTGGATGTAGACACAGTTCTCTGACTTGCTAAGACAAAAGAAAGGCATTACTATACAGCGTCCTCCAAAGTTAATTATTTGTTCCACAACACAGATCAATATCTGTCAATATCAAAACCTAAAACAATTTTTATCTGGAAAACACTGCATCCTTACAATTCTAATAAGAGCTCAGTCCAAAGTAGAATGAGGTCTGTATGTTAAGTCTCAGAACAAGACCTTTTACAAGGTACCACATCCATACATGCAGCAACACGAGAAAATAAAAAAAATAAATCAGTACATTTTAAAATCTGTGGGTGCACCCTGTCAATGCATTTACTTTTGCTCCTTTTATCCCCCACATTTGAATTACTTTCCTACAGCAGCAGATGCAGGTGAGCATAAGCTCTACTTCTGCAATCTGCTGCACAAGACTTCCCACAAAAGAGAACACAACCGAGTTTATTTCAGGTATGTGAAATTACCACCATTTTAAAATTCAGCACTTGCACACAAAGAGAGAAACAAGTTGGTGAAGAGCAGCTGTTCTATTCACTTAGCACTTTCAGGTGGTCGCTGACATTAGACATTATCTTGATGTGCGAGCAGATTCCTGGCTGTAATCCCTCAGCTCTGTATGGAAGTGGTGGCAGCTCTAGCTCCTCTCAGAGATGAAGCAGGTGAAGGGGAATTACTCTACCAAGCAGGGAATGGTTGAGGGCTACAGCTGGACACCTGCAACATTAATCACATCTTTTCCTCTCACCCTTTCTTAGTACAGCATACTTTTCAGTTTCCTCTTCATTCTTCTTGCTTTTCTCTTCAGTTTGCAACTTCTTCACCTCCTCTGTGGCCAAAATTAGAAATAGGGCTGTATCTTTTCATCCTAACACTGAAGAGAACTGAATAACCGCCCCTCATATTTTATAGACATTCCTTCTAACACACCAGAGGATGGCACTTAAAAGAATCAAAGACTGTTTGTGGCAGACAGAAGGATGCAGAACAGACAGTTATTACTCTTTTCCAGTAGTTTAACCTCTCTTTACCCTACGTGAGCAGATTGTAACAGAAAAGAGAAAATGGAAACACTATCATTAATTCCCTTCTGAAAACCAATATATTTTCATCTCTTAGTTACAAAGTTCATCATGTTGTGGAAGTCATCTTGCTGGCATGTGCCCATCTCATAACAAGATAAAGGAGATCAGTGATGTAAATTGTTCACTGATGTTGACATTTGAGGGAACATGCATGAACTCATGCAGGTTAAAATTTTTCTTGTCATTTAATTACTCAGATTTCCACTGAAAGGTTTTCCACATGGTATCAGAAGGCCTTTAAAGTGTGGAACTCTTGCATGCCACATTCTAACTCCAGAGCAGCTTCACATTTTATAAATATATATATGAAAATAAAAATGTTGAAATTGTGAAGTTTGAAACTGCTGTTTTTCCTCCTGGTACCACAGTTTGGTACACTGTGATGTGTTCAGAACACTGGCACAGTTATTCTTCGTTTAAGTAGTAAATCCTATCACATCCAACCAATGTGTTTATATTGGATAGTTACAAAATGAGAGATATTAAGTAGCTAAGCCTGGCTTTAAAAGTTTTTACAATACGTCAGAGCATTGGAGTTCCCTTAAGTAACCTAACTACCTTTCAGTAGTTCCTGTACTTACAATGCAATATTCATGAGTTCACCCTGGAAGCCAATAATATTGGATTTGACAGGGGTGAGTAGTAGGCTAAATAATTTATTCCTCTGTATGCATTTGTCTTTCTTCACATTAAGGTTTAACTCTTTTGTATCTATTGTGGTTGACCATCAATCAGGCTGTAGCTAGCGCAACACATCATGGCTTCACCACTGCCAAGGACCTGTCACGCCGTCTCAGTGTGCCCTTCTATACATTACTTTAGTCCCTCCTTTCATATTTTACTGTAATGTTTCCATGCTCATCTTTTTCTCTGCACTTTGTGCAAGCGCTTTAAGTCAACTGCAGAATGAAATAAATGTTGTTTATAGCCATAGGTGGATTTTAATTTGTAAAACAGGCTTGTTCTGCTGGACTGTAACCCACATGTTCATTACTGATGAGGTGGCTCTGGGGTACACTCGCTCCACGTGTTCAGAGGAACGCAGAGACACTAAATTTCTACCAGAGCTTCTGAAGATAACAGATTCAGTGACAATGTGTCACCACTTGGAAGGAACAACAAGAAGCACCTACATATAGGACAATAATCTGCTGGCCAGCTCTTCCAGAGCCAGAATGTAGTGAAAATGCTAGTATCATCTCAAATTACTCACAGGCCCAGAGTAACTTACCCAGCTGACCACAGTCCACCTTTGAGCTACATGTGGACCCCATGGTGTTGGAACTGCCACATTACGGAGTCAATAATGAAAGGTTTCCAGTATCAAGTGCTCTCATTTCACCTTGCTGCCAACTGAAATTCATAACCTGGCTTGCTCAGACAAATCATATCTCATTCCTGCCAACCAAGGAAGGTCTCTTTCCACTTCAGTGGAAGGAGCTCATCTCCACACCTACTCAAAAATCAGAAATGGTGCCAGCAGTGAAGAGCCTCAAACTCTTCCAAATTGCCAGGGTACTCTTATTACTACAATATGGGTACTGCCCTGGAAATTACCAGGTCATACTCCACTGCCCTTTGCTTACTTTACTCACCCAAACTTCTCCACTTGAATTACCACTACTCGCACGGGCCCTCTTTGCCTGATATTTTGAGTCTACTGTTGGCCACCCATACACAAGCTCACAATTTCTTAAGGCTCTTTTCCTTAGTATCACATTCTCATTCTTTTTCCCTCAAACATAGTGGCTAGAAAAAATATAAAAAAATTTCAGGTCAACTGTGATTCTTACAGAACTGTTTAACGGTAGCAGTTCAGAACTTAAGAACAGCATCAAGAAATATGAGGCGCATGGTAAAATTTAAAGTGCTACTCAACTGAGTCACAAGGCTTACAGACTCCAACCAAATCAGTCTGTCACTTTCACAAGATATCCTGAAATGCTACTCCTGTCCAGAATGGCACATTTTTGCTTTTGTTCCATTGAAGGTTTAAGATCTTCTAGATCTAGCTGTAAATTGTACTTTGGTATCACGAACCAGCGCATTTCCTAATCAACAGATAATCAAGGTGGCCGTGATTTATTATGCTTCTTATTTATCTGGCATTCTATGGAGCCATGCATTTCTACTACATTTTGTTAGGTACTGTAACAGCTATTCACTGGAATTTATTTTATATAACTCTATTCTTGCTTGAGGGGATATGATTGAGTAATTATGATCTCTTTCCATGCTATGCCAGTTTATGAATATATTCCTGTCACGGAAAAAAGGAGAAGAAATGAACCGGGCAGCTGCAAATTTGAAACTATAACGTGGAATATCTTCATGTGCTGCCAAATAATCTGCAAGGACACTTAGCAGGTGACCAAAAATCAACTCAGTATGAATTACATCCTAAAATTCAGTGAAAATAGAGTTCTATTAGCTGCAGATGTGGGAACAATAATGCCCTGGACAGTATTTACATATAGTACATAATGTGGAATAAAACCTACCAGCAAAATTGGTGATACCAGAAAGTTTCTGTTTTGTGTAACACTGGAGTGGCTGCTGTGTTAAAGGCAAGCAGAATCCATCCACAATGCACACAGCTTGGAAATTATATTGCAAATCAAAAGATAAAATTTTCTCAGCATCTTTGAAGTAAATTGGATGAAAACTGAAGACTACTATCATTCACAAAACATGCAGATCCATTGTCTGTCTTTCAAAAATGAGAGGCTGAAAGTATCCAGCTTAGTTAAAAGCAAATTCACTGTTGTTGGAACTTTGCAGGATGTCAGCATGCACAGTATCCCTCATGGATTTATCTTCTTGTGACAAGTAGTCTGCCT
>JAOWBP010001760.1:40231529-40262651 GCA_028571105.1 Tragopan temminckii | reverse complement strand
TGACAAGTAGTCTGCCTTTAATATCCCAAGTCTCTTTGTGCTGTTCATTTACTATCAGTCAGCTTCCCCATATGAACACCCTTCTGATATACTATGAAATGAAGTAGTAATAAATAAATAAATAAATAAATAAATAAATAAATGTCTTCTCTGTTTAGGGAGAAAAATAGAGAAAAGTAGTTTATTTTCCTGAAGATCCTTTATCAATATATGAATATATATATTTAAAAACAAACAAACAAACAAAAAAAACAACCCACAGAAATTAGTGCTCCACAACTACTCAAATCTTTGTACAACACAAACCTCACTTCATAGTAAAGATTCAATTCTAACATTTGTTAATATCTCCCTAACACTAGAGGGATGCACCATTCACCAGTTATAGCTTGAAGAGACTCCAGCTGATCATAAATAATGTACAATGGAGTAATCTTCTAGAAAATCAGATTTTTATTCCCTTGAGATATTGCAAGTAAGGAGAATACAATTTGAAAAGAAGATTAAATAATGGTTCTCAATATTTCAACTATTATTTTGCTTTAATAGAAATAGGGAAAATGGAAATATTATATATATATATATTTAAATCCAAGTATTTTATTGATTGTTCTCAGCTTCAAGCCCACTTATATACAGCAGTACTTCAAACTGTGAAGGAGGTGTCTGTGATTAAGGCACTTACCGAATTATCTTTTAGTATTTGATTTTATCAGCCATGTACTAACTCTTGTAACCTCAGGAACATACTGTATTTTAGTGATTCTGAATTCTCACTATTATTGCTAGACAAAAACTTTCACACTGCACACCGCTTGTACCACAAACAGTTCTTCATTTTATATGCAGGACAAGATTAAAACAGCTGAACAATACCACTAGCCATTACTTTAAAATTCCTAATTATCATCTATCTGGAAGAATGCAATCTCACTTTTTTTTTCTAGTTCAAGTCAAACAATCTCTAACAAATCAATCACTTAATATTGTACAGCAATACAAGAGTAAAAATCCATGATCTCAAAAAAGACTGCTAGAACTAAGGCAAAACTTCAAGTGAGGCAGAAAGTATTCACAAAAAAACAACCAAACAATTAAATTAAAAGAAAAATACATGCCTTTCAGCCATTCTCTTAGTACTGTTACCAAAGAATTGGAGAAAATAAAGCTGACAAACATGATGAACATGAGAACTCAAAGTAATGGAAGGCAATGCTGACATCAATTTTTGGAATGACAAAATTAAATAACTTAAAGAAAGAAAGGTCTTTGAATAGCTGAGTGTGATGACAAACGGGTACAATGCATATCAAAGGCTGCTCAGGATTCCAGCTTTATTTTTTCATAGCCTTGATCCATAAGGGAAAACATGAACACATATGTATTAGGTAAGAACTAAAAGAATGGTGTAGAAGGAATTTATTGACTTTCCAGCTTCAAACCATAAAAATAGATTCAAATTTATTTTCTGCATGCGTTTTGCTTCTGTTTGTTTTGACCTCATCCTGACTCACATCCATTTTTGTATTCACTTAAAGCTTTGAAGTACCGTCACACAAGTGCTAAGCATAGGACTTCACTGACACCTAGACAGCTGCCAAAAGGCATCAGAGCCAAGATAGGCATCCTATGGGAAAACCATCAAAAAAAGAGATCAGATCATGACTTGGAAGTAATTTAAGTCATCTGTGCACACAGCTCCTTTACACGTGTATATCAGCTGCACCAAAAAGGGACATATCCTGATGTTCTTACCAAGCTCTCAGGGGAAAAGTCTGCATCAATAAAAGGTTTGATGAAGATCACATCATTTGTCCTCAAACAACAGCTTCACCATCATGGATGGAGGAAGAAAAAAAAAAAACACCCTCAAAAAGCATTGCTAAGGAAGCAACCAGCCCAAATACTGGAACAGAGCACATCGTATTTATTCACTGAAACGCTCACACAAGTATCAACCAAACATTTTCTGCCACTAATTCGCATGAATTTCACAAGTAATGTCTAAAATAGGCTAACATCATTGATAGGCATTACTTAGACTCCAATCCACGTGGAGCGTCTGCCTACACTGAGAGAACTACTGCTGCCACCTCTGCTTGAAAAAGCAACCCAGTACTCTGACCTCCTGAAATGTAAATATGCCATTCCTTATTCAGAGAAAAAGTCCTATTTTCAGTTCTTCCACTGGTGAAAAAAAACCAAAGCTGGTATGTAGAATTAAAATAATAATTTGAATTGGCATCTAGCCATGATGGAAAGCCAAAACTAATACAATTTGCAATAAAATATGAGAACACATTGCAGAACAGCTACTGTTCAGTGTATATCAACTATTGGTGGCTTTCCACTGCAGCTAACTACGTACCACTGATAGTAGCTATCACTCATTTCAACACTGCACTTACTGTTCATTAACTTAACTTCTGGTTTTTAAGTATTTTTAAGCAGACACATACAATACCTTTGACTCTAAAACTTGCTTCTTAAACCTACCAAATCCCCCTCTTATGTTTTCATTTCACTCAGAGCACTCTAATTCTCTCCAGTGAATACAGGTGACATCACAAATACACTGGAGAGCTTCACACAATACTGTCAAGCAGGACTGACCACAGACAAATGCAGCAAGGCAAAGGCACACTTCCCTGGATAAGTGACTATCGATAACACAAGAAAGAAATCAAGGGCTTTGTAATCTATTCTTTATATGTACTAGTGAAGAAAGCTGCATCATGTCAGCTGTGCTTTGTGTACTCAAAAATTGAAAATGCAATTTGCAATGAAATTAAGCGTCGGTTTCAGGACAAATTTCTTCTGACTTCTCTTCATATGTCAAATAAAATCATCCATTGACCTTAACCAGCTACCAGTCTAAATGCAGTTATCTATATCAATAGAGGCAACTTGAATTATAACAACCATTACAGTGAAATTAGTTCTACTGACACAAGCAGAATTCACAGTTCAGACCTGAATTTGTAAGAGGATAACTAAACGCTGTTAGCCAGTGATGCAACGCATGACATTGACAGAGCAAGAGCATCACAGTGCAGAATGTGACCCGAAGCAACAGCAGGAGTTATCCACCCTTTTAACAATCCCAGTCTAAGTTTCAATTAGAAGAATGAAAAGCAAAACAAACAAAAAAACAACAACAGACAGACTTGCCCAAATGTTGCCCAAGGGCTGCTCAAAATGCTTACCTTTTATCAATGTCGCTCAACACAGAAAAGTACTTCAAAAAGTAAAAAACCTGCGTCTGATACAAGGCTATATCCTGTTATTCTGCTGATCTTTTCACCAAGCTTTCAGAAGCGAGAATGATTACAGAAAAAGCCCTACAACGTTACTAACCATACAGGCCACTGATCATAGAGTACCTACACAATCTACCACCTAACTCCGTAATCAGCTGGCCTTTCTAGAGAGAGCTGACCTCCAGCTGGATGAGGCCCCAAATTACGTGCTTATAAAGGGAAAAGAAATTTCCACAACATTAAATACAAAAGTGCCTGGGTTGGATAAACCTGACAAGAGTCTACTGTCCATTAAGGCACAGTTCCTATCCACAGTAACCAAATATTAAATCTGAGTAGAGTTTTCAAGGTTCAAAACTCAATCTAGATTACTGCCTTTCCCTTAATGGCACTGCTACGCATTTCTGAATGCTAAGGCAAGCATGCATAATACAGGTCTAGAAAAGGCACTGCTTTATAAACATTTGTTAAGCTTTAGATCTTTTAAATCTGACCCTCCATCTCAGGTAATAATGATGAAATTAAAAGGTTGATTTTATCACTTCTGTATACATCCATTTATGTCTATACACGTAGAAAATGTAACTCGTGTTGTTTGCGGGAACAAAAATCAGAAGTTCATCATTCCTCTATAATACAACCACCTGAACTTTAAGAGCGTAACAAATTTCCATACACTAGCTGAAAATTATAGATCTCATGTGCAGAGCTTGCAGAAAGGAAGTGAAAAATCCCAGTTTACTGTAGCTTGCTTTCACTGAGAACTAAGCTAAATCAAATTCCTTTCCACATTCCCCTACTTCCACTGACCAAAATCCAGCTGTTTCACCACACTAACTCACACATGTGGTTGAAAATTTAAATTCAATGCTGGTGGCTCAAAATGTGATTTCACAGTCATTCTGACCACTCGAGAGTGGGAACTGCCATCAGGATGAGTGGCTGGCCCTTCACCTCCATGCTGTCTCCATGTTCTCCCCTGATGCACTGCCATTTACAGCAGGCCACATTAGTAATCTGTCTGAAAGTTAAACTAGAAGAAAGATGCATTTTCAGGTAACTGCTCCAGCTCACTCATATGAACAGCTGCGCCAGGACTGTGGGAATCTTGCTCTGCTGTGGAAAAAGCAACACTTCCAGCAGCACACTCCATTTTTTGGCATGAAGTCATCATGGAATCTCACCTTTTCATGATGAGTTCTTAAAATAGGTAAAATTTCTACTGAAAAGCCAAGAGGGCTTACAAAAGCATTCAGGTACCTACGTTCCATTAAAACAACATTACCTGAAAAGTTTCATACTAAAGAAAGTCACAAGGTTTCTTAGAAGTTTACATTATATAAACTAGCCTACAGTTAATTTTTACCAACACAGTTACAGAACCTTTCCCTGCTTCATTCTGCTTCAGCAGAATACAAGTAACAGTGAAAATTTGGCATACTTTGGAAAGTTTCAAAAAAGTTCCATGATCAAATGTTGTAATTGCAAAGCATAACTACTGCAAAACCATGGTTCTATCCAAACACCTCAATAAGATACCATGCCGCGTGTACAGAAACATAGAGAATCTAGAAATATTAAAACTTAGCAGGAAAACTGTTTCTTTTTCTTTTTTTTCCAAAATACTACCTTACAGAAGGAGTTATTAGAGACTTGTTGTCCGGAAAGGCAAACATGATATAGTAACAAATCAGGTTTTACAGAATAAACCAAAATAAACCTGTAGAGGGAAAAACAAACAACATGGGACCCTAAGAGTCTGCATCAACTTCTTCCTCTTGAAAAAACCATCATATATTGGCTCTCACCTGAAATATCATGAGTTACAATGATTATGGTGAGGGTACAGTCAACACTGCAGTCATACTTGATGGTAAAAGTACCGTTTGTACACTTACTCCCTGTAAACAGATCATCACATTCTAAATATACAATACTAAATGTATTCTCATGTTCCACTTGAAAGTATTGCACTTGCAGCAGAGCCCATGCTCCAGAAACTATTACCCAGAAGAAGTCCACTTCCCTCATTAGTTCTAACAGTGTTGTTGGGCTTCCCATTGCATACTTGCAATGTTATAGCCGTACTGACTTAGAAAATGAAATAGTTAGGGATGCTTGGACACTCCAGCATAGATGCACGTTTTTGATGCAGGCACAGAAAGAAAATGGTTCATCAGAAGCTGACCACGTGAGCAAATATTTTGCAAGAAAAGCAATAATGCAACAATCGGTGAGATGTCTGTCCAAGAGAGGAAATGTGTTCTTTTCGTGTCTGCTGACAGGCAAAACTCATCACTAGAATCCTATCGCCCTTTGACTCAATTGCAAAAATTCCATTAGTTTAATCACCCAGACATTTAATCCAAGTTACTTGCAAATGCCTGAAAACTGGGAAAAAAAGTAAAAAATGCCAAGTGCTGTTGATCTAAACTCAGCAGAAATGCATTGCACATATTCCGGAACAAGTAAACATACTAGTAGTCTATTTTATTAGAAAATAAAAACAAAGAAAAAGAAAAGTAAGAAGAAAACAAATGCAAAATAATAGCATCTTACCTTTTGAGGGGGTGGTCCATGATCATCCAAATAAGTGGAATTTCCTACAAAAAGAAGAGGGGTAGAAATAAACAAAACTCATCCAATGAAGCTTCAAAACTTGCCAATGTACAAAACCCATGCATCCCTACCCCACTGTTCCTGCGGTGTCAAATAATTCAAGGAAAATAAATACCATCTGCTTTAAATTTTGCTTCAAAAGAGGAAAAAAAAAAAAAGAAATCTGATTTGGCTTGATTTGTGATAAAAGATTAGATGCACATTGTTATTTTAGCATAAAATTAAATGAGCCAAGGCAGTTTTAGTTAAAAACATGACATTCAATTACTTGCATGATAAAAACTGTCAGCTGCACCCTGGTACACTTTAAGCTAGTGAACACAGTTAATCTCAAAAAGATTTCTCAGATAATAAAATATCTAAGGCCTTCAACAGAGCTTGCTCTCATGGAGTTCACAAGCATTCCCTTATCTTCATTCTAACAAGGGTTTTTCCCAACCTCCAAGCTACATTTTTGTTCCTGAACAGTACAGACTGAATGGGAGATGTATTCCAATGTCATTGCATCAGCCTTTTCAAGATACTCTTTAAATTCAGAAGAAAAGCTTCAGAAAAAAGCTCCTAAATTTTTAAAGCGTTTCCTTTTTAGCTAGCTACCAGAAAAAAGGCAACAATCTCAGACTTTGTACCCATTACTTAAAAGTCTACGGTAATAAACAAGGGTGAGCTTTTCCAGTAGAGTACAAAACCTTGGGGCAGGCTGAGAAGTTCCCCTCAGGCCCTGCACCCCTCTCCTCTCAGCCATCCTCATACCAAAAGCAGAAAACAATACCTCAGTACTATTGTTACATCAGTATGGACTACAGAGAATAACCTTTAGAAGAGGTACTCAAACACCATAGTGAGGTCTGTAAAAAGCCTGGCCCATCAGAGAGCATCTTGACTCTAGAGGTGTTCAAGGGTCAAAAGATGCTGCCTCTTGAGGAACATCAACCAGCTGGCTGGGGTAAGGCATTACAAGGCACCAAAGAGTCATTCTCTTTGAATTGCCTTCTATCGAAAAACAGATAGCTACAGTCATTGTTTATATGATATCTTAGAATGCAGTGTCAAGCAGGCTTGAAATGTATTACAGGAAGCTTTTTGAGTATTCTTTAGAATTAAGGGGCCAATATCTTAACCAATTTCACCTTTCTGTATCAGCAGTCTATGTTCTTATTATGCGCACTGCATTTTCCCTCCTGCATCAGTTTCTAATTATTACAATTACACCTCAGTATTCCTGGCACTAAACACGCATTCTGCAGGCTTCATTTCTGCTCCTATTTTATTATTATTGTTATTATTATTATACACAGTCTAGTTACTGTTGTATCCACTTAATACTAAAAATTTGGTCCATTTTATAAAGCTCTTTTTCATAGCAGTTTCTTACTCAAATCCAGAAGAAACAGCAGCATAAACTAATCACAAGATAGACACACGTAGTCAACCAAATTCAGAGTAATGATTTGAACTCCAGTCAGAATAACTTGCAAATCAAAAGAAGAGGATGGAAAATGCAGAAATTTCCTTATGCTTCCTCAAATGCCATGTGCTGAGTTAGCTCCCTTCTCCTGCAAGTTTTCTTTCATGGTCTCCTCAGGCATTTGAACTGCTGCTGATCTCAGCATCAACAGTGTACCAGACCAATTCAATAGTCTGAATTCTTCTAGGTTTAAAATGTTTAGACTGACTGAAATGTTTTCAGTAACAAAAGTGAAACCATTTGCTTAGTAAAAAGGATACCATATCCTTACTAAAAACACTAAAATAATGCAACAAACACAACTGTGGTGCTGTGGAGTGGGCAGGCTCCGTGATCTGCCTGCCAGCTCCTTAACCTTAAGAAATCCTGTACATGCTCTCAACAAGCATCTTGTCATAGAATTGGGCTTGCTTCCCTTTGGATGGCAAAATTGGCCATACTACTAGAGCCTTAAAGTGTGCAAAAGTATCCTGTAAAATATCCATCAAGCTCAGAATTTTCTGCAGAAAACCTGCAGGAAATAATGATTTCTAAAACAAGGATAGGCCATGAAAAGCATAAGGCTCCTGAATTGGGAATTTATGAACTTCATGAACTTTCAGAGCCAGTTTTCATAGAATGCATACCAGGTTATGTTAGTTTAAAAACAGCAGAAAAATCAGCATAGTAGGTATTGAAACAGTGAATAAACATCATGGTAAAGCCTATCTATGAACAATTTCTACCAAGAAATGACAAAGAAGTACAAAAAGGAAAACTGCACAGTAAAAATCATGGACTTAGGAATGAATACCATAAACACTGGAACCACTGTTCATCAGCTGAAGTGTTGACTGCAAGTACATCAACACAGCAAGCTAACATAAGATGTAGAATATAACTACGCAGCTTTTACATGCTTTGGCACAGACAACAACTAGAACATTATACAAACACATATTTGACTTCAATAAGTGTCACAGTAAGAGAAATGCTCTCTGTAGTGGATCTAGCACAGCGATAGAAGAGATTGTCACTTTTTATTAAGAATTTAGTCCACCGTCCTGAAACAACCTATTTAATTGAATTTAAGAGGATTTTTCTAAATTTCTTTAATAAAGCTTTTGATCTTGTCTGTCACCCAACAAAATAGTTCAACTTTTTTTTTTTTTCCAGAGAGAAGTATTTATACTTCTAAAAATATTTTTTTTCTGCCTTATAATTTATTCTACCTTCCTTTATAGCACAATAGTAAATCATTAGAAACAACAAAGTAGAAAGAATAATCAACAGACCAGTGGCATTAAGTATTCCACAAACATGCTCAACCACACAGTTGTGCTCACTGAACAGTCTCCAGTTTATCTCAGGATAGAAAAAAAAAACCAAAAAAATCAGCTTTATTACATAACATGGTGAATATATGGAAGCAGCCCAATTTTCTCCATAATTTATCGTTTTTGTGGTTAAGTGAATCAGATGTATGCAAAATCTTTGGGGAAACCTTGTGGTTTTGTTCCTTTTTTCTTGGAATTACAGAAGAGTGGGGGTTTTTGCTTGAAGCAAGCCAAGTTTAAACAGAGAAAGACGGTGATTTTCCAGGATTAAGGACAAATATGACTGTGTGCAGTTCATAACTACAGAAGACAAGAGTAATTGCAGCCCTGGGGGGAAAAAAAAAAAGGACTGGAGAGTAAGGGAAGGTGGTGGTAAATGGGTCTATGTATGAACTGAAATCCATTAAAAGTAACTGAAACACAGTAACTTCATTGGAACAATTTAGATATCATGTAGAAAAAACGGCACTGAGATTAAAGGAGATGAAGCTAACATGGAAAATGAGGCATTTTTACTATTTTCCTGGAGTAGGGTTTTCCCTTGGTAGGGATCACAAGAAACAGTCTAAGGGAACTGGGATGCAACTACTGCCAAATCTACCATGTCTTCTGAAAATCCCAGCCTGTTCTCTTCACTTGATTGCTGCCTCAAATTTCTGGTAGCCAATGCATTCTTTATTGGCACACCATCCCGTAGATCATCTGAGGTCTAATGGAAAAAAACAGTTTAATAGTGGTCTGATGAGTTTTCTGCGCTAGAAATGAGGGCTTTGAAGAATGGCTGTTCCATGAAGTACTCCTAATCATTAAGGACTGCACCTTCAAAATAAATAGAAGCACCAATGATGACTCAGAAGAGGATTAGTCCTGCTCTTCTTGCAGCCAAAAGTTATTTAAACAAAAATCTGAAAATCCGCCCCAGTCAACATTAGTTCAGACAAACAATTCTCCAGTGTCAACTGTCAGTTTATACTACACTCACTCTTTTCTTTCCACTATGAACAATTTCTCAGTACTGTAATGACTGTGAAGGCTCCACCAGTAACAGCATTAACTTAAATAGGATGCCCATGAGTTCCTAGACCAGCCAGAAGCAACAGACTTGAGGTGCCAGGGTGTTCTTGGTCTTCTATATTTTACAGGTCTCTGCTTCTTTTTCTAAGGGAGCAGTGGACATCCTTAGAAATTTATAGATTTCACACATCTGAAATAATAGGATGTTCTAAGTAATCATTTCAAGGAGCCCTTGATGGATCAAAGGCAGGAAGGGGTACATGGACTACAACTATCAGTTTAGATGTTGCCCAGCTCAAATCTAATGCAAAAGGAAAACTCTTCTGCTGAGGTCAGCAGAGCTGTAACAGTTTAAAGTGAGAACATTTTTTCACAGGTGTGCAGAGAAGATTAACACAGTAAAATCCTACTGACCAGTCTGCACTGGAATACAGAGTGATTTACTGCATTTTCTTCCATCATACATAAAGCACCTGCACCTACAAGTGGTTTCCTCAGTGTAAGACTAACACCCTGGAAAAATTTTCATTTGAAGTTGAAAAAACACACAGCAAGTATTATTTTTATAAAAAACATTGTGAAATGGATATTTCTGCTTTCTTCCTTGCCTTTCAAAATAACTTGGTTATTTCTGATTTTTAACGTCATAAATAACTCCCCAAATAACCCCAAAGCTACATATTAATGCAATGAAACACAGAATCTGAAAGATGACCAAAATACCTGTTAGGTGTTACTTTCGCTGAACACAAGAAACTTCTTTAAGATACAGTTCAGATTTGTTTACCTACAAGTTTTCTCTGTCTAATACAAAGAGAAGAGAAATTGGCACAGTCAAGAATAGTTTGCGAAGACAATCTAAATTCTGCATACGTAATGTATGCAAAAATACTGTTATTACATGGACATGAAGGGTTTAAACAAGCATAGGTTCTAAAGCAATGTAGAATATACAGCAGAGAAAGATTCTAAAGGAAATAAAATAATTATATATATATGTAAATACTGGCTTTCTTTATACCTACCACTTTGTCCAAATCTGCCACTGTTTGTAAGCATCTCTTTTAATGTATTCAGACTATAGAGTCAACTTGTTTTAGAGATCCACTTCTTAGGAATCTCATAGATTTATTTTCTTAGGAAAAATGCTCACACTATTTGTGTTTGTTATATTCAAACACACTGAATATATAACTACAACAAATAAAAGAAGAAATTCAAAACTTTCTGTGGTTTAGTTTGAATAACAAACTGAAGTTCTGATATGACCACATTTATCATAATGGTGTGAACTACAACAAGCACTATGGTGGAAGTGTCACAGGCTTTGGTTCATTTGCAATATTCCTAATGCTTCTTGCTTTGCTTCTACTCTCTAACGACAAACTTACCAGCCTATAATTGTGCAAGATGAAAGATGCGTTTTAATAAACATTTAGAAATGCTGGCCAGATGAAATGGAATCTGAATACTTGATACTGAAAGCTCTTGGCTAAAACTACTCTCAAATAAGGAGAAAAGTTCTTCCATCTTACAAACTCATACTGAACCAGGCAGTCTGAAGTCAAGAAGTACAACATTTTTCTACTCTGAGCTACAACAAGATGCATTCTTCCTATATACATGACAAGCAGCTGTGTATTCTGTGCATTCACGTGCAGCAGAGGTGCAGAAAGGACAGGAGACGGCAAACGATGGGTACAGCCCTCCTGTAGAGAGGGGAGACTCCAGAAGGCACAACCACTCTGCACTGAGTGGTTAAGATTTGTTTCAGCCTGCCTGCTACAGAAAGTTAACAAATCTTTCCACAGTGAATGTATAGGCCCGTGTTTCATTTTACTGTTTGTTTTGTCAATAAACTGCTTTATTACTACTGAGGGTAGAAAGAAGAAAGAAAATGAAATTGAGTAAGAAAAACAACCATAACAGTTATTTTCCCGCACTTAAAGAACAGCCCTCTTTATTGAGACAGTGCAGAGAAAACCTAATGACCAAAAAAAAACCCATGAGGCGCTATTTCAATTTTACTTGAATGCGTTTCTCTATGAGAACAAAGGCTGCTGTTTATCCCCGCTGCCAGGTAGCTCTTAGCTAAATGCACTTCAAAGCTGCATTAATCTATTCTTCATCTTCCCTCTGTTTTTCACCTGGTTCTCAAATTCTGCTTGCTGATATCACACAGCAAGCGAGTGCTGATGAAAATAAGGGGTTTTTCTTTTCAAAGAAGTTTTTTTATCCTGCTTTCCATCACAAAGTACGGCAGATATTTTGCAATGACTTGTATTCACTTCTTAATTTCCTTAGTAAGACTCACCACAACAAAAAGGCAGACTCAATTCTATAAATAAATACAAGTCCGTGTTTCCTGGCCTCTTTCGGGAGTCCCTTTGACAAGCTGTCTCTTCAAGATGTGTAGTCAAGCAGCATTTAAAGCTAGGTGACTGCAAAATAAGCTGTTCAAAGTTTAAAGGGCAAGCTGAGAAGAGCCAGCAGACTGACAGCTGAATTGCCACCTATTCAAACCACACAGGCAGAAACACTGGTCCTGACTTTATTTCCTAACTTGCTAAGATGCAGGTAACACTTGTAGTTGTGTCAAATTGCCTTGGTTGAGTACCAAAAGGATTCACATAGCATAGAAAACATCAAGCTAGAGAGCAGATTGAAGCATGATTTTTTAAAGTGAGCTGAGCTTAAAGAAATTCAGGTTGTGTGCTTAGGAAACTGGCAATCTCCACTAACTGCTATCTCTGAGAATTCGCAGAAAAGGAATGAGCAAAAATCTGTTGGAAAGACAATACGCTGAAAATAATCAACAAAACTTAACACATAAACTGAAAAGGCAGAGCACAGAAAACTGCTGTGGTGAGTTTTGAGGATGACGGGACTGGCCATCACTGAGGATCATTAGGAGCAAATGAGCAAGACGCTACCAGGAATGGCACAGATATCACTATGCTGCTTCAAATCAAACAAATTAAATCAGCTCCCATTCTAGTCTTATTTTCTTTTTTTTTCTTTCTTTCTTTTTTTTTTTCTTTTTTTTTTTTTTAATCAATCAACAATCAATCAACACCCTGGGGTGTTGTTCTGGGTCCTATCATTCAATACTTTCATTCATTACTTGAAAAATGCATTAGAAAGCAACGGTATTAAATTTGGTAGCAATACCAAATGAAGAGATTTGACACCTGCAGAACCTTTGGGACAGACAGAGTCAAAAAGACCAATTACTCAATGAAATGGTCTGAGAACACTCTAGAGAATTCAGTAAATAGAAATGTAAAAATTCCAACTCAGCAACATCTTCAAAAAAGCAGAATGGGAAACAAAGACGAAACTGCAGAAAAGAGCACAGGGAGATACGATGGGAAGTGAATACCAATTTGCTTCCTTTGGATTTCTTTGAGTACCCTGTGAAAAGTTTTCAAAAAGATCTTTCCATTCCAGCTGAATGTACAGTAATACTTTCACTAGCTTGGCAAAACGTCCATTTTAACTAACCTTCCTATGAAGACATTTTTTAAGGCTTAGCATTAGCCTATTTCCTCCTCTTCCAGAGAGGCGCACATGAGGATATGTGAAGACCATTTGTCCCCATCAGATAAAATCTCCTTTTGCTACTGCCCTGCAGAATGCATGACACAAAGAAACTTTGCTGGGCAGAAGATGCTGACTGAATCATGACACTTCCCCTCTTAATGCTCCCCTACACTAGAGAGTAGGGCATCAAATTGAGTGAACTCCCAAACACACATCTAAAGTACTGCAGTTCCACAGATAAATCTTCTTTTTAAAGACTGCCTACCAAAGTGACGACAATTTAAAGATGGGTACAATGGCCAGATACTGGACATAATGATGAAGCTTCAATGAAGACTCTGTCAAGTGCAAAGCCTCTCATTCTCATTGCACTCTGCCATTCAGACTGCAAGCTCAAGGGAATCTGTATCAACCAGACACCTTTTCAGATGATACCATTCTCAAGAGTTTCCTATTACATCAGCACCAGAGAGCAGCACTGGTCTTTTGCATATGTTTTTTCCAGAGACAAGGATTTTATTTGCTTAGTTAAACTCCGGCTAACTTGCAAGCCTTATTCCTGTTCATTGCATCTAAGCAGATATTTTCAGATACACTCATACGCTTCTCTCTATTCTTCCTGCGTAGGCAATCTTGAAAATGAGCGAGTCAATGAATTTTAGAAAACATCCATCTGGCAAGTCACCAGTTATCCAAGCAAGACTTTTATTACTGTTATTATTAATATGCACTATTCTGCAAATGCTGTCCAGAATGGATTGTTTGTTGGGCGTTTGGTTGGAAGTTCCACTCCCAGGAGGCATATCTCCGAGAAGCTGCTTGGGTCTATGGTCTGACCCTAACCACACCTTCACAGTAGAGAAAAAACGAACACACTTCACAGGCAGTTGATCACAGAAAGCTCTGAAGAACTACTCACATTTTTATCATGGTAAAAATTAGATGAATTTTTTTTGCATATGCTTTTCACAACATCGCTCAGGTCATGAGATTGTTATGATCTTGTCACACTTCTTCACAGAGGCAGCTACATTCAGGATAATGGACCCTCTACACAAGGGAGGCATGCAGGATCAAAATGTATGTCCCTATGTTTACCGCTTTCTCTACAGCACAGGTTCCCTTTCTATCTGATCTTAAAAGAGGCATTTGGATTTTTTTCTTGTACAAGCCTGCCTCCTTTTCTCCCCCTCTACCAATTTTATGTGCCGTGACAGGATCACTGTAAAACTCTTTCTTAAACCTATATACTCCTTAGAAAGCAAGTAAGAAGAGACTATCTTTGTGTTGCTCACTCTTCTTTCATAAAATGAAAAAAAATTACAAGTTGTTTAACTATTATTAGTTTGCTGTTCTTAAAAGGCTTAATAAGCATTAAGCATTGAAGTAGCTCTTCTTACCAAGTTCTGTTAGTAGCTTACAACTGCAATACAGAATGTGTAAGTAGGCCAGATAAGAAACATAAGGAACATACTGTATATGAGCTACCTCTTCTGACACAATAACATAAAGTTTTATTAATCTTTACTACAAAAAATAATGAAATGTCAGATGGTTTTCTAGACTTCAATATGATTTAATATAAATATTTTCCATTACTATAAATTCTTAGGCCAAACTGCTCAATTTTCACACTATCCAGCTACTGGCTTCAGTTCATGAAGACATTTTAACTCCTTTCAACCTGACTCAAGCAGATGCATTGTAATGACAAAAAGACTTTCTCTGTTAAGCGTCCAGCACAAACATAATGATTTAAAAAATATATATCTTCCTGTTCCTGCCTTATTTCTCCTGATCTTAAGCAAGATATGCATTCATTTTTCGATTAGTGCATCATTTACTAGACTGGTTTGTAAACATTCTGTAAGATGCCTAAATAACTCAATGAACAGGTATAAAAAGTTTTGCTCTTCAAAATCGAACGCTGCCTTTATTACTGAAGACTAAGATTCACACCAGGCTTATATGTGAAAGAGGCAACGTAACCCTCATAAAGCAAATACATACTGATGTGAACAAAGAAATTTGGCCCCAGTTATTAAGCAGTTACTATGCTTTCAAGTTTCAAAAGTTTGTGTGAAAATATTTGGAAAACAGTGGGCACATGAACCAAGTTTAGATGTGCTAATTAATTCCCGTAGCCTTAAGCTCTCCAATGACTAGAATAATCTCATGAAAATATTAATGTAGAACTTGTCATTGCTGACATACTTTTTTTTAACAAGTAGTCCAATTTTAATCAACCTCAGCAGAATTTCTCAAAATGGCATTATTTCTCTTGTGTTCTTGTACCTGTCCCAGAAATATTTGCTGTTTTACCTACAACACTAAACACCTGCTCCTACTGGTGAGGAATTCAGCTAACTGAAAACACTAAGAAGGTCTGAAATGCATTTTGGCTCACTTGGATCAATGTTTATTTAGGACTGCTCTTGGTTGCTTTGACCACACTTATGAACTCTGAGATGCAAACATTCACTACTGGTAACAATTATCGAGGCATGCTCTTTCTTTTTATATCGTTTTCCTGTGTTTTATTTAGCTTGAAGAACCACATCAGGATGTCACAACTAAGACATGGTAGTTTAGCAGATCTCTAACTGCCACTCACCAGCCCTCCTGCAGACCAATGCTACTTATAAGAGACATCCCAAAATACACGAAAAACATCTGTGCTACGCAGACTATCACCATACAGTAGCCATTATCTAAATCTAGCTTTTCAGTGTACACATTCATTAAGAGAAGCTTTTAACTATATTTATATATAGCTATGTGTATCACCAGCAATCTATTTGTTTTGCATGAATGGCTGGGAGACTCCTAACCAATAATGAAATTGTTTCAATTTTTTTAAAACATACAAAGGTATCATTTACTTCTGGACAATATAACTTAGATGCATAACTGTATTTTACTATTAGGAGGTGCACTGTCATTAGGACAGATAATTTCCATTGAGCTTGGTTGAGATATATAGCAAAGAAAGTGCAGCAAACTGAAACTAACATTCAAATATCTGAAAAAAACACAACTCCTTATCCTTTATTCTGTACCAAATTTTACACTTCTCTGAATTACTTATGTAAATATAAAACACATCATGTATCTTCTCCCCTATTACCAAGTCTAGAGAGTTATGTTTTTCCATGCATAGTAAGTTTAAATATTAACCTATATACAACTACAGTTCAGTTTATTGTAATGTTCTTCTTCCTTAAGTGAAAATATCCCTAAAGGCAAGAACATCCCCGTCTCACCCATTAATTTCTTACAGCTTCTAATTTCGTCTTGTGGGATTTATATCCCTTTACAGCAGGAGCTCTGTAAGTACAGTAATTGTAAAGTTAAATGATTGCACTCCCCAGTCAGCAACAAATTGCAGAACTCGCTTCCCCAAAGCGAGTTCCATTTAGCATGATGGGGGTCCTTACTTAGGAGATGTATAATGGAAATGTGTCCACAGAAGTACACAGATACTCTGTCAAAACTTTTCCCATTTATTTATGTGTTGTCCGCTCAAAGGTTTTGCTTTCTTTCAATGCTAAACTTCTAAAGCTAACAGAACAATATGCTACAGAATCGTAGAATGGCCTGGGTTGAAAAGGACCATCGTGATCATCTAGTTTCAACCTCCCTGCTATGTGCAGGGTCGCCAACCACCAGACCAGGCTGCCCAGAGCCACATCCAGCCTGGCCTTGAATGCCTCCAGGGATGGGGCATCCACAACCTCCTTGGGCAACCTGTTCCAGTGTGTCATCACCCTCTGTGGTGTGAAAAACTTCCTCCTAATATCTAACCTAAACCTCCCCTGTCTCAGTTTAAAACCATTCCCCCTTCTCCACCCTCATAAACAGCTGTTCCCCCTCCTGTTTATACGCTCCCTTGAAGTATTAGAAGGCCACAATGAGGTCTCCCTGGAGCTTTCTCTTCTCCAAGCTAAACAAGCCCAGTTCCCTCAACCTTTCTTCGTAGGAGAGGTGTTCCAGCCCTCTCCTATGTTATTCAGCTTGAAAGAGTCCATTTTCAGAGGACAGATGCTCAGAATTTTCTGAAGCCATGTACTTGGTGGAAAATTAACTACCTAAAAACTAAGAAAGTTAGCATCTCCAAACGTAGAAAAACTGGTCTGCAGAGCAAAAGGCATCAGAATAAACAGATAAATATGTGGATGGTACCTGCAATACTGGTATTAATCACTCATGGATAGTTTAACACTTTTGTGGATTGTTCAGACCTCTGATCCAAAGTCAAAAGATACTGTTTGAATAATATCAAACTCTGACTTAGATGAATACTCATGGGAGCATTCTATTTCCAGTAACATCTAAAAATCAGCATAATGCCAACACCAAAATTACTTTGATCTGAATGCTGCCTTTACTTCATGTGAGTGCATTTGACTGCCCTACCCCACTGCAGCAGCAGGTGTGCTCAGATTGCTGTCCTGCTATGAAACAAACACCTTTCACCATTGGTTGTAGCAGACTGCTTAATACTTCAGTGCCTTCGGCCTGACAAAGCTGTAAGCACTAGGACACGTGTCAGGGCTTTGGGACATTATTTTCCTCTCCAATCCTCAAGAATTCATTCCAGATTTCCTACCATAAGTCATCGTGTTCCAGGTCTTGATGTCCTTATGGGTCCACAACCAACAGCTCTCCTGCTATGGTCAGCCGGAATGTCAGCTCCTCAGCTCCCCTACCTCCAAACAAAATACAGCTGTGAAAATACATCCTCTCAGCAGCTGTTGCAACTTCATACAAGCCATTTTAAAGGTCTCCACTGTTTTCTTCTTGTTTCCCACAGCAGTTTCCACTGTATTACATTATTTACTAATCAAGAGCTTTCCAGAACTTATTTTTGTTAAACACTAAGAAAGAATGTAATTCCCCTAGCCACCTCCTCAAAAATAGTACATTACTTTTTTACTCATTTTTTACTTTTTTTAGCCAGAGATAGACTTCTGGCACTGAAAATAAAACTTGCCAAACTGATGAAAATTAGGAAATTGAAAATGGGACTTTTTGGAGGTAAATAAAGGGGGTAGAAATGTCAACAAAATGCTGCAGTATTGGGATTACTGATTTTTGTATTTCAGACTTGAACGGTGTATTTACTTAAGCTGCAATGTGTGTTCACAGCCAAGGCATCAGCAGTGAAGTGTTTCAGATGACTCAGCTGGGCCCAGAGCTCCCGCTCCCATTCCAGGCAGTTTCCCTCTCTTTGCAATCCTTCCTTATAGTAGGACAAAAATGTGTTACCTCAAACATCTCTAACAAGAATCTTAAAATCTGAATCATTGCTTGAGATGTTTTCTAAGAGAAGTCAGCTGTGAAGGGTTACTTCAGTACAGTAGTTACAGCAAAGCCATGAGAGCAACTAAGGCAATAAGTGTTACACCAGCAATGCTCAAAGGTCTGAGACTTCAGACGAGCATGCTCACCAACTTCACAGTTAAAGCACATCAAGCTTCCAATATCACTAAGAGTTTATTATTCATTTGTTTGATTCTATGATTTATGTACCTTGACTTTTCACTGTTTCTTTGGGATGTAAACAAGCGCTGCACTCAGCCCTGGAGAAACTCTGGAATACGCTGCCATTTTAGTTCTTGGAAACATAAAGGAAAAGGCATAAATACAGTGCTTTCAGCTGGAAAATGTGGTGAGTGAACACAAATAAGATTTTGCAGAGGCAGCCATACAAGGCTTGTATAAAACTATGGGATTTTACAGCAGGCTCAAAAGACTTGGACTCCCACATTGCGCCCTGGGTGGAAAGTGGGGAAGCTGGGTTTCTTTTGTTGGCTTTTTAAAACAAACAGCCTGGTACATGGATCACAGGAAACAGGGCATGCATATACCAAAAATAAAACCAAAAATCCTGCATAGCCCAGAAAGCATTCTGCCTAAAGCTTGACAGCAGAACTGGGAAGGCCAGCTTTGTACTCCTCAATCTTTTTGGTGTTGATTTGTTACCTCTCTCCTGCCCTCCTCCCTAATGCACTAATTTAGAAGGCTACCATTATCACAACAAAATCACAGATTATTCTACCTATAATCTCCACGGACAGAACAGTCACTTCACACTAGAGATTCCTCCTCTCATGTTAAGTTACTGTATTTCTGCTGAGGCCGGGAGTAATGCCAGCCAGCCCAGCATACCCTCTTCTGCCACCACCACACCAGTGAAAGATTTCAGATTCTTCTGCTTGCTTCCAGCACTCAAATTAAACATCTGATGATATCCTCCACTTTCATACCCCAGTTAAACAACAGGATACATTTTTACCATGTATTCTCATGGCACTCACTGAAAATTTTAAGTACCACGACTGAAAGCCATTAACAAACAGAAGTCATCCCTTATGAATTCCCTGGGAGAAGGAAAAACAAACAGAAACAAGGATATTACACCTCATCACTGACATTGCAAAATCTCAGTCCTATGCTGCAGCTTCCTGGGTTACTCGGGCAGCTTGGCCACTGCAGGCACACAGACACATGGTGAAGGCCAGAGCCCATACAAAATGTCATCCTTACTTCAGGGGGCTTAGTTAGGTCTCTGGCCTCTTCTAGCACCACTGCTGAACCTGGGACTGCTACCAGCAAGCAGCTGGACTGCTTCTTTTAAGTTATATATTCACAGTGCCTGAAGACAGCTTTCACAACTGCTGGGAATCATGACTCTTGGTTTATATGGTTTGTGGTTGGACATGACGATCTTTAAAGTCTTTTCCAAACCTGAGAAATTCCATGATTCTATACCATAAAAACATTCAAAATTACTGCAGGAGCAAATGAAGAGTAAGGACAGTACTGATGAGTCCCAAATGTGGGGCAAAGCATTAAGAACCAGCTGAGGTGCACTGGCAAACAAATATTAGTAAGCCAAACAGTTGTTAAGGAGTTTATGGAATTTGCCAGTGTTTCCCTGGACTTACAGGATCAATACCGCCAAGCCTATACATTGATTTATATCAATATCGTTGCTGGGACTAAGGCAGACCGAGCATGAGAAGCAAATAAATGGGTTATATCATCACTGGATTACTGTGCTCCAGACATTAACTGCAAGGGGAAAAAAAAAAAAAAGAGGAAAGAAAAAGGACAAAACCACCATTTACCTAGGGATCCCTTATATCCCTTTCTCAATTGTTCATCAGCTCTAGAAAACAGATACTCAGGTCATTAGAGCTCAAATGAACTTTTAAAACAATTTTTGCTGGAAGGTACATCTTGGCTGTGCAAAACCATTTGTCATCTTAAAGAAAGAGGGGTTTTCCTGCCCAAACCTGAGTTGTTGTAAGATGGGAATTTATGACATTTCACATTTTGTGTCATTTTCCAAAAATATCAACATAAATTACCAGACAGACAAGGCATGCTTCCCAAATCATGTATGGATCCGTAAGTGCAGAAGTGCTTCCACATATACACAAAAAAAGCAACACTGAAACTTGAATAGCTTTCCTGTGTTTGAATTACTCTATATGATATCGCTAGGACCAACAACAGCTTTGCACAGCTAGAACAGGACAGCAATATCAGAAGTAGCTACAGTAGGTTGGGAAATGTGATCTCATAGTATAGCTAAAGTCTAGGAATAATTTGCTCATTCAAAGATCACAAAGGGGAAAGTAGTTTTAGTCCTCCACACCACTCACCAGTGTCCAGGAGGAGCTAAGGTTTCTGCTAAAACGATTACAGAGGAAAAGGCGTTTTATAGTTTCAAAATTTGTTTTCAGTACAGAAATAAATGAAGGCAGTTCACACTTTTCAGGAAACTCATAAAGGCAGTGCAGAAATGTCAGAAACCCCATTTCGATGTCTTCAGCGATTAGAAATTTCTGCCGTTACACATGGAAGAATGTCATCATCCCTAACATAACACTGTTTTCATACAACTGAAATTATAGTCTTTTTTTTTTGTTTCACTGCAATCCAGTATACAACCTGTTTTTGACTTGATTTTTGTTTTTAGTGTGGTAGTTAGTGCTAAGAACATTGTGCTATTTTGGCATTTTGGACTCTCTCTATATATTTTTTTCCAAAAACACCATTTCCACATTTTTCCAATACTGACCTGTTACTGTCAACCTGACTTTTCTAGATTGTTCTGAAACACACCTCTGCCCTTACCATCTTTCACAATATCTCTGCTTCAGAATCATCTGCAAATATAATCAAAATGTTAACTCTGCACTTTCTAGGCATTAATGCAGACATTAAACAAAACCAGAGTACTGATCCTTAATAGACACCTTCTTTAGCATGTGCCAAAGCTGTTGCCGCATAATGATGTGTTAGAAGTATTAAGATCACTGCTATTAATCTCACCAATTAACAACATAAATCCTAATAGAAAGTGTAGATGAAATGAAGTAAATAACGTTTCATTCCAGATAATAAGATCAGTGTTCTGTTTATAACTATGGTGCAGCACTCCAGCATGACCTCAATGATACAAACCCATGTTCAGCCACCAGCAGCACCCTCAGCACCAAAAGAGACTCACACAACCAGTGCGTGGCCATGCGTTGCCACCTGCACACCGCCCTGAGGTGAGCCTGGATGTCAGCTGCAGCTGCCAGGCCTGAATGGCATCTCTGCCATCTCCACCATTCAGCACGAAACCAAGCTGCACATGGAGACAGCACAGGCTGCCCCACCATCCTCCCCACCCCCTCCCACGTTACTTAATGACATAGCAGCAAGCACGTGGTCCCTCTTCCAAACTCTAAAAACTTGATAGAAAGTGAATAAAAACTACTGAGACTTACTGGAAATGTACATATGGTAATGGTTCTGATACAAAACACTTCAAGGCTGCCAGCCCTGACACCAGGACATTATTAAAATTGAATTAGCTTATGATTGAATCATCAACTACACCTTCAAATGCTCCAGAACTACAACGTGGCATGTGCAAAATTATTCACTGGGGAACAATCCTTTATTGTGTTCTATCCTGAGTCAAAAATCATGCCATTTGGAAGTAGGGCCTGTGATAAGCTGGTTACTTTTGAGACTTCTGGCTAAGGAATTAAAGCTGTTCTACTATTATTATTATTATTATTTTAATCTTTTTGCTTCTATTCTTTTTATTCCTTTTTTTTAAAATTTTTTTTTTTTTTTTTGCTACTGGCACTTCTAGAAAAACTCACATTCACACTTTCATTTAAACTCCCCAGTTCTGCATAATAAGTAAAAAAAAAAAAAAAAAAAAAAAAGTAATATTTCTGGTGTACTAAATAGCCTCCTATACTGAACTGTGGCAGAGCTGTGCTACTGCTGATTCAGCTGGTTCTGAATCTCCTCCTGATTCCATGATTCACCTGAATGGCAACTACAGAAAAAAAAAAAAAAAAAAAGGATGGATAGAGAGAATACTAAAAGTAATAGCTGACTAACTCACTACTCATCAGTGATGTATATATACTTTTTTTTTTTCTCCAGTTAAAACAGATTAACAATGCTGTGCAAGGCTAGCTCTTTCACTACACTTCATTATATGTTTACATTCCCTGTAAACACTTTAACCATGAGACTTCTGCACCTCCTTCAGCTGTTAGGAATACCATCTTAACACAATAATAATGAAGAAAAGCCCCAAAGCACAGCGCCAAGCATACAGTAATTTACGACTGACAACTTCACTCTAGTGCTACAGATAGATTTCACTTGCTATGGAAACCCAGTTAAGCTTCCTGAGTCTCTTGCTGAAATCCAAGGCAAATATGCAACTTGATTCAAGCAGGCACTGACTCAGCTTTACAGTTTTACTAGTGTCTACATTGCCATCTTACTCAGTGCAGGAATCCATGTCCCCAGTATAGCTGAGCAACCATGCTCTCCTTCCAGGGTCTGTTGCTGCTGCCATCGTTACTGGCAGCTCCTGTGTGAGCAGAGCCAGGCCCTAGCTGAGAGCCCCACAGGAGCATTTTGCAGCTGTGGCCATGAGGAACCCTTCTATGAGGCCACTGTGGAAAATACCATGTTCTTCACACCCACAGGCACACAGCAGGAATTTCTGTCTCACACTGAGGCCCTGTGGTCCTACACTACCAACCCTCAGACCTATGGCCATGGTGAATTTGCCATGGCCATGAAGGCAGCAATAGTGATGTTTGATGTAAGAAAGGTTCTTCAGAGGAACAAGACTACTTGCTGGTTGAACATGAGCCTGTAGTGTGTCCAGGTGGCCCGAAAGGCATTTGCTATCCTCGCTTGCATCAGAAATAGAATGGCCAGCAGGATCAGGTTGGTGATCATCTCTCTGTACTCAGCTATGGTGAGACCTCACCTTGAACACTACAATCAGTTTTTGGGCCTTTCACTACAAGAAAGATACCGAGTTGCTGGAAAACGTTTAGAGAAGAGCAATAAAGCTGGTGAAATGATTAGAAAACAAGATGTCTGAGAAGTGGCTGAAGGCACTGAGACTGTTTAGTTTGGAGAAAAGGAGGCTCAGGGGAAGCCCCATTGCTCTCTACAACTACCTGAAAGGAGGTAGTAGTAGGTGAATGTGGGTCGCTTTTCTCAGGTGACAAGTGATAGCATATGAGGAAACAGCCTTACACTGCATCAACCGAAGTTTAGATTAGATGTCAGGAAAAATTTATTCACAGAAAGGGTGGTTAGGCATGGAACAGGTTTGCCCAGGGAAGTTGTGGAGTTGCCATCTCCAGAGGTATTTAAGAGATGTGGATGTGACTTAGTGGTGGACTCGGTAGGGTTAGGTGGTGGATGGACTTGATGATCTTATAGGTCTTGTCCAATCTAAATTGTTCTATGATACTTGCTGCTAGGACACATCAAGGTACACATGCAATTAGAGAGCATTGGAAAGCACGCAATCCACTGGGACATTAGCTGCTATAGTCACAGAGCAGAAAACAAAACCCCATGCATAAATTCACTTGCTGGTAGGTCTGAGAAAGAGGTAAATTGTCCACTGTCCACCCTAGAAGTGGGTAAACTCCACTTTGGTGACATTTTCTCCAAAGTACAATAGGGTTGCCAGGAAAATCAGAACAGAAACGAGTCCTGGGAACTTGTCTTTGTCCCACTACCATAATTCGAAATAGGGCTTTTTCAGTTTTATGATTTACTCCGTGAACCAGCAGAGAGCTGCTGCCCACCCACAAAGCAGAGGCAGTATCCTGCCCGAACCATGGCTGATCTCATTTGCACATCTAAAGCTTTCAGAAATCTCACTGGATTTTTTTCCAGCTGGTGTCCAGAAAACAAGGAGGACTCAGTCTGTGACCACCTGCAGACATTCTGACTGAACAGAGCTGCCCAAAGCATGCCCACTGCTCCTGCCCCCTTCCTCCTCCCACCCCACCATCTTCTGCCTCGATGAAGCTGAGGGCACCCTGCCTCTCTGATACAACACAGAAGGAAATTAACGTCCTCTCTGCCACTCTTGCACCTCTTTTTCAGCTCTCAACTTGCACTCCTTCACATCCATCACTGCTGCTTTCAATCTATCAATATATGTTTCCTTAACATATGTCCCCACTGTGCTACTCAGGAACTGCTTGTATACAGGAGACCGCCTGCTCTACTGACTTTCCCCAGTTAGCAACAGAGCACAAATTGAAAAGGGTGAACACCTTTCATGAAAACGGTGAAAGAAACATTGCTAATATTTTAACTATCAGATGCCTGCAGCTCCACATGGCAGTACTACAACTTTCTGCGTGTAAACACACTGGCTTTTACCGACCTTCTTCACCCTTGCCAAGCCATTATTTTCACAATGTGGTATCATTTCATAGACTCACAGAATGGCTTGGACTCGAAGGCACTGGCAGGGCTACTCCGGGCCCCATCCAACCCAACCCTGAACACCTTCAGGGATGGGGCATCTGCAGTCTCTCTGGGCAGCCTGTGCCAATGCCTCACCTCCCTCTGAGCAAACAATTTCTGCCTAACATCTAACCCAAACCTCCTCTCTTTTAGTTTAAAGCCATTCCCACTCATCCTATCACTATCCACATGGGTAAATAGTCAATCTCCTGCCTGTTTATATGCTCCCTTCAAATGCTGGAAGGCTGTAATGAGGTTTCCCTGGAGCCTTTTCTTCTTCAAGCTGAACAAGCCCAAGTCCCTCAACCTGAATTATTACAAATAGCATTCTTTTCTGCAATCTGAAGACTCCAGAATATGTGAACAACTTTCAATATTTTCCTTCTAAAATGTTATGATCTACAAAGACTTGTAAAAGCAGTGAACATTTATTCTGAAACAGATTTTCAAGCTAGACATGGAAATTAGAGTTGGAAACACCACCTGTTTTGTTGTTGTTGTTTTTTTTTTAGCTGAGCAGAAAAAGAAAAAAAAAAAAAAGGAAAGCAAGATGGCACGCAGACAAAAGCAGGAAACTGTGCTATCCAGAGGATTTTCAGTACATGTGAAAAAAAAAAAAAAACAACAACGTAATTATATAGTAAGAAATAAAAGAAATTAAAATAAAAACCCAACTTTTTTGTTGAACCATAAGGTAGCCTATTTTTGTGCTTGATTGGATTTTCTCCAAGTGAGACATCTGAATTCAATTAACAGAAGTTTTGTTTTGGGGCTTGCATTTTTGTTTTGCTTTTTCAAGTACTGAAAATTTAACTATGTGAACTCTTTTTTGTTGAGTGACAAGATCACAGGACAGTTAAAGCACAGTCCAAGTCTTTTACAGCTCCATAGCAAAAACTGTTTGCAAAAGAAAGATGGAAAATGGTCACACTGAAACAGTGCAGTGAGATGTGCCACAGCCATACTGTTGCTAATTCATATATTCTGTTTTTCAGAAGTAGTTGTTTATCCTCAGTCTTGAGCATACAGCTGACGTGCTAATTTGTTCCCAGGTGTCTCAATTATTTTTGTTCTTCAGAAAAAAAGACAAATTAAGGTTCATTTTGTTTCAGATAATATAATGATCACTCAGATGAATCAGTAAACTTGAAAAACGTATGTAACTAAGAGTTATGTTTTGCTTAGTATTTCCAGATATCATTTCACAGTTGATATGCAGAGATCAACACACAGAAAGTCCTGATACAACAACACAAAAATACTCAGTGGCCTCTTTCTGCTGTCATTCATGAGAATTTGGACTTAACTGTAAGCATAGCCCTGGTGTTAACTTTCCGATTTTCATTTGGAGCATGTCTCATATGTAACCTACAGGCTGGAGCCAACCTGCAAGAGGCTTCCTCCACCTTCTTTGACAAGGTGTGACTGATCACTCAAACTTCCCCTCCAAAACCTGTCACAACCCCAAGAATGGAGCATCACTGCTCATCCAAGAAGCTTGAGACGGTGTATTGCTGTTACAATACACTGGGGAGCTGAGTGGTGCACCACAGCTGCGAGAACATGCATGGGAAGGTGCGAAACCCAGAACACCCACAAAAAACCACAGCAATATTGCAAACACCACATGGGAAGATGACAGAATACTCTTGCAAAGACACATTAAAATGGAAACATGACGGATAGAAGCAGTTTGTGTAGGAGATTCCAGATGCTGATGCAGTCAAGCCATTCAAAATAGATAAAATACGTGCTTTTCTCATTCTCCTTTCTAATGCCTAACAAAAATGTACCAAGCAGTCTGTTTGCAACTGATCCACCTTCTTTTCCAGAAATATTTGTCCAAAAACAAGAGCTGAGACAGAAGTTCAGAATTCAGCAAGAGTAAGAGCAACGAGCCTTCCAGCACTGTCCATGTGAATATTTTCCTTTGAACAGCTTGAGCCCATTAGCTTCTTTTATTGTCTCTACACTGTCCAATAAAAGTAACTGAAGCCAGCCCCATTTGTAATATGCCATATTTAAACGTAGGCATTTATGCCTCTTTCCTCCAGATTTATAGAGATAATTTTCCTTTGATTAATAAGATGGTCGGCCTGTTAGATTAGGAATAATAGATAGTGTTATTACAAGGGCGGGGACGTGCATCTTGTGACCTCTGAATACTCTGTGAAGTTGTAAATACAGCATGAAATCCACAATGAAGTACTTAAACCACACAACAATATAACAACGGTTAGCCATGGTAAGCCCAACCCTAATTTTAAGGCATTCTTTTGTTTCTCCAAAGTAGCAAATGTTAGTTTCAGAACAAAGAGATTTTAAATTTGAGAAACTTCATGCTTTCTGTAAGTTCAGCATGCGCACAGAGATCAGAGTTTCAAACCTTGTTCTACAGAACATAATTGACTTCACATAAAACTGGGGAAGACACACTCTAACATTTGTTTTGGAAAGTCTCTATGAGATGCAACCGACATATCTAAATTTATAAAATAATTTCCATGCCTCAGGTCGCAGAGTTTCAAATAATAAAAATACTTCTTTCCAAATTGTTACCTACCACACCTGACTAAACAGAATGCACATAAGAATGTTTGTTTTTCTAAAACCACTCTGTATAAAATTAGCTTGCTTAGTGACATTCTAGTGGTAATCCCAAGCAAAAGCATTTTCCTGGTTTATTTTAGAGCTTGCAGCACACACAGATAATGTTAAGTGTATGTTACTTCTGATGTGTAACAGCCTAGGACCAACTGTAACACTGAAGAAGAGCAGATGGAATTATCCTGTTATTACAGAGGGCTAATCTGCTTTTCCTGCAATTTAAGGAAAGAATTATCACTCAACAGTTTGAGTCCTGTTGCTCAAAAAATTAAGATTAGTAGTAGAATCATAGGATGGCTTGAGTTGGAATGAACCTCAGAGATCACCTAGTTCTAGTACCGAAGGCTCATCTGTTGTTACAGGAGAAAACTGACTGTCATCCATGTGAATGGAGCCCAGGCTTTGCAAGACCAACACAGAAACATGGCACTGATATTGATATTTGGCACCTGTTTAAAAATTTTTGGAACAATGAAATGTTTCAAGGAGGTATATAAACTGGACAACTGCTTTAAGCTACAAAAATTCACACACTTTTGTTTTTGATTTCCAATTTCAGCCACCAAGGAGGTCAGACTCCAAATTTAATTTGATGCTAACCTCTTGCTGTGCCATATGAAAAGACCAATACACAGCTCCAAGAAAAGCACAAGCATCAAAGCCTTCTCTTAGCACATCTGAAAATTTCCCAGGAGTAGATATGATAGTTTAACTGATCCTTGGCTCTGCTTCTCAGTTGGGTCTGCTGCCCTCCTGCCATCTGCACAAGACCTGGCTCATTGGCAGACCCAAAGGCAGCCCTGGCTGCTGGCTGTGCTCCACAGCACCTCTGCCAGCCTCCCTGGCTCTCACTGCCACCTCCCAGCTTGCTTCTTTTGTCTGCTGCTACCTGCAAAATGCAACGGCTCTCTTGGACTCTGCCTCAGTGAAGCACCCTTCATCCAAGCACCCTCTCAAGTCATATTTTGCCTGCAACCTTTCTTTCTCCTTTGCTGTTAAAAAGGATAATGAACTTGAAGGCAGATCATGTGGAGGAAAAAAAAAAACAAACCAAACATGAGAAACCATTCTTGTTGAAGATATTTGCTTAGTGAAATGAAAGTTCTCACGCTGTGTTTGGACAGTTCACGGGGAACTCACTTTCACTAAAACTTCATAGGTCTGCTGGCGACTGAACGTTTGCTAGAGCCCAGGAGCACTCCTCTGTCTTTGGCTTGCACGCAATCTACTTGTTCAAGGCTGTGTCATGAGTAAGCTATTATCCACAGCTGTTTAATAATACCAAGCATTGCAGCACTTGTATTTTGCAAAGGGACAAATATCCAGCTCAAGCACAAAATGTTTAACCCTTGGGCAAAGTATGTAAAATGAGTGCACACAGAAAAAAAAAAAAAAGCTGCATAAAGATCAGATTCCTTCCTGAAGGAGAAAAGAATTTTCCTTCTCTCCTCTCCTCTCCTCTCCCATATGTCAAAAGAAATTATTCTCATATCATGGCCCTGTACAACACATTAGAGAATTTCACAGAATCATAGAACAGCTTGGGTTGGAAAGGACCTCAAAGATCATCAAGTTCCAACACCCTGCCACAGGCAGGGTTGCCAGCTGCTAGATCAAGTACCAGATCAGATTGCCCAGAGCTCCATCCAATCTGGCCTTAAACACCTCCAGGGATGGGACATCCACAGCCTCGCTAGGCACTTCTCAGTTGCTGCCCAGCTCTCTCTCCCTGGGAGTGGAGTATTTACAGAATACTTAAAGAGTCTGCCTGCCTGCGGGGAGACCTGTCCCACTGAAGACAGAACCAAAGCAGTTGATACTGCTCAAAACAGCCCAAACCCACTGGTTGCAAAAACTGTCGCAACCAGTTTTATTTCAAAATTAAAGTGCTGTGATGAGGTTGTTAAAAAAAAAAAAAAAAAAAAGACTTAGTTTTGAAGTGCTGAGTATTTCAACCCCAGCATTTGCCAAAGAAATCAGCAGAACATTTCCTTTTTTTTTTTCATGAACAACATATCTGAGTCCCTGCCACAAGAAATGTTTTTGTCCTACATTTTTGATAACCTCCCAGAACATTTTCTCCTCCCTTAATTAAAAAATGCGGAGTTTTTCCATAGCTTTTACACAAGCAGTGTAGGACAGCGAGAATATTTCTCACAGTGTAACTTTCACAGAACTTGCTAATGACACTGACCTTGCTGCAGACAGATTATCTGTAACAGGATTTTCTCTGTAAATCTCTAAGGAATATCCCCAAATTTCTCTGAATTACACAATTATTATTTTTATTTTCAGTACAAATTTATCTGATTTCAGCTTCCAGCTATTTCTTCCTGTTACGACATTCTGATGTACTATAATTTCCTCAGTATTTTCTCTCAGCAAAGGTATCTGACCACTGTAATCAAGTTATGTCCGTCTTCTTTATTCTAAACCAATACTTACTCAGTTCTAGGTTTCATATTGCAAGGTATTTTTTTCCAGACCTCAAATCAATTTAGCATTTTTTTTTCCTAGTACTCTCTCCAATTTGTTGTGGGTTTTTTTCCTTCTAAAATATGTGATTTCTGAAAGTGATATTATGCCACAGAGATAAATGTCTTCTAACTCTCTGCTTACACACATCGGGAGCAAATTATTCTTTTTTAATCATAGCTCCAGCCAGAAGTATCTGTTGATACATCAGAGAAAGAAAATTATATATACAAGCTTAAACTTGAATACTGACCTACACTATTGGGTAATTTTATGTACGTAAGTATTGGGGGTTATAAATCTGGAAAGCACAAACATACTATTACTGATGTAGCTACTACTGCTTGGGATAAAATAAAAATAGACTGAAATATACAAAATATCAGTGTATCTTTGTGAGACTGAAAGAATTTCTAAGATTTTAACAAACTAAATCAAGTCTTACTCTAAATGACTAAACTTCATACCAGCAAAACTAATGGATTAGCAAAGCCAAACTGGATAGTGCTGCTCACTAAACAGAGTTTACAAGTATTGCTTGTCCAATCCATTTTCAGGATTGGTCTTTAAAAATTCTCTCTTTGGCCTATGGACTGCAACTAATTTTCAGTTTGTTAGAGACTGTTTCACATCAAATATTTTACTCAAAAATACAGCAGGTTCCAGCTGATCCTAATGAGGCACCAGCATTGCATCTCTAGCAAGTTAACAGTAGTATGATTTACAGCTGCTACTTCATCAACTGCTATCTCACGTTAGTCACTGCTGTTAAATATTTCTGAAGTGAAACAGCACATCTACATTGAAAAAAAAAAAAAGTCTACAGCAGCAGAAGTCAAAGTGAGACTGCCAACAAAATCCATTATCATCTTTGGTCATCATACAGACATCACGTTTTGCATTCCTCTTATAGGAGGACCAGTAATGTCTTTCTCCTCCATATGTACATAAATATTTTCCTGAAGAATTTCTCTTCAAAGTCTTTGAAAGGTCTTCC
>JAOWBP010001760.1:40218330-40231429 GCA_028571105.1 Tragopan temminckii | reverse complement strand
GTCTACAGCAGCAGAAGTCAAAGTGAGACTGCCAACAAAACCCATTATCATCTTTGGTCATCATACAGACATCACGTTTTGCATTCCTGTTATAGGAGGACCAGTAATGTCTTTCTCCTCCATATGTATATAAATATTTTCCTGAAGAATTTCTCTTCAAAGTCTTTGAAAGGTCTTCCATTCTTACAGAGGAAGACCTTTTGTTGTTTCTAAAAACAACAAAAAGTTTAAACTCAAAAAACTTTGTTATATTTAAACTTTTTGATTTTTATGTAGACTTTTTTCTTCTCTTTTGGTTACGAGTAGAAGCAATTTCCTAAGCTACCACAGTGACTTAGACAGATGTACATAGACACTTCCTTACCTTTGATTCACCTTAACTTTTAAAAAGACAAAAAAATAGAAATGCTCAGCACCTACCCTCTCAAAACAAACAACAAAGACAATGCCCAGAGAACTTTACGAAGCTTCTCAGCTCTTTTGGTTCTCCCTTTGTATTATAACTACCACAAATTTCAGTTTGGATTATTCTTAAAAACAATTCAAGCAAATCTGAATTAACAATTTCAAACCTAGATCACTCCAAACATTAACATATGCCTCTGCAAGCACGAGTTCTTTTCTCGCTGATCTGTTGGCACAGCTTTAAATCATGAAATTCTGCTAGAACCAGAAACAAGAAAAACATTTCTTTCCAAAGGTCTGCATTCCTTTTCCATTAGAAGCCCTTTCTTCAAAATAGCATTTCTTTGCTGCATTTGTTGAACCACCCTCATGTTGACAAGTTCCTCTCATAATAAATGACAAAATTCATTAGAACTGGCCATAAAGCTGACAAAAAGCAAAAAATCACTTAATTGCTTTCATTTCTAAATTTCACCCAAATATGCACTGATGACAATAACAAAAGCATGCAACTGTGGACACCTCCACACAGAGGGTGTGACACAGCAGAACTGCACCTGGAAACAAACAGCGTACCACATGGATGGGGCTAGCACATGCACTAGCATGCTATCCAGAGACAGAATGCAGCAGGGTGTGCCACGGTGCTGGTGCCACCACATTGTTCAGAAACACAAACACATTGCCCTGGCTCTGTCCATGGGGAACATGTGCCCTCACCAGAATGCTTCACAATGGCACAAACACCTCTGTGCCCATCGTGGTGTCCCAGCACTGCAGATGAGGCCTCGTGCATTCAACAACGAAACAGCATAGGAGGGAGCCATGGCCCTCAGCTTGCTCCTCCAGCCCCACAGCAGTAGCTGCTGCAGACATACAGTGGCCGTGTTGATTACCCAGGTTGGCATCCACCTCTTATTGCAAGGTCTAATTTCCAGTTGCTTAGAAACTAAAAAATCTTAAGCCATTTTGACCAGTATTTTTCAAATCATACATTTGTCTCATGCTGGAGGTTTTCAGGAAGCAACACTTGATATATGCAAAAATTAAGTCTTCTCTTATAAAATATGCAAATAATAGCAATTAAAGACTACCTGAAAGTGCTTATTTACCACTAGCAGTTCTTAAAGTTGAGGTAGATCAGAATAAATCTTACACATGTGGACGCTTCATGAGATCAAGCTATGAAATACTGTTCTGCGTCATACCCTACTGATCCTGTGAATAACAGTAGGGGGTTTATTTGCTGAAGAGCAAATAAAATTGTGATTCAAATAAAATCTGTGATTCTGTAAAACAGGACCACTGAGATATCAGAGGAATATTGAGCACATCTCCAGAGCTAATAAGAGATAATGCCCTCTCAAACTCATCACCTCAGCTAGCTTTTTTTTCTTCCCCGCTCAGATTTTTTTTTTCAGTTGAAACTGTTAACTAATAAAATAACCAACTTTAGCTCTCTTCCTCTAATACTTAGTTTCATCAGTCTTTTGCTAGAAATGCAACTTATTTTCATCTCTTCAAACCAGAATAGTCACAGTACTTCCCCCTGATCATGGCAAAAGTATAATTTATGCATAAACACATGGCCTTTAGCTGACAGAAATGCTCAGTAGGGCACATTGGATTTCATCCCTTTCCTGTAGGATCAGAGTCCAGTGTGACAAACATATCCAGCTCTCATGCTGCAGCATTTACCTGCCCATGCCAACGCTGGCAGCACCCACAGGTCCTTCAGCCCTGAAGGCAGCAAGAGCACAAGTGCTGCAGAAAACTCTCAGGAGTTTCCAGATAAGAAACTTGAGGCAGACATGGCAAAAAACATCAAAAGACTCAGCTTGTCTTCACTTGTAAAGACATCATTCATTTTTCCTTCCAAGACATTTTAAATTGAAAAAGGAAAAATAAAGTTCAAAAGGTCATTTCTTTCACAACTTCAAACGATCATTTTTCCCCTCTTCTTTCTGCTTATACGAGAAGGAATGTACTGATTTGGGACAACCGTGTAGGTTTTTTTTTCTTCTCTAACCCTAAAATTCATGTCTACCATCTCCTTTTCCATCTTTGCAAAAAGAAAGTGTCTGTTTTATAATTACTCCCAGCCATTTCCCATTGTTAAAAACACCCATGTACTTCCCAAGTGTCTGCACCTCTGGAGAAGCTGTGGCCATGAGATATCCAGAGCCCCAACTCTCAACTTAATCTTCTCACCATGGGCAAATCTACTTCTGTAAGTAGAGTAGAGTGCGTAGGCAGACATACTGAGATATGTGTCCACTAAGAAGTCAAGAGACTAAGAAGATGCAGAGCTCTTCTAAAGCAGCTCCCTCCCACAGGACAGAAGCTCACTCTCTCTGAGAAAGCCTCCCACTACAAAACATACCCTATAGCCCTAGATGTAAGAGAGGAAGGCGCGTGTTCACACCTCCTGAGAGGATCTGTGGCTGCATCACATTCTGCACTACTCTTCTTGCATAGGACTCCTCCTGCATCTGTGTGAGCTCTCTCCTACAGCAGCCAATCCAACAGCCCTTCCCACATTCTCCAAATAAAAAAGTTAGACAGCACTGTTATTAAAATAAGTACTACCTAAATAAAGGATTCAATTTTTTTCTTCCTAGGAGGCATTTAACTGACATAGTATCTTTTATTATTATGCAACCCCTAGGTTTTAGGGCAAATTATTCTAATTCACAACAAGAGCTTATGCATGAAATCCCACAGCCTGCAGATTCTAGCATGCAGCACCATTTATTTCCTCTTTTGTTGCTATTGTAACACCATTACTTAATCACTCAACTATGAAAAGCCCAACATATGCCTCTCATCTTTTCGCGTATCTTCAACCCCCTTTGACCTACTTCATGAGCAACTGCAATGAGCACACTCATCACAAGAAAGCTTTCTGCTGGCTTCATACGTACAAGCAGTAATCAATTCCAGAGAAAAAACAGCAAAGGTAACCAACTACACACAAAGTCCCTCCATTCTCTGGACTAAATACACCACTTGAAAGAAACACAGCTAATTACAGAAAAGTAACACTTCTAAAACAAAAACAAACACTGTTTCAAAAGAGGAGGTCTTAACTTGTTTGACATAAGCATCAATTCTCAGGCACTCACTGTTCTTTAAAGCCTTATCCCTGCACATGAGGAGGGAGGAATGGAGAAGATGAATTATGTTCAAACACTTTAAACATCATTACAATGAGAACAGTATCTTCACTGTGCTCTCTTTACCTACTAGAAATCAATTCCTGCAAATATGAGCAACTCTACATAGAATAACTTCAAGTGTTAATTTGCCTGTGTCATGAATATAGCTAGGGAGCCCTTTCAAGTTTTGGCATGAGAAGCGCTATGTGATATGAATGATTTGGAATCATAGGCTATATTTATGGACAAGTCGTTGATAAACACTACAGTTCAATTGCTTTTCATCATTTCCTTTAATTAAAAGAGTTATACATTAAGACTGTAAGAGCTGCTCCCATTAGCCATCATCAAATCTGGAATTGCAGACTATGGCCATGATAAAGATATCACAGAACCATAGAATGGTTTGGGTTGGAAGGAACCTTTAAGATCATTTAGTTCCAACCCCCCCGCTATAGGCAGAGACACCTCCCTCTAGACCAGGTTGCTCAAAGCCACATCCAGCATGGCCATTAATGCTCCCAGGGAGGAGGCATCCACAGCTTCTCTGGGCAACCTGTTCTGGTGTCTCACCACCCTCAGAGTACAGAATTTTTTCCTAATATCTAGCCTAAATCTACCCTCTTTCAGGTTAAAATCATTTCCCCTCATCCTGTCACTACCTGCCCTTATAAGAAGTTCCTCCCCAGCTTTCCTGTAGGTCACTATAAGGTCCCCTGGAGCCTTTTCTTCTCCAGGCTGAAGAGCCCCAACTCTCTCAGCCTGTCCCCATAGGGAGGTGCTTCAGCCCTCTGATCATCTTTGTGGCCCTCCTCTGGACCTGCTCCAACAGTTCCATGTCCTTCTTGTATTGGGGGCTCCAGAACTGGATGCAGTACTCCAGGTGGGGTCTCACAAGAGCAGAGTAGAAGGACAGAATCACCTCCCTTAATCTGCTGATCACACCTCTCCTGATGAAACCCAGATTACGGTTGGCCTTCTGGGCTGCAAGTGCATGTTGCTGGCTCAGGTTGAGTCTTTCATCAACCACACCTCCAAATCCTTCTCCTCAGGGCTACTCTCAAGTCATTCTCCACTCACACGTATGCTTCCTTCCAGAAAAATAAAATACAGTACTGCAGGCAGACTGCATCAAGGACAAACTAAATCCAGTACTGTGGTCTGTGTTGTTTTTTTCCCCTCTGCAGTGACTACTGCGTTCACTAGAGCTAAGAATGTAGCCTGGTCAGGTAATCAGAAGGCTGTCAGGGCACAACCCAATGAAGATCCACAGGAGACATTCAGCTAGCCCTGAAAACAAGCCAGTCTAATATAAAACTGAAGTGGAATTCTTTTTTCACTGAAACTCTTGGTAAACAGGGGCTGGATTTCCAGATGCTAAATCAAGTGTCATTCATCCCACTGATAATATAGACAGGTCCCACTGCAACCACTTCTGGAAAAAAAAAAAAGAAAGAAAGAAAGAAAGAAATGCTTTCTGAATTCCTTATCTTCCAAAAAACACTTGCCAGACATTCATATTCGCCTTCCTATCCATCCATTATTGCGTTAGGAATAGTGATTGCTCATGTAAGCTCTCACTTTTTTCAGAATTGCTCAAGCCGAGTTGCTAACAACATTCACTGCAATGTTAAGAAACTGTAAATCAATCCAACCATCTGCTTAGAACTGTGAGCAGGAGTGCTTCACCAAACAAAAATGCAACTCAGCTTCAGCAATACCAAACAGACCCTATGAATACTTTAAACCAGCATCTGGACAAACTTTCTGTTGTTAGAACAGATAGAAACAAATGTTGTAAGAAAGCAGAAACAATATACTTAAGGCATTTTAGAAAGTTTTTAAACAGCAGATGTTACTTTTCAAACAGCCCATCTGCCATGTTACCAATCACCTAACTCAGTAGGAGTAACAGGAGATGATGCAGCCACTCCAGGGCTATACAACCTGATTACAGCAATTTAGGCCAATCTTGCACAAAACCTATTTGCAAGTCTCTTTAGCAGGGCTTTCTTGCCCCCAAACAAAACTCACACTAACTCTCCCCCTGTCTCCAAGTACAAGGGCAAGCACTGCCCACGTACAGCAAAAGAAAACATCAGAAAACCTTCCTTTGCAGTAAAATATTCAGGTACTTTGCCAACCTTGGAAAACTCCAAGAAGGAAAACAGACCACCCACACATTTAAAACTACACAAAGTCTCTCTCGTAGATGTGAAGTTCTCCTTTTGGTTAGTAGATCAGTTCTTACAGACTTTACAAAGTAGACACATCTATCTACATCATGACATTTCATTTATTTTGGTAGAAAGACAAAAATTTAGGATGAGATGGAGGTCAACAATTAGAAGTATATTCTATATTTAAATGTCAGAAAGATATTTTAATATCTCACATAAATGACTCCATATGTTTTTCTCAAAAGAAAGCCTTCTGAAGCCAGTCAGTAATACCCAGAGTGAGCTGTATTGCATCTGACACATGTGGAAAGGGTGAAGTATGCAGCTTACACCTAACACACTAGAATTTCACTTGTGGCATTCATTCATAAAATAAATTCATAAATTCACAGGTCTTATAACAGCTGTTAGAAAGGCTCCATACAGCCTAACACGTCTCAGAACTTTTCAATCCTATCTGTAAACCTGGAATACATACACAGAAACATCCATGAGAGAAAAGACCTTATCTTAGCTTAGCATCTTCCCATAAACTAGAATCATAGAATCATTAAGGTTAGAAAAGACCACTAAGATCATCTAGTCCATGGTGGAGTACAAAACTAAGCTGCCTTTAACTAAGATTTTGTCAAAATTATTTCTTTTTTTTATCCTGTTTAAAATAATACTTATCAATTAATTATCAGATTTTTCCAATCAAAAAATGACTATGCTGTGAATTTCCAACAATTCAGTGTCACTATTCAACAAACAAGTAACTAGTGACAACCCTTTTATGATCCAGACAGAGCCACTGCCCACACATCGATACTGACCCTATATTCTATCTTGACTTCGGTCTCCTCCAAGCTCCAGGAGAGTTGTGGATGGAATGTACAGTGCCTGACACATGAGCTGCTATGGAACCATCTTCAGGCATTGGGGCAGAAACAAAGCAGAGATAAAAAGAAGCAGCCTTCCCATTCTGACTAACAACTTCATAGTGTTCCCTGGTACCATCCACCTCAGCCCTTAAACAATTTTTAAAAGTGTGTTTGGACTTTACAAATGTATTTTAAGTTACAAGGAACTGAAACAGCGAACTGAGAGTGAAAGGCTTCTTGTATCATGATGAATCTTAAATCCAATGCATGAAGAAAGGTAGAACTGTTACAGTTCCATGTAATGACTGTAGATCAACACCAGAACAAAACACAATAGCAGTTGGTCTTCTGCTTTCAATTTACTCATTTGTCAGAGACAGACAGAAAGGAAGTTTGTAACTGTATAATACGAACCAAAAGTTGCACAAACCTTACTTTGGACATGTTGTGGTTTATAATCAGAAGGCACAATTGTGGTAATTACTTTGGGAAAAGGCTAAGACTGCTATAACAAAGTTTCCTGGTAACACAAAGCTTGAAGGAACTGTGAATGGAGGAGGATTACAACACGGTCTATGGAGAACTGTAGTGATGCTGAGAATTAGAATAAAACAAATGGATCAAAATTTAGTACAAAACCACACAGTGAAAGATTTTCCCCAATAAGGGAAGATTAGTCAGCCGGACTAATAAAACTGGAGCTTTTCACAGAAACATAGGATCATAGAATGGCCTGGGTTGAAAAGGACCACAATGATCATCTAGTTTCAAGCCCCCTACTATGTGCAGGGTCACCAACCACTAGACCAGGCTGCCTAGAGCCACATCCAGCCTGTTCACCTGCAAAAAGTGAGTATTAATTAACATGTCCAAACCTATAAAAAGATAAGTGTCAAGAAAGGCAAATAAAAGAAAGTTGTATCCAGTAAAGAAAAGGAAGCAATAATTAATATCAGTGAACAAAGCACCGCATGGGACTGTATAAAAAATATTGTATACCATTCCTGTCAATGTTGTTCCAGAACGAGTAATACATTCCATAGCAGGTTCAAGACATGCTACTAGTCCTATCAGAGGAAAGGAGGGTGTCCAAGCAGAACCTAAAAGCACAGTCCTCTTTTACATGGGTTATGTTTTACAAGGGTTACATTAGCCTGTGCAGGCTGGTCAGAGGAACTAGAACTATTTGAACTGCAAAAAATCTGTGGCACAACAACAAAGATGAATAAAGATGTCATAGCAAAAAGTTTCAGCTGGAAATCAGAGGAATTTTCTGCACATCCAAGCACTGTTGTCTGGTAACAAGCTTTCAGCAAGCATGCAAAAGTAAACAAACCTAACTAGTTTTAAAATTAAATCTGAACAGTTATTAAAAAGAATGATTGGAGGTAGTTACATACAGCACCAGATTGGATTTTTAGTCTTTCCCTCTTCCATTGCTAGCTTTGATTTCTGCAATACATAGCTCAAAACTACCTAGTTCTGCTCAGAAGAAAGGAAAGAACAAAACAGCATCTTAGATTTCTTCAGGTGGTTTTCTGCAGTTTTCCCCTTGCGGTTTGGCAGACAGACAATTGAGCTGATACTGTTGGTTATTTTATGCCTGGCATCCACAAAAGCCTCTTCTAACACAACACATACAAACTACAAACACACCTGTAATCTTCTTTTATAGACAGATTCATAGATTCATGCATATTGTTGGAGAAAACACAGGGCTAAGGATGTTAGCTGCTCAGCAATACACACACAAGCTAGGATCAGGAAAACTCTGAAAGGAGGTAAGCTTTCACCATCACTCTTGAGGCAGACAGAACACAAAGAAGGAAGTTGCTGAAACTGGATAAGCAGGAGTGATGCTCAACCCTTGCAGTTGGATCTCTACAGATGAGTCTACGCCTTGGTTTAATAACACTCCACTACAGATTCAAACCTATTTGCAATTTCAGCAATATAAAAAAACTAATAGGATGTAAGATTAGCAAAAGAATTTGCTAAGGAGGAGATATTCTGACCTCAGCAAACTACTGCCATCGAATGATTTGAAAGCAGAAGTGTCACTTTAGTCCAGAGCTTGCTGCTCTGGCAATGTGTCGAGACAGATGGGATTTAGCACAAGATCATCCGCCATACAAATTCAGTCCTACACCTTCAATCAAAACACAGAGGCATCAACAGGTAAGAAATGCACTGCAGAGTCACAGCTACGAGATAAAGACACTACACATTTCTACAAAGCCTGAAGATCTACAGATCTTCAGATCTGAAGTAGATAATTTCAAAATATTTACTATCAGTTTTTCCCTCTAACTTCCTCTTTCTTGTTTTCAAACTGTAGTAAATGATCTATGCTGATCTGCATTATGAAAGAAAATATTTCTAACCTGAAAATATTATATGCTAGACCATTTCTAATAATTGAGCTCAGTTTACAAATACTCAGCAGGGAAACTGTTGCAGACTATTGGCAACTTCAGGTTTTGCATTCTCTTCTTAATGGCCAATATTCTCAGAAGACGTATGGAAAGTCTCTTCAAACACAGCCTCTCACTTATGCTGCTGAAGATACAAATCAAATCTGGAAGTGGTTCAGTGACAGATTATTATTTTTTTTTAGCTTATTTGCAAATTTCTCCTTTTGACAACATGAGCTGAGGAAAATAAATGCACTGATGTTTTCACAAACTATGCCACATCATGCTGAAGTTTCAGCTGAATTTAAAAAATTCAAGTATCAACAATGAAGTCAACATGTTTTATACAAACAGGTTTGTTGATACGTGCTATTAAAAGCAGTTTATTTTGGTCGAACTCGGACAACACCAAAAGAGCAGTTTCGACTATGCTCAGAGTCTTTCCAGTAATTACACATCCAGAACCACCACAGTGTGGTTTACTATTTAAAAACAAACAGCTTAGTCCATATGCTTATCAAAAGGGAAAAGGAAGGTGAGCTATATAAAACAACATACCAAATGTAGTAAGAGGCACACAAAACATGGGTTGTCTCCCCATTCCAAGCCTCCGATCCACATTCTCCTCTCTGCTGAACTGTTGCAAAAGTTCCTAGAGCATCCACAACTCTTAACATACTTGAAAAAACAAAGCAAAACATTTTAACCACAGTATTCCAAAGATTCTTGGCATCTGAGGAGACACAGTGCATTTTCACTCCTTCGTGCTGCCAATGCTTCCATAAACTCACAGGGTTCTAACCAGAAACTTTGCTGCCATCGGTTTTCAACAGTACAAGAAAGAAAATATATATATCTCCAAAATGTAATCCAGTTTATTACCTCCAGCTTTGGCAAATGTCATTGCCTCAGACCTGCAGAAAGGGTTCAGGCATCTAAAGTAACTTATTTCTTGAATTTCAGATTTCTGGTTTTACTCTCACACAAACAAGTTAGCAAGCAACCACTTTCAAGAGGTAACACACTTTACAATAGCATGATAAAACCAGCTAGGATAGATGGAATCAGGTATCACAACCCAGGCCAAAGTGCTCTTCTTGACAAAGAGATTAATAATTTAGAAAAGCCAGCAAGTGCTGCCTTCCAACATTTACATCTAAATCCAGAGAGAAAGTTAAGAATAAACACAAGTAAATAATGTTTACGTATTCTTAAATTTAGTCTATATACAGTTTATCTCCAAACCTCACCAAGTAAAGCAGCAAGTTTATTCATTCTGTTTATCAGTTTGCCACTGCTAATTCCTTTACTTAGGATGGGAAAAGAGGACCCGCACTTAGGAGTGCTTCAGAACCGATGCAGGCACACCATCCTCTTCAACCTCAACATCCTTGTGGCCTCAGCCATTGCTTATAGGTTCACTGTGACACATGATGACTTTTCTTCACACACCCACAAAACACTCACATAAAGCCCCATCTCTGGGGCCAAACACTCATGGCATCATGTGCAATGCTGGCTGCCCACCCACCAGCAGCCAGGGCCCAGAGCAAAACTGGAAGCCTGCAGTTGATTCATGATTTATTAGAGAAGGCAATGGGAACTCTGACTTTGTACACAGCTGAGGTAGGATTTGGTAGGACTGATTGAAAACCTTCTAGCTGACGAGACACAAAGCCCTCATTTACTCACAGAGCCTTCAAGCCATTTTCAATGCTCATGTATTCAACACTGCAAGAGCTACACGCAGCCTACAATGGCATCTCCTTTCATTCTGCAATTGTCAGTCCAGGTGACTCGGTATTTACTTAGCTCACGCAATTCAGCATCTTAACAGGTACTTCTGATTATGCCATTCCTAAGGCAGTCACAAGCAAGAACAAAAATCACAGCCAAGCCCAAAACACATACACCACTGGTGCAACCCAAGGGAAGCTGATTCACAGTCCTCCCACAGCTTCCAGCTCCACAGAAGATGCTCACCAAGCAATATGAACAGGACATGGCCAAAGACATTGCTATGGTATGTCCAGAACAACACTCTTCCTGCATCTGCTGTTTTTCAAATACCCATATTTTTTCCAGCTGTTCAGTATTACCAGAAGCTTTTATACAAAAAATTGTATTATGTTCTTGATATCATTTCACATAACCAAAGAACTTCCTAATTTGCCGAAGGCATACATATCAAAGGAATCATTAGGTTTCCAGAAAATCAGAAGAAATCTGAGTCCAAGTATAGACAAAACACAGGAAATATGACAGTTCCAGAGCTCTGAAGCAACAGAAAAAAATTACTAATGGAAATATGAATGAAGTTAAAACAGCACAATTCATTAAAAAATCCTTAAAACTTCATTTTGTTACTACCTGTTTGTCTTTCTCTTTTCCACAGCCTTGATTGTATGCCACCACCATCAACACCACACTTGCCATTAAAACAATTTCAAATATTTTTCACTAAAAAAATCTAAAAGTGGCCATTAAATGTCAGGTTTGTTTTTTTTTTCCCCCCATCTGCCATTAGAATAAAAAGAAAGATGCATCTTATGTATTTATGGAATAAATGTCACATGAGATATAAAATTAAAACAAAATAATTAGCTTTGTGCCCTCCATAACTATTTCTTCCTATTTTCCTTAACTGTGAGACATTGCAAAACAAATGTTATTGAAACCAGCAAAAATGATGGCAATGAAAATCAAATTTACATTGAGTACTGTCTTTGTCCCAGACTACCTTACCCAATCACACAAGAATTACTTGGGATACTATCAACTGAAAAAGACCTTCAACTAATACATGATGCACCATAATGTTCACAGAAGACATTACTAAACTCAGATGCCTGTTTTTCTGCCTTTGAAGTATTTGCCACCACAGGCCACCCTCATGCTAGTCCTTCATCAACTGGGGAAAATACATTGGGCTGTATCAGCCAATTTGTGCTCCAGATGACAGTCAGTGCTGAGGGTTATTCTTCTGAGCAGAGACTGAGGTGCTGGACACCAGGGCAGCAAGGAGGACTGATGCTGCCTTCCATCTTCCCTGCATGGAAAAACGCCGCAGGACTAAAGCACGAGCAGACAGATCCTGGCTGCACATCGGGGTCCTTCAAAACCAACGTATACCAGCCTTGGCATGTTTGGCAACAGTAGCACCCAAGTTTCTAAAACAGCAAAGGAGTTGCAATTGTTACACCTTTCAGAATCGCTAGGTGCTCCGCAAAAAACAAAACACCATTTGTCCCTGTGAGGTGTAAACCCCACACAGGCAGCTATGCAGAACTTTGAAACACATATCCAAAAACACTTTATTTCATAATCAGAAATTAAGACACCACACTCAAGTGCTCTCCTGCATGACAAATTATATTGTGATAGAAAATTCCACCATTTCACCTTTTCTGAATTGCAATGCTTTTGACGTGGAGCATGTAAAGTTTTAGCTTATTTTTGTAGAGTTCAGGAAAAAAAATTATTTGTATCCTGTGGCATCTGGAACAGAACACACAATAGCAATGGAGACAAAACACTGACAGTTGTCACTAGTAACTGATGCATGTAATACTACACAAAAACATTGGAGCCACTTAAAACCGCCCTGGGAAGTCAGATTTTACGGCAGTATTAAATTTATATTCACAAGAAGATGGTTAGTCAAGAGCTTCTAGCTTGTAAAAGAGGTTGTGTGGAAAGTTTTACAACATCTCAATGAGATATAAAGTAATACCTTGTACACAACGCACACAAAAAGCTGTGTGAATGTACTTCACATTTATCACTATATTTCAACTCTGTCTTATACTGTAACTTAAATTCTTATAGTCACAACTTGTCCCTCTGTTTTAAAGCCACTCTTACGCAGATTCAGTCACAGTCTCAACTGAAATTTAACACTCACTGTTTGCTCCTTACTTAAACACATCCTGCAACAGAAGACCACCAAGTAAAAGTACATTATTAGGTCAATACCGCCACCACCTCAACAACTGTTTACATGGGTGGATAGTGATAGGACAAGGGGGAATGATTTTAAACTGAGACAGGGGAGGTTTAGGTTAGATATTAGGAGGAAG
>JAOWBP010001760.1:40199143-40209884 GCA_028571105.1 Tragopan temminckii | reverse complement strand
CCCACAAGCTTAGTAAGATTAATCAAGATTTTACTAAGGGTTATTTCCTTCTTGCACCATGCACGGACAGTGCAAATGCCAGCATCAAGCCCAGCAGCACACGATGCTGGAACAGGCAGGAAAGTCCACCAACCCATAGGGATCCCTACCACGTAAAATTCATTGAACACTTCACTGATGTTGCATGCTCACACTATAGCCTGACATGTCTTACTCTTGAGCCAGTGGAGTGAAAAGGAGAGTAGAGGTGCCAGCTATGGTATCACAACTTACATAATGAACTGACTGCATGCAAGCCACTGAACACCTCACCAGAGTAATAAGATCCAATTACTGTCAACCTCAGCACTATTGGAGCTGAGGTCAGAAGGTGAAAGACACTATATGCAATACAGCTTCTAACATTCATAACCAAAACATTCCAGGGAAAAACTGAGGCTGTCAGCTGTTTCCACATAGCACAGTGCAGAAAGCAGAGACTGTTGAGCTACAAAGAATCCCAGAGCTTTCCCAAAGTTTGCCTCAAGAGACAAGAAGTATAAAATTCAAATGAAAGGAGGGAAATACAATAGGATTAATAGAATAAGGCTGTTTATCGGGAGATAATACAACTTATGTTGAATTTGACTGACTCATCAGAAAAATATTCCTGAATGGATGAAATTAAGTGATTGGTTTTGCTCATTATTAGTGCAGCAATGTACAAAGCTTGCAGTTTGAGAAAGAAGAAATTACTACTTCAACTTTCATTTAATCACACTTCTGAGAATGGCTACTTCACACACACAGAAAAGTAGTAATATTATTCAGTTTAACATGAACTTCAATCAGCTAAAAAGTGATTCAAGAAATAAATCAGCAAAAGAATATGCAAGCACCTGGTATCTACTTGGATTAATTTCTCCCCCACACATGTGCTGAAAAAAACTTCCTAGGAAGCCTGTATTTTTCAAAGGACTTCCCTCTTACGCTCCCAAAATCATGTTCCCTTGTCCAGAAGGGACAAGAGAGACATGGACATAATGGAGAAAGCCCAGTGAAGAGCCAGGGAGATGATGAAGGGATTGCAGCATCTCTCTTATGTGGAAAGGCTGAGCGAGCTGAGCCTGAAAGAGAAGGCTTGGGGGAGACTCATCAATGTAGATGTGATCCCCTGGTCTCAACCTGAAGAGAAGATGCGATGAAGATGGACTCGCAGCTTCTTTTTGGTGGTATCCAGTGCCAGGACAAGAGGCAATGAGCACAAACTGGAACACAGGAGGTTTCCTCTGAAATTCAGACAGCACTTCTGCACTGTGCAGGTGATGGAGCACTGGCTGCCCAGAGAGGCTGTGGGGTCTCCATTACTGCTACTACTCATTTCTTATATACACTGCTAGCTCTATCAGCCTGTTGCACAGATGCAGTGATTACCAAAATGACACAAGTGGACATAAAATCCAAACAAACAAAAGCACAAGGAACTACAGGTGGTAAGGTTTAGGCACTGCTAATTTGTTTTTATTCATAATTTACTTATTGTGATATCTTCCAACTGTCAACACAAAAGAATCTGTACATTTGTACGAGGAATTCTGTTAGGAATCAGCTGCACGTACTTAAGGATCTGTGAAGTTGGCAATTTCACAGCCTTTGCCTTAAAATATCTGTTACAATATTTTAGATTATATCACAATTGTTTTTGAACACCTTTTTCATGAAATTGTAAGACTTACAGAGAAATAAACATATGTCATCAAATCCGCTCACCCAGCAATGACAGATATCCCCTGCAGTGCTATTTTTCCAGTGCTTTATGTAGTCCTTATTTAGAGGCACCGTAAGTACTGAAGTTTCCATGACCCACTGACATCAAGAGATCTATCAATCTAAAAATCTTACAGGTATAACTTCCAGTCTCTTCTCTTTCCTCATCATCTCTTTGGAAGCCTTCCACTAGTCATCAACCAATGCTTTTAAGTATAAATACGATGATGACTCAGATTCTTCCCACCAAACTTCACTCATCTCTCTGTGCACAAGTCAGGCACTTAGCTGTCAGGTAGCCCTATTTATTCTTTGGAGTTACCTCTCCCTACTGACTTCAAAGGAAACCTCTGAAAGGAGAAATCCCAGCCTTATGAACAAGCCATTTTCAGACTAAAGCTCACATAACCTTTTCTGATCAAGGCTAACTTTGTATCTTCTTCTCCCTGCCATTTCTCTTCCACTCAATGTCTTCTGGGCAAGGTACTGTCCAACCTGAATGCAATTTCTACCTGTAAACTCATCAAACTTGTTCAGAAGAGGTCTACAAACATCCTAGCTCTAAGACCTTTCTGTGTATTTCAAAATAGCCCTTTGCAAGATGTAGGTCAAACAAGAGAGGAAAGGAAACTCCTAAGGAAAAAAAAGAAGCTCTGGAAGCCAGGAGTCACTAAATGTGGTCTGGTGTTGTACGTGAACAGACAAACAAAAGAACTGGGCCACTGAATCTCAACTCAAAGATCTGCTACGTGCTAGCAGTCTGGTGACCTTCTACCAAACTATGTTATGATAAGTTAAAGTTGAACCAACCATTCATTTGACCAGCAGTAGTTTTTAAAATGAACACGCACAAAAGCAAGAGCACTGGACCTTACTTCTCAGATCTGGCAGACACGCTCTACTTCTTTACTCAAACCACCAAGGGCTCCATGATCTTCATCCTCACCTCATGATTTCTTCTACCCCAAACCATTAAGTGTGACAGGAAGAAAGCTTTGGCAAGCACCCAAATGTCTGTTTCTAAAGCATTAGTATTAGAAACCCTAATACATACCTAATCATTGTACTTCCACACTTACAAACAAAACCAAACATTTAATTTTCCACACAACGGGGCCTGCTTCCCCCACTGCAGCTCTGAAAAGCAAGACAGTAAAATAAATTTCAGGCAAATAATTGCTCTCCACTTCCTACTGACCCCTCCATTCTCCAAACATCCTCTAACCCAGATTATAAAACAAAGAAAAACAAATGCCCTGTTATATAAATATAAGCTGTATTTGAAAATCTACTTGCCTGGTCACCAATAATAATGGGAAAACTCTCCTTGGTGAAAAATCGTGTGTCATCATTTTCCAGTGCTTTCATTAGGAAGTTAAAAAAAAATAAAGAAAATAAATATAACCAACCAACAACAACAACAAAAAAGGAAACAACCAGAGAAATAAAAATTTTTGTTCATGCTTTTAAGCAACTGCTGCACCAGACAGATGAGGCAAGAAACTTAGATGCAAGAAACTCCATTGCCCACAGGTAATGACCAGCAGTGGGTGCTCAACCCTGGTGTTCCCTGTCACCTTAATGACAACAAGCTACCAATTACCTCTCTAAGAAGAACTGATCCTACTTGCTTTATGCATCTATCACCAACCATAATGAACTGGAAGCAGCTTACTGATTAGCAAGGGAGACTAGCTGAGAGCGGATACCTGAATCAGCAGATAATGTGTGGGATATGAGTCCTAGAGCAAGATCCAAGAAAGTACCTAATTCCCATTAATTTCAAAGCAATCCTCATCCCTTTCTTGACCTCATGGTACAAATGATCAAACTCTGGACCCTTCTAAGCCTTGGCTCCTAAATCCACTACCTCAAAAGTAAAACAACACAGAGAGGTGGGTGTGGGGATCTCCTGCCCACCTAATCCTTCATGAAATACAATCAAATTTGGAATGGCTGTGACTATGTCTTTAAAAATTATCTGTCCTAAATAACAACATGGTTTATTTTCTTAAGTGTGTTCATCCAAACTTGGATGAACACAGAGAGCAGCTATTTGCTCTGCTGGCTGTGCTTCATAGCAGCGGGAACACACAGGACTTCCTTTCATAGCTGTGATTTAGAGCTGTGCATGCAGGGGGTAAGCAGCAGGTGCGCAGTCACAACTTCCAAAAAAAGTATAGACAGACTTCTTTTTCTAGTCCATGGGATATATATAAGTAAATTCTTAAAAATCACCTGCAAACCTCATCTTCATACAGAAGAACAGCTCCTACACCAAAATAACCATCAGCAGTCTTCTTGAATGGGTTACTTCCCCACAATGTTAAGGTTAACACAGAGAGAAGGGCTCTGTGCCTCTTACATGTCTCAAAAAAATGGGGTTAATATCACACAAGAAAAATCTCAAGTGATTTCAGCAATTCTAGACTCTACCCACAAAAATATAAGAAATATTTTTATTCTGTGATTAATATAATATTTTTAATGACAGGATCAAAAGAAGAGGTAGGAGAATGAATCAATTACCAGCTGGAAACAGAGAATAGGAAAAGACAGAAAAGGATATGAGGACTGAAAGATGAAAAAGAGAGAGATGGCAAATAAAAAGGTGGTATTCTTTTTTATCTTTTTACTCCACTGTATTTTATTTCCTTCAGGCTTTTGTGCCAGAACTGTCCTATGATCTAATTTGACCTGGTCAACCATTTTACAGACTGTTAACCACCAAAAAATCATGTCTCTTCATTATACTTTCATCATGTGTTCCATTTACTGTCACTACTGATCCTGTCATACACTACTGATTTCAGAATAGTTTGTATCAGGAATCAGTGCAGTAGAGCTAGCACAGATGTTAATCTCAAAACATTTAAGTGATTTTTTTTTTTTTTTTTTAATCAGGCTTTACTTTCCCCATAGCTATGTGTTGAAGCTTTTGTATGAATTACTTCTGCTAGAGAGTCTCCTTTCTAACATCCTCTAATGCTTATCATTCTTTGCCAAATCCAAAGCAGAAGCAACTCTCTATCTCCCTAATACCACACAAAAATACAAGAACCACTCCATCAATCACTTTTTTTCCTCCCATGACAGCCACAGTTCTTTTGGCTGTATATTCTCTGACAGCAAAAAATGCTTGACATTCACCTGAGGTGAACACAGCTTGAAGAAACTATGCTTTTTTCTTTTATTTTTTGAAAACAAATTCTAAGCATCACCAAGAAGTAAAAGACTCAGCTACATTTCCCTGGACGTGAAGTCTTTGATATGAGGGCATATATACAGAACTGTTATAAGCTGATGCCCTTTGATGTGACTGTGGGTAACAATTACAGCAATAACCCCTGAAGCAAAACGGCATAGACTGTACTAATGAACAGCAACCTTAGAAGAGTAAAGCAGCTGGACTCTAACCGCCTTAGCCTACACACAGCTGCCATCCAACACTATCTGTCTTAACGCTTTTGAAAACAGCCCAAATGCCTCAATGCCAAACAATAAAGATACTTGTGATAAATCCCATTAGGTATTTCTATGGCTACCGCTGCTGTAGTACCTGAGAATGTAATATTCTACTAAACATTTATTTTTGTATGTCCTTTGGCAAAAGGGATTATATGAAGATGGAACTAACATCCAACTTGTTCAAAGTCACATGAAGTGAAGTCATAACCAGGAACTGAAGTCTCATCCATCCCCCCATGTCCAAGTGTAGCATCCCATTTACTCCGCAGATGCATCCTTTCTAAGGTGTGTATATCTCTCTCATATAATCTCAAAATAAAACAAAACCAGATACATTTTCAAAAATAACTACAATAATATTCCCTCTCATCAGAAAGTGAATTAATCTTTTCAAGGTCACAGACAAAGCTAAAAACATGGAGTAAGTATACACACAGCTGCATATACAACACCTGATTTCCAGACTTAAATTTAACTTTGAAAGCAGAAAATAAATCCCTGAATAAATACTGTCCAACCTTCCAGATATATTTAGAATATCACCATCACATATTCACACAAGCTTAAACATTTTTAGCTACGACTTCATTGTACAGAGTTTTTAATGGCCAGACAGAATAACAGTCTGTGATTACGTAGTCCAGTGACCTCCACAACCTTTCAAAAGGAAAAGGCTCAAGTCAGTCATAAAACAAGGGGCATTCTGCTTCTCCTTAGACTATTTGACAGCATTAGGTAGAACGTTCTTAATCTTACAACTGAACAAACACTGAATGATGAGCAAGTCATTCAGCCTTTTAACAAAGTCTCAGAGATGAAGTAAATCTTTTGTTTTGCAAAAAAGCTCACTTATAAGATGAACACTTAGCAGCCTATCTTGAAATACAAACTTACTTCAAAACAAAAATACATACCACACCCACAGGAGCAAAATTAGTAAGTCCAAAGAGGACAGAAAACAAAGACACAGCTACAGACCTGTCACTTTTGTTTAGAATCTCTCTTTTCAGGGCTTTAAGAAGAAGTTTCTAAACTGAACTTTCAGTTACTTGTAACGTTAAGAAATTATTACGTTCTAAAATTCCTAAGTGCAACGTGTTCTTAAAAAATCTACTGAAAGCAGACAAAAATCAAAGTGCTTACGAGTACTGAAGAGCTCTTTTGAGAACACTACACTACATGTTCTTGAAACGATGAGGAAAAATAAAGTTGCCTATAAGAATATAACCAGGGCCTTGTTAAAAGCATATCCACTTAGGAAACAGGTATCGTGTAACACCGTAAAATAAACTTCATCCATACAGGAGACTGTCGTTCCTTGAGTATTTCTCCTATTCACATGTCTGATGGGCCTTCAAAATTGACAAGTTTGTGGAAAACCATACTCATAATACGTGAGTAAAAACTGGACGAGACAACTCTTTTTGGTTTTAAAAAAAAATAAATCAGAATCAGTCTACCTACAATGCAGCATGGTAGGTGCTTTAACTTTAAGAAAGCTTGGCTATGCTGAGCATTTCCATCATTCTGAGCTAAATTCTAAGCTTTCCATCATTGAGAAATAAATGAAATATTACTAGAAAAGGGGGAAAAAAGCAATACCTTAATACCTTTTTCTTCCCCCTCCTACAGGTTAGAAACAAAATTTGTATGAAACACATATTGTCAGCCAGTTCTATTGCTCCTCCTCTCTGCATCTGAACAGAAAAAAGGAAGACACTTAATAAATAAGTAAATAACAAATCCTACTGAAATAAAGCCAATTCACACCACTTCAATGATTTATTTATTTATTTATTTATTTTAATTTGGGCTTAGTTTAGAATAAAATTTCTGCTTCAGTGTCCTCAAACACTCAGAAAGATATCTCCTTCTGCTGCTTCCATTTGGCAGAATTATGGTATATCCAAAATATAAACATAACTCCTGTTGTGACAACTTTAAGCCTACAATGCACATCTCTTGACCAAACACTTGAGCATGTCTGACGGACTGAAGAGAGAGTGGGGAGCAATTCAGAGCTTGTTTAAAGAACACAACTGGACACTTTGTCTCACATAGGAAGTGCACAGCACAGGTCATTTCCACAGGCAATCAAACCCTGACATCAACCAGAGGACTTGTTGGCAGTCTCCCGGGGAGTTCAACAGGGGAAATGATTTAATTGACATGAACAACAACAACGTTTGCACTGCAAATACTAAAGATCAAAAGACTTTTTTCTTTTTATTGGCCATGAGAGGGCTGCTACCAGCCCTTGGAAATACTCATTTCTGTATTTTGAAGCATGTCTGTATCACAAGCCAAAGCTGGGAAGACTACAGCAGTGCAAAAACACGGCAGTTCCAGGGGAAAGGAGTCCCTGGTGCCTTCCCCAAAAGCCACGTGATTGTCCAAGATTTACGAGCTCTGTCCTACACATCTTGCAGAAGATTCTCCTCTTTCCTGGCGCTGTGTTTGGAATAGCAAGCCAGAGTTACCTTGGCAGAATCAACAAGCAAGACCTCATAGATGTTGTGTAAGTCCCAGTACTCCAGTTTATTAGTGAAAAGCCTAGCGATTTTTAAGCTTTCTTATTTTTTGGAGCCCATAGAGGGTCCAGGACTGGTACACACCCTGACACAGTAAGTTTAAGCCTACTGGCAACAGACTTGCTTTTATGAAGTCTCTTCCAAAGATTCTTCAGAAATAACCCACTAACACCCAAGCCCCCACAGATTATACACTGAAAACCAGAGCTCTACATCTCTCCCAGTGGTACAACTAAAGCATGAAACTTGACCCCGTTCTTGTGAACCACAGCCAGCAAGGACAGCGGAAACCGGCAGCATTCCACAGGCCTTTTCTCCTATTAGAACTGTTATGAGCTTGAGTTCAGAACAGGATAAATAAAGCACCACAGCCTCCTATCTTCTGATCTCCCCCATTTCCCCCATACGACTCTTCTAGATTCTTACAAAAGAGAAGAGATGGCAATGCAAAGTGGAAATACTGAATACAGCTACTTGCTTCCCCATGCAAGCTGCCATCACATCTTTCCAACCATCCCCAGTCAGTACAACAATCATGCTCAAAGGGAAACAGATATGGACAAAACACCAGTGAAGTTGATCCAGGAGGACAAGTGTTACTAGTAGTTAGAATATTCTAAAAATACAGTTATCTGTCTCCCAAACACATTCAAACAAACAAGTTTAGAGAATTAGCAACTCTTCACTTGATTCATTTGAAAACAAATTCTTTCTCCTCTCAGCTTATGATACAGCCATAAGAACAAAATGAAAGCTGTTCAAGCCCACTGTTCTTGCTCTGCCTACATTTTTCTTAAATCAAACACCGGTCCAACGCAAGTGTGACTTCCATCCTGATTGCTATTGAAGTTTTGTGATGTTACAATGCAGGCAGGCTACTAACAACGGACAACCTATAAGGGGAAATCTCTGTGCTGAGGAAAATCATGGAGCAGATCCACCTGGGAGCTATGCTAAGGCACATGGAATAGAGGGAGGTAATATGGGATAACAGCATGGTTTCACCAAGGGTAGGTCCTATAGCCAACTTATGGCCTTGTGTCAATGAACAACGGAAGTGCCAGTGACGTCATCTATGTGGAATGCAGTGAGGCCTCTGACACGATTCCTCATAACATCCTTCCCTCCATACTGGAAAGATATAGGCTTGATGGATGGATTGTTCAACGGACAAGGAACTGGTTGCAAGATCATACCTAGAAAGTGGTGATCAGTGGCTCAATGTCCAGATGGAGATCAGTGTCAGGGAGACCTGCTGGAGCGTGTCCAGAGGAGGGCCACAAAAATCAAGCCAGAGGTATACCTGTTCATTGTAGGGGGGGTGGACCACACAACCTTTTAGGGTCCCTTCCAACTCACACCATTCTGTGATTCTGTAATGCTCTTTCAAGTTCTGAAGCAAGAAACAAACATTCCCTGCAGAGTAACATAACTAACAATGAATAGCTCACTGAAACTTGCAATGCAAATTTAAAAAAGCCAGACAAGATGACCCCCTACACTATGGAGGCTGCAAAATAATTAAACAAGTAAATAAATTTTCCCCTTGGTCAATTCTCTCTTGGTTATTGTAGCTTTAAAGGCAGTTGAAAGATTCATGCACTGCAAACACAGTTTGCAAACTGTTTCTTTCTGTTCGGGGACTTAAATCTTCACACCATAAATTGTGGCTTGGAAGTACTGGAAGGAAAGAGTTGCTTGTTCATTGGATCCGTGGCTTCAGGAGGAAAAAAACATTTAATCTTCTTTAATGTCATGAGACTTGACTAGTCAAGCTCTTGTATAAAACCCACATGTTTAGAGTTGGTGGCTAGCATGACCAGGTGTCTACTGCCTATTCCTCCAAGCTTTTCTATTAGCCCCCTAGAAGGCAACAAGCCTAACTAGTTACAAATAAAAGGTTGACAAATTGCAAACCTTGCCAGTTGGATAAACCAAGGAGTATAGCACTGATCTTGCAAAACCTACACTAAGTGGAAAAAGAAAATCTTAAACAATGTCAATGATATGATCCTTTTTGTCAGTCCAAATGTAGTGGTACACCTGAGAAGTGTAAAATACCTTTAGAAAATAATGCTCATATGTCCTAACCATGAACAACTCCTTTTTCAAAGAATACCACCTCCTTCCCCAGTAGTTTCTCACATTTGGGCACGTACAATAGGAGCTGTTCAGCACTTGATGAGCTCCTCCCAAAAATGGTCAAGTCCCAGTGTCTTCCAAACTGGCCACCCACAGGCCTCAGAACGCTTTCCAGCAGAGACAGCTACAGTTCTTCAAGCAGCAGACCCCACTTTTACGGCCTGGATCTCTCAAGACCACAAACTGAGAAGCTGTCTAACACTGTGCTCCTCGCAAACTGTTTGTGCACAGCAGTGTTCATCCTCAATGAAGATAAAATTCAAAAAATTGGCACCAACCTTGCCTTGAAAATAAGTATTTGTACTTGATCCAAATAAAAAAATCAATCAATTGTATGGAAAACCTACTTACACCTTGGTGGAAAATTTGTCTATTTCCTCTTTAGTGTAGGAATTTATTCATAACCAACACTAAATTAAGAAAAAGGCAGGCAGTAAAACCCAAGCCAAAATGGCAATACTCTGTTGTGTTTGGGAAGCAACATTCAAAGTGCTCCTTCTCCTGTTCTCACTTGAACCTCCATTCATGTTTTTGTCCACTTTGAGCAGAACAGAAGAGGATGGACTGGAAGGGATTCCGGTTCACGTGTTCCTCTAACAAAACAGAGGCAGCTTGACCTGAGGTGCCCAGGGCCTCAGCTACTGGAACTCTGGTAGGACAGGCAGACCTCACCGGGCTCCCTTACGTTGTATTTTTTTCCCTAATATCTATCTCATCAGCACTTGCTGTGCTGCAACGTGTGCTGCAACCTCTCATCCCACTGCTGCACTCCCAAGAGGAGCCCGGCTCTGCCCCTCCATGCCCTCAGCTGGTGACTGACTGCTGGGCTCCTTTTCCCTTAAAGAAAAGCAGAG
>JAOWBP010001760.1:40168634-40197912 GCA_028571105.1 Tragopan temminckii | reverse complement strand
GACCCCTGCGGGCACCGCCGGGCGCCGCCACCCTCCACGGGTCACCTGCCCCGGCCCGCCCCGGGTTCGCGCGGGCAGCGAGGCGGATGCCCTCGGAGGTGGCTTCGCGGGAGCGGCGGTGGGGCCCGGGTGGCCCAGGGGAGCGCTCTGCACCCGATGAGGGCTTCGTGCTCGTGTGAGGGGTGAGAGAGCTCACTCGTCGGTTGCCCTTCTCGCAGTCCTGTGACAAAACTGATTTCTGCTGGGCAGAGGGCTTTAGACAAGTACGGAAAATCTCCTAATTCAGATCACTCAGCAACCTCGGTCTGACCCCCTCCACATGTGGCTTGAGATACAGTCTCTGATTGCTTGATGATGCAATTTTCCCCACACAACTGCTTCCTACAAGGCATAGGCTGCGCGGTTTTCACTCAGCACTGAGCCTCATTCTTTCCAGGCAACATATGTCTCCAGGGTGTCCTGATGGCTGTTGGGGACTCTTCATGTCCCCGGGCACTGCAGCAGAAATGTGCTTTCTCCTGTCTGGAGGATGCTCTACCAGGGCCGCAATGGAGAGAAGTGTTGGGGCTGCCAAGCACTTTTTCATTTTTCCCCTTTCCCTTCATGAGACCACATGGTCTTCTCTTTCATTTTTAGACAGCAATGTGGTTTGGGAGAAAAATTGGAAACCATGACCCAAGCACAACTTGCCAGGTCAGAAACCAAAAAGCAATTGCCCTTTTCCTTTTCAGACTTAAAAAATGGACCGTGAATTAGGGGGCCTGACTCATAATATTTCAGCACTCACAGCTGGAAGTTCTATCAGGCAGGCTGCATTCAGGGGGTTTTGCCACTTACATCAAAAGGCAAGTGTTTGTAGATGATGCCAAACTGGGAGGAAGTGTCAATCTGCCTGGGGTAGGAAGGCCCTTCAGAGGAGTCAGGACAGGCTGGATCGCTGGGCTGAGGCCAATGCGATTAGGTTCAACAAGACCAAGTGCTGCACTTCGGCCACAACAACTTCAGCCATTGTCAGAGACAATGCAACCGGCCTGGGGCAGAGTGGCTGGAAGACTGTGGAAGAAACGGTCCTGGGGGTGTTGGTTGATGCTTGTCTGAACATGAGCCAGCAGTGTGCCCAGATGGCCAAGAAGGCCAATGGCATCCTGGTTTGTATCAGAAGTAGTGTTGCCAGCAGGAGCAGGGAGGTGATTGTCCCCCTGTACTCAGTCTGGTGAAGCTGCACCTCAAATACTGTATTCAGTTATAGGCCCTTCACTACAAGAAAGACATTGAGGAGCATGTCCAGAGAGGGGCAGTGAAGCTGTGTAGGGTCTGAAGGACAAGTCCTGTGAGGAGCAGCTGAGAGACCTGCAATTCTTTAGACTGGAGAAGAGGAGGCTCAGGCAAGACCTTATTGCCCTCTACAACTCCCTCAAAGGAGGTTGTGATGAGGTGAGGGTTAGCCTCTTCTTCCATGTAACTAGTGGTAGAACAAGAGAGAATGGCCTCAAGTTGTGCCAGGGGGAGATTCAGTTTTTATATTCAGAAAAACTTCTCCAAAAATGTGTTCAGTTGCTGGAATGGGTTGCTGGAAGTGGTTGAGTCACTGTCCCTGGACGTGTTCCAGAAACATGTAAATGTGGTACTAAGGAACATGGTTTAGTGGGCAACATTGGTGGTAGTTGGTTGGACTAGATGATCTTAGATGTCTTTTCCAACCTTTATGATTCTATGATTCTGTGTACGTGCTGGCATTTTACCTCTGCTCCGGGCTTGGGTTTTGTGCTGGCATCCAGCAGTAAGGAGCATCTGCTGAAACAGCAAAATTCTGTGGGCAAGAGCATAGAGACAGAATGTGAAAGTGAACATCTAGTGAGCAATCCTATAGACTTTGTTGATAAACAATATTCTCATGGTGTTTGATCAGACCTCCTTAGACAGCTGGGAGAGAAATTTCTTGGATGTAGTTACACAGCCTATGACATCACTGTGCTGATCTTTCAAAATCCTACAGAAAACCCATAGCAAAAACAAAGCTAAAAATGACAACTCGTTTTTAAGAAAGAGAAAACAAAAATAACACAATATAAAAAATAATTCCACTTTGGGGTAGTGCTTAAGCACCAGATACAGACATAAAAGGTAAATCTTCAGGACTGCAGTTTACTTTAAACAGAAATATCCAATGATTCTCAGCAGACAAAGCCCTGACTGCAATAATGTTATTAGACTGACACCTTTCAGTCTTCATGAATGCCAGTTTGAAATGTGAAGTGTGTACTAGTGCTGTGGATGTTTTACATTATTTTATGTTCTTTTAGATACCTATCAGCTAGATGGCTACAATGACCATGCTGTAGGGTCATTTAGTAATACTGGTTGCTGTTGCAAATGAGAAACTGGAGAACACTTACTCTGGAAAATCAGTGTTAAATGTATGGTTTGACAAGACAGACAACATCTGTAAGATGAATCAATAAATCTTTATTTTTCTAATTGCAAAGAATGTCTTTGATCTCTAGGAAGATATTTTGAGAAGAAAAAAAAAGAGAGAGATGGAAAAACAGACCTATCAATGGAGTGAAATGTAAATGGAAAGATGGTTCTGCTGAGACAGCTCTTACCATCAACAGGTAAAAAGTTCTGAGAGGAAGAAGATACAGAAATCATTGCTGCTGGAATGTATATTAAAGGCATAAATGAGCTGCTAAATGAGTTCCTTTCACAGATATTAACTCTCCCACCTATGTTACACTATCAATTACAATTCCTAAAATCAAAGTAGGACAACAGGCAAGAAAATAATTATTATTTACTTTGTATTATAGCTTGATATAGTGTAACTGTTCCCCTATTTTTAATTTCCCTGTTACTCATTTATTTTAGCAAAACCTGTATGATTTTGCACACAGAGTATAAATCAATTGGAACATACAAATATTTTTAACTTGTTACATTGCTTTTTACACACACTAAAAAAAGAAGAATAAAAAACTCACAACCCACATTAAAGGAATTACATGGTTGAAAAGCCAAATATGAACTCTTCAGAAAAATCCAAGGGTAAGATTCTTCGGGCAAACCTGTTTTAACTTGTCAAGGGTACAAGTTACAATTCAGCCCTTAGTTGCATTATGATGTTGTTTTGCCTTGAGGACTGATGCCTTGCACAGTGACTGTGGCAGATACTGTTCATACGTGCAGCTTTTCAGTTTATTTTTAATCTCTTTGTTTAACACATGTCTTCTGGTTTTGTTTAAAGCTATCCAAATCCTGCTTGTTATGTGGAATTACTAATGTCACAGTGGGCTTTTTCACAGCCTTCAGTACTTTGATACTTATGATAAATGTTTATGACTTACTTTCATGAGATGTAGCTAATATCAGCATTTTACTGATTGTGAAAATGAGGCACATAGAGATTAAGGTTAAATGTGTCTATTAATTTTGGTTGCCAGCTTTGAGATGGCTAGGGTTTGCCTTAGTGAAATACTCAGCGTTATGCATTACTTTGTATGTTCAGAGCATAACTTCCATTGACGTTATATGCAGCTGTGAATGCTAACTACTTCTACAGATCAGACCCCAGGCTCTCAAACCAAACACCAAGCATAAAAAGAGCACTCAGTGGCCACTCAGTTCAATCAATCTGCTTGACATCATAGGAGTGCTGTGGTGTCAGCAGGCACACAATCAATAATTTTCAGAGCAGTATTCCCTGCAGCAGTCCTCATCCTCCTTACCCATCTTGACCTTGTTCCACTCCTCTTTTTCTCCTCTCCTAGATGTGGTTTCATCTCCAAGATTGTTGTCCAAACATGTTTCCTTTCATGAACTCATCCAGACCAGGTCCAACTTTTGCTCAGCTTTTCTCAGGCTGAATCCCCCTCCTATCTGCAGTGGTTCCAGCAAGAAATTGTGAGCACAGAGGTAGTTTTCTAGGCCTGGAAGAGGATGCTCAGTACAGTCAGAGGAGTGGAGAGTACTGCTGCCAAAATAATCCAATCAGGTCTACTTCAGTGCTGTGCTAGAGACTGCTGAGCTAACTCATTACCCCAGTTTAGAAATTAACGCAGTGAGCAAGATCGAGGTTGTATGTTGGCACAACACAGAATCATAGAACATCCTGAATTCAAAGGGACTCATAAGGGTCATGGAGCCCTGGCTCCACACAGCACCACTTAAAATCAAATCCCATGTCTGAGAGCAGTGTCCAACTGCTCCTTGAACTCCTGCAGCTTGGGGCTGTGCCCACCGCCCTCTGGTGCAGACCCTTTCCCTAACCCCTGCCTCACCCTCCCCTGACACAGCTCCATGCTGTTCCTTCCTTCGGGTCCTGTCACTGTCACAGAGAGCAGAGCTCAGCGCTGCCCCTCCACTCCCTGTGAGGAGCTGCAACTGCCATGAGGGCTCCCCTCAGCTCCTCTGCTCTGGGCTGAACCGACCCAGGGGCCTCAGCTGCTCCTCATACATCTTGACCTCTGGACCCTTCACCATCTTTGTAGCCCTTCTTTAGATTCTCTCTAAACAGTTTTATGTTCTTTTTATATTGTGGTGCCCAAACCCACATCCAGTGCTCAAAGTGAGGCCACGCAGTGCAGAGCAGAGTGTGGCAGTCTCTTCTCTCTCTTGATGGCAGCACTGGGCCTGATGCACCCCAGGGTACAGTTGGCCCTTTTGGCTGCCAGGGCTCACTGCCGGCTCATGTTCAACTTGCCTTCAGCCAGAACCCCCAGATCCCTTTCCATGGGGCTACTCTTCAGCCTCTCGTCCCTTAGTCTGTACATAGATCCAGAGCTGCCTTGTCCCAGGTACAGAATCTGGCACTTGCTCTTGTTAAACTTCATGTCTTTGGTGATTACCCAGCCCTCCAATTTGTCAAGATCTCTCTGCAAAGCCTTTGTACCCTCAAAGACTCTTTACTCTCTGCAAAGCTCTCCCTCAAGGGAGTCAACAGCTCCTCCCAGTTTAATACACGCAGCAGTAATTGGGAAAGATCTTGATTTGGGTCCCAATGGCCATAACCACTTCGCTTACTGCCTGGCTCATTGGTTCTGCAGCTCACCAGCCTAGCGGTGATGTCTCACACACAGAGCTGTGCACTGATGACTGTAAGCCTACCGGAGCACTGCAGCACTGTCTTACTGGACATATACGCAGTCTGAGGTTGCACTGAGATCCATAGTCTTCCATGGGAACAGCAAAAACAGCCTAAAAAACAAACACCAGTTCTGCAAGACGTGGAGGGATTGCAATGTCTCATTTCTGAAGTGGTAGGGTTTTGTTTCCAATATAGGCAAAACATCTTTTACTTATTCTTTACATTTAGGTTTTTTTGTTGTTGAAATTTTCTAAATGAATTCTCGTTTTACCCAATTCCCCAGCTGGGATGTTTCATAATAGCCAGTTTGCAAAGAAATAAGCAATTTGAAAGGGATAAGAAATGACCTGAGCCCTGATTTTCTTTAGACACTAGAGATAGAGAAAATTTAGATGCAAGACCACACTGAATAAAGGATCACTGGTTTAGCGAAATAACATAATATAATGTCATCTGAGAAACACCCATGAAAGATTGCAGCTTTAAATTCCTCCAGCACTCTCTCTGATTCAGAAAGCGTTGAAAGCGTAGTGGGGTAATTGATGGCAACTGTGCAGGCTTTATTTTACTTTATTCAGCAATAGTTGATTATTTGATGGAGATGAAATAAGGGTGCACCATGACTTTTCATTTCATGCACAAAAAACACTTGCAAATTTCATCTTTCTTGAATGAATTGGAATTACAGCTCTGTGCTCTCTGGTTGTATTAGTTTCTGTCCTTTGTGGAAGGCTTAGGGATACATCCCTGGGGGAAAAAATGACAGTAAGTATCATGGGGACATGAGCTACATCCTATAGCTCCTGTGCCAGACAGGTACAATGTAGTGATGCTCTGAGAGTGCAGGATTGTTTCCAGAAGAGGAATTTGTATATTTGTAATTAAAATGCTGTTTGAAATTACATGAATGTGCTATCGACATCCATTGGAGAGTCATAGAATTCATCAAAAGGAATTTCCATGAATTCCCTGACGTTGCTGACTATCTCTGGCAAAGAGATACTTGTAGAGCTATCCTTACACCTGTTATCACTGGTTCTGTTTAATTTTATCAGAGAAAAAAAAAAAAAAAAGGGTAACAGGGGAATTAAATCGGGACACTTTCCTTTTTAAACAGCATGTATATCATTCAGAAGCAGCAGTTAAAGCTGAAGGTACAAGAGGATTTTGTACAATACACGGTTTTGATGATCAATTTTTTCCCTTTATAAATACCTACTCAAAACACCTCCAACAGAACCCGCTTTGACTCTGTGTCCTCTTTGTGTCAATTTTTCAACAGCAATCTAATTCTGGCATTTATCTCCAGAAACCACTAGTAGAAAGGAAGAAGTTTCAGTGTGCAAACACGAGTTTTCACACAGCAGACTTGTTAAAACAGACACTTGTTTAGACAGTTAACAGAATAGCATGATATGGTGCACTGGACTGATTTAGAGAATGTTACACTGGGAAAATAGAGTACTGTTGCTAATTAGGCAGATAGCTAGGCACAAGTTTAAATCCAGGAAATGGAAGAAGTATGCTACAAACACCTAAGTATTTCCGAAGTAGCCACTGTGTGTGTGCCAAACCATGCAGAGCTATGCCATGGTAGTATCAGGGAGCAGCAGAGGTAGGTTAGCACAGTGCTCACAGCAGAATTAATGTCCCAGAATGATTTTCGCAGCTCCCTGTGGTCTGTAGCGCAGGGGAAACTTTGGGTGGAAGTAAGATAGTGCACCAAGAGGTAGGTGTGTTGAAACGTGGATGGGGATACAACAGCAGGGTGAAATGGGCAGTTAGTTAGAAAATGCTTTCTAGTCTAATCTGTAAGAAGCCACCATCCCCATCTCTGAATCTACAACTAAAATTGTCTTTTCTAATATTCTACTGTTAGTAACATCACCACTCTCTCATCAAACAAGGCAAACCTACAAACCAGGTCTCCCCTTCCCTTAGAGGAGTGCTCGAAGCAGTGGTGGAAGGCTCTCCAACTTGTGCTGGTTTTGTTTTATTGCTTTTGTCTGTTTGTAATGGCAAAATGGGGAAGGAAGGAGAAAGGCCATGGTGAAAAGAAGTTGAAAGCAAGTGGGAAGCAGGCTCCTTTGAGAGACTGGAAAGGAGTGGTGTACAAAAGGTAAAGATGGAGAAGATTCTACACCTAGTGCAGCTTGCAAGGTGAAGACAATTAGTACTTGCAGGGGAGAAGAGGGGAAAAAAAAGACGACAGATGTGATATGAGAATGGGACAAAAGGCCTCCAGGAGAAAAATGGATGTGTGTTTTTTCAGTTCTTCTCAGACATTATATATGAAACAATTCACAAGCTAGAAGTTACTATGTTGAATTATTCATAGGCAGATTTCATGTAATCAAAGTATTTCAGAAAAGAATGTTTGATCACACATCAAAAAGCCAGCAAATGTCAAGCTCTTTATCATGGATCTTTCACTTACTGAAGTGATATTCACGGAAAGGGAAGGAGAAGGGGAAGGGGGAGAGGAAGGGGGAGGGAGAGGGAAGGGAAAAGGAAGGGAAAAGAAGGGAAGGGGAGGGAAGGGGAGGGGAGGACAGGGAAGGAAAAGAAACAAGTTTATGCATCAGCTGCTTTTACATAATCTGTCACAGGAATGTCATTCCACATGTTAAGCCAAATTTTGGAAAAATTGATGTACAAAATGGGACTCACCCACCAGCTAAATATTGACTGTAAATCAGGTCACTTCCTTTTCTGACCACTCACACAAGCAGTGGCCCCACAGTGCATGAAAATTTTGCATGAAGTTGCCTTTGCTCTTCCTGCAGTTACTGAGGCCCTGCTGCTTCCAACCCCAAAGCAGAAGTAGATCACGTGTCAGATTACACAAACTTCACTACTTAACTACAACAGAGGGAAATTTCTTCAAAACTGGCTGTCTCCACTGGATGGTTAACTTGGTCTGTCAAACACTCAGTTTTCCCAGCGAACTTACAGCTTATAGACTGGCAATGCATTGCCAAGAACAGGAATGGAAGGTCAAAATTTAAAAATCTCAAGCCAGCAAAGCAATATTCAATTTGCTAGAAAAACATATGTTAATTATCTACAAGACTGTGTGGTGTATATAAGTAGCACACAAATATACTAAGTATCTATAGATATGATGTGATACCAGTTCAGGTAGTTTACTGCACTAGCCCAGAGCGTCCTTTTTCTAAATCAGGTTTGACTCAATTCCCAGACAGTTACATATGTAAACTTGGCTTCCTATCATTTCCTATCATTTCCTTAGTGTATAAACCTGAAAATTTTAAAGTTCTAAGTTGCATTTTGATTCTATCTATCTTGTCACATTAGGAATTTAATTCATTATAGAGTTATCATAGAATAACTGTAGGAAATACAGAACGTTCTAGTGTTCTAATTGAGTAAGAATACCTCTCTTCTGAATAATTCATTCTTGTTGCTCTGGCAATATCATGTCGTGGTTAAAAAGTGAAGTATGCAGAGCAGCAAGTAGATCTGTCTGTCATAAACTATTTCCCCCAATTCTAAATTGGAGTCCTTGGCAACAGTGTTTCTGGAATGTAGTAAATATTTCCTTTAGACCTGTACAAAACACATCTGGAGGACAATGCCTATGAAAATGCCTATTGAAAAGCGAGACTGTGTAAGTCAATCGTGCAGGACCTCTAAAGCAGAGCAATAACATTTATAAAATGAATATCAAAAGATACAATACAATTAATGCAGTCGTGGATGTTTATACTCAAAGAGCAATAACTATTTGCAAGAAGAGAAAGTATGCCATTCACTTATAATGAACAAGAACAAATAAATCAAAGGATCCTTGCTCAATTTATTGCTCAATTTATTTACCAGGGCTTCCTCTGGACCAATTTGATTTTTCTGCAGTCTTTGGCCAGAATCATATGACTGGAGAAAAACTATGAATCGCATTAAGCACTCCCAGATGCTGGAGTTGTCAGTCTTAGCACATACTATTTCCAATTCTTGTGGAAAAAGAAAGCATATATTTGCATTGTGCTGAGCTTTCATCTGAGCAATCACCTGATGGAGAGACCTGAGCTTAAAAACCACCACAGCAACCATCCCAATCAATTGGTCTGATTTCTGCTGCTTGATGAAATAAAAATCGATTCTGCTGTTGCTGCTGACATTAGATTGTCACCTCTATGCTTTACTTTCGTGCCTCTTGCTGCAGCAGCCTTTGCTGTCTCAGTAAGACTGTGCATGCTGCTGATGGAGCTAAGCCAGACTTTCACAACACACCTTGTAAAGGCAGCTCTTATTGCCCTTATGGGAAGTTCTTTCAAAAGATGTCACTTTTTTTCCTCTCTTTTTATCTCAAATTAACACAAGCAGGCTCAGCCGTATGTCATTTGCATTTAAGAGAACAGTACACTCTATCCTTGGAAGATCTGCTTACAATGTTGTTGCCTTTTCATATTCAAAGAGCACGAAGCAGAAAGGGCATGTGTTTCTAATTTTATGACAAATACTTGTCAATTTACTCTAAAAGAAAGGTTGTATTGCCTTCTCCCCAGCCTTGCCTCTTTGTTCACAGTCTACCTTCATTCCTGGACAGCAGACTGTTGCAAGGACTGTGCATGAGAGTCCCTGCTTACACCCTCTATAGGAATTACAGACCTTATACATATGTGGAGCCTTGTATTGGCCAAAGGATGGCAGATGACAGATGTGCATCTGTGTAGGAGATCTCAGCCTTGACTGGTTCACAGAAATCCCCCAAGTACAAAGGGAAATCATGAGGTATGTAAAGCCCTCTTTCCATCTGGGCAGATAACTAGTGCAGGGTGGCAAGATGAGGCTATTGCTCCAAAATTCACACATTGCACCAGCTGCATCTCCACTCCTCTGGATTCCAGCCTACATTTCTCAGACCAGGCACATCATGATGAAGATTTATTCCTCTTGTGATCATCTGTGTCTGATCCTAGGTCAGGAAACAGCTACAGCGCTATGCAGCACATGTATGAAACACAAGTGCTTTGGAAGATATTATAGTACAGGATCAAAACTGTGACTCTCCCACTAAATTCAGAGGCTTGATTGGCTTGTTGGCCTGGAAGAAGTTCAGTTTCATCCTAAAAGTGTATTTTAACTGTAATTCTTTTGAGTGTTACATCAGTATCTCTGTGGTTATAGATCATAGCGGAGGATAAACCACACCTTCTATCCTTGTTCAAGTTCTCTCTTCAAATGACAGTCTTATACTTCTAGCTCTTTTCAAGGTAGGAGCCAGTAATTTCGTTGCTCTTCAGTACTGCAAGTGTTGGTCACACGAGTGTTAAAATGTCCCTCTCTTCCCAATCATGGCTTGTTTTTTCAAGCCCAGGAAGACACATGCAAAACTGAACACTATTATTTTGAAAATTCGTCTCCTTTAACCAGAAACATAAACATTAAGTGGAAATAAATCATCATTAGACTAACCCTCAGCCAAAAGCAAAGGAGAAAGTTTGATGGACCAATGGTACCTTATTTTAGAAAAATATCGACCCCAAAAGTTTTCTTAAAAAAATTTTGATACTTGAGACTTGACCCAGGCATGATCCCTCACAAGGACTAGTGACTGTGTATTGTATATGCATACAATGGACTAACTGTTAGACTAATGGGGGGCTGCTGGAGGTTTCTGGGACTCCTTCATTAAACTAATGACAAACAGTCATCTCTTGTTACCAAGGTAACATTCTCTCCTATATCCCTTTTGCAACTCATTGTATTTTCTCTTTTTAAAAGGACTTGACTTGTGTTGTATGAATTCTTAAGAGAATATAAAATGGGTAGAAATACTTTTTTTATCTATTAATAACCAGCCAAAAATTCTGATACTAATGAGTAGCTGAGATTCTTATAATGTAAGAAAACTTGTAGTACATCTGAAACATTTCAACTTCTCTGAGCTTGTAGATGTGGAAGACTAAATAAATCCATCTTTGGAGTATTTTGTATGCAGGAGTACTGCAAGATCAGATATTTGCCATAGTGTTGAAATGGCAAGCCGTAAATATTATTATTTGCATATCAATTATTATATGTCTAGATCTTGAAATACCCCATCCCTTGAGACGTTTAAGGCCAGATTGGGTGGGACCCTAGACAATCTGATCTAGCACTCAATCTAGCTGCTGGCAAGGGGTTTGGAACTTGTTGATACTTGAGGTCCCTTCAAACCCAGCCATTCTATGATTCTACGGAACCCTGCCACATACAGCAGGGATCGATTAAGTAAGAGACATGGTCTGGAGGCCTGAATGTTCCTTTATGGTCCTTCCTGCAATATTTCCAGTTTACAGACTCTCACCCTGATTCTGTACCTTTTGGCTCTTCAGGATTTGTTCTATTGTTCTGCACACTGCAAGTTAGGACTCCTATTGCTCTCAAGATGTAAGGAGGCAAGATATCTTCCTCTGCTAACAACCATACTTGTCTTACGATCGTGTACAGAAAGCCAAAATCTGGGATGGCACAATTAATCTTCTTCTGCCAATTCCTTCCTAACCACTGCAAAAATGAGTGACTAAATGGCCACATAATATGAGTGTTCAGTCCTTTGCTTTATTTGCAAATATTTGAAAGGATATCCACTGCCTATTAGTCTAGAGAAAGGTGAATCCTGCACTATAAACCTTACAGGCTGCTATTCCCAAACCTTTGGAACCCATTTGCTTTTGGGACAAAGCCACAGTTCACCTGAAGATGGTTTCACGTATTTCCTGTATCTCAACCATATGAAGATTTTTTTCCACTTGAATTTGTTTGATAAATTAAAGGGACAAAATTTAACCCCCCAAACCATTCCCTCACCTTGAGGATGCCTTTGCTTCTAATTCCCAGGCTCTGTCTTATAGAGGTCTTTCCTACACAGGAGGTAAAATAGGTTTGCTTAAGCAAACGAACAGCTGGGGTTCTGTGGCTGAGAAAACTCTGAGAAGAAAGCAAAAGTACCAAATTTTAAAATGATATACATTTTGGAAGGAGTTTGGACAATATTTCTTATTAATTTCGTAATGGTGAAGGCACGTGAATACCCCACGTGCTGCTTTACTGCACAGCTCAAGACTTTTGTAAGTTAAAGCAGTGCTGGAAGATCCCAAAGTAGTTTGGCAGAGAGGCTGTGAAACATTTTATTACATTTACATCATTGTCTTGTGTTTTTTCAAGGGAAATTACTCATAGCATGACTTCTGCTCTGAGTAGAAATCTACTCCCTCCTGTGGCACTGCATGCTAACTTTCTGAGAGGCAAGGACTAGATGGTGATGGCAAGGTGAGAATTTCCAAAGTTTGCCCAGTGCCCTCTGATTTAAACTCTAACTATCCTTTACTAAGTGAACATGAAAACATGGTATTGCTTTGAGAGTGTCTGCAGTGAGAATCTGAAATGGCACACTTGATGTGGTTGTTTTACACTCAGTAGAAAGGAAGCTGCCAGATGTTTGCACCTCATGTATGTTTTGTAACATCCTCCCTGGAAGGAATGATTACATACCTGCTTTGGCAGTACCTCCAGCTAGGAGAAACTGTTGAAGAAGTTCCTTCAGGGACAACAATGCTTAAAAGATAAGTTTCTGAGGAAGATAAGATGCAAAACAAACAAACAAACAAAAAAAATGATCAGAAGTCTTGAAGCATGCAAAACACTTTTCAACAACATCAAAACGGGACAATTCTTGCAAAGAGGTACAGTTCTAGTTGAATAAAAGCTAGCTATAGGATGGAGATTCTAAATTGGAAAAGAATTAACAAAAAAAATTAAAGTAGGGAAATTTCCAAATCGAGACACATCCTGTTATCACAGCCCAAATATCTTTTTCCATAGCTATTATTTTCCAGCTGCCTACATTTCAGTAAATGTCAGATACACATAATGCCACATTGCCTTTTGAATAAGACATTGCTTGTCAATAAACCTAAACTACCACTGCAGGAGCTCACTTTTTTGAGCTGCAACTACTGTATGATGTAATGATTCTCTTTCATACTTAAAACCAGTCATATTAAACTTGCAAGGAACAAAGGACTGGATTTTATACTGAAAGCAAGAACTGCATAAAGAAGGAAGGTAAAGCCTGCTGGAATAGTGCTGTATTTTTCTTATGTTATGCTCTTGAAAGTGAGAAGAAACTGCTGTCACTAAAACCACCAAGTCCTGCTGGGATTTGGCTGCCTGGGAAATGAAGAATGCAAATAACTGAGAATAGGAAAGTGTTTTAAGAAATTCCACATGCATCATGTTCAGAATATGTACAATTCTTGCAAAAGCCAGACACAAACAGACAGTGTCCCCAAACGTGGGTCTTCTGGCTAGCAGGCCAGTACATGTGCTGCAAAGACAGCTGGAGAGTATGCTCTGATTGTAGAAAAAAAAAAAGAAAAAAAAAAAGAAAAAAAAAAAAGAAGACATGCAGAGATCATGTTGCTGCACCTAAGAGCTGCTTTTTAATTTTCAGTTGAAATCATATTTTTTTCTTTTTTTTTTCTTTTTTTTTTTTTTTTTAATTCAAACATCATCTTTTTTATGTGGACTTTCTGAGCATGTCACTATTGCATTCTGTTATTACAGTGTCAGAATTTTCAGCAGTCTTTTATGTTGGCATTTTAATCACTACTACTTACTATTACAGAACTTTTCCCAAGAAGGACTGATTTGTAAAATCAAATCTTACATCATTTATGGGGTCTGACATCTTGCATAATTAACTGATTTGCCATATACCACAGGTCATTGATTTTCTGTAGGAAAAAAAAGAAATCAGACTAACATCTATTATTTTCTTCCAAGGGATTGTTCTGCCAATCAAAAATGTTCCTATTTCCACACACTGTCATTTCCACAAGAGAAATTTTATTACTTAGATAAATGTGTCGTGGTCTTGCAGTCTTGTTATCTAGATTAACTCTCTTTTTATAAGAGCAGTTTTTGTTTCTGAATGTGGTTGAAGTGGTTTCCCCCAGAAATGTACCTGACAAAAGGATGCTTTATATCTTTTCATCTTATTTCAGCCTTTCCATAAAATCAATATTCTTTTTCTCTATGAATTATAACTAGCTTCCTGAATAACCTTCCTTGCATAACAGATTTTTTTTTCTTACTTCTCACTATCCTTAATAACAGAAGTAAAAACAGAAGAGAAAAAGACACAGTGTTATATCTCATCTATTCTTTGTATAATGTTATATAGATGAATAACTGGATAGACCTTTCTAACTCAAATTGCAGGGTTAATATTTTTGAAGCAGAGCAGTTTTACATGAGATGGACATATAAATGTTATGCATTGCAGCTTAATTCCTATTCCCTCTACACTACGAAAAAGTAGCTTGCTTATCAGCTTTTAACTTATTAGTTCTCCTTTTTGGACAATGCACAGTTGAATAAAATCTAGTAGAGTAAATATATATCAGCTTACAGAACTACAATTTCTTTGGTATTTTGTTGTTACGGATATACCCATCACATAAAAGGTTTCTGAACATGGGAAGGGTGAATAAATTAACAGGTGATAAGAAAAGCTTGTCTTTTACATCAGTCTGTATTCCTGACTAGAACTATAATACTGAGTTTTGACCTAGGGCATTTCATGTGGGGGCTAGAAGTGATTTAGAAACTCTAGCAGTTTCTTTAAAGATTTAAAAATTCCAGGTTCTTTCTTATAGAACAGGCACACTGTTCTTGTAAAGGTTTCCAAAGCTCAGTGCAGAGCTTTCCCTCTTCAGCTCATCAGATGCTATGGGCACTGCTGACCCTGCAGGAAGCCAAGGGCATGAAGCCCTTAGCTTCCATGACTGGCTGCAGTTTCTGCTTCTACCCCTCATTGCTCCTTTGGAGGAGCTCTGCTGTTCTTCTCAGCCTTCCTTGGGCATTGTTCTCTTCTCCCTCCACACAGAATCACAGAACGGTTTGGGTTGGAAGGGACCTTTAAGATGATCTAGACCAGGTTGCTCAGAGCCCAATCCAGCCTGTCCTTGAATGCCTCTAGGGAGGGGGAATCCACAGCCCTGTTCCAGTGTCTCACCACCCTCACAGTAGAAAATTTCTTCCTAATATCTACTTCTTCCAGTTTAAAGCAGTTTCCTCTCATCACTACATGCCCTTATAAAAAGTCCCTCCATCTTACTTCTGGGCAATGTGAGCTGTGAACACAAGTGTAGTCATTTTCGGTTTCTTGTGTTGCAGATTCACTTCAAAACTATCTCCTGCCTAAGCTAACATTTCAGTTCTTCATGCATTTAGCCACCCAGCTGGTCTCCCAGCACTGGCGTCTGGACATTACCTTTGAGTTAGACCTCTCCACTGTTTCACAATCCGGAGCTGCTTCTGAACACCACCAGTTCACTGTAACATGTTCTGCCTACCCTTCACTCAGTTTACACTGCTCCAGGAACTTAGTTTTTATCTCAGTTTTGATGCCATTTATTTTTCTGTTCTTCTCTGATCACTGCTTAAACAGAACACAGGAGAGGCAATAACTATACGCCTCCTCTCCTGCAGAGATAAATATGAACTTGCCCATTTGGAAACAAGCTAATGGGAGACATGAAAGAATGAAGATTTAGAACAACAACAACAAAAAACAGAAATGAAATCTGTTAAAATACTCATTTTGAGACTTCTACTTTCAATCATAGGCAGGAGGTGCTCTGTCCCAGGGGAACAACTGTTGGGTGCCATAGAACTGCATGGGAAGACTGAGGCTCACATCTGTGCTCAGTGGTCCTCATGAAACGCTGGGGTGGAGTACCCTTTGCTCATCTCACAAGTTTTTTGGGCCTGTTACTATATTTAACCTTGTCCAGAGCTCTTGGATATAGTGCTGCTCATCTTTCCTGGTCTCAGTTCGGGAGATAGATGCCTCTTTGTGGCCGAGATCTGAGGCGTTACATTTTAAAGTATGGTTTTTTGTTGTTTTTTTTTGTTTGTTTGTTTTTTGCCTTCAGCATGGGGTTTTCTAATGCTACAGAAGCCATAGATTTAAATCTCTAGAGAATAAAGCAATATGAGAATCTGGCATAATCTGATGTGTAAAAAACAAATTGAAGAGCAAAAGGCAGAAGTGAAAAGCAGCAAAAAGAACAGAGGCAAAAAGCATGCTTAACTGCATTTTCTCAGGAATAAGCATTTCAAGGTATCAAAGAATCTCCAGATACAATAGGAATGAAGAAAACTAGATGGGATATTTAAAAATTTGATTGTAATCTAAGATGATCTGAAATGAGAAGGAATCATAGAGTCAAAGAATACTGATAGAACGTACACAGAATCGAGGACACTGAAATAAGAAAGGAACAGTATGACAGCAGAGATGATGGGCTGAGCACACGACATTTAGGAAGTTTTCAAGTTTTGTCAGGGAGTACTACTCTTCTAAGTTATCAGCTTTGTAACTATGAACCATCAGACTGCATAATTTGGATTCAGCAAGGGTCATGCCTGAGTATATTTAGGTAACAGCATGGAACTAATTAGATTTCAGAAGCACGTCTACACATTTTGCTGAACAGAAATCTATGTTATTATTTCAAAAAGTTCTGTCATACACAAAAGGCCAACAGGCTTTAAATTACAGAGGTAGGAAAAGACTGAATCCCTTTCAGTAAGCTTAAAGGCGGTGTGGACTGACTCCCAGAACAATCCTCGCCAATTATGAAATCTGAAGGATGCAAAAGAAAAACGCCATGCTGTAGCTGTGATTTCTGCCATTACCTCCAGTGAAAAAAGACTGTGCAATGGGTACAGCTATATATCATTAACATTTTGCTCCCGCATCCAAGATCATAAACATGAAAAACACTTTCCAAAAACGAAGGCATCTTCTCACTCTCGTGAAACCCCTGTATATCCAAGTTACTGTGGTGAAGGTCGAACATCAAAATACCCTTTTCCTCCTCAAGCATAAGACATTTTAGAATTATGTAGGGGTTACAAAGAGAAGAAATTAAATATCCAGACAAAATTTAGCCAAGTAATTTCTCAGAATCCTTTAGAACCACAGCTCTGATGAGTTACATTGCCAGTTTGTTGTGAGTTTCCTGTCGTTGTCCACATCCAATAACCTTCTCCATGACAGAGGCAGGTGCGGTTGCAGAAATGCTGCATACAATGGTTATCAAAGGCTGCCCAAGTTATGGCTCCTTCCACCTTGCCCAGCTTTCTATTATTCTTTTAACAGGCTTTATACTACAAAATGTTTCACACATGACCCCATGGCGTATGACAATACCCTCAGTTTCATGCTGAAAAAACATTAATATTGTGTGCTGTAATGCAACTCAGATTGCTTCAGATGCTCTGAACTGAAGAAGAAATAGGCAAAAAACTGTCACCTCCTGGGGCCTTAGTGCCTCAGCTGTGGCCCCAAGAAAGTGCAGGACTGAGCTCTGTGCAAGACATCCAGGCACTTTCTGCTTGAAAAGCAGCCAGGCACTGGGAGGACTGACAGGATGTGTCCTACACCACTCAGCCTTGTATTGCTTCCTGACGTTGTTAATTAAGCAGCGTGTCTTAGGACAGACATACGCAAATAGATCTGAGGCAAGGGGAAGACTCAACACTCATCAGCCACAACTTACATGGGTGAAATGTGCTTGCCTGTAAATCAAGTGTTGCTCTTTTAAGAGCACTACATCGTTCCGTAAGTTTAACTACAAATTAGAAATAATTTGCCAGTAGATTTGGGAACGTGCAAATAAATTCTAAACCATCAAACGTTTTGCCAAATGATCAGATGTATCCCTGTTTTGTCATTATGGGTAAGCGTGCAGAACCGTGAATCACATCAAGAGCAGAAATGTAAAAATAAATGTATTACCATGGGGAAATAAACAACTCAGATGAGCGAATTGCCCCCAAATTGCACGTTCTATCTTGTTATGTAGCATAAGACACTTTATTTAGTCCTAGAAACAAAGAACTTTACTTACAAAACTTAAACTTTCAGGTCCCTTAAGAACAGCATTAATTAGTACCTCAACAGACCAAACAAGAACATGCCCGCAAGGTTCTGCAGATACATTCTCCTACTTATTTCTGCTGAGATGTAAACAAAACCCATATCCCTCAGGGTATAAAAATATAAGAAACAACAATAAATATTTCATGGTGATGGTAATAACTAGGCAAGAAAACCTGAGGGATGATAACTGGTGTTAACCTCCTGTGTAAGCATATGCAGAAAAAACAAAAAACAGCCCAGCAACTTGAATTTAAGCACGACAGAGAGAAATCAAGGTGCTAGAAGGAAGAAGGGCACATCCAGCTTGAATCTTGCATTTCTGAAATTTCTTGTGCTGAATTCAGACAAGGATTTATGTTGTTATTAAATTTGCTATCAAGCTGCTGCTCTGAAGTCTCACATTCCATGTAAAATAAAATGCTCTTGAGAGTCATGACTGTAAAGAAGTCATTGAAGACATTTGTCAGACAGAACTGATGCAGCCTTATCTTCAAGAGACCAAAGACAATCAGAAGAATAATCCTCAATTTGTGTGAACTGTTCATCCCCATACAATGCTAATTCTGAAATCTGAAAAATCTGACAGGCTAAACATCAATGTTTTATTGATGATGATTTCAGTAGAAGTCTGCTGATACGGAAACTATACCTAAAGACAAGAACGTGCTTATGTTCTACTTAAAGCAGTGAATCATCCTTCTTGTATACGAATGAAATTGTTTGCACTTTAAACTGGATGTAGTTAGTATTTTTGAAAGGAATCTCAAAAAAATGTGCTCATAAATTATTCTTATCTGAATATTTGTGATGATCTCAACAATTTTTCAAGGCCGTCCAGAAAAAAGTTGTGAAGTCGGTAGCTGAAAAATCAATTCACTCACTTCAAACTGAAATGTGCATTTAAAGATTTGTTATGAGTCAGTGTGAAGTCAATCACATATTTTATCATCAAATTCATTTCAAGTAAACTTTATGTTTCACCGAAACCTATAGTTTAGAACCAACTTTACATAAATTTGCTTTGAGAGTATTTTTTTTACTTGTTTCTTCAAGATAAGCTCCTCAAAGCAAAGTGAAAAGAGGAAGCCTTTGATAAATCTTGAGGCAAAAGTCTCACTAACCTGAGTTTTGACTCCCTTGCTTTTTTTGGCACTTAGAACCATCTTGGGGGAAATTATGTGGATTTTTGAAGTCTTTCCTTCTAAGACATAGAATGGGGTTCTCCTGCTCAAAGCTTTTTAACCATTTGTTGTTCTCATTATAATTACATTCTTATTTGCTGCTCTACAAGCTTCATTGCTGCTCCTGTATATTCCCCTCTGGATTTTCTGTGTAAACTGCGAGCACGCATCTATGTCTATATATAGGAATAACAGGAATAATGTAAAATAATAAATGAATGATCTCTAGAGGTCCCTTCAACCATGTAAGTCCAGCTTTTTGCTTAAAGTGAATTAACATTGATTGCTCCTGGTCTCTTTTCACTCTCTGTGAGTTTGGAAATGTGTTCCAGATCAAAAACAGTGTCTGAAGGCCCAGCAATGTAGCCACAAGAGCTGTACTTAAACCTGTGCTTTTTAAGGTAGGAAAGCTTCAGAACTTCTGTGGCCTGCAGTCCTCCTTTCTTGACTGGCACACAGATCTTCGTCTTGCAGAAGACTGACAGCATCTGTCTCAAGAGGGTGTTCACAAGCTGAAAGAGTTGGAGTCAGTATTTCCAGGCTGGCTCCATCATCCTCCCTTCCCCTTCAAAGCTTCCATTTCCAGCATTTACATCTGTATTATTGTTTTCAAAACTTTAAGACAATCTGTCTTTCTGGAAATGTAAAAAAAAAAACTGGGGTGGAAATCACCACTCTCAATATGCAAAAATGCCAGTAATCTAATTACTGTGAAAGTCAGCATCTCAGTTTTCCCAGTTCACCCTGAAACCTTTCAGCACCAAGACAGGGTGCTGTGTCCCAGGTAGAAAATAGCATCTCATGAGTCACTATGAGAAACACAGTGCGTAAGAACTTTTTTTTTTTTTTTTTTTATGCCTCCTGCCCAGCTACTGCTCACATCTGCAGCTGATGCTCTTCAGCTGATGAGACTTGACATTGGCACTCAAAATGGCTGGCAACCTCCACCTGCTGAAGACAGCCTTCACTGTGCAATTTCAATCATCTGGATACAGCATCATTACTTCATTTCTTTTTTGGAATACCTCTTTTCGTGATTCTCAGGAAATCAGCTTTCACTCTTCTGCCTGACTGAAGCTGACAAAGTCTTCTATTGCTTTCTTCAGACTGGCTGAGCTTTTCCTTAAAAGTCTTCTTGTTCTGAGACAGATCATTCATCCCAGATTTTACCAGTTCCCTCCCCAATGATCTGTAACCTGCTTTTGAAAGAAGCTTCCAAAGCTTCTTCTATAGAACCTATAGGTTTAATAAGAAAATAACGTAAAAGGATTTTTTTGTTTGCTTAACTGAAGTTGTCACATACTTTCTGAACAGAAAGCACAGCCCTATTTCCTACAACACTAAAAGTAACTGTAAATGAGTTTGGCATTAGCACTTAAGCCTTAAAAAAAACATTTTCATCACTAAGAACATCATGAGGAACATTATTTCTCTTGGCAACAGATGGTTTAGTACATACTGCGAGTTTCAGTGATGAAGAAAATGTTAAGACATACTGGGAAGTAGTTAGGCACACACAGGAGGTGGAGCTTAGAAAGATTGCCTGGATCATTAATGCAGAATTATCCAAACATGCAGAAAGTGCCAAACTACATGTAGGAATTCAGTGGAGGGCTTTGCAATCTCTTTTCTAGAGGAAAAATATTGCTAGGTTTACAAAAGTGCGCTAGACTTTTATGTCAGCTTTTAATTTGCACGTCATTGATTTTTAGTTTGTTTTTAACATCTGTCTCTAAAGTCCAAAATGGGAATGGGAGAAACATTCAGCCACAATAGAAATATTCTTTTCTGAAAATATCTAACCCCAAACCACGCTGACAGATAGTACTCACACTACTTGTCATTCTGCTCTGTAAAACTGGCAATTTTCTCCATTGTTTTTCTTAAATTTAACATGCTAGCTGTTGAACCTTTAGCTGCTCTTTCACTGGGGAAAACAAACAAACAAACAAACAAACAAACACACACCAAATCTAACAACTGAATTTTGCATTGATTTTACTAAAGGTTTTCTGGACCTGGCTTTCAATTTGGCTGTGCTCCTACACAGCATGCGGAACTGCAGTCTCAGTTGAATTCACCTTGGTTTGTTCCAAAAAAGATACACTGCGTATTTTTGCCTTTCTACCAGGGCATATTTAATCAACAATAATATATCTGAATAGGTTCATTTCCAAATATGGGTCACAGTGATCTCAATTTAGATTGCAATATTACCCCAAAATTTCTCTTTATGTGGATATAGATGTTCTGGGGGTGGAGGACTTCTTTTTCAGGGCACCTGAACACACAGTTTTCCCTGAATTGTAGAGAGCTGAAAATCTGTTTCTGCTTCTTTTCTTTTACAAAACGTCGAAAGCATTTACTTAAGTGAGGGGAACAGAGGACTGGCCTCCCACCAACTTTGGATCATGTGAGAATCACAAGGGAATTCTTGCAGCATTTACAATGTAGAACTGGTTCTCAGGAAAGATAAAGATGGACACTTGTAAACATCAATCTGAAAATACCATGGTTAGTGTTTCAGCCTCTTTGTTGAGATTCAGGTGCTCAGGTACGCCACATGATCAAGGTGACAGATTAGAGTTCTTCCTTGCCCAGTTTGATTTTTCAAATACATCATTAAGTTGTGAATATGGTTCAGAAAGCTCTGTTATATCCAGTACACATCTATAAAAGCATTACAGAAACGCTTTCCATAAAAAGAGATCCTTGAAATGTCATGAAGTTCATAAAACATATGATGCTAAGTGACACATGAATGGATGAATGACCTTGATGGTCGTCAGTAAAAGATTCCACTCTCCTGAAGTGGGAAATAAACTTGCTTTCAGCTTTTTCTGAACAGATGATACACTGCACAAGTCTGTTAGAGATGAGAGCAAAGGGAGGAGAGAGTAGTATTTTTATGCAGTTCTTTATTCCCATATGGGAAAAAAGGAGTTTAAAAAAAAAAAAGAGAGAGAGAGACAGATCCGTTTTCCTTTTCCTTTCTATTTTTAAAGGAATGGCTTCTTAAAACACTCCTAAAAAGTTCTGAGCATTAAGGTTTTTGAGCATGCTCTGAGAAGAGGTAGCAAGTAGGATGGATTGTGGGATGGACCTGCATGAGAGGGGTATATTGTGGAGGATACCCCCAGAGGATTGTACTCACTTCCAGACACCATTCTGGCTCTACCAGAATAGTGCTTTTATATCTTAGACCAGTTCTAGAATAAGTGTATTCTGGTTTTAGTCAGATCTTGATAGATGCTTTTGTGAAAAAGTAAATGTAGGAGACACTGGAGGAATATATTTGCTGGAGAGCTTCGGAGATCCAGTCAGTGTAGCAGAGAGGAAAGGGATCAAGTCCTTTCCTCTCTGTCCTACAGTTCCCTCATTTTCACTCCCTTGTTTTGTCCCAGATTTTCATTTCAGCACATGTTGTGTTTAAGCATATGACTAAATGGGTAATGCAAACAGCATGTTTATTATACTGGCCTCAAAGCTGTCCCATCAAAAGCCAAGCCGTTGCAGGGCAGGAAGAGCAGGATGGAGATTAGCCTCCGTAGTCCCTCTGCTCATGCTGGATTCTTGCTGCTGTCTGCTACAAGGCAGATACTAACCTCCAACAGCACTGCTTCCTGTATATAACAGGAGTAATCCCCACTGTCTCTTTACAAATACTGTCACTTTTGTGCAGTGACAGAGAAATAATGCTCTGATAAATCTTCCCATAATAAGAGATGGGAGAAATTATAGCCACCAATAACTTGGGTTAATCTAAAGTCAATGATTTGCACTCCCTGGAGCCATGACAGTCATAAAAAAAAAACAAAAAAAAAAACAACACAAAACGAAACAAAAAATCCAATGAGTTTCATAGTCTTTATCTACTTTGTGACATTCATTTCCCCTCTTTTCTTTGAGAGCAAAACAAACAAAAAACAAGAAAACAACAACAGAAACCAACACTCCCTCTAAATTAGCTACTGGCGGCTGGTGGAAATTGAACCTCTTCTCTCATTGTGCCACTAGAAGAGTAAACTGAAGGATGCTCTGCTGCACCTTGTAAGCCATGTGCCTTATCCCTAAACAGAAAATACTGACTTTAGCGGTATGAGACGTCATTGCCTCTCTTGCTGTCTGCCACGACTGCAGAAAAATTTATTACTGTAAGAATAACTCTGTTTCCTTAGATTTAATTGAACTGGAAACTACATATATATTTGTGTGTCTACATATGTATACACATACACACAAACACACCTATTATATACCCCTCAGAACCATGCTAAGGCTCAGCTGCCTCTTAGACTCAAGACAAAAATGAAGTAAGTCCCAGTATGTTAAACACTGTGCAAGAAGTGCACTTACATCAGCACACAGCATCTTACACTCTTACACCCTGAAGGTGTGTCAACTGATAAACGATACCTCTCTTCCTTAGGGAATAGTTCAGTTGTTATAGCTTAAAGATGAGAATGCATTTATTAGTCACACAGAAAAACAACTTATAACAAAAGTCTGATGGCTTACACTGTGCAGATTTCACTCCCTCCTGTAAAGCACCTCATCCATTTAAAAGAACAACTGCATTAATACTAAGTCGATAAATTAAACAGCTGCCAGCTTTTTTCCTCTTTAAAGTGGACTGCTTGAAAATAGATGGGCAGTTACTCAGCAAAACTATTTCTTATCATTCTGCTAAGTAAGAGCACAGATCAAACCATTTCAAAATAAGTATATTTATGTATGTGTACAATGCCAGGAAAATTACCTTGTGTTGCAAAGCACTGAAGCCTGTTGTTAGTATATGAACAGCCACACATGCTGAGATGAGATACAAAAGAATTGCTGCTGAAGTGGAAAAACAGATCTGGAAAGTGGAAACTTATTAGGAGAAGGGAAAAGAGGCAGTAGGGAAAGGTCATTCAGAAAACTACATAAGAGAAACATAAACAAGTTGCAAAGGGAATGGAAAACATGCAAAGAGCTCTCCAACACTGCACGGCCAACCAGGAGGAGTTCAGTTGTTTAGTTACAATGAAGGCTTTTGGTGAAAGCTAAAGGACTTTAAAGCTGAGTGATAATCTGTTAGTTTAAGTGTGTCAGGGTGCAGACGCTGACGAAAAAAGGAATGGGGGGGGGACAGAAGTGATTCTCCTGGAGCCACAGGTGGAAGAGTAAGGCCTGGCCTCAGCTGGGGGAAAGAGCTCACAGTACAGGCAGCACATGGGGCAGAGAGGAGCCACACACTCCCTCAGCTCACCCTGTGCTCCCTGACACAACACAAGCTTGTTTTTCAAGACATTTCCCCAAGAAACACAACTGAGAACCATTACTCCTACTGCCAGAGTAGTCAGTAGACGCCTGGGGAACACTAGGTTTGCAGAAGATCTGACATGACCCAGACCCAGCTGCCCCTCATGGCCCAACACCCAGTCCCACAGACTGGTGGGAGCACTGGCACAGCCCTTACCTCGGCCCATCAGCTCAGTGCTCCCTTTGTACCTCCAACACAACCTCCAGCCTCCCTGCAAGCAGGAGCTAATTAGCAATTGGCAGAGCACTCTTTCTTTTTTTCCCACTTCTTTTTTTTTTTTCTTTTTTTTTTCCTTCAGCTGAGCACAGCCTTTCTACAGGTGCAGCTACTTGTGGCTCCCTGCTTTGCTCCCACAGCTGTCTCCAGCATGGGCTCAGCGTTCCCCATGGACATTTTGCCATCACTCCAGCCCCAGCCCCTCTTGCCACAGGGCCTGGGGTTTCCTGATGATAGGCCTGGTGGTTGGTCCTGCTGTGGCAGAGCTGCCATCTCTTGCAACAGCACATCCTCCCTGCAGCTACAGCAGCTTCCCGGCCACCCTGGGGTGCTGCTACTACTCAGAGAGCTGTGAGAAAGCCAGATGTGTTGTGACACAGCTAGCTCTCCTCATTAAAGGAAGAATAATGACCCTCTCAATTAACTGTTCAATGAGCATATGCTTCCTCTCTCATCTCTTCTTTCAGGAAATCCTGTACAACTTCATACAAGCTTTCCCAGAAAGGTGGTGGCTACCTTGTCCCTGGAGACATTCAAGGTCACGCTGAAGGGGACTCTGAGCAACCTGATCAAGCTGTAGGTGTCCATGTTCATTGCAGGGGAGTTAGACCAGATGACCTTTAAGGGTCCCTTCCAACTCAAACAATTCTATGATTCTATGGAATGTCTCAGGTGACCATCAGATTGAATGCTTTCAGTTTATAAGCAAAAAAGTTGTTTTATGCAGCTGTCAGCCCTGCATGCGCTCCTGGGGATGTGAAAGACGAGCTGTGTTCCTCCTGGCACTGCTGCCCCATCCATAATCCCAGCCCAGCATGATGGCTTGCAGGCACAGTGAAGGTGCAGCTGAAGTGTGCGAAAGATGATTTGTGAGCCAGGTTCAGTTTAAGTTCTGGCAGCAGGAAAAACATCTTTTTTGTTTTTACATGAGCAAACCTGAGGTTTGAGAGACTGCGAGCTGATCAGTGTGGATGTGTGTTTTTACAGAGCATCTTTTCAGAGGAGAGCTCAGGATGGAGCTCTTAACCACAGAGGCTGGGACGGAGCCATACCATACATATTTATAGGGCAGGACAGGAAGAAAGGTTATCATGTTTATTCTGAAATGTTAAGTTGCTGCTAACACCAAGCCTCAAATCTCTCCCCTACTCTTAGATTGTAAAACAGTTTCACACCACAGAAGTGAAAACACAGCTGCTTGCCACGACTCCCTGATCTGAGTTAAGTCCAGCAAAAATAAATGTGGTGAAATTCAAATGTTATCTTTCTTTCTATTGTAAATTTCACTGGATAATCTACTGGAGTCCCAGCTGACCTCCAAAGCCAGTGTCTGCATATGGCCTGTCCATCCCCCTTTGCAGTACTGGAGGTATCGCTCTCACAGGCCGCTTTGGCTCACGGAGGTCCCTGCTGATGCTGCTCTGGGGATTAAACCTCACCAACAGCGAATCTGTGACACAGATCTGGACACAGATGTCTTCCTTGCCAATGATTGACAGGATCCTGGGAAGTGTTAATCAGGAAATTTCAAATAGTTTCTGAAGTATTGCTAAAAGCAGCCTTGCCCAAGGGGGATAAATGTTCCAACTTTGGGAATATCAACCTATGAGCTCAGTGCTGGGGTGAACAGAAATAACCTATCAGGACAGTTGGATCATCTTTTTCATACTTCAAGTTCCGTGCTGTTGGATATTTTAAAAATAATATATTGTAGAATGTTGCCAAGATCTTGTGAGATAAAGATTATGAAAACAGAGATTTGGTTCTGGTAATGGTTGTGTGCTATGGTTCAACTATTTGGGACTGTCAAGTTTATGGTTTATCTGCAGGTCTTTCAAATTCCATATGACACAGTATGAACTCAGGTATCATAACAGAAATTTTCTATATTTAATCCTTATTTCCAGATGACCTGTCTGTAAATGTCGCAGTTTCATGAAACATTCGCTGGAATCTTCCTTTTAACTTTTCTCCTCTTTCTGACTCTGTCATGCAGGACCGATCCAGCCGACGGGAGTCAAAGTCCACTGTGACTGGGGCTCTTCACGTGCAAATTCCTGCATCAGCTAGGCTTTGAAAAGGGCTATCCTGCCTGCTGAAGTGCACAGGCACCAGTGTGTAACTCAGACGGCAGTGAGAAAGATATCACTGCTACAGAGAATTTTGCCTGGCATGTGTCCTGACACTGGCAGTTTGAGCAGTAATTTCCTCCCCAGATGCTCTGGAGTTCCAGAGAGTTTGGCTCAAGAGGTTAAAAAAATAACGATCTGGCAGTAAACAGCTTTTTAGAAACATTATTTGGAGACTTACTCAAACTTGTGCAATGCTTTGTCTACATTAATAGGAATTGCAGCAAGTAAAGCTATTAGGTACACAAAATGTATCTCCAACTGATGTGTTTGGAAGACAGAACGCTGCTGGACTTCGAAAGCTTTCTATCGAGATATAACTTTTTCGTCTTCTTTCTTTTATTCTGCTTACATATTGCTGTGTGGCATGACTCCAATGCCCCAGATTTTGGGAAAACTTGAATCTGAGTCTAAATGTAAGGTTTTGATTCTGTTCTGTGGATTTACTGATTTATTTGTCTAAAAAGAAATCTCCCAGTTAATAACAAACAAACAAATGCACACACAACACAACAGAAAGAAAAATTAATGATACTCAGAGCAGTAAATGGAATCAAGTTTCCTCTCCTCCTCTCCCACTGAATTTACTCACTATTTAAAAATCACTTTCTCATAAGTCATAAGTTGGTAGGAGGCAGAGCCTTTTCCTGTGAAGATGAATGCTGATATTTAGAATCATAGAATGATTTATCCTAACCCTTTGCCTTGGCTGCTCTTCCCTTCAGAGATGACACAGGAGGAATGAGGCACTCTTCAGCTCCTTGAGGTACTAGGACCACAATAACCACAAGACTTATCCCAGCTCAGAGGTGCTGCTGCCTGGTGATTAAAGCAATGAAATCAGTTCTCGGTTCTGCAACGCAGGAGCAGACCTTATAGCACTGCATGTTTGTGCCAGATGGATTGCTCAAGCCTGGAAAGCCTTCTCGCCTTCTCATGCACACATACTTAATCATGACAGGCCTTGTTCCTGGAAAAACAACATGGCACTGACAGAATTGTTGTTACTCACTTTCTAGCAGAAAAACAATGGCTGAGAGTAGAGCTCAGCCCGCACGGTGTGGGTAGTGGAGGGGACTTTAAAGGGCCACGAGGAGATGTTAATCTGCAGTAGAAGCAAAGCCCAGGAGTGTGCGCTGGGTGGTCTTTCTGGAGTGGGACTGGCAAGCTGGGGGAGGTTTGGCCAGGTGGCCCCAGGACAGCAATGAAGGCCTGGCCGATACTGCCGCTGTTGTTCCTCTGGTTTTTGTGTTGCTTTGTCCCTGAAAGAGTATAAATTGAAATAGCAGGGAGAAAGCAGATGTCTGGAATCTGTCTGAACTAACTGGGATGTTTTCTTTGCTTCCCACCTCGAGAGGTTTGGATGGAAAGAAATTGTGGGAGGGCAAAAATAGTGCCCATGCCATACCTATGTCACCCTCTGCACAGCGGCTGAACTTACCCAAGGTGCTTCATGGTGACCCTGGCAACTGAAATCCTTCTTCATCCAGTCCTGCTCACCAAGCACCCTAAGCTTGTCATAAGCTCCATTATCCCGGAAGGAGAAGGGCAGAGTCTGTCTAAGGCTATATATTAAAACTAAGCTCTATAAATTGTACATGAAAATGGAGTGTAAGCCAGGAGAGATCATTCCTCAGCTGCTTCTCTTGGCATCAGCTGAAGTTTGGGAAGTCCTGTGGAGTAACACAGTAGTTAGCTGCTCAGTTTTAAATGGGAAAGCCCTCTCTTAATCCATTTGAATTTTCCCAGGGTTCTGGGCAATTAAACTGGGGTGTGAGGCTCCACAGCTCACTAGTAGCTGGAAGAAAAATGATCTCATATTTGAACATGGGCAAAATCCATGTGGTTACCACTAGTCCAGACTGTGGAAAAAGTGAGATACAAAAAGAAAAGCACAAGCTGCACCTTCCAGCTACGAGTCAGCCTCCTGAATGGATAATTAGACCAGGCTAAGGATCTTGGTATCACTCTTTGAATACATTCTAAGCTGGACATTTGTGGAAAGATTATGAGTATTTCCCCTCTACATTCTCCAAGCTACCAGCTATCTGTGGTTTAAGTGTGTCCAGATACGAAGCCTGCGTTCACACCATCAGTTTTCACTGGTCTCAGATAAAGCCACTGATCTTCCAGAATCTCCTCAATCCCTTAATTCTGCTGCCTTCTGGAGCAGCCTGCTCTAAGGAGCTCCACTGTTTAACTACATGGTCGCAAACAACTGTTTCCTCTTGCTGATTTAAAGTCAGTGATTGACTGTCTTGAAGACCACAAAGAGACCCTTTCCCACTCTTATTTTCCCCGGCCATCATCATTTTACTGACCTCCTGTACAGTCAATGGATATATAGATATTATAAATACCCAAAAGCTTGGCTAAGTTGTTAAACCAGAGCAAAGAAAA
>JAOWBP010001760.1:40141716-40168534 GCA_028571105.1 Tragopan temminckii | reverse complement strand
GCTCCCATGGCTGACTCACTGCTCGCCCCAGGTGATCAATCAGAGGTTCAGGCCGTGATTCAGCAATTCCCATACACCTCCATCATACCCTGCTTCAGTCTCTCCCCTCACTCTGAAGAGTTTACACCTGTTTAGTCTCTCTTTATATGAAAGCTTGCCCTAGCACAGAGCAAGGTTTGTCCAAAACATGCATCTGTTAGCATAAACAGGTGCCCCTGCAATGCCACGAGACAGGTGGATGAGGGCTGTTTCCACATGGGCACTATTTCTCTGCAACTGGTGGGAACACACTGCAGACTCTGGACCAGGATGCACTTGAAAGAGCAGCTGGTTTCTTTCACTGATCCTCACTGAGAAAGGCATTATTGGTTTATTAATCTCTGAAAACACAGTTTGGATATTTGCCTCTCAGCAGTTTTTAGAAGGAAGAACATATATTACATGGGGAGAACTGTACTTTTAGAGCATTGTGCAATTACCTAAACCTCTCTGCAGTATGTCAGAAATCTGTGTTCCCTGCCATGCTTCATTAAGAGAGCAGGTTTGCTGCAGCATTGGAGTCAGTGCTGCTGGGCTGCCTGGAAGCTGCTACCACAGCCCAGCTGGGTTCAGCACTGTGCCACCAAAGGATGAAAGATAGGAAGCAGCAAGAGAGACGGTTCTGGCCAACACAAAAACATGAGCCAACACCCAAAACACCATTGAGACTCCAGTGGACAGCATAGATGCTTTAAAGACAGCTTCAAATAGGGTAAAGCAAGCTTGCTTGCATCTGTGGACGAGCTCTTCTTAATTATGGGATGAGGCCAGGGAAGAGACTGTAAAGTACAGCAATGAGTGGAAGCAGGAATTGGCATTTTGCTGCTAAATGACAAATGACAAGGAAGGTCCTGGAGGGCTTGTGAAGGAAAGCCAGGAGAGATCAGCCATGCTGCTGACCTACAGTGTTAACAAACCCCTCTTTGTATAAGCAGAGCTGTGGTATTGGCAGCACTTGTGCCTTTGGCCCACCAGAAACCTGAGCTTCTCCCTTCTCCCAAGTACTGTTTGGCAGCAAATCAGGTGATTCATTTTAAATTTGAAATGATGCTGGCCCAAACTCCAGTTCCACATACAAGGAACTCAGGAATGAGCAATACTTGTCCAATCTCAAGTAGGAGCTTTTGAACAGGGATTTAAACTAATAGAAACTTACCGATGGTAAAAAAAAGAGAAAAAAATAAAACATTTCCTAAAAAAAGCTGAGCTTTTCCAGAAGGTAAAGTGTTACCTGATGGTATTCTCCCCCTTTCAACTCTGAGTGGCCCACAAGGAAGGTGCTGTAATTTCCCTAACATTAACACTGAGTAATGTAGTTGTTTGTTTGCTGGTTTGTTTTTTGTTTTGTTTTGTTTTGTTTTTTCCCCTCGTTTTCCAAGAAATACGAATTACCTACTGGCAGTCAGATGCAAAATCAAAGATACCAGAAAATTCTACAACACGACTCTTTGGCTGGCTAATGTAGCACTGATTCTTTTCAGGTCTACCCGATGTAAATAAAAGCACATGGCATAGAGCTGTATGAAATCTTACTGAACAACAGCACACGACAGAGCTATTTTCTGTTGATGTCACTCTGAAAATTTATTGAACAAAGGAAACACACTATTATTTATGAAGTTTCTTTCTCTTGCACACCATCTCTGATAGCTTGGCTTGGAAACACTCCCAGATCCACCCTGTTTGGCTTCTTCTCTTTGTTTTCAAGAAATACACTTTCATCAAAATGAAAAAGATATCTGAACTGCTGCAGGGAAAGTTGAATTAATAGAGTATTTTCCTGACTTGGAGCCTGGAGGATAACTGTGCCAATAGCAAAGTGTAGCACCGAGGTTTGTCTCTGCCTTAGGGGCTGCCACAGTGTGGAACACAAAGTCAGATGATGTGGTAATTTTTTTTCAGAGAGGTTCTAAGCACGAGTAGCATCGCCACTGGGTGGGATGGACTCCCCTGGATAGGCTGCAGTCTGATTGATTTTCTTCCCTGAGAAAAATAGTTCAACCGCTTAAGAAAAACAAAAATGAAAATAGGTTGTAATAACAACAATGGTAATTCCTCAGCTTCTTGTCATCCAGCACTCGCTGCCTAATTGCATTGGGACCATGAATGTTTGTGAAGTCTGGGCCTCAGATCCCCTCTGTGATTTCTTTTACTTGTTAAAATGTAAAAGTCAAATGATGAGTTTTTATATTTGGCACTGAACACCATCTGGCATAAAGAGCCTCTTAATGCCAGCTGCAGCTACTGTGCCCCACGCAGAGCTGCCCAGCAGATTAGATTAGCACTGCAGGGTCTGTGCGGGCTCTGCCCAAAAATTCTGTTCTTGAACTGCACCGGTTGAGTCTGGGCAGCAACCAGTAACTGAGCTGTCCTCAGCAAAATGCTCACGGTTGTGGTTTTCAGCAGCTAGAGGCAGGCTGGCATGGGTGCCCTGACTGATGATCTTGTGACAGCAAAGCAATGGGAGATGGTGAGGAGAAAAGGGGGAACGGAAATATGAGGCTGGTGCAGGACAGACTTAAGGAAACACTGGGGAGGTGGCAGGTGGGCAAAAAGAGTCAGAGAGCTGTTGTGGCTGGAGCACATCCTCTGTGAGCCCCAGGTGGCCTCCCAATACTCTTCATCTGTCCTTTTAAACAAGGTCTCTGATTTTTTTTCTTGTGGTTTTTTTTCTTCAAGTTTCCTGTGTTACAAGCATGACCTAAGGTGGTTTCGACTGACACACACACAGAACCCTTCTTTCTGTTGCTGTGCATCTCTGCTTCGTTTGATATCTGCCCACAATCTTCTTCAGCAGTGCAGTCTGCAAATCTACAAACCTATAGAAACCTCTTTCTTCTACTTCTTTACTTTTTCTTTCCAGTCTGCCACCCAGACTGCTGCTTGATGTGGAGTCAGGCTCTGCCCTGACCGAGAGGAGCATTGTGTAGGAAACATGCTCAGATCATCAAAAACAGTTGCAGAGGCCTTGGCAGGGTGAGCTGAGGCTGTACAACCAACTTTCATCCTTCTGCTTCCTGTCTTCTCAGAACATTCAGCTCTGTAGTTCTTTTTTGATTTTTGGAAGGCAGCATGGGATTGCTGCATATTAATAGGCTTCAATACACACAGCTTTGCTACGCAGGCAAAGGGAGATTGACAGAGAGAGAAAGCTTCAGATATTTCATTTTAATTTGCCTTGGCCACGGATTCTACTACTAGTAGTTTTATCTATCTGTAGCTACTCTATTTAATTCTCCAGTAGCCGTTCTTACAACTCTTTGACCACAAATACGGAAGTTCAGGACCAAGAAAGCTTTAATCTCTGGCAACTTTGCTTTCTGGCTGCTTATCTAGCAATCATCTAAATGGATGACACACGCTCATTTTGAAAAAAAACATTTTAAAAAGCATTTTTGAAGTGCCTCAATAAAATATGTATGTGGTCCCACTTGTTGGGCAAAACTTGAAGGCAAGGAGGACCAGAAGCTGTTTGCCACAACAGAACAAAAGAATTTTATAGGCCATCGCAGTCTTGGGTTAATTCCATAGAAGCAGGGAAAGTGAAAGAGAAAAAAAGCACAGGGAACTCTGTTCCCTTTCGATGCAACATCTGTTTACTGGATTTTTATTTCTTTAATCACCAGTAGATGGCAATCCAGTCCTTGGCCAGTCAAACGGTGGTGAAGAGCCTGCTCTGTATACAAGTTCGTGGGGGCTTTACTTATACATCATGGGTGCAACTAAGGACTCAGAACATTATCCAACAGAATCATTTAACTGATGTTATATTGCTGGCCAGCTCAAGACAGCACCAGCACAAATAAGACTTGAGAAGTGTGTGTAAATGGCAACAAATTGGAAGATTTTTCTGTCTTTAAAAGATGCTGGTTGTTTTAGCCATGACAGTCTCTTATATTGATGCTTTTAGAAGCCTTCAGAGGTAATAAATGTAAATTTTAGAGTCTACTTGTTTGAAACTAAAAGGAGGCAGTACAAAAAAAGCCATACTTTACCTAAGTCACCTGGAGGAAGGAAAATACTTCTTTCCTTCCATGAAAAAGCTTAACAGGTCAGTATGCAGCAAAGTGATGGGAAGACAGCAAGGGTGGTATGATAGAAGGGACATCTTTGAAGCATCAGGAGTTATTCTCTTTGCTCTCTCCAGGAAACCAGTTGAAGTAAAACAGGTGAAAAGAAAGTAAAGTTAGCCATCTTAATTCCTCATATGCCATTTCTTCTTCAGAGTCCGTTTTCTGTAACAAAGATTTAAGGGAATGTATACCCGCAGTTTCTTCCTTAGTTTGGCAAGAAGCACACTAAGTATGACCGAGATGAATATATACTCCAAGATGGATTTAACAAGTAAACTGTGCTTTTAAAGCTTTCCTTCTACTTGATGATTTTATCTTAATTTCTAGTGAAATCACTGCACCACTTGATTGGATAACAGATGGTTTGCGCTCCTTACCAGCACCTGTACAGCATTAGGCAACTGCTAAATACACAGAATACAGCAGATCAGCTCTGTATTGTTTTTCCATGTATGTACACAGAAAGACATTGCAGCAAAAATCACTATAGATTTAAGTGCATTTTGGCAATGTTAAATAATTTTGCCTGCCCACACAAGTTTCTTTTCTTTTCTTTTCTTTTCTTTTCTTTTTCCATTTTTCCATTGTTCAGTCTGAAGTTTTGCATCCTCTGAAACCATATATTGATGAAGAACCAAAGGGCCCTTGGGCAAATATTTGGCACTTCCATAACGGAGATGAACAGCAGCAGCACTTACAGAATGGTTTCCATTTTTGAAACCTCATATTAACATCAGTTACTGTTTGTATTCCACTTTGAGTCAAAGAGGAACTGGAAGCATGAATTCTGGTTGCATGGGATTCAGATAACAGGCATGAAGTGGCACAGTTTCTATGCAAATATTTTTCAGAGGTACTTGTACCACTTATTGGTTAATTGACTCATTAGCAACAAGTGTGGGATTGCTGATTTTGTGATTTTATTTTTTTTTAAATGCAAAAAGAGCCCTTGAGTTTCAGAGGTCATTAAAACAACGGTGATGAAAAACCTTGTATCTGTTACTTTCTTTAAAAGTTAAGCCAGTGAGCAGAAACTACGTGACTGGAAAAACGAATTATCTATTTTGTATTCCCATTGCTCTGCATGAGGAAGGATGAATCATACACTGCTGTGACTCAGAGATAGCGACAGCCTGCTCAGATCAGCAAAGATACAGGGAGCAGCACGCTGTGCTGTGAGTCCAGCAAGTTCCCATTTCCTTACACAGTATGCTCCCATACTTCTTACAGTAGTCTTTCTCTCCACCAAGTGCTGACAAAGAATTTGGACTGATAGGAGGAAGGATGAAATAACAGAAATAGATCAGTTAGCTAATTAAGGATAATTTCAGATCTGATCAATTCTACCAGAACTGGACAAGTACCTCTTTGCTTATTAAATAAAGCAAATGAAGACGTGGAAAACTGTCAACCACAGAACCCAAATTTGTAACAGATAAAGTTAACAGTTAAAGTTGCATGTTTTGTCCTTTGGCATAATGAAACTTGTTCTGCCATTGGGATATGCCAGTGGGCTCCTCTTCAACACTGTGTCTGTGAATATACAGCCTTTACTGAAGCAAGCAAAAAGTAGTCGTATGCATTCACCAACTCCAAAAGGCTGGACCACTCATGTCTTGCTTTGTCCTGTAGCAATCGTCTTGAGCCTGTTTTGAGTAATAATGGCCAGGAGTTCCCACAAGTAAATAGAAATAAACTAGAAACTTTTCCTTTTTAATATATTTTTGAGTAGTTCCTCTTCAAAGAATGTCTTCTCAAACTGATTCATTAAATTGGTACGGACTTGTACAACATACAATAAATGTACTTCTGAGGCCTCCATGTTTCCAGAGGGTAGCCATGCTGCTCATACTTTTATGACATTCATCAGCTTTCCGCTGGTTTCTTTACCCATCACTTCCTTCTTCCCCTTCTCTCTCTCTCAGCACCATCTCATTTGTTCCACGAGCTGGATGACCCGTTTTCCCTCCTCCTATCTTCCTAATGTGGCCAGAGCAAACAATTGCCAGGAATATTCCTTAGTCTGTTTTATGCTTGGGCTGCTCTGCAAGAGTCAGAGCTGCGTGATCCAGCTGCAGCTGAACAGGGCATGAGGAAAGAGCAGAGGCACAGCTGGTAGGTGTTACTCCCACAGCACCAGGAGGACTGCAGAGGTAAGGAACATCAAATGGTAGAAAGTAAATAACAGAAAACGAATGCTTCCCACTCCAGCACTTTGTGAATCTCACACAAGCTGCAGGGTGCAGCCCAGGAGATCACTGCGCTCTAAATAGAGTTTATCCAGATTTACTTCATGTGTATCAAGATGGTGCTTGGGGAACCTTCCTGCTACTCATTCTCCCTGGGGGCCCTCCTCCAGAATCTCGTTTGTGCCTCAGGAATAGATGCTCCTTGTAAAAGCCAACTGGAATTAAAGACTGCATCTGCCCTGAATGCATCTTTCACCTACCCGACTTAAATGAATTTCTCCTCTCCAAATAGTATCTTGATTTCATAGAAATCCAGAGAAGTACTTAGCAAAGGAGATAAACCCAGAAAGACAAGCAGAGACAAAACACTTGGAGGGCCTGTTTCCCATTTGTGGTATTTTTTGTCAGATGCCAAAAGGTATTCACCAAATCAGCATCACAGCAGCTGTGGTTTCTCCCTGATGCTTCACACCTGTGGTGTTACTTGTTATGGGGTTGCAGAGCTGCTTTTGTCCACAAACACACACATACATAAGCAAGCACTGAATGATGAACTGGGGAACAGACTTTGACCTACTTGCTCAGGTGGCAGCTGCATGCAGTTTACAAAGGAGGGGGGGAGAGGGGGGGTGGTGGCATCCTGGAGTCATTCCAGTGGTTTTGGTTATATGCCAAAAGGCGATTTTTGACTCACCTTGTATTTTTGAAAGCGCATTGAAATCAAAACCCCTCTCCCGGTTTGTCATCGTGTTGTGAAGCAGAAAACTCAGAAGGCTGCAACCAGTCCCGAGGAATGTACTGAATCCAGCTATTGGGGCTAGAAATTCTCCCTCAAGGGGAAAAGGCTTAGTGAATGGAGAGTGCCCCTCTTCTCATTTTATTAGATGACTTTATTAAGCACTTAAGTGCTTATTTGTGTAATTGAATTCATCTAAATCATTTTTCTGCTCATCAGAAACCACACTACACATTCAAAGTGCTCATAATATGATGTTCTTGTTTTGCAGTTGTAGAGCCAGGGATGAAAGAACTTCATGAGATAAGGGAAATGGTACAAACGTGTCCTGCCAGATCACAACTGCAACACGCGTGGAAATACTGCACAGGCCAAAATGCACAAGGTTTCAGACAACCAGTGGACTAACATTAACCATGTTAGGAAGCACACTTGAAGAATATCCTGTTCTGCGCTTTAGGAAACACCGTTACTAATAAATAGGGAATAAATCTTTATTCCTCCAATCCTGCTACAAGGTGACTTGGCAATAATGGAGGCTTTTATTTTAATGAAGAAATCTTACTGCATGGGAATTCCAAGATGACCAAGGTGTAGTGAGGGAAAAATAAGTTTCCTTGCTGTGATTTCCACTCTCTGCAGGCTTCAGCCCATGAGTCTTCTAGGCCTGTGAGTGGGTACAAGAAGGAATATGCTGAGATCTGAACTTCAGAACAAGAGATTTAAAAAAAAATAGTACTAGTTGACTAAATGAAAGAGAAAATATCATGTGATGAGGGCATGAGAACAAATGATAATTAAAGAAAAAGCATTTCAAGTTGATATAAACTAAAAGGAAGACTGGTATACTGCCTTCTGGTCACCTTTGTGGCATTCTCTGATGCTGGAGAGGGATGGCAATAAGTAAGTGCAGCCTTCGTAACAGCAGCTTACCTTTGTGTGACGAGCTTACACTTCAACCTTCTGCTCAGACACAGTTTCTTTCTAGAAGTAGCAGAAATTTCAACACATTTCTTCTGTATCTCTTTTTCTGATGCAAATGCTTCATTGTGAAAAGAGAACTTTTAGAATAAAGGAATTGGTTCACATGTGCTGGGGGGTGGCTGCATTTGTTTTTGGCAGTCATCACGGTGGTTAGCACACATTTGGATGAAACTAGCAAAATGCTGAGAGCAACAGATAGGGGCTTTGTGTTCCAGCTGTTCCCAAAGCAATCCTGGACCAAAGCAGTCTTGGAAGGGAAGCAATACTCCTTCCAGCTGCAGAAATGGCAAGTGCTCTGGCTTTTCATGTCTTTCAGTGTTTGTTTTGTTTTTATTTCTATTTTGTTACTTGAGAGACTCCTGGAAACGGCCTGTGTTGGAGCCAGCTGTGGTCCCCAGAGACTGTCTGAGAGCTCTCCCCCAGCCAGCAGAGCAGTGCCCTCTGCTGCACAAGCACAGCAGCAGCCTGGTCCTCGGCTGAACTGAAAAATAATCAGAGGGGGGGGAAGAAAAAGGTCACCCTTACTGCATGCTGCCTCGTTCTCACAAACCACTTGCAGCACTGAACAGTTCTGATGGGAGCGCCGCTTGAGGGGAACGGGAGATTCAGCTGTCTGGACCCAGCCCAAGGAATGGGTTTTCTGTTTGTTTTCGCCTCGAGCCCTTCCTAGAGCTATGCTTCTGGTTAGCATCAACTAAAGCAGGCACAGCCCACCCTGGTCACGGATCCATAAAGAATTAATTTCCAGGTACGGTGCACTGTGGCCAAGGGGACTTGAGAGCACTCAGTTAGATTACTAATTGTACCCATTAATTATCCAGCAAGTTTAACCAGAGCAACAAATGGGACCACACTAAGCAAGAAGGAAGACACATCTTAAGGCTTCTTTGCCCTAATACCTGGACACTGGCATCTTATTACAGACTGCAGACATGATTGACCTGCAGGTGTCAGAGCTGCCCTCATCCAGAGCGAAGCACCTGTGCCAGCCCAATGCCACGGAGCTGCATTTGAAAACCAGGTTGTAAATCCCCACTTTCAGGCAAGAGCTGTAATGTAATACAACCCCTGAGAGAGTTGTGTTCCTGCATGCTTTATCTGGCTCCACCAATCTTTAATTATTTCCCATTGAAAAAGCTTCCAATGGGAGACTGCAGAGATCTCTCATCCAGACCTTCCTAAGCCTAGTAGCCGGACATTAAAGGTATACAAGAAAGACCCAAACCTCCTCAAGCCATGAACACAGCAAAGGCAGCTTGCAGCGCTGATCTTAGACTTTTTCTTAGCTGTAGATATGTACGGAGAATGCTTATACTGCGAGGAGCTATGGGACTGAGATAAGAAATGAAACAGCCACACTGCTCCCACACCAGCAAGTAAAAGATTTTTTAGCTACATTAAGAACTACAAAATAAAAAGAGAGACCAAAGAAATTTATTTATTTTTTTATCTATGAACAGTATGACATATAATTATAGACAAGTTTTGATACACAGGAAAACCCTTTTGTCAACCATTTGTTTTGCTAAATGAAACAGCACAATAATCTTTACACATTCATATTTTGTTTTTCTTTTTTTTTTCTTTACAATACACAGCTTTCTTGGGTTGAAGCAAACTGCAGGACATATTTAGTACTGGTATATTACAGCTACTTTACATCATATAAGAACAGCAAATGGAGAAAAATAAGTTATTTAAATATTGATTTCATATACAGAAAGTGCAACTTTGTTAGTTGTTACATAACTTGTTTGACAGTTTCGATTCCCCAAAGGGTGTCAATTAAAGATAAAAGTATCTTGGACCAAAAGTATTATTTATTCTAAAAATAATACAGTACAATTGCACAGCTGTGACTTGGTGAATCGACCACTATTGCTGCTCTTAGAGATGATGACCTGTTAGAATAATGCAGTGTTTAACGTTTCTGATCGTGCTCCCAGTCTGCACTCAAAGCCAGGCTCTTAAAAAAGAGCACAGAGACTATCTGGGTATTAACAGAGAGTTACTGATGGAAGCTTACATTTATGAGGGCATTCTGTAAATTTTGGGCTTGCTGCTTCTTACCATTAAATAGCTATCTGAGTTACAATGGTACAATGGACAGATGCGTAACGTCATTAGCCTGAGCAGAGCAGGTTAGGATTCCAGCAGCAGGTTTCTTTTGTGCTTCCCAAGAGTCAAAGAGTGAACTTTTGCTTACTGTACTGAAGGGCTGCAAGGAAATGTAAGAGGTTATGGCTCTTTACCACATTGCCTCACCTGCGTGGGGAATGCCACAGGTCACTGAATCCACAGCAGGGAAGCTCGAACACTGAAAAGCTTAAGGCTTTTTTAGATTAAAATAGAAACTAAAATTATAATTCAAGTGGGACCACAGAGAGCAGTCTTAAGGAGAAAAACAAAGCAACTTTTAGAACTCACAAATCTCAGACTGCTCACTCTAGTGCTGGATGGGTGGGATTTGGTTTCCCTGGGCTGTGTCATTATTTAAAAACCATGGAGTTACAGAGAGTGTTTGGCACGTTGGTTTGGCTTATTCCTGTATTTCTCCCGTTATTAACTGAGTGGGAGTAATTAATATGGGAGAGCTTTATTATGTGACTTGCCTTTCCTGTAAGAAGAAATGTTTCCCTTCTTACTGCACACAGCCAGCTTGGACTTCTCCTCTGCTTCACGGAAGGCTGTTGTGTACTTGCTTTCACTCAGTACTGGTCCCTGCCAGTACTCCCAGGAAGCCTCAGTACTTTCATCTCCTGCTTGCTGATAGTTACTTCAGAGAGGAAATGACAAATCATTATTATTAAAAAGGCAATGTACTTTTTCCACATTTTCTTTAAATTTTCACCAGTGGTGCAAAGCATCTATGCTATATGTTTCCCGATGCTGTCACATTAGAACAACCGATTTATGCACTAGGAGAACATTATTAAAAAAAGACTTGGAAGAGTTTTGTTTGAGAACAATTCCAAGTGACAGCAGTGAGTTAGCTGCCTTCACATGATGGCGTGCTTCCGGATGCAGACTGAATTCAAAGCTGATGCTATAAGCACTCAACAACTCTGAAGCTAGGAAATGAACCTAACACAGGAGCCACATTAATTGCCATCTATAGTAAAACATGTAGTTCATCTGACTTAAAACATGGCCATGTAAGTATCATACATAGTAAGGACCGATGTAGTAAGCAAAGCTCTCCACCCATCAATCTGATAGCATTTGATCAGGAAAATTAGTGTTATTAGCTCGGTACAGGCGTGAGATAACTGAGGCACCAAACTGTGCAGTGACTTGTCTGGTTCTATACAGTAAGCTGATGTCAGAACTGATACTGGAAGCAGTCTCACGTCCCAGCCTGTGCCCACGTTTCTGTACCTCACTTTTCCTGCCAGAGTAAAGCTTGCTCTGCCTTCTATGGAGCACTTGCACTACAAGGAAGCTGAAGGATAAACCGTACAGAGAGCCCAAATTAAAAAAAAAGCTAGTAACATGTTATTCATGATAATCTGTATTTGGTATATAAATGTGTCCCCATATATAAAAATAAAATCTGTTGTTAGCCACATACATGAATGGAACGTTTCACAAGGATTTAGGCAGAAAAATACAGTGAAAAAATGGCTCACCACATATGCCAGCACACTGCTCTCTCCCAGTGAGAGGTAACATTAACATTCAGACATGAAAGGTACCAACTGTTCTAAAATCACAGTGTAATTCATAAGACTATATAGGATTTTTTTTTTGTCCAGGCAATGGAATTACAGAATCTCAAGATTTCTTTGGGACATAATTTGCTTTTTGATACATTTCATCCCCCACAAGTGATTTTTAATTTGCAGAAACCCGCTGTTTGGAATCGATACGGTCAGGATACCAAGTCAAAGCTGCAGCGTAATGATTGACAATATAACACAGTACACAGAATATGATTAAAATGAAAAGCAGTTACATCTATACAAGGCAGTATATTTTGGAACTGTTTAGTAACAACAGTAAATGCAGACTGTAGTGAACAGGAAGTCAGCCTCACAATCGAAACCTAGCATAACCCTGCATTTGTAAAAGCATCTATACAACACGTAAGATGTCGTGATGAGGCAATTTATAGAAGCTACTTAAGCTGAATATCACCCTAAGTGCAGCTTATGAGTGACAGGTTGAAACAAGGCTTGGGAAGCATGAGTACAGGTAAGTGAACATTAGGTAACTGCTTAAAAGCTTGTTTTAAGGCAAATAAAAAGCAGATTGCTAAAAAGCAGTTATAAAAATGACCTCAGTTCTGTACAAATTAAAAGAAGCTTTCTCACTCTCCTAGGATTAATTGCATTGGAGTGACAGAGATGGACCATACTGTAAATTAACTTCAGTCCACCGACTTTGGCCTAGCTAAAGGCTTTGAGGCGTATTGGGACCTATATCAAGCAACAGCAAAGATGACCAGGAAAGAGGGGTATGCATTTAGCTCTAGACCACTAAAAAAAAAAACAAAAAGGCATTTGCCAAATAGCTTCTACTGGGACTTGCACCTTGATTTGTACTTGGTCTGTAGGACTGACTCCAGGTATCTAGATGTACAGAAAGCCCCCAGCCTAAGCACTTCTCCACAAACACAGTGCCTATTAGTAGCACTTTCACAAACTTGTGGAAAAGCAGGTAAGGTCCCTTAATTCCCTGAAGCTGTCTGATCTCAGGCCAACTCTATGCACTTTATGAAACAGGAATACTTTACAAGGGAGCGAGAGGGGAGGGAAGTACCACATCTGTGTTACCTGGTGGTTGCTTCTCTTCTCCTTCGGTTGCCAAAGACAGCAATTGAAACATTTCATATCCTCTGAAGAAGCATTCTGCCTGTCACTGGGAGCCACTTCCTTGATCCCTTTAGTTATGTAAAGTAATTAGGACAAAATTGGTGCAGGAAGAAGCAGTGGGTTCTTGACTAGGCAATGTCACGCAATGGAGCATGTTAAATTGCGTCTGGATCGAGAGGTTTGAAGAGTCTTGCTGCTGCCAGGAGCTTGCTTATGTGCCTTTCCTCTGTGATGCCAGCTTCCTGAAGGCAAGTTTGTGACAGAGAAGGCACTTTGCTCAGTGTGTTGAACCCTGCTTCTGTGAGTGGGCTGGAGTACATGGGTAGGCCAATGGAAATCAGCCAGTCAGATACAGAGGTGATAAGTCCTGGTGATACGGGTTTTCGGCAAATTTCAGTGAGGCCTCCACTTGGAATCTGGACAGAAAAGAAGGAAAAAGAAAGAAAACAAGACCTTCATGTTAAACATACTGCTTGTTTTACTGCAAGTCTTCTGTTTTTCTTTCAAGCTGGCAGAATTCGACAGTAGATGTATCAGTTTTTCTCTCCCGTGCATGCCACGCTTGTAGGTATGAGAGTGGTCTGTGGGCAGAAGGGCTGGGCAGGAGCAGTGGTAACAGTTTGGGCAGTTGCAGGGGGCAGCATTCAGTCACTTGGACAACTGTCATGTACCATTCTGAATTCATCTGAAACCACTTAAAAACACCCAGTGAGCAGTCTTCCAAGGCTGATCCATTCCAGGCTGATAGAAGGAAAAAGGATACTAACTTTGCGTATTACCTCCCCAGACAGACCAAGCTCTTTTACGAACAGACATGAAAGCTTTTGATTGCTGCCCTCTTCTGATTTTTCTAAGAAGAGTGGAGAATAGTGTATTTTGAGAAATGAAAAAGGAGTACAAAACCTTTTAGATATCAACACTGAACTGCTCAATGTATGCCATCCTTAGCAAGCATAATGTCTGCTGGCAATCTCCTTAGAATCTCCAGGGAGTCAAAAAAAAAAAAAAAAGGGGGGGGGTCATCCACTCTGTTTTCAATTGCTACTTATCCTCCTTCAGGACAGGATCTACTGTCCCTGTAGTACCTCTGTAAATGTTGCTCTTGCTGAGTGAGCACACAGGTAATGTTTTTTGTACTAAGACTCAACAGATAGCACCCTTTACCAGTAGTCAGTGCTTTTAGAAGTCTGCTCATAATTAAGAAGCTTGGGTTTAAGGAAATACTCACTGCCATGCGATGCTGCTTCCTCAGCTGCTTTACCCGGATTTGGTCCATGTTTGCAGCAACATCCTTTTCAGGCTGGTCTAAGTCCTCAGAGTATCTCTGTACCAAAGCCTCAGGAATGCCACAGCGACCATGCTGAATGTTCCCAGCCAGCCAAGAAGGTGAAAGAAGTGCATCAGTACAGATTAATCAATGCAAACAAAGGAGCGTGGGATGGGAAAAAAAAGGATTTTTTCTTCAGATTCATAAAAACAACTTTATTTAGCTATAAACGATATCAGTAGAATGGTGTAAAAATAGCAGCATACATCTTTCATAAGCTTTAAGATCAGTTCCAGCCTCCATGAAATCAACAGCAAAACTGCCATTACACTTAACTTGAACTGGGATGCCCCCAAAAGCCACGTTTTTAGATTTCAAGCTACTGAGCAGTAACTCATTTTTATGATGATATCTGGATAATTTTCTGAGGTTTGGTTCAACCTGTTAACTGATGTCATCCTTTGACTAAATGTTTCCTGATTCTTTTGGTGGCTGCATGACAGAGATGCCCAATCTCCAACAGCAGTAACAGGGCAAGAAATTCCAGAGACAGACTACTGACAGCAAGTCTACATTGAAGAACATCTCTTAAATTCTCATTTACTCTATTCACATCTCCTAATTAAGTTATTCTTCACATGAGGACACTTTCCTCAGTTTATGTTAACGGTATGTTGTTTGATTTATAAACAAGCTGTTGCTATATATACATTTCCTACCCGGGTTAGATATAGGCAAACTAATACTTCTTCCTATTCACTATGCCACAGCAGTTAGACCACCTGTCCAGCTGTAGTGCAGAACTCTCCCTGGCAGCTCCAAGATGACCTACTCAGGGGCACCACCTAACAGCAGAAGACTTGTGAATCAATCAGTAACTTTATTCTGAATTGTCATGTTTCCTAGGCACCAAAAACTACAGGCTTTTACAAGCTTAGTAATATTCTCCCTTGTGGCATGTGATATGTGGCATGTGATATGTGACATGTCAAAATTTGGCTGAATTTTTGGAAGGGGTTAGAAGCATAAAATTAATGCAAGTCTGCTGCTGGCTCAATTCTGCTTTTGTAGGGTACATGAGAGGATGGTCCAGAAAAACAAGAAACGAATGAGCCTTATTTACTGACAAGGATACTTCTCCTGGGATATGGGAAATTGCTGTGTTCTGTTCTCCTTTCCAACACTGCCCATGCATTTTAGCCAGTGACTCTTCCAAGAAAATTGAAAAAGCAATCCTCGAAGGACTGGGAGTTAGAACTCCCTCCTTCCCAGAAGCATGTTCTCATCACTACGCTATCAACTCGTATTTTCTTGAAAACATAATATCTACACGACTTTCTTCTTCAGCTCCACTTGCTCCACTTCCCTACACTAGCAACAAGAGACGCTTTCATGCTCAGTGCCACCATGGTACTGAAAAGCTGAAGGCTCAAAGTATGCCTGGGATATCTCAGTCTCTCTACAGCACATCTAAATGGTTACTTTAGACATAAGGCCTGATAGTAAAGTTAGGCATAGTTATAGAATACCTTGTGTCTTAATGATTTATAGTTTATGCAGGCTGGTTACTCACAAAAATATGACAGATACGATAAATGAAAAATTAGCCCTTACAACACTGGTAGAAAACATTGAGGCAATGTGCTCCACTTACCTTGTCTGAGTATGGTTCTTCAGTAAGATCAATACCTTCAGACTGCAACTTGTTTTCTATTACCATTTCCAGATCCATTCCCCTGCTACAAGAGACTTTCCTTGCTGAAGCAGGCCCTAGCTTTATCATGTGCTGCTGAACACTTTTAGTCTCTGGTTGCTCCAACAGCCAGGGTGGCAGTGAGCTAGGAGGGGTGCTGGGCTCCTGTTCAGATGTCCTATGGACAGGTACTCCATGAAAATCAGTGGGAGTGGATGCACTGGTCTTTTTTACTGGCAAACACGGTGCTTCTTGACTTGAGTTGTTCCCACTGGGGGTCATGGGAGGATGATATAATCCATTAGTAAGGCGTTCTCGGCATTTTTTGGCAGGAACAGGTGGTGGCTGAGAGGGATTTTTTGGTTGCATTCTTGTCTCATTTGTGCCTTTTTGCTCAGCTTCCAGACTTCCCTTGAGGACCGGAGCATAGTCAGCCCGTGCAAGGTCATGAAAGCCCTTACTCTGTATTTCCAGAGGTGTCCTTGTTGCAGAATGTGTCACCAAGGCAGCCTGAGCTTCACAGTGTTTCACGGGGAGCGGAAAAGGTTTCCCAACTGCACTCTCCATTACAGAGCACTCCAACTCCTTACCTCTACCCTTCTGAGAACGAGTAGCTGCTTTACCCTGCTTAGGCATCAAGTTATCGACCATACAACTGCCCCCACACGACTGAGGTGGCAGGGCAGATCCAGTTGCCTTTTTTGCTGTATCCAGTGAATCCTGAGCAAAATAATCTTTCTTGCTACTGTCCTGTAGATTAGTATTGGAATCTCCTTGGAGATCATCCAGGGATTGAGATCTTGGCCATACATCCACACTCTGGGGGCCATCCAGAGTTTCATAGCTCCGACAGACAGCAACTGGTAAACTTCTACGGTTCTTCTTCAGACCCATAACAGCTGGGGGTTTAACAGAGCTCTTCAGAGCACGATGCGCACAGCTCAACCGGCTTTCTTTTTCTCCTTGACGTAGAGTTTCTACTGACTTGGTCAGTGGGAGTGTAGGATAATTTGATAGCTGGTGTCTGCTGAAGTCTTTAAAGCTATGCTCACTTGATGATTTTGAGGGCACAAGGCAGGTTCTTCGGGTCTTACCTAGAAGCAAATAGATCACAATCCATCATTAAAAAAATCTACTATGTACTAATAGTGGATCAATTCTAAAAAACTCTGAAACACAATGATTCACTGGCTTTTGTTAACTCTGAACGTATGAGAACTCAGTACCATTTTAAGCATATGGATTTCTGAGCTTTAGATTTACTAATGAAGAACTGATAATTACCATCAAGTAAGGAAAACGTATTTAAAATAATTACTATCCCTTCCATTCTTTCAATGAAAAATTATCCTGTAGCTAGACCTGACATCCTATACTTGATATATCAACAAGACTGACCCCATGCAGAAATAACTCCATTGATCTATCGTTCTTCTCCGCTTTTCTAATTCATTTAGGATGGTGATAATTACGTTTATTGCCCAATTAAGTTTACTAGATTGCTCAGGAATGCTTTAAAAAAAAAAAACAGATCACATTTATTTATTTTAATTACATAGCTTGCCAGCAGTGTTATTTCACCTTTTAAGTAAACAACAAACTATTTTCAGTTGCAAATCAGAAGGCAATAAGGTGTTGGGAATACTGGTGTTGCACCAATCCCTTGGTGAAGTTACTTTTAGCCACAAAAGTTTTATGGAAAAAAATTAATATATATATTTTTACTATTTACTATATATATATTTTTTTACTATGAAACAGAGAATGGTTACAAAAGAAGGAGTGACTAATCTTAGCTTTGTTCTCATGTCACATGCCTTCTCAGAATGGAAGGTCTCAGAAGCGTGATGTGTTATTATATCATTGAAGATGAGATGACTTGAACCAATACAAACCACATGTCCTTTGTAAGCTTTACTTCATATTTTTTTATGAGATATGCACCATCACTTTTAAACAGTGATTCTATCAAATCTGCTTGATAGAAAAATTCAGATCTCATTACTGTATTCATGAGTATGAAATCCAAGGTCATTTCTCCAATGCCGCATAAATATATATCTTTCACAAGAAGTAAATTTGTCTCAAAGCAGACAGCCCCTCAGAATGACAGCACATCCTGAGTAATTATTTTCTTCTAGTGACAAGGACACTTTTCCTCACCTACAGTAAACTTTCTAAAATCATGACAGATAGATAAAGCTTGGAACTTCTTTTTCCAGAATCTGTGTGGTGGAAGCTTAGTCTAAATGCTATCAAAATCCCATAATGGCAACTAATGGGTCATTTACTTCTTTAGATCTGAGAACTTTTGCTAGCTTAATTCAAATTAAATTAATCTTGTGTACTTTTGAGCAACGTATGCTTTCCTTTCATGCAGTTTGCCTCCAAAATTTCATCCCAAAAGCAGCTTAATGCTTTGTTTTTGAATACGAATGCTAACATACATAAATCTTACTTAAGAATATCCTATCTCCAAAACTCCTTTTATAAAAAGAAAGCACCTGGTTAACCTAAAAAGGGAAAAAACTTGCTTTCTCTTCTTCTCTGCTCAAAGAGTTTAAAACCAAAGCATTCAGAAAACTAGAAGTAACCTCACCTTCCTTTACTAAAGAGAAATAAGGAAATGTTCCCTCTCAAAAGGGAGCTGGCCACATTTGCTGGTATGCCAGCAAAGTCATTCTATGTAAAACCAGTGTGCGTCGACTGTGGTGAACACAAGCTTACAAGAACTCCTCTCTCAGAAGCTGTACAGATCATAGTTCAACTGAAGCTAAATATCATCATTTCCCCCAAATGCTAATAAAGACATATTACACATTGAGTTGGTTCTTCTACTACTACCTTGTGTACAGGTAACTTAGAGAAGTAGTAGAAAGGCTTATCTATCTGCATGAGATCGCTGCCTTCTGAGAGTAAATTACAACCACATTAAAAAGACATATTTAAGAAACATTACTTCGTAACATTAGCGTCCCAGATATAAATGTCAATATGTAGTGAGTATGGAAAGGAGTGTTTCCTCCATTACTCATATTTTCTATTACAAGCCTAACTTTTGCAGCAATTCATAGAATCACAGAGCAGAGGTTCAGAATGTAATTCTGCATATGTAGATTTAAGTCATGTGCAACAGCAGTAGGACCACTGTGATTTCTCTTTTTCTAGCTATTCCTTCCTCCCTCCTGACAGGCAGGCGTAATTTCATCAAGTTCCTAAGAAATTAAGAAAGGAAGGTAACCAAACAGACTTTTAATTATATTTTTAAGTTGTTTTCATAAGGTGGCAATGTATATTAACAAATGTCAAATGTAACATTCCCTTCATATCTTGAAAAACAAACAAAACCCCAAACTACAACAGTTAAAGTGTATAGCTATTGAAGTTTTAAACACATTTTTAATATCAACATTTTGGCCAGTAATTCATTCTTATGATTCCCTGATACTGTCAAACAGTCTAATGCCATTCACAGTGCTGTCAGCCACAGGAGAATCTCTAACTTAAATATGTGCAGAAGGGCATAGGAGTCTGGGTGAAAACTAAAATAATAACAGTGGTCCTTCCCAAAATTAATGAAAAGTTTGTATAGTTTTGAGGTTCAGATCGAGCTACAAGTATACTTCACCCTTTTGTGCAGCACTATGCTGCAGTTTTTGTTAGATAAAGCGCCTCACTAATAGCTCACACTGTTAGAATATAGAGAACAAACCTTTCAATTCTCTGTCATCATCTGTCTCAGAAGAAAGGAAATAATCTTTGAGAGTATTTCCAGAGGTACCAGAGCTACAGAAACAATGTTTCAGTGTTTTCTTCAGTACATTTTCGGTGCAGAAGATCACCCTCAGGGAATTAAGTACACAAAACCACATACAGCATACCTTCAATGGCCTGTATATAGCCCAGATTTTATTAACTTCTTTTTGCCCTATATTTCCATGTAAATTTCAAACAGCTCTACTGACACAATGAGGATGATGGTGCCAGAAACAATCCCAGCCTCAGAGCTTTTCTAATTAATACAAACTAGTAGAAAAGCACATTGTATTAGGCCACCTTTTCTGTTGTTTCCTTTTCTGATTAATTAACACTGAACGCTTAAGTGCTTTGGATGTCCAGTTGGCACTATGGCAATCTGGCTTCAGTTCCTGAATAAATCCTACCTGATAAAGTCATGGTTTGTCTGCCTCTTCAGCTCCCTGTATATGAAATTGCTATTGTCTTTAAACCCCTTCCCTCCTTACAAAACTATGCACCACAACAGGAGAAGGTTCAAAGAGCATGCATGACCAGAGATATGTTATATAATGAATAATTAACAGGATTTAGACTAGAAAATAGATGACTTCAGGATCATGAGGTCTATACACAGACACTGTTAGGTATGGAGGCTCTAAGGAAGACCAGGGATTTTCATAAAAAACAGATTAAGGAAAATGGAACACAGTGAACTGTACAAAATTCAGGGAGTCCTTCAGTTCCTAAATGATTAATTCTCAAAAAGTACCTTAGGAAGCCTGAGATATCACTTACACTGTCCTCCTTGATACCCGTTTTTGGCTGATTGCTCAAAGAAGCAGATTTCTGATAAGATTTCCAAATGTGTCTTGGACAGACAACACTTGTATGTATGAGAAGCCCAATAACTGCACCATAGCACAATCTAAAGGAGAGCTCTCTATATGCCTCTTTTTGAACTGAAAACCGATCTAAATAGACTGATGATATGATCCTGCATAGTTGCCTTCTGCTCTTATTTTCTTCCTATCTAGAACTGAATAGGTCACAAAAACTATGTTCCTTGCTCTCTGCAAATTGGAATAAAATCACAATATTGCCCTAAGTATTTCTGCAAAGAGGTCCAGAGAAGCACCTAGATCAATTATACTTGTACCACTGCCAGCAAACCAGTATATGGCAAACCATTTTTAATCCATACACTAAGGTGAGATGAATGACTAAACTGATGCCAAAAGGTACAACATCAGCCCAGAACAGGGCACTACTCACTAAAACACTATGTAAAATAATTCTCCAGGAAATGTGAAGATCAATTTCTTCTCAGAATGCATTTCATTTTCTTCTTTATGAAAAGCACTTTATTATTGCCAGTCTACACATTACAATGTTTATCTTAGACAAATTATTATCCTTGTTTTAATAGATGAGCATCCAACTTATTTTGAAAACAACATGCATGTAAGCATTTATGGTCTATGAGCTTTGCAAAGAAGGTGGGAGCACATGCCAGATCAACCATCCCTGACAAAGTATCTGAATGAATCCCATACTGAATATTCTTTTCATCATGTTTTTCAAAACAATTGCTAAATACATTTTTGAGCAAAACCAATACAGAAAGCCACAGATGAAAAGCAATATAAAAGCCATTAGTAGCATTTCACACTCTGCAAAACTCAGATAGAAATTATAGGTTAAATGTAGGAGTAAGTATCTAAGCAGAAAGGCAGTAACAACTGCTTTCTAAAGATTTTATTATATTGTTAAAATAAGGAAAATGTACAGACAGCAATTTAATGTCAGTGCTGTAGCTACCATTATGATGGCATCTAGAGATAAAAAGGAAAGAAAATTGTCACATATGCCATATATGTAGCTATGATTACATTTCAGTTTGCCTACTGCATGAGAATTCATGTTAAAAAAAATTCTCTCTGCTTTCAGGAATTTAGTACATTGCTAATTTCAGGCACACAGCTTCAAAGCAAATTGCAATTTTCTTCAACAAACAATTACCTCTGAGTGGCAGACTGACAGAAAATGCCTATGGTAAATGAAAGATCTTTAGCTCTTATTTTAAATGTGAGAAATGGCTACCGAAGGGAGCACACAGTGTCTCTGTTTATTTTGTTCTTGATTTCTTTTTTATATTTGTTGTTCACGTTAGTGATGAAACCAGGCTGTCTCAGGCCAAACCAATGCCCAAAAGCTTGGATTGATAATGCCAAACACCAAGTGTAATACAAACTAATTTCATCCCTTTTAATATTTCATCCTTAGTCAAGTATCTGTATCTGTATCTGCCACTCCTCAAGTAAACACAATAATCACAGAAAGGAATCTCTATTATCAACTGTCTCAGTAATTTTCAGTGCATCACCTTCCAAGGATGAAAGACAAGGTAAGTTAAATTGACAGCATAAGAAGTTCTTCCTTTTATTGTCGTTCATTTTCTCACCAACTTTTCAATTATTTAACTTGCTAATCACTCATTCATACACTAAAAAGTCCTAAATTTCTGCAGCAGAGTAAAAATAAAAATCTATCTAATCTAGACAGATGCAGAGTAGATAATAAAAATCATAATAATAAACAGCCTAAACCACAGCACGTTTCTTATGAACTGCTTTTGTATAGGTTTAGAAGAAATTCTCCTAAGCATAGTGTAGCTCAAAGACCTTTCCACTGCCAGTGGTCCCTTAGCAAGGCTAAGCTGAGCAAGCCTTGCGAGGCATGGCTGCACGAGACTCCGGTAAAGAGTGGAGAAGTCAGAAATGGCAGAGAGATTATCTCTTGTTTTAAGATCCCCCAAAATAGAAAATGATTTGTGAAATGTGATTTGTTATCTACCAGTGCAAATAAATACATTAGAAACGACAGAAATGAAAACCAATGGCCCCAACAAAGAGGGAAAGAAGCAGCCAGAGTAAGGAAGAAACTCAAGCATGAAGTCATAAGCTAGGAACAGGAGCAAAAAGTATAAGAATTTATCTACTGAAAACAGCCTACGAGGATTGTAAGGCTTGCTGCTGTCATTAATACCATTCTCCAGGTTTTCACTGCTTTCATAGCATCCAGAATCCCGAGGAGAGCATCCAGCTAGGCCTTGACCTTCAATGAGAAGTTTCTCCTGAGATCCTGACTGGTCGCTGTTACCTAGAGGAAATGAGAATGCGGTGAAAATAGAGGCAAACAGAGACTTCAGCTGAACTTATCATCCTTCTGTTTCTAATATTATTTTCACTGTTAGAACAACTATAATAGATCAGATTATAAGAAAAGAGTGAGCATTAGCAACAGCCATTACAAAGGGATAAACACTGTCTCAGGCATTCATCCCAAACAGTACAGCCTCTGCTTAAGTTTCAGAGGGCAGTGCTGCACACAAGGAATGAAAGCAATAACAGCTGTGTGTGCCCCTCAGCTGCTCTAAGTCCTACAACTTAAAACCACCAAAATCCATTTAAAATGAACAAAGAATTGCAGGGATTGGAAGAGACTTCTGGAGATCACCTAGTCCAATCCCCAGCTAAAGCAGGTTCCCTATAGTAGGCTGCATAGGAAAGTGTCCAGGTGGATTCAGAATACCTCCAGAGAAGGAGACTCCAAAATCTCTCTGGACAGCCTGTTCCAGTGCTCTGTCACTCTCAAATAAGTTTTTCTTTATGGTCCTATGGAACTTCCTACGTTCCAGTTTGTGCCCACTGGTCTTTGTTTTGGCTCTGGGCACTGCTGAAAAAAGCACGGCCCTGTACATTTGATTCCCACCCTTTAGATATTTAATAAGTATTGATAAGATCCCCTCTCAGTCTTCTTCTGTCCAAGCTGAACAGACCCAGAGCTCTAAGCTCTTCCTCATAACGGAGATGCTTTAGGCCCCTTATCATCTTTGTGGCCCTGTGCTGGACTCTCCCTAGAATTTTCCCATCTTTCTTGGACTGAGGAGCCCAGAACTGAACTGAGGCCAGTACTCCAGATGTAGCCTCATCAGGGCAGAGTAAAGGGGGAAGATAGCCTCCCACAACCCACTGGCCATGCTCTTTTTAATGCACCTCAACTGCAATGCACCCTATGGCATCAAACTTTCTTCAAAACAAAAGCAAAAAGTATGATGGAGAATGAAATAAAGTAAATAAATAAATAAATAAATAAAATCCTAACCCTGACCTATTTTGCTGAAGGAACCAAGAGGAAAGATCAGGAATAGGTCTGGCAAAGTTACATAATGTCCCCTAAGGTATGTGGAAGGGACAAAGGAAAGACTGGTTGTAAAACAGTGGTTGTACTCTAGTGTGATCCAGTCCAGGCTGTATAGACTGGATTCTGGGAATTTATCGACTGCATTCAGTTGGAAACCATGTTTTGCAAAGGGACTAAATCTGGAGTTGAAGATACAAACTTTACAATGCAAGGATTCTGTTTATGTTACATTCTCTGCCCCACCCTGTCCCGAAAAAAAATAAATAATAAAAAATCATTATTTTGATTTCTATTCTAAGCAAAGGAAAGGTAATTATGGAGTAGAAATAAGTGTTTCTGCTCCTCCCAGGTTCCAGCAGTCAGGCTTTCACTCTTTCTGCTCATCGACTTGGAGTTGGAATTCATACTTTCCAGCCACCACATCAGATAGTTCAAGTTTTCAAAACAAAATTGAATGTCCCTAAAAAAATGATTACTTCTGAGAAGTGAACATTTTAAATAAATCTGAAAATGTTAAAAAGAAACTCATATTAGGTGGCAAAAAGCCACTTTGATTCTAATGAAAAGAATCCAACTCCGCAGTTGCTGTTTTACTAGTGTGTGGCAAAAGGCACAGAAAGTCCAGATGTCTCTCTGTCAAACAAACAAACTACATGTCTGCAACAGTTTGGGCCACAAAGCACTATCCAGAGACAGTGACCACTAAGCTCTTTATAACAGAATTAAGTATTTCCCACTTAATAAGCAACTGTTTAAATTGTTGCTATGGCAGTTTCAGCTAAAACAGAGGATTTTGCACAGAAGCAGTGGAGAAAGTACTTCCAGAATTCATTTCACTGATTCTGATTTCTGGGATACTACACTTCTGCCAGTATTTAGGGATGGAGGGGAAATTCAGTATATCTTAGCTTGCTTCAACTAGGTACTGAATGCACTTGCATTTCTGTCTCAAGCAAGACTTGCTTTTCAAATAAATGATTCTACTCTACCACGACTCTTCGCTACGACATAGACAGTAACCTGCTTCCTCCTGTGCAGGGATGATCTTACCCAGTTTAACTGTCAAGGCTTACTCTGCTTTCCATTACCTTTACAACTTGCCTGAGACCATCTGCACTACAGGCAGAGTTGCACTGCTGCATATTAAACAGTTGGGTCACTGCCTTTCACACTTTGCACCCGACCAATCTTTTCTCCATTTGAAAATCGCTGTATTGTTGCATGTGCAACTTAAGGCTACCTGTGTAATCTTGCAAATCAGATAGGACAAGAATTATATGCATGTGCAGATAAAACAAGTCAAAGTTTAAATCACATTATACTTCTCTGCAGAATTCTAGGCTTTGATGTTTTTCCCACCCTTGACAACCTTAATCTCTTCTCTCTAGCTGGAAGTCTCTTCTTCACTATTTGCCTTGCCTCAGCTTCCTACTTACAGTAAGTTACGTCAAGATTTATTCTTGAACATCAGTATTCTAATATATAGGTGATATAATCTGACATCATTTGAATAATTTGGGTATGCAAGGCTTACATAAACAAAGAATTCTGGCAGAACAAATACAAGTCTTAAGTCATTCCTCAAAAATCTAAACGTTGTTACCCAGGAAGACCCTGGAAATAACTAGATTAGAATAAAAATGTCAAAATCTGGAACCAGTTCTCTGCTGTAGGGGTTTCTAAGCTGGTAGAGCTCGAGTGAAACTGAAAACCTCAAACATCCCACGTACTATCATATTCCTGTAGATGTTCCACGGCTGTGAGGAGAACAGCTCTGTGCTCAGGATCTCGGATGTTCAGTTCATCCAAATCCTCTTCTTCTAAAAGCTTAAAGGTATCCAGATCTTCATAACCATTGAACAGAAAAGTGGGCATGTGCTCCTGTATAAGATGAAAAAGGTAAAACAGAAAAATGAGCTATTAGGCAACATTCAACTTACTTCGGCAATAAAAGTATTAGGGGAGATTTTCACAATCAGCAAAAATTAAAAAAATAATAATAATAATTTAAAAAAATTCAGTAATTTCACAAATGGAAAATACTGTGTAACAGCAAAATTATAGGATTACAGCATGTATAAAAACTGCTCAAAGTTCAGGAAGTAGGTGTGCCAGACTAGAATGCTGCACATGTTTTTGTATTTGGAATGTATTTTACTGTCTGGCCTGGGCAGCGCACTACTCCGATGCACAAGATAGCACAGTTCTGTACAAGCACACTACAACACATTAACCTAAGCCACATTCATTTATCTCCATCTGCCACCCGAACAAGAGCAGGAAAATAACCTGCTCTTTAACAGGGTAACTGCAGTTCTGCTTTTGGAGAGTGTTAGCTTTTAGCCATACTACATATGGACTTACAACTACAGTGTGCTCTCTGGGCACATACAACCTGTGGACATCTTACGAGCCAGCAGCACTTCATCAAGCCTGATGGGAGTTCTGCTTGGCCTTAGCTATTTTCATTTTGTAGCTAAGACCTAACTCTGTTAAGTAGGGTCACGTTCACATTATGAATCTGATGAACAACTTCAAAACTAACAAACCCAAAAGTGTGGTCTTCATCCCACAAGCAAAACTGAAGGGTAAACAGAGAGAAAATGCAGACCTTTAAGTTGATGCGATCCAAGAGATCCTCAACTGACTTGGGTTGAGGTGGCCTGCTTTTTCGGCGTCTCCTGGTGGGCCGCTTCGGTTTCTCTTCCTCTTCATTTAACACATCCACATAGATAAATTTGAAAGTGCCAACTTTGTTGTTCAGTAGGCCCATCCAAGTGCCCATGGGGGGTTTACTGATGATATCAATGATATCACCTTTCTGCAGACCAAAAATGCAAGAAAGTCAATGAGGCATGTTCTGTGATGAATATTTAGGCAAACTCACCACTTTCCCTTAGTTTTTAATGTACACAGAATGGACAAAGCACAGTACACAGCAGAGAAAAAATTCTTCAGTTTTCAAAAGCTTAATCAGAACTTTTGCAAGGATATCCCACTTACACTCTATCTACAAAGGGAACAGTGACAAAAGGGAATTAGGTAACATGACTAGGGTCACAGAGCAAGTCAACAGTAGAAC
>JAOWBP010001760.1:40100815-40132972 GCA_028571105.1 Tragopan temminckii | reverse complement strand
GAGTCTTGCACCTAGGGAGGAATAACCGCACGCATCAGTATAGGTTAGGGGATGACCTACTGGAAAGGAGATCTGTGGAAAAGGACCTGGGGGTCGTGGTGGATAACAGGTTGGCCACGAGACAGCAGTGTGGCCAGATGGCCAAGAAGGCCAATGGTATCATGAGGTGCATTAAAAAGAGCGTGGCCAGCAGGTTGAGGGAGGTGATTCTCCTCCTCGACTCTGCCCTGGTGAGGCTACATTTACAATACTATCTGCAGTTTGGGCTCCCAAGTTCAGAAACATGAGGGATCTCCTAGAAGGAGTCCAGTGGAGGGCCACAAAGAACATTAAAAGCCTGGAGCATCTCCCATTTGAGGAAAGGCTGAGTCACCTGGGCCTGCTCAGCCTGGAGTAAAGAAGACTGAGCAGGGATGTGATAAATGTTTATAAATATCTAAAGGGAGGTGGAAGGCAAATGGATGAGGCCAGGCTCTTCTCAGTGGTGTGTAGCGAGGACAAGGAGTAATGGCCTAGAACTTGTACATAGGAAGTTCTGTGCTAACATATGGAAGAGTTTCTTTACGGTAGGAGTAACAGAGCACTGGAACAGATTGCCCAGAGAGGTTGTGGAATCTCCACAGAAGGACATATTCAAGACCCATCTGGACGCCTTGCTGTGCAACCTATTGTAGGGTACCTGCTTTATCAGGGCATTGGATTCGATGATCTTGAGGTCCCTTCCAACCCCTGTGATTCTGTGAAGTGCCTTGTAGGGTAAGAACTTGGTAAAAAGAGTGAAAAAACAATCCCTGCTTATCCATAAGCATTGTGTCCCAGTGATTCAGTAAGCCCTAATTCCAGATTAGGTATTTACAATCACAGCGCTAGTGGTATATGGCAGCTCTGCTACTTCTCAGTGAAAGTATACTGTATCTGCAGTGGCACAATCACTTGAGTGACTCAGTTTTCGCTGAATGCGCAGAAGCACTTTATCATAATCATCCTGCATGAAAAAGAAAATCAGCACTATGATATCATTTTCCTTCTAAGAGGAGAAGGCAACCAAACTCAATACAGCTGCATTTCCACAGCCAAAACCAGACTGTGTAACAGATGAGTTTCTACTAAAGCTTTGGTAGCACCAAAGACCAGCCACTTAGGGGGCTCAGAGGGAATCCAGCTTTTGCCTTGCAATCCAAAAGGTCAAATTTTTGGCTCTTTTTCTATCCAAAGAACAACCAGATGCACAGCACTCAACTGGTCTTGTCAAAAGGGCAATCCAGGAAAATAAGAGCATGGCAGTTACAGTTTATTTGTATGGCTTCAACTCTGAGCTCTGAGAAGGGGTTTTGAGATAGTTGTATCTCTGTTATAAGTATTCTCTTAGGAGTTAGATGTGAGACAATCAGGAGGCATAGAATCAGCAACTTGTGAACTGTAAATTCTTAGGGCCTGAACTACTCAAGACAATAACTTTAAAGACACTTTAAATCTCAGCTTAAGACACTCTAAGCATAAGATGAGAATTACAAAGGATTACTCAGTTAGTCTTGTGAATGTGTACTTGGGAAGACTCACCACCCGAAAACCACCAGTCTTCTTCTACACTTTGACAGAAAGAAGCAAACTTGATAAAGCGTCACTTAATAAACAATTAGATCACTTAGTTCTACTAACATGAACATTCTTCTTGCTCCATTCACTACTTATCAACATACACTTTATCTACTTTTCAAGAGGTTTTTTTTTCCTGGCTTTACACCGAGTGTTGTACCCATCACAGCTACTGAAACTCAAAGCCAGCTTCATCTAGGCCTCACACACATTAAAAAAAGTGCCATAATTTGAGATCAACAACAAGTAATAAGGTCACTTTTTAAAGCACAACATGTTTAGCTGTGAGTAATGTCCTGCAAAGAGTCCTTTCTGACTAATCCTATAGCGTATGGTAATCTCAACAATGAAGAAAGGACATCTGCAACTACTCTGAGCAAACTCATCTGTCAAACCAGCCAAAGCTCCTCCTACAGCAGCCTCACGAGATCAAAACATCTGCTGGTTAAAAGCTTCTGAGTATATGTACCACATTAAGGACTCTTATTCTTTCATTACGGACCTTCCCATACATTTAACATCATCTTCTGCCTTCAGTTCCAGTAACGACCCTGGAAATTATGTATCAAACAAAAGGTCTGTGGATGAGGAAAGGGATATTCAATGGAATGGCCATGCAATCCAAAGTACTATATTTCTGGGAAAAAAAGAAAAACTGATGCTATTTGAAAATTCCATGCATGTCCAGGTCACTGAAACAAGTATAATAAATGACAAAAATGAATGGCAAGGCAAGACAGAGTGACCAATTCCACTGAATACATAGGCATTGCAATTTCCCTGAGGTTGCAGCAAACAAACATTGTTTCTAAGAAGGAGTGGCATTAGCTGAAGTTTGTTTCAGGAAGAAGTGCAGTGAAAAAGCTTGTAAGAGCAGTGTGTTTCCACCATTTATTTCATTTAAATGAGGCTGGAGAAGCAGTTAACAGGGGAGTTCCTCAACAACAACAAAATTATCCATTTCTTCTCTGATTGTATCTCTGTGAATAAGCAAAAGTCATTCCAGCTGGTTTTCATAATGAAATGACTGTAGTTAAGACTACTTTCTAGAAGAACTGAAAAGCTTGTTGCTGGTGTCTGTATTTACAAAGACAGCCTTAGAAAGCATTTTTAAATAGTGCAGCATCTCTAGCCCATATAGGTATTCTTTTTTGCCTGAGATACCACCTACTTACTGTTCAGCCCTCTGAAGGACAAATCAGGCTTCTTTTATCATTGTACTATCCTTAAGAGAAAGTCATGTCTTCTGAGTATGTCCAGGAAAATAAACACTACCATGTCAGTGGCAGGGAAAGTAGTTACATTAGAAGAAATACTGAAGTAGCCAATTAATGGCACTGGGTAGGAAAAAAATCCTTGATTTCAGGTCCATAGAGCAAAAAATGTACCACAAGGATTTTGGTCAACTCCCACACAATTCAGAAGAACAAAGCTGTGACTCTTACATTGAGAATACCTCACACCTGAAGAAATGAAGTAGGCCTCTCTAAATAAAATCTGTAACTCAAGAGGAAAAGCTTTTTTTCTAATGTAATCTTCACTGGAATATCTTGCTTAATGTTATGAGTGAACTGCTGTTTCCACCCACTGAAGTAGGGAATATATCTACACTGTCAACAAAAAAAGAGACTTAGCTGTTTCACCTTCGGAAATCTGGCTGGCCTCAAAGGCAAGTTCCCAGGAAACTCAACATCATGGTGAAGGGAATTGTCAAAGCTAAGTATATAGTCCGGAAGAGCCTTTGGGTCTCTCTGGAGTGCTCAAATCATTTAATTTCCCACTTCTTTTTTTTTGCCTCCTTTTGATCCTTTTCCACACTGCTCTGACAGAAGAAAACACCTTCACCTCATGCGAAAAAGGAGTGGCAGCAGCCAGGAAAAGAGCAAAAGGAACTCTTCTGATGTGGTGAGCAGCAACCAGGAGGGTAGTGTCTAGATAATACAAAACTCCCTGTCCTTCTGCACCTGTGTGTTGATAGAAACTACAGAGCTGGGTGGGAATTCTGACGAGATGTGAGCCGAATGGGAAAGAGCCAATATGAGGCAGTGACAGACAGCCGGAGAGAAATTGAGCACAACTAACTAAGCACGCCTCAATCCTTTGAAAATTTTGTAACTCTCTCAGTATGCCTTTAAAAGAATGCTGACTTCCAAAGCATTGTTAAAAAAAAAAAAAAGTTTTTATAATGTCTCAAAGCTTTTCATCAGTGATCTCAATTTACGTTCTACAGGAATTTTAAAAAAACAGCATTTTGTCATGTTTGCTCTCTCTCACACACTTCACAAAACTCTTCTCTGATATGATTATATCAAACTCCTCATGGTAGAAGGTCATATTCTTTCCTTATAGTTGAATTCCAGTGCTTAAGCTTTTCTAAAGGCAAGGAAAGCAGGAGAAGCACTATGTTTTACTTTAAAGTATACAGTAGAAACAGAGTTGACTGCAACCTCACAGAAACTGGAAGACCACCTTCATGTAAACTCTTTGACTCACAGACTTCTGGTGGATTCTCAAGAGAACCCTTTTAGTACAACGATCCACTGTGGCAGCCCACTTCCTCTTGGCCTCCTCATCCTCCTCGAGCAGGCATCTCCTCAGGTCCTGCTTGTCAGCCTTGCTCAGGGTCCTGTCAGTAACGGGACGCACCAGCTGTGAGAGGTTGAGGTGACTGTATAGGCTTCTCTCCACCACATAGGTAATATTGAACTCGCTGACAGAAGTGCGCCCTCGAAGCCTTCTGTTTGGGAAGCCACAACCTCCACCCCCTTTTGCTTTGTGCCGCAGTAATTGTAGGTCACAAGTTGTGGTGGATGCTCCTTTCCTAGCAGGGCGCTGGCAAAGAAAAGCTCTGGAACAGGAATAGTTAGTATCCATTTTCTTCAATCGGATCTGCTTCCTTACACTCTGAATCTCTTCCAGGGACACCAGAAGATGGTGCTTGTGCCTGTTGCTGTCATAAAAGCAAATGCTTTCTGTACTTACCCCATGGCTCAGCGAGCCGAGGCTCTTCTTCATCTCCCCATCGGTCAAGGAGCGGCAAACTTTCTGGGTCTTCTCATCTTCTGGATAAGAAAAAAATGTCCCAAGTTTCTTGGGAGGCTTGATAAGGCCACGGCTATCAGTTTTGCTGAAGGTCTTCACCAGTTTCCGGCTAGCTCCCCATGTATCAAGACTGCTAGATGAGGGAGAAGTAGTAAGCGAGTCCGAGTCATCCTCTGTCTGCTTCTCGCAGGAACCATCGAAGTAGAATTGCTTCTTGTGAACTCCAGAGTAAAGTGCTGATCTGTCATCCAGTATAGCAGAGTTGTCAAGCGACTGCTCTTCTACGCCTGCAGGGGACAAAAGCAAGACAATACACATCATAGTTCATAATTCCCTGAGACGTTTCTCCATAAAATCTCATTTTTTTCAACTAAGATATCAACAACCATCCACTTAAAATTGCAGGAAAAATTTTCCCAGTACAAGAAGCTCAGAAAGTATTTGCAGCTGGGTAAATCTGAAGGAGCAACGTCCATTTGTGAAGTGAGAGTTCTGAGATGAGATAGCAATATGTAGACTACGATATCCTATAAGTAAAACAATTGTCATTTTAAGTTTTTCTCATTCATCTGCTGCTAAATGAGACCTCAAATGGTCTCAAAAATCCTGAAACACTGGAACCAGGACATGTTTCTTAAGTTTTTCTTCTGATACTTGCATAAGATGCTTTCTTAAAAATCAGCTTTAATGAAATTACAATAGGTGGGAAGTATATCTTGGTATTAACAAAAAACAAACACAAGCATCGTTCATTTAGGTTCAGTTTTCCAATACTCAATGCTTTTTCTGCAAAAATCAGTATCTGTCCCAGAAAGTTGCAGAGCTGAGCTTTGGGCTGAAATGAAAAGATTTGGGATTTTGATAGGGGAAAAGTAATCAATTTTAATTAAACAGAATTTACAGATATAAAGTAAAAAAGAAAGTAGGTCAAGATTGTGGTTGTAAGGGAAGAAAACTTGCTGAAACACAAGTACTGGATATGGGAAAACATCCAGGATTCCTTTCTCAAATAGAGTGAATGGAGAAAATTACCTGAAAATGTGATTCCTTATTTAAGAAACATTTTTCGCTAGTGTTCTCTGTTGTGCAAAATGTAGGGGCAGATATTCAGTGCAGTAATAAGAAAAGAATCGAACAAGAGTACACATCTTGCTCAGTCCTGCTTGATAAATGTTACTGCATTTGTGGATATATAACAGAAACACACACAGAAATAGTAAATTTCCAGTATAATCCAACTTTGCCTTCCTCTTTGATGGCTTCTACAGTTCTAAAGCAGAGCCAAGTCTGAACCATTTCTAAAATGCCTATGAGTTACTAAACTCAATAATTCAATAATAGGGGGAAGAATTTAAGACAGAAGAACATTATTTTCCTTGTATAAACTTCCTGCCTCATCTTCAGTTGTCTCATTGCGAAAAACATGTTTGTTGCTTATTTGCAAAAGCTAAGACACTATTCTACCAACATAAAACTCAGTGTGACATTGAAGGAATAATGGATACATCTGACACAACTTCTGCTTGTGAGAATTTTCCTGGGTTAGGCCTGCAGATTGGAGTCTGACTTCAACACCACTTCCACTGGACTGTTCAATTTGTTCTTTTTCCTCCACTGATTCTCAATCTGAACAGAAAATTGACATTGTCTTGGGACTGAATATGTGCTGATAAACAATTTTAGTCCACTAAATAAATATGTTTTTGAACAGCTTGTAAAATATGCATTCTGTGTCAACACTGTAACAGATGTTATTTGGATTAAGTCCGTGACACAAAGCCATAATGACACAGATGTAGATGTGATTTGTTTTTAAATGTTATTTAAGAATGGTGCCCAAGAAATAGAACCTTCAGTTACTCAGCTTACTGAGAGAAGACTTAACACAAAACACACATGGATTCAGATATTGGCACATTCTAGTGACCCTCAGATCACCAAAACTTATATCTAGTGCAATAAATATTCTACTATTCCTCAACGGTAGAAACACGTGAGGAGGATCTCAGGCTAGGATGCCTTTCTTTAAAAGCAATGGAAATGTATATGGAATTTTGGTAAAGTTTTTCTCCTTTGAGAAGAAATTTCTGAGACAGATTATGAGTAATCTTTCTTCTGGGGTATTTCATGTCAGTTTTCAAACCGAACTTACTGTCATGCTTGGACAAAAGCTGTTGAACATCGACAAATTTACTGTAATAACAGTAAATGCTACCATATCAAATTTGATATCCAAATCTCAAAAATCTGGCCATCTAGGATTTCACATAACTTCATGCTTACATACTGATTTGAATAATAACAACAAACAGCTCAAGAACCAATTCGGTCAACCACAGGTAACCTGGAAGGGCAGATGGAAATCCCCAAATCTGACCACAGTATTATCTGTGATATGGCAGAATTCTCTGACATGTTCAAACAAGAATACAGACCTACATTACAAAATGTGAGGAGGGACAGTATTTGTAAAGCACTTTTAATATACTGTATGAAAACTTTTGTATGGCCAGACCTTACTAAAAAAAAAACAAAAAAAAGGACATCTATTTCTAATGTGTAACAGACTACTTACAGCGCCTTCTACTTACGCAGAAGCGATGTATAAGCAATCCATATTGTTATTTAACAATATTATTTTCTTGCTGTGGAGATTGCCAGGAGACAATGTACAAGAAAAAAAAGCTACAGTGCTAGCTAGATAAGATAAAATCTCTGAGTTACAGATGTATTATTCAGAAAAGCCTAGAGTTAAAAGAGAGAAGATGGACAGGAGATGGAGAAAGAAGGAAGCAGAGTAAGATTATTATCATTATTTTCAAGTTAATTCAGTTATTTGTCTGTGAGGAGTACAAGTGGAAAAACTCAGTGGAAAAAATTTGGAAAGATATGGGACACATAACTGAAAGGCTGAGGGAAAAAAAAGGAAATGAGATGAAACAGAATTGCAAGTGAAGCACTGTGAGAAAGGGAACTGAGAGCAAACCAGACAGTTAACAAGCTGAAGAGAAATCTGGTCAAACTGTAGGAAGGCACCTGCACGCCCAGTAACTTCTCAGCTGCCTGTTCCTGCAGCTGCTCCCACTCCTGGGGTCTCTGGCTGATTGCTCCCTGCAGCTTTTTCCCAAGGTAGGAAATGCATCTCTGGCATTCTTTCCTCGGAGCAGGGGGAAAAATGGCCCTGTCTTATCCAACTCTTCTCATAAAACATGCTTTTGTTTCTCAGACTTATGCCCTCTTCATCTCCCCTACGAAATGATAAAAGCTTCCTCAGACCAAGATAGCTGCCTGGTGCAGAGCCCTGAGGTGTTTGAGCCTTTCACTTCAGCTAGTTACATGACCATTATGCAAGGGAGAGGTCGGATAGATTATAAAACTGCCAACAGCTTCCTGCCACATATTCGAGAAGATGCATACATTCTCCTTAAATTCACTCAGAAGTAAATAAAATATGGCTCAGCTCACTACAAAGCTGAGGGGAATCATGGCGTATGACCCCGGGGGAAGAACACTAACATAGACAGGTACCCACAGTTCCAGTAAGGACTCAATTAAGGCTTTGCAGAGAGGCTACTCTGAGGCTCAGGCTTCTTTAGTCTGAGTGGTCACACACAGATACAGGTCATCCGGAGTTAATTTTGCAGCACGGCATTCCCAGGGGCTGAACTCTGTTTCCCATTTCCCCACCCTTCTCCTCCTCCTCCTCCACTCTCACTTCCACTCCCCCTCTTCCTTGGCAGCATGGCTCATTCAGGAGCCAAACTGCAAGCAGACTCCTCCTGAATGAGGAGTTAATGTTATGTGAGGCAGCAGCTATCCCATGAGAACATGCGATGTAGTTTCTGTACTTCTGCCACAGAACAATACCATGTAGTGCAATTGCTCTACCCACCAGCCACTCCCCTCCCCAAATTTGCTAAGTGCTTCACCTGTGTATCATCCCTACAGCTGTCACACAAGCCTGGGAGATGGGAGCAAAGCAGGGGTTGCTCTGCTTACCTCCCTGAAGTGCCTGCAGAGCAGCTGGCTGCAATCGTTTCTACTCTTGTTCCCTCTACAGTGTGGGGCATGCAACATAAACCAAGTTCTAATCTCTTAATGAAGGGCTCTCCAGTGCTCTGGAAATGCCAGGAGATCGGCAGTAACCACATCCTAGACAGTCACTTTCTTCCTTCTACTGTCTCAAAATGTAATTACTTGGGTAATGCATGCATCATAGACAAGCAGCCTTTCCCTGTGTCCCCTCAGAACACTTCCCACCCCCTTCTGTTCCCTCTCAACAGAAAAATGTATTCACATATACAAGTTTAGTCATATATGTGTTGATTTTACCTTCTGTACTGGGTTTTTTCATTTCTTCCACTCTTATGAGTTTCTTCCTGACTCTGCGAGTAGAATTTACCAGCTTGTGCAATCTCTTAAACTTCACCGACTCCTCTGTTTCATCATCGGATTGTTCTCTTGACTGGCAAAGAAACAAAGGGAATATTAATAAAGTAGTTATTCCACCGCTTGCTCCTTCAAGTCAAGTTAACCCAGTTCATCTGCTGCGCCGTGTCAATGCAGCTCTGTAACTGGTGTTATATTTTCAGCCCAGGTCGGAGAGAAACATTTAAATTACTGAGGGTTTTCTTTTTTTCTTTCTCTTTTTCTGAAAGCATGACATACCATTTTGATTTCTAAATCTGTGCAACGTAAGATTCTAGGCATTGAAATGCATTCCTGCCCTCGTCTTTCTTCCCGTGCATTGTGTAATAACTACTTCCACGTCCTCTCTCAGTACGTTTCAGGCAGGGCTCTTTCCCAGGGCTCTTCTTACCATACCAGTTACGCTCCTGTGGTTTGGGTCAGTCACTGCTCTGTCTGGCATCTCAGAACTTGCAGTTTAAACCTGGTTATAAACAGCTTCTCCAAACCAAAACTCTGTCATTGGCGACTTCTCTTTTTCTTCCCTCAGTCTTCCCAGAAAATCAAAGCCAGCAGCACAAGAAAGGGACGGGAAGGAAAAGGAAGGAGGAGACCTCATCTGCCTCGCTCAAGCTGCTGCAGTTACAAAAAACTCCTTTCCTCCTCCCTGCTCCCTGCAGTCCTCCTGAAGGCTCTCGAGGCTGGAATTAGGATGGACACAGCATTCCTCCAACACTGACCAAGGGAAAACTCTGACCTTTTCAGATATACAGTGCAGTCCATATTCCCCAGCATCCCATTTCGTTTTGCATCTGATCCAGTATGCTCAGTTCCAGCTGTTTTCCCTCAAGCATCAAACATTACAGAGACAAAAAAAAATTCTCCCTCTCCAGCAGCAGTGACACAACAAGCTGAAACAATCCACTCCTTGTGAACGAGAAGTCGGCTTCGATTTTTGAGCCAGATTCAGCGCTCGATGTGCTACTTCCTCTGTTTTAATCAGTTCAGAATGCGAGTGGCGGTGGGGGGAAGGGGAGAGGAGGCCAGCAGGATGCTCAGGCTCGGCCAGGATAGCCCTGGCACTGTGCACTGTAGATTCCTGCGTGCCGCAGGCTCCAGCTGGAGCGCGGTGCAGATTGCGTACCTCACTTTGTGTTCACCCATAGACCCAGCCAGTCCACTGCATTCCTAATGGCTGGCTCTAAAACCTTTATGTGACTTCCTGTCAGTGAAGCTATCTGGGTTTCCATGGCATCCTCATCCTTTTTCTCCTTCTCCTTAATTAAACTTTAAAAAAAGAAAAATCCCCAGCAGATGTGAGCCAAAAAAAGGGAAGGAAAAAAATAAAAAGGCCACTCTCTCCTCTTCCATTACAAGAATGTTGTCTTTGCTTATCCGAAGGCTGAATAAAAGACAACCCAAATATATAAAAATGCTCTCTGCTTTTCAACTGCACTTAAATATCTGGATGTGGTAATAACAGTGGATGCCACAGGACAGGCCACCAATTAGCACTTGTATACGCACGAGTACATTTTCAAAGGCTCAAATAGTGCCTGAAGGATTCAACACTGCTTTGAAAGTCTCCCTTGCAGGAATACATTTCACAGAACCAGCAGAACGATATCAGAGCAAACGCCAATCACTTTCTGCAAGGGCACTGCCAATTACAGATTTTCCACAAATTTCCTGATATTCCAAAACAAGAAAGAATACCAAATGGGCAACATATGGCGGTAGGAATTACCATTCTGCCATCCAAGAGCCGCAGGAATGCATTTATTATGGGTACAGACTGGATAGGTAATTAATAACTTTCCTTCTGGAGAAATAAGGCCATAGAGAGGAGTAACAGACTTGTTTTATATCAAGATAAATTAAGCAGCGAGATGAGCATTAATTCAGAGATTATGGCTGGGACAATTTAATGTCATGTCAAACAAGACATACCTCAGACATATTTAGATAAGATGAAGATGGACTATTGACTGTAATCAAGTTCAGTCAAGACTTCTTAGACTATTAAGCACATCCCAGCAAGCAACCATCATGCATACTCTGCACTCCAGGTACATTTATTTTAAATGCAATTACTCTAAGCCACTGCTTTCCTTCATTATTTTGCATCTGTCTTCAGTTTGCAAGGCTCCTGTTCATAAAAAACTTCCCTCCAAGGATTTCACTGATGAATAAGAATGCTGCAGCACAGATCAACCAGCCTGAATTCTGTACCACCAGTGCCCAAAAAAGACCTGTCCCCCTCAATGCCCTATACAAAGATTCAGCGGCAGTAACAAAAGCTTTTACAATATCTGATGTTTGCATTCATAACTACGGCAGAGAAAGTAAGTGTTAAAATAGCCCATATACTAGGTAGCGACATCCAACCCAAGTGGGTGGTAGGGTAGATCCCTACCACACTTCAAAATAAATAAAAGTGCACCCTAATAAAGGCCTAGCTGGTATTTCCTGCCATTTCAGGACTCTCTGCATCCTTTGTTCCAGCAGCCAGGGTCCTTTATGTCCACTGACAGACACTTCCTAGCCCCGATGCTCAGCTGGGAGAGCTGAGAACAGCCTGTATTTAACAACAGGAACCACCGGATAATAGCCTGACTGAAAACTAAGTTAAAGTCTTTCTCCAGCAGTCTATTTCCTACCCTTATGGGGTAGCAAGTGGCATGGAAAATCTTTTGTAAAGGAAAAGGATTGCTAATAAGGTTACATAGAAAGGCCTACAAACATCTGCAATTACACCACTGGTGCTGATCAGGAAACTTTTTTTGTGTGTGTGTGTGTCAAATAATGCTGATTCCTTGAAAACAACCCTGTTTTGAAAAATTATCCCTTTTGATTCATTTCCTGATTTCCAAATGATTTTATTAAAAAAAAAAAACCAACACAACACAAAACACCTTAAAATTATCAAATGATTCCATTTTGGCACATGCAAGACAGAGTTTAATTTTCCAGCTCAAGTAATGTTTTCTTTCGCAGCTAATATCAAACAGAAAACAGAAATGTAAAGCATTCAGGCTTCAATGACATATTTGGAAATTATCAAACTTTAACATTTTGATTCATCCAGCCTATTTTTCCTCTTCAGCTTTCAAGATGACAGTATGGCCTTTTTTGGTTGCTTTTCCTGCCCTCAGATGGGAAAATCATCCTGGCTGCTGCAACTTGCAGCAGGCTTGGCAAGAGGCATCAGCGCAGCCTCAGTAGCCGTGCCCTGGCAGGGGGCTGCAGCGCCCTGTTTTCCTTCTGTCACATTCCAAGTGTTTCAGCACGCCACAGCACTATGAAAGGGCAGACATAACCTGTTAATAAGGGGACGACATGTCTGCAGATGGTGAGGCTGTTCTAGGCAGGGAGGCCTGCTGAACTTGGGTGCACAGGACTGCCCCACCAGCCTCAGCATAGCTGTGGAGCTGATGGAAAAGCTAGGGCCTCTCAGCCACCCTGACTTGCTGTGGGTGCAGGCCTCTTTGTGTGCTCCAAAGGGAAAACAAGCGGATTTGCAGTACTGTAAATAGGAACAACTTAACTTCCATCTCCTCCGCTCCCAATTTTTCCATCCGAAGGCCCATATGGCTCAACTTTTAATTATTTTGGCTAATGCTATATGTAGTAATTCTGTGGTGAATGCTTAAGTGTTTCATTTCTGGTTTCCACGGCAACATTACATCAGATTGCAGACAGCTGGCTCCACAGTCCTAAACCATAACAAATTGGCCAAGCCAACACAGAAAACTGCGCTTGCTTTAAAGAGATAGCGCTGCTGGGGAGCCAGCGCGGCTGGTGGGGCCCCTTGGCAGTGCCGGCCGGGCGGAGCCGCCTTCCCGCTCGCCTTGGAGCAAGTGTGTCCCCAACACATCTGCAGTGCTCTCACGGCGCGGAAGGCCGCCAGCTCCGAGCTTGGAGCTCTGCTGCACAAGCGCATGCAAGGCCACAGGGAAACGGGGGCTAAATTAACAGCATCTGTGAGCACCCAGGACTGCATGTGGAGGGCGGCAGCCTCCACGTACCACATGGCCGGGAAACTGCAGACAGGCCAAAGCCCATCCCCGCTGCACAGCTCTTCATCACTAACAAAGGCAGATGTAAGCCTGCTAACAGATTCTCAAGCCTGCAAGAGACCAATTCCCTCTGCTTTCCCTATCACCTCGTCTGTTTGGATCACCCTTCTTACTTGTGAAACTCTAAAGGCTATGCACTGTGTTGAACATAAGATCAGAGTAAAATGCTGTACGTCCAGGGGCAAGTAAGAAATTAACACGTGCACTTTGATATTCACCTTTCGGTGTCCTCTTTGCTTTCTGCAGTGCTTTTCTCATTCACTGCTGCCTGCTCTGGAGAGAAGGAGCATGCCTGGCTGTCTAGCTGTAAAACATCCAGCCCCTTTCACACGCCAGAGAAAGAACAATGTATAATCCTAGCTTCTCCCTCTGGACAAGTGCTTTACACATATACACACACCCCTAACATTTATTAGGGTACTTGGAATTAATTGGCCAAACGTGAATCAGAAGTAGCTAGCTAGCTCTCGGCAGCACTGGGTTTGGAAACACACAGGGTTACAGCAGTAGCCCTTAAAAAACACAAGATATGCAAAGCCCACCAGCCAGGTCCAAATAGAAATTGAGCATTGTCCTGAAACGTCAGGACAATAGACAGTTAAAGCTATCACAACTGATTAAACTGTTTCAGCTCCATGAAGAAAAACATACATGACTTTTACATGACCTGTATGAAGCCATTTAAAGGAATGTTAAAACTTTACAACCTACTTTATGTTCTATAATTGTCAAGCCCCAAACAGGAATCTCTAGGAAACTTCCCATCTACGAAACTGGGAAATGTCTTAATATCCAATTAAGCCCAAACTGCAATTATTTTATCTAATAGAAAATTCTTGTCCAGCAAAGTATAACAAAACTATACATGCAGATATGCAACATATCATGTTATTCTCCCCTCACTAGCTTACTTTAGAGTTATATGTCCTACTTCAAATGCAAAGAGATTCTGCTGTTCCTTTTAGGAGACGTGGCTACACGTGTCCTTTCTTTTCTCCTTCAAACAGGCTCTGCATCCGCCAAAAAAAACAACCATTCTAACTTTTTTTTTTTTTTAATTGAAGATGCCTGGACGAAGTCAGAGACAGGAAAGTAGGACAGAAAAGAACTTACGCTCAGGGAAAGGAAGAGAAAAACTAAGAAAAGCTATGCATGCAGTGCCATGCCTAAGAATAACCACAAAAGCCTTTTCTCTTTCTCCCTCTCTGAAACAGAAGGCACATCCTCTCCGCATCACACTGCAAGCTCAGTGACTTACCAGCTTCGGCATTTATAGGCCTAAAGCTCAGTTTTGAGTAATTCCCCAAGTACTCAAATGCTGTCAGCTCCGTAACCCTGAAATTTAGGATTAGACTCTTCTTCTTCTTGAGTATTGCATTCGCTCAGAATCCTGTGCACAAAATGCCTCTTCTCTGGAGTTACATTATCAGACACCAAACTGGTTCTGATTTCAGCGCTGAGTATGTAAAGAAGAAAAAAAGCGTGATGCTGGACTCAATTAGCTGTTTTCTCCTCACTGATTGATTCCCCCGGTTACTCGCGAGCTGCATAACTTGCAAGAAAGGCATAAGTCATCAGCTCTAAGCAAATCTTCTATTCACCACAAGGAAAAAGGGAGTGTTGTACATGGCAAACAATCCCTGTTTTCACTGACGAAGTCTTGCTGACCTCTTGCTGGCCTCCAGTTCCTTAATTACTGTCTATGGAATTTCAGTTAAAGAAAAAAAATACAGAGAATCTCTGCAAAGCCAGGACGATGCCTGACCCTCAAACACGACCACTAGAGTGGAGGCTGTGTCTATCGGAAATATAACTTGAGCCGTTTACCAGGCTCCTTAGATTTTCCCTTTTAAATTCTTTTGCCGAAAAGCCCCCCTGACAATTTCCCTTTATAAAGAGCTAATTTGACAGAAAAATAAACCTGCTTTCATGTTTTTTAAATTAGCAAAATTAAATTCTGTTTTTCCTTGGTTTGCAGTGCTATAAAAAAAGAACATCACTAAGAACTGGAAAGGCAAATGATGTTTAATTCAGAAATCTCAGACTGGTCTAGAATTATCCACATTGTGGCTTTCCAAAGGACTGTAGCATGACTTCCAACTGCTCCTCCTAGGCTGGGCTCAAACCTCCCTGCCTAAGAAACAGATTCTGAGATGCTCAAGTAAATTACAGTCAAGCATACCTAATCCCAGACCTTGGAACAGAATTTGGGGCATTCTTCCTAGAACACAAGAAAACACAGGCCAAAATCTCTGCTAATTAGGAGCAGTGCTGTCCAGTGACGGGAAGTGCTAGCAAAATCACATTGCAAAAGCACCCTTTTTTAAACCAAGAAAAGATTCCTCATACTCAGAACAATGCCTTCAATGGCCAGTTAATCTGGGATTACACCAGATCAATCACACCGTAAAATTATAGCAAGTCTAAATATCTACTTCCTTTGATGACTGGCTAATTTTAAGGAGCCACCTAGCCAAATATCATTCAATTTTCTCCATCTTTGTACTAACAACTGTGCATCTCCGTTCTGCAGAAGTCATGTAAGCTAGATTCAACTGGCATGTTGTAACTGAGTTCTTCCCCTTGAATTACTTCAGCCCCAAAACTCCAATGTAAAACCCCTCAGAAAATTCTATGCTTTGGATAAAAACAGCTGGTGTTCTCCAATTTCAATAACATAGCGGCCCACATCAAGTGAAACATGACAGAGACTTCCTTGAAACGTATCCCAGATTTTCTTAAAGTTCATGGCCACGAGTGAAACTGATCTAAGTTTTGGGCTTTCAACTTGAGTTTTGAAGGTTTTATGTTTCACTAAGAAAGTTTCAAAAACCACTGATCCTTAGAGAGGCTGTTTATAGAAAGGTGTGTGAAATTCTGATGTGATAGTCTGCATCATATTCTGAGGTTACAAAAAAAAAAAAAGGTCTCCAAAATTTTTATTGAAATTGCAACAGCTAGAAAAGATTGTTGCCACTTAACAAAATTAACTGAAGAACATGAATTGCAAGGACTGCGCAAGTCTAAAACACATAGTCTCAGGTCCCCCAAGTAAACTGAATGAAACGGCAACTCCGTGTCTGAGTTTGGTCCGTGGTTACTTGCAAGGAAATCAAAGGAGAGTCCAACAGCTACTTTGGTGAAAGATACATTACACATTAGCCAGTGACGACACTGCTTGCTGAAATTAGTGGGAAATATTTGTCATAAGTAACGAGAGCACAAAAATTTAATTCTCCCTGGAGGTCTGTCTTGATACTAGAATAGCTGCTTAGGCAAATTCCAAGACGTTAACTGTTTCCAGGTTTTAGCTAAATAATTTTGCAAAGCACATTGCTGACATTTGCATCTGCAAGCCAGATACATCTCCTCATGGTGAACTATTTCTCCCACCGATGAGAATAATGAATTTTAACTACATTACAACTGCACTCACGTACTACTCATCATAGGTGTATGTAGCAGAATGAAGCTCTGTTACGTTACTTCATATCTGTTACATTACAGCATTTCTTTCCAAATCTCTTGGAGACTCTCCTACCCATGGGAACATGAGTGTCTACTACATCTTGTGTTTTGGCAAGGCTAAGATGGACTGGGGAGAATCCCTACTCTTTAGTGTAGACTGTATTACTAACGAATGGAGCACATCACTGGTCCTGTAACCTCCGAGCATTTCAGAAAACGAGCTGTGGGAGGACAGTGCATGAAAGTACAGTGAAATTCACTTCAGAGATTGTTCAGGGAAAAAAAAACAATGAGAATCCTTTAGCAAAGGGTGTGGTAATTCAAATTACACTATGGTAGTATTTTTGAACAATCAAAACTATTAATGCTACCGTTCTCACTGCGAGAAGTCAACACCAGCAGCGGGGAAGAAGAGGGGGCAAGTGGTAAACGACAGGAGTGCAATTAAAATCTTCTACTGTACCACAAGTAAAGATTATTCAGTCTGCGTCTGCCAAATAGGACAGTGAAACACATGGCTTCTGAGATTCCTAATTCTTGAACTGAGTAAGGCTTTGTTCCAATTTAATAGGCTTGGTTTCTGAAAAGACAGGGGCAGGGAAACCACATTATGGATTACAGCATCTCCTGCTGGATGATGTATGCAGTGAGAACGGTCACATGAAAAAGCTGTAAACCATGGTCTTCCATCCTCTACGTAATATGCAGAGAAGTTAGGCAGCTCCCCAGATGCCAAAAGGTATAAAAGACAAAGGTGTCAGAATATATATTCAACTGACTTGCCTTCTGCCTCCCACCCTCCCAAAATATGTGGCCAAACATTTCAGGGTAAAGTCAGGCAATGGGACTTGTCTGCATGCAGTCAAAACAGAAGTGGTTATGAACACACTTAATCACAGTCACTGCCTGTGCATTAATGCAAGCTCTCTTCTCAGTCATGACAGTGGGAAGATTTTTCTTAGAGACCTTACTAGAGAGTAATTATATTTAGTCTTTACATGCACAGGAGCAACTCCTGCTGGCAGAGGACAGGAGGTGTACTTGGACAAAGTTACTGCCAATTGTTCTGTCATAACCCTGTCCTGACATTATTTAGCACCACCAGCTAAATAGACATACCTAGCTAAATCCTATTTGATGACAACTTGACAGAACCTCCATGGTAAGCAATACTCAGAGAAGTTTTACACTTTCATTCCTAAATAAATGCATTTCTTCCTCAAATTCTAAAATGTTCTAGAAAAAAAATCAGGTCCAATAGGTTAAAAGAAAACCAACACAACCAACACCATACAATGTTTTTTCAAAACAATGTATAAACACAGCTGTGATCTCCCACTCTGTACAGCACTGATCTAACTTCAGACTTTGTGTTGTGTCCTGGAAAGTGCAATGAGGATTTGTTTCTCTCATGAAGGCTTCTGTGTTACTACACCCATGGGAAACCCTGCTGCTGCTAGGCACAGACAGAGATGGGGGGAAGATCATAACAAAAGAAGCAGCCATTCTTCTGCTACTAGATTCCAGGAGTCAGAACCTCCTTACTGAGATCACTGGAAAATGAGGACAGCTAGTGACTCCCAGGGCAGGTCCCCACGATAGCTGTACAGTGTGGGACTTTCACATTTTGAAGCTCTGTCTTATTATTGGCCCTTTCTTCAGCACGACTATTAATAGCTGCTGACGATATTACAGAAACTTGGGTATGAATAATAAGTATACCATCCAATATAATGAGGGACATCAGTGCCTTTCAGGAGATCTTTACACAAATTGGGTCACTAGACTCTTCAGAGCAAGGATGAATGCCCTGCATTCATTCACAGCCATACACAGAGTCAGCTTCCCTTTGCTTCTTCAAAGAGCATACACGGCCTGGAGGCGGCAACAAGATCAAGAACTGAAACATAGAAACATCCTCTTCCATCCTGAAGCCTTTCAAGGAACGAATTGACTTATGAAAACTCGTAGATCCTCTGATAACAGCAAAAATAGGCCTAACAGTGCACAGCTTTCAAAATGCTAGAAGTATCAACGTTGTCACAGTTTAAACACTACAGTTCAAATTACAAAATCTAGATTGTACCCTAGTATCTCCATTCATATCTAACTGGTTCTCAGTATTCACTGACTTCTACCTTAGCGCTAAAAAGTTACAACGAAGGAATTTCTCATTCTGAGTGTAATATAGTCCTATATAATTATCAATAATAATGTTAACAAATGGTTAAATGATTCAAGAATCCATCAGTAGTAAGAATAAACTAAAAAATTGCTCTGTTTAGAAAACATTAGCTATCTGAATCACTGAAATACAGCATAACCCTGAATAATAAGGATTTGCTGTAGTTACACCTAGATTTACACTGTGGCAATGGGCGCTATAAAAGTTATATTGCAATTATTTCTTTTCTTCTTACTCTTGCACTTACCAAACAATACAGTGATAGCTTGTGATTCAGAGGTAACTGTGTCAGACTTGGTCTTTTATTTGAGTTAGTTTTGTGCCACAAATTAAGTAGGTGCATAGGTAGTACAATCCTGATTCAATAGCTACAGCATGTCGCCAACTCAAATGAATAAGACCCAAACACCATTCTTGTCCATTATTCTGCTTTTCACAATGGTAGTAGATACAAAACCAACACTGAATACTTTTCCAGCCCCATTTAATGACTTAGTGAATAAAAATGTCCTCAGGAAATAACACAAAGAACAGGAACAACAAAAGACTATTTTGGTTTAGCTAGACCTATCTCTGTGTGGACTTGATTTGCTGCTTTCTACTACAAGACGGATCAATAGCAGATGGGAAAGAGCAAAAATGCAATTGGAAATTTTCCTGAGCAATGGCCTCGCTGTAGGAGACCTGCATGTCTAGTCTCCTGCTTAGCAGAACTGTTGTCACTCACTTCAGAGAAAACAAAGAGGGTGCAAATTTCCTAATGGTAGGGGTGCCCTGCTAGCAGCTCTGGGTGAAGAGGTATTCAGAGGACAGGTGGAAGAGCACTACTGCCTTCCTCTCTTCCATCTGTGGGCTGTACTGTTAGGGGAAGATTATTATCATTTCTTTTTTAAGTTTTAATGTCTCCCATCTGAGGTTCACATGGGAGTACAGGGATTAGGGTTCAGAGGCTCTCACTGCGGCACTCCTCAAATGAAGGCATGTTACACTACCTGGACGCCTGCACTAATGAGCTCTGATCATTATTTGATGACCAGAACTGCAGCACAAAAGACCAGTGAGACCAACAAAACAGTTCAGTCCGGGGATAATTACAACTTTATTAACTCAAATCTACAGAAGCTGTCAGCAAAGTTAATTAGTGGTTTGTTTCAGCGACAGCATATGTATGATACACACACTTCTGTCACAATCTTCCTCCTCTGCTTCCCCCACTCTCGCAGTAAGTATGATGACTGGTACCAATTAACAGTCTTTCAGCAGAGCGCACAGAAAGGATTTATATGGGTTTCTCCTAACACTGCTTCATGCTCCAAGCAGAGCTCTGGAGATACGGCAGCTCTACCAGGCTTCTGCTATAGATGGACAGAGTTTCAGGGCCCAAAGGTTATCAAATGTGCTCGTATCTTTAAGAAGCATAAAAGGCACCTCAGTAAATGGAAAGAAAGTGATAATTTTCAAAACCTCTTTCCCTTGACTTTCTTACTCCTGTGGACAAATAGGGCCTTATCTAAAATCCAGAATGAGATTAATTTGCAATCTAAACCTGCTTTACATGTCAACACCTAGCAAAAGGCAAGGTAATTTTGTCTATGGCTACCGTGAGCAGCTTTCATTTCAACGGAGATGAAAATAAAAATGCAAAAATCGATTCGTTAAAAATGATTGTTTCAGACTTCAGACATCTGAATAAGAAGAAAAACAATTTCAACTGCATTTCCACATTAGTAAATTAATAATACACATAACTTTGTTGCAAAGCAAAGGGATTGTAGTAGGGAGGTTGAAAGCTACCAACCGCTCTAAAGTGGCAGAGAATCAAGTCAACTACTGGCTTGGCAAAGCTTTTGTTTGTTTGTTTCTTATGAAAAAACAAACAGAACAATGAATTAATAGCACAGAAATGACATCAGGCTGCTTCCCCGTGGATGCTGAGATGACCCTTCAATCCTTCGTTCATCTTTAGGATTTAATTTTAAAAGGATATGAAATGCAAGTTTCCCTTCCCTGGTAATTTAAAAGAGGAGGGGGCGAGAAAAAGAATCTTTAAATCCTGAAAGTCAGCTCAGTATCAATGCCAGCCATATTAATCATAAACACATGAAGGTTATACAAGCTAATGTTTTTTTTTTTTTTTTTTAAACAGAATTAAAAACAACAATTATATTTGCCCACTAGATGCTACCTCATAGGTAGCTGTTCTTATGTTGTGGGCAGGCCTGACTTGAAAGTATAAAGAGAGATCACCAGACGTTCTGTCCCAATTTCTAGATTCTCCAAATGCTTAGTAACTATCTTTTCTTTCTTCTTGGAATGCTGTTAGGGGCAAAGCTAGACCATAAAAACATAATGACCAATCCTCACAAGTTTTCCTAACTACCAGCAGGTTTCACTGCCTGGGAAGAATTGGAAAAAAAAAAAAAGAAAAGAAAAGCAATTATACTAGAGTTCTGATCTCTCTTAAATACCCACGGCTGTTGAACAAGTACGTAGCAAGTAAACTAGAAATTATGCTTTTCCTCTTTCTCTATCTGCAAGTATGGTGCAATTCATTTTTATCATTTGTGTTCACAAAATGTTGACAAAATGACCAAGTATGATCACAATGTTCCGCTAAAAACTGCCTAGTAACAGCTTGGCCATGAGACATAAAAAACAGAGATCAGAAAAAATGCCAGCAGAATCAGAAGAGTAATTGCCCAAGGAGTTTTAATTCAAACCAGAAACTTCAATTTCAGTGACTCATATTTTAAATTACTTTCTGAGGCTAGAAGGCAGTGGGCTATCTAACAGAAGGCTTCTAACACATGGAAAAACAGCTTCCCTTCATGGCCTCTATAAAATGAGTATGGTAGATCCCAGTTTCCAAGTTCACAGAATACAAATCACACAAATGGCACTGAAATTCAACCAATTTGGCAAAGGAAGGGCTTGAACACAGAATCATCTCTGAATCTTTCAAAAGCTGGTCATTTCACAATAGATACGTCCGTTGGCGTAACAGCCTGGGCAAACATATGCCCTATCTCTAGATACTTTACTCTGCTTGGTTTTCTCCCTCTGGCATGTCAATTACAGCCCAGAGACTTTTACCCCAGTTAACTCTAGTTGCTTTTAGGTCCACTAAGAAAGAAGCCAACCTGATATTTGTTCTAACGTGAACTTTCATTTCTGCACATGAACTGTGAAAGCAAGCAGTTTAACAACTTCTGTTAAATGCAACCAGGATTAAAAACAAAACAAACAACAACAACAACAAAAAAAAAACAACCAGCAGATAGGGCAGAAGTACGTAGAGCAATGGAACGGAGATCCCTCAAAGAAGTCAGCAGGAAGATGGTTCAAATCCTAGCAGAACAGTGGAGAGATGCAACAGAAATCTTGGCTCAAGGAGTAAAACCAGCTTACAAAGATAATTTTAGAGAAAAGGTGCCAAGTCGTCCCATTAAGGAGCAAATACTGAGTCATGTTTGGTCCTCAGAGGTATACACAGCTTTCAGTAAATTCAACATAAACACAAACCATTAGCAGAAGATTTAAGAGAGAAACTCAGTATTCCTCTGTGATTTTACCAAAGTAAACGAGAGTTTCATGGCTTTTAAACTCTAGGTATCCTAGCCAAAGGTCTTAAGAGGGGACAGTCCAGGCTATAAATAACAATGAAGAAAATAACAAGACAGCTTTCACCAGGCTAGACAGCCAGTGCAGGAGAATCAAGATCTTTCCTTCCTTGCTCTTTGCACATTTCTGAAATAGCAGATCAGAGCAGAAAGCAAACATCAGCCCCCTCTGCTCCCATCTAACTGGAGATGGGCTTTATTTATTTTTTTAAATACAAATACAAAAATCTTTCTCCACCACAAAATATTTTAAATATCTCATAAAATGATATAGCATTCCTCTTTCCATTTAGGGAGAAGAATCTAACTGCTGCAGTTAGCAGGAAATTCCATTGACAATAAAATAAATAAATCAATCAATGATTGAAGTCTATGATTCAATTATATGGGTCAGAAAATGCTTGGGCTTGACAGCCAAATGTGTTCTTCTGTAAGATTTATTTGTGAACTTTCAATTAGAGAAATGAAGTGGAATAAATTACTCAGTGAAAATGAAGATATTTAGAAGGAAAAATTAATTAATTCAGTATGGCATGACACAAAGACTGTCTGGTGCCCATAAAACAAGAGAAGCTGCACAGCTAAGAAGTAAAAATAAGGCAGGAAAGCTGAGTCTCACTACTTACGGATCTGGCAAAAGCTGCACACACTGGGCTGAGAGTTAGCAAAGGCAGAGCTAGAACCGTTTGAAAGCAGCAAGAAGCTAGCACTTAGCCAGACTCTCAGCTAAGACACAACAATAAGGAGTAGGAGGGAATGAGAAACTGTTGATTCACAGTAACTGAGAAGTAAAATGAAACAATTTTCCCTAAACAATCTAAAAAAGGAAAAGAAAAAGAAAAGAATCCAAAAGACCCCTTTCTGCACATTAAAAAAAAAAAGAAATTACATAAAAATTCAGTTTCAGTCTACAGCAACAGATCCTGAAGATTTTAAATCCCCGTTAAAGATTTTATGTAAATAGAATATAGCGTCTTGAGATCAAATGATAAATTTGCTATTAAGAAAATCACCAGGTAAATTAGGATACTCGAAATGAAAGACTTCAAATATTAAATGATATAGGGGGGCTATATCGTAAGGACAGGTACTTACATTACAATTGGAAGACCCATCAAATGTTGAGTAAGAACCATCAGGCCAGTCTGTAGCATCTACAGTACTTGATTGCCTGTGCTGGGACTCATACTCCTTCAGCTGAAATTTGAAAAGACAGGGAGCCCATTTTCCAGTGCGAAGCAGCTATCAATCTTCATTAAAATAGCAAGAGTTAATGTCCTTTCATTTTTCTCCCAGTAACACTGTGGAACTGGAAAAATCAGAACCTTTGCACTGCCTGCCTCACTTGTTTAAAATAAACTCATTTATTTCACAATCGGAAGTTTTAATGATGAGATTTATTTTTCAAAAGGAAGTAATCTGCAAATACTCAATCTGGATGAACTGCAATTGGCAAAACATAAATTATACATCCCCATCTCAGAAGTGCAGTTTAAACTGAACAGACAATATCACAATAGGCTATCAATTTCCTTCAAAAAGAAAGTGATCTACACTGAAGACCAGGAGATATCTTTCATGATTTCACAACTAGGGACTATTTTTTACCATTTTCCAATTGAAGTCTCAACACATATAACTAATCCTACTGGAGAAACTGATGATTTAAAAATAAAATTGTTACTAGCAGCTCAGACCACTAGAGGGAAATAGTACCAGTACATAAAGTGAATAGTAAAGATCAGGTGGAACACCCCTCCCACAGAATTTTTAACAGCAGAGATCCCAATATTACTCCTTGATAATTTTAAAATTGTGGTGTTTTTTGGTTCTTTTTTGGTGATATGATTCCCAGCAAAGCAATATTTTTCTCAGGCAATGGCATAACTTTATCTTCTATGATAACCTATTTCAAAGACATACTGTGTCGTTGAAGAGAATTCACTTGAGTGACAATTTGCAATCCAGCAAGTGTTTCATGAACCTCAGCTGCCCATACAGAATACCCTGTGCTCAATCTGGGTATTTTACACAAGGGAATTAAATTAAGATGGGAGTAGAAATTTTAGCATTGGCCTTTAACTCTGGAATAATTAAAATCTCAGCACGATTGCTGCAAAACCACAGTAATTTACAGTTAATTGTGTTTCATCAAAATTCAGATTTTGTAAGGATACACTTGTGCCAGTCACTATATTTTATGAAAAATTACATCTGTTTTTATTTTAATGTCAAATGCCAAAAAAGGCTGACTACATTTTCCTGAAGGCTAAAACAAAGCACCCTCTTTTTGTCTAAAACAAAAGCAGAATAAACTTCAACCTCAAAAAGTTTTAATTGCTGAAAATGGAAGCATTCACTCAAACTGCCCTTCAGGCATTAGCAGCAGTGAAATAACAAGAAATGTATGTATTCTGAAGAAAATAAGGCAAGCACAGCGAAATGTGAAGCATTCTTTTTAGTATTTAAACAAATCTATGAAAATGCATCATAAATGTGGGCTAGTACAGGTGGCATTCAACTCCCTTAGCTTTAGGCAGCTGCAATGAAAATGTCTGTACTTGAGCTTTTCCTTGACTGGCACCCTTTATTGCCAGTGGAGAGAAGTAAATGCTTTAGGACTTGGTTCATTTGCCACAAATTATGCACCAATTTTTGGCAACGCTGAATCTCACTTTTCCCATTAACAAGGGAATTACTATCTAATTTATGCTACCTAGTGAGATAGGACAAACAGGCAGTTTTTACCCACTTCTATGTTTTATAAGCAACCAGAAACTCCAGACTGGGGTATCTCACATCAATACTTGTTTTTTTCAGGAAAAATAAAATGTGTACTTATCATACCCTAGCAAGTGCTTCCTCAATAGTGATCATCTTCTCTTTAACCATCATCATCAGCTGGATCCGTTCCTCATCACTCATCGTGATCTCACTGGCCACGTACCCCACATCTTCTCCTGCAGAAAAAGGCACAGAGATTAAAAAAAAAATAAAAATAAAAAGCATGTGTAAGAGGTCACACAGAAAGTGGAGAATATTGGAACTGGATTTCACAGTCCTCTGAAATCTGGTCACCACATGGATCTGGCTGGCCAGAAGAAACTCTCCCCAGAGTAGTCTCATAGTATGATTTGAGAGGACCGAATGATTCGTAAATAACAAAACAAGAACAGGAAGTAAATTCGGACTAGAAAACCCAAGCCTACTTTGACACTGAAATCAAGACAGTATGAGAAGAAGAAATAAAACATAACTGATATCACATAATTATTGACTCTGAAGAATGAAAAAAGAAAGTGCTAACAGCAGCAAAGTCCAGAACTCAGCCCCGAGGAATACTGCAGTCAGCTAAAAGAGCGGATGGGAAGCTTTTCTAGGAATGATGTGCTGGGCTTTATCAGCTCTCTGCTGCAGATTAGCACACCCCTCAGACTGCAGACCGGCACCCCTCGTCCAGTTATCTAACTGGCTATGAGCAGGCATAGAGTGCTGGACACGTTTCACTTCCAACCTCCAGGACCTCATCTTTTGGTTTAAGCTTTGCAAGTCACCACGGGCAGAATGTGCCTCGACAGCCAACAAGGGTCCACACTTCGCTGAATATAAATGTGACCTTTCCAACCTCATAGGCAGGTTCATATCATTTTTCACAATCCATTTGAATACAGTCAGAAATGTAGGGAAGCATCTGTTTGCAGCAGAAGAATATAACAGATACACATGGGTAAACAGAAATTTTACTTATGAAGAAAAATACTTAAAGCAATGCACAGCTGCATCTTTTGGAGAACTAGAGAAAGAGATCTGACAGTTTAAGTGGAATCAATCCTACATTTTCACTATTCACTAGATGCACTTTTACTACTCCTTCTTGTAGTGTCTTTTCCTGAAATGAGAGTCTGGATTAAAGCCCAAAGCAAACAGGTCAACATAGCCAAGTGCCAAAAAAAAAAAGTTTTTTTCTCGTGAAGTCAGAAGAGAAAGCGTCTCGTTCATTTTTACGTTATTCATAACTATCCATGAATTGCATCATTTTGATGTCCTGACAATCAGGACTGAAGGTGTTCCAACTTCCAGATCCACAGATCTGTGACTCTTACATTACTGCAAAGGAGATTTAACCTTTAGTGAGGTTGGATAATTACATTCTATACGGATTGGTCCAAAAATCCTTTAAAAAAGTTTACCTTTTGAAGTCTGCCTCATCAGTCCTTTCTGGTTCTTTCGGAAATTCTGCCAAAAAAACTTATTTTTCTTTTTCCAGTCTGCTTTCCCTAAAAGGAAATTAGGGCAGGGGAAAGAAGGGAGGGAAAGAAGAATTTCAGAAAGAAACATTAGTTAGTAAACATTACAAAGTTTAAGTTATATTTTCTAAGTCAAAAACAAGAATAAAAAAAATCAAATCTTCCGATTTTCTTTATTTATTCTATACTAGAACTATGCTGATGTAGCCATTTCAGAGAAATGTACACATTCTTCCAGAATTGCCAACGCTACAGATGACTGAGATAAGCCACTAACATACATATTTTGAATTATAAACAGAAAATGTTTTACGTTCATTTCAATATCTGTTATAGTCTCCAGTCTGTTGATAATGTCAAGTTTGGAACTGTTTTTGAAGCATTTTGTTGGTTTATTCACTTCAGCTGAACCCCAGTTATGCAGCCTAAGCCATAAGACAGATAATGAATTCTCTAATATGTGTTTGCGTTTCTATATAGAAAATAAACACTTCACATATATAAAAACACACATGCACATACTGCTACTCGGCATGAGAAATTTCTTGAGACCATCAGACACAACTGATTCTTGCTCCCTCTATGCCTTGATCGTACAAGGTTGGGAATACATGTCCGTTAATATCAGATCTGCATATTGCTCGATGACCCAGAAGTGAATTATTTATTCTAGAAAGAAGATTCAGAACAAGGGAGGGCATATAGCTGTGTTCTGTTGAATCAAAGTGCTACAAAGTTCATGCCATCTGCAAGAGAACATACTGTGCCTGATCTGGCAGAAATGCTACTAAAACAGAACTACTTCATCCCTCTGCTGTTTTTGGAAAATTCAGATGAACACTTTATTTTGTGCCATTGAATTTCAGCATATGACTGTAGTATTTTGGATCTTGTCCTTGAAGCTCCGGAGTTGAGTTTATTGAAACTCTGAGGCACAGCTTTATTTCAGACTGTGAGAATATTATCCTGGAAAAAAAATTAAAAAGAAGCAACTCCCCTGCTCCAATTTTCCTAATAAATAAAATAATTATTTTATTTATTTTATTTTAAACCTATCTAGAATTTTATCAGCTCAACTGATATGTCTACATAGCAATTTGAACCAACTATGGTAAATTAGAAAAAAAGTGAAAGAACAGAAAACAAATTGTAATTTAAGAATGCAAAATATTTCAGAAACAAAGAATAAGACTCCAGCATGACATGCACAAGTGTAACAAAAAAACCCAATTATTTACTGGTGGTGGCAGTAACTTCTGAAATACAAACAGATAGGCTAGAAGTGAGCTAATATTAAAGACTCTGAAAGCAATATAAGGAGCCAAAAAGCTGTGTAGTTATCAGAAGACTATGCTGGCTGAGCAGTGTACAAAATCACAGAGACCTTCAGCATCCCGCTTTTAAAGCACCTTAGATTTGCCCTCCCCCCATCCTAAATGCTGCTGACTTCTGCTGGCTTTGTGTTTACTCAGCTCTTCACATCTTCACGCAAGCAAAACTGAAAACCTGCTTAAGAATTCAATTGAAGTATCAGATAAAATGAAATATACTGACCTACAGAGCCTTCTTCTGAACTTGATTTATGAATGGAGAGCCTAGAACACAAAAGAGAAATGGACTTATTGATGCAGACCTCTCACATTTCATGGGAGCTGTCTGATTACAGTAAATTATAGTTTCCAAACAATACATCATGGGCTATTTTCTCTTCCCCTTTCTTCTAAATGCAGCAAGTTGGAGACAAAAACTAAACTCATTGGTCTGACCACAGTAACTGAGTTCCCCTTTGAAAGCTCAGAAACAAACCTTTCATGATCAGAACCGAGAAACACAATACTGACAGAAACCTACAGATAAGCCAAAAGCATCTAGGAATCCCTCAAAAAAATTATTTTCGTATACTTCCGTGCCTTACATTTCATTGATTTCCTTAAAACTGTGGCACTGGGATGCTCTATTTGTTTAGGTTTATAACAGTTTTTGGCTTATCTGTCTTTCAGTTGAAAACGTCTTATAAACATGCGTTCACTAAATTTCAGAAAGCCAACGTGAGGAGGACAAGAGTAGCAATTTAACCAGGTGAGGAAAATTCATCCTATCAAGTGAGATAGGAAACTAACTGTGTGCTTTTCCACCAATTTGCATTCCCCTACTCAAAAGCTAGCTAGAGAAACTTGTTTTAACAGAATATAGGCTTTACAAACAACCTGGTAAAATAGTACATCAGTCTTTTGTTCTCACTCTTCATGCTCATTGAACCAGTTGGATTCCAACTCAGTACTAATGGTTCACTGCGGGTTCTCTGACGAGACATTGCTCCCTCTTCAGGTTTTTGTGTTTGTTTTTTTGTTTTGTCTATGTAAATGGAGCTAATAGAAATTACCAAATCTCGTGAAATTTTTTGAAGCTTTCCTATGGGATCTCTATCCAAGCTGAGCCAAGACAGTGGAATCACTCTTGCCAGCTTCAATGACTTTGCTTGAGGCTCCAACTGCTGCAAAGCATTACAGCACTGTTTTTGCCAAGAGCTCTGCCCCCCTGAGACAAGACAATGCCCTATTGTGCCATGCCTGTACTGTGTCCATGTAAAATAAAAACACATACGTCCCAGCATACCAAGAACACCTCAAGCCAAATCACTCCGTAAATGAGGCCACGTAATACATACATGTCATATGCTAGTTGCTGTCCATTGTTTGACAGGCTCCTTGCATTCTCCTAGACTCCCAGAAGAGGGCAATGAAGAGTTTTTGATAAATTGAATAAATCTCTTGAAGGAAAATTTCAGTTTAAACCAGTTGAGAGTTTAAAAGATGTAGGCAATTACTGGCCAACATTTTGTAAGCATGAAAAACACACTCATCAATTTGAAAAGACATCGTTAGAGGGGAAATGAGACAGTATGAAGTTTAAGTTTGATTTAGAAATTCATCTGGGCAAAGAGGGTTTGGCACAGCAAACCTCTGAAATCTAACCTCTTTCAGCCTTGGCCTAATTAGAAGCTTAATTCAGCACAAACTGCAAATCAGTTGAAACAGCCAAACTTCAGATTTGGAGTGTATCAGATAGAAGGAGACATTTAGTGTCTTCCTTGATACTAAAGTTTACCCTTGAAGGGGAAAAGTTAATTATATAGGTATATACCATCCCATATTTTCTAGGAAAATATTCAGTGTCAAAATGAACAGACTTTCCACAGGGCCAAAATTACATTATGAAATTTAAAGGTAAAGTTGCTATCGATAAATTTCTAAATAAAGGAAAACCGGATTAAAAGTATATGGACTTTTTATAACGGTACAACAAAGTAAAAAGAAAGTCAACTCCTAGTGGAAATGACAGAATTAATTCAGCACACACTTTGTACCTGAGCACAGATTTCACTGTTCAAGTAAACAGCTACATTATTTATCATAAATGAATTTGGTATCCACAAGTTGCACCAAATCATCATCCCTGGAAAACAAAATTTCTTTGCTGTCAGAACTTAGTCTCTCTAGTGACATCAGCCTGAAAGCACAGAGGCAGTATCTTCTGCTCTTCAGCCTCTAAATCCATTTTATTTCTTTTCTTCTCTTCCACAGTCACCAACAAGAGTGCTAGTAAGCAGCAGGTGTAGTGGCAGTGTTTGTGATGTAAACAACTGATCCCTGGAAATTAGTCCTATGCCACCAACTTGTTCCATGCAGGCTTCAAAAGAAGGGGGATAGCAATAGGAGCAAACTCGTAATGCTCCTGAGCTAGAGAGAGTGAGGTGATGAGTAGGATCCATAGCAAGCAGTCTACCTTCTCTTTTACAGCTGATTTAGGTTGTATACTGCATTTCAGCAGAGGATGCAAACCCTAATTATCTTTTCATGCATTCCTTAAGGAGGAAATATTCCATGTCTGAGCTGACCTTGAAAATGCTAACAGCTAGTCTTAAGGGATGGAAACGCCAACAAAATCTACCACATAGAGCCTGACAAAGCATTTGCTTTTTACTTCTATCAGACAACTCTGACGCTTAAGAATCTCAGTGAAATCAATCAAGCACTTTACTTCCTAGATGTCTAGTGAAAAATTCCATAGTGCCTCTGAGTTGCTTTATGTTTGATTTGTCAATTACGCTCCCTTACTCTGTTAAATCCGCAGCTCCTCTGTGAACGTGCGCCGAAAGTGATTTGTGTTCTTCCATTCATAGACTGATAACTTGTGCTGAAAGTTAATGATGCAGTGACATTTGGCAGAAGTTTCAGCACTGCATGCCTGAAAGGGAGCCAAATGCCATTACTCCACCGTGGAGGCCTTCATTTTTGTTGTGGTCTGATGTACAACTTCATTAGCAAGCTTTCACATGAAATGTACTCTGTCACAGCATATAGCAGGAGAAATGTATGGGCAGCATTCAGACAGAAAGGAAGACAAAAGATTTACGACTAGAGGGAAGGAGTACTTTTGTATCTGCCCAGAATCTCTGGAAATGAGCTTCAGAATGGGTCAAAAATATAATCCATTAATCTCACAAATTCAAAACTATCTTTTAGGCCTTTATTTAGGGCCTCTTGTAGCCACACTGCTGAAACAAACGAACAAAAAAAAGCAGCACAATAGAGTATCTAAAAATTGAACTGCTTTGGGGAATAACAAGATACTACTGCACTACTGTCTCAGAGAGATGATGGATTTCCACGGAGTTGAGTAAATTACCACAGAACACTCTCAAAATCTGGTAGCAAAAGCAGCAGTGGATAACCTGGGCTCAGAAACCAGATGATTAGACAGACTGGCTTAGTGGAAATGAATTGGAATTCGATGCCAAAACGTGTAAATACGTGAAAAAGACCGTCAGAAAAGCCAGTATTTCAAATGCTGGAGGTTTGCCAACTGCAAATGACAGAGTACCTGGAGATACCAGCTGAAGAAGATGACAGGAATAAAACCCTACACTTTAATCCTAAAAGGCAGAAGGATGGGAAATTCCAATGGCACTATGACTAATGAACATGTATAGGAATTGCTTGTATGACTGTAGTTACTTGCGTTCGGAAAAACAAATACAAATCAGAAGAGTTAAAGAGAAAAGCTCTTAGAATAGTCAGGGAGCTGAACACTTTGTCTTACCAGAGAAGGCTAGAAAAATTTTGCCTGTTCAGTAAAATCAAAAGCTGCAAGATTAATTTATCGCCTATTAATATAACAGGCACAGGAACAAGCAGACATAAGCTGGAAAGAAATGAGGAGTTAGCATTTCCTAACTATTTGGACAAATTTCCAACAGTAGGTAGAGAACGGGAGGGAAGCTGTAAAAACTGACTGCTTTTAAGAGGTTCCTGAAAGATGCAAACCAGACCAGATGTCTCTGATCAGGATGAGCTGGACATGAGGACCGCCTCTGGGGGGCACTTCTAGTTCCTTTTTTCCAGCCTGAGGGATCACTGCTTTTGTACAAACAACGGCAAAGCTGCCAGGCACACAAAATGGTCTTTAATTTCATCTTTCCATTAAAGTGTTGCAGCTGAGATGACCTTGCT
>JAOWBP010001760.1:40072355-40088156 GCA_028571105.1 Tragopan temminckii | reverse complement strand
CCGAGACTGTGCAGGTACACAGGTGCTTCACAGAAATTGCCTGCAAGTTGCTAGCTACGGGTCAGATAGCAGAACAGAGAAATAAAACCACCTATCCCCGTACCTACCGCCTCAGCAAGTATTGGAGGGAATTACCCAGCTCAGAGAGTTTCCTGTGGTTTAGATCAGTTAAAGTCTCATTCTGAGCCTCAGACTGCTGCCTCCAGACCATACTTTCAGCAGAACTGTTTCAGTGGAGAGGGGAGGCTTTCTGCTCCATTACCCCTGTTTGTTAGGCCAGAGCTGACACATGATAAATGATAAATTCTGCAGCAGCAGCAAAATGCTGGGTCAAGGAAATGAGCTACATAGGAGGAATGGTTAAAAAATGGGAATTCAACCAAGTAAATACCTCTTTTACACATGAAATAATAGTCCAAAAGTCTCAGTGCCTCACAAGCAACACAGATGTCGTTCAGCTCTTAGCTTAACTAATGACTGTAGCTTCAGAACAAGCACGCTACTGCAGCACTCACATGCCTCCTTTTAGCGTTAGGCATGGAAGAAAAACCATGCCTCTTGGCCTGATTTAAGCGTTGGACCTATCCAACATAACACATCATAAGGAGCAGTGTCTGATGTTCTCTCCTCTGCCAACCATAAAAGTAGAAGCGCTGTTGTTTGTTTCTTTTTTTTCCCCCATCTCAAATACATTGTATTCAACACTAGGGTTGGAAAACACAGGCTGAGAAACAGTCTACAATGATTTTGAAAAACATAATTCATTAGTAATTACAAAGGAACCTCTGTAAAGCTCTACAGCAATGAAAGGCTATGCAGTCCTTATGTGAAAAGACACGTGCTAGAAACAGGGTCTGAACCCAGAAAAATTATAGCAGACAAAAAACAACCACAAAAGCCTTCTAACAAAGAGAAGTCGACAGAAGAACACAGCTTTCTCCAGTGCAAAGACCTGATATGTCCGAATCAATATTCCAAGCAAGATGATGCCAAAGCTACGGTAGCTGTCTCTGTGGTAAAAATGTATTAATATAAAGCTGTATATATTGGGCTGCTGCAGGTCTTGGGCTGATGTATTTTACACCCATCACCCAAATGGTAAAACAGTAAAGTATTCTTGTACTGGTGTAACTGCGTCTATAGTAGAGCTGTAGCTTGGTATATATAGCCCCTGCTATTTCCGAATAAAACTCCTAATGTCTGTCAACATCAACAGTTAACCTTTATTGTTCAAGTACAGTCAAAAAATGGTTATTTGAGGGGAAATAATGATGGAAAATAAAGCGGAGTATGGAAGGTTTCAGAAAGGAGTTGATGTGGAGGGGAAGGGGAAAAAAAGCCAATAACATCAAGAATGCTTAAATGTGAAAAGAGAGAGGGATGAAGATGTGGCACAGGTGAGGGAGGTGCAAGACAAAGTATAATTGAATATTGCAAAAGCCAGAACAGCACACTGCAACTACCCTTTGCTTTCCAGCAACTGCAGTATCAGGAATTCAGAATGATTTTTAAGTGAAATACTAATATTATCACAGGTAAGATGGCAAGAACCACAAGCAGCTCCATTTAAAGCCATGACAGAATATTCCAAACTTCTCAATATTGACAGCTCTGTTCAGTTCTTATTCACCTTTAAAATTCAGAATACTAATTCCTTGGTTAAATTACGCTCTCCACCTCCTTCTGTGAAATATTTCTCAGAACTTACTCATTTTTCACTTTCATGTACACAATTCTGTAACATGTTTAGTATTAAACTTATTCACCACTTTCCCGATTTCTCATCAAAATATTCATCTGTTGTTCTTGAAAATGGGCAAGGAAAGCAATGTGGAGTCTGAGGCTAAGATCAACACCTCCAGGAAACTTACACAGCTCAAACTGACCTACCACAGAAACACTGGCTAACACAAATCCACTTGAAGTTGCATTGGTATTAACTATATATTTGCCTACCTACAAGCCATGTCCACGCCTCCAGCAGACAAAATTTCATATAAGTTACAGTGCAAATGAATAGAAGCTTGGAAGCTGAATCAATCCCTACACAAAAATCACAGGGATTCTGGCAACACTGTTTTACTCCAGTACTGATAAATACGCATGCACTCTAATTATAACACTTTAATTAATTATACCAGTTAACATAAAAAAAAAACAAACACCACTCACTATGTTATTTTCACTTTATGTTGCACCAGAAAGTAAATCACCAATGAGTTATTCAGAAGATCTGTAGCAGAAAACCTAAAGTTGGCTTTGATTGACTAACACCTTAAAAACATTGGTGAAATTTAGGAGAAGGCAAATCAGAAGAAAGTACTATTCATTAAGAAATCCAAAAAATCCAAAAAGAAGGTGTTTTTTTTTTTGTTTTTTTGTTTTTTTTTTTTGGTAATGACAGAGATGCATGGGGAACTAGCAGTCAAGTCCTTCATTTCAGGAAAAAAATAAATATTCTTTATTAATTTCATTCTGGGAAAGCTGTGATTTGGTTTACTTCAGAAATAAAGCATTTTTATCATTTTATATTAAATATTTAATAAATAATTATTAATTATGCATTCAATTATATTAAATACAATTTTTTATTCAAAAATTGTGTTTTTTCTTATTTATGTCATGTCAATAACCTGCAATGCATTTTATGTCACAAACTTCCACCATTATTGCCATTGTCATTTGCAGGTTGGCTACTGCAATGAGGTAGTTTTCTACCTTGTTTTCCTGAGATACTTCACATTAGAGACCCAAAGCCCCAAACACATTTGAAAGTGATCCCTATCTTTTAATTCCTTCCATTAGAACCTAGAATTGCAGTGGGTGCCAGCCTTGTTTCTGCAACTTCCTGCTTTGGGGCACCAGCAAGCAAGGCAGCCCTGCAGCCAGGCTGCTGCTATCAGGCCATGCTCTTTCATGCCCACAACCTACCCCTGGCTTCATGCTTCTGCAGGAGAATTTGCATTTATACACAGTTTGCTGATTTTGAAAAGTTTGCATATGTAGAGGCATGCGTACATACTCTATTTCTTCATTTTAAATGAGAAATCAAACCTTCCAGGACATGACTAAAACCTTTTATTTAATTAAAAAAAAATAAAACAAATCTTTCTCACATCCAGAACAGAATTTATAATCAAAGATGCAAAAATCCTGATCTCAGGTCTTCATTAGTAGAAACCACTGACTAGACTGAAGGCTAGAGCTGTATTCTCAGTAGTTTAAACTCAGAATGCCTTTTCTGCTGATCTGCAGTTTCAGTTTAATGTTTTTAACCCAGTTTATTTCCCTTTAGTGACTCCTGTGTTATTTCCTGAGAAGACTCCAGTCAGAAATCCGTAACAGCTCTCTGTATGTTTCAGCATGCACAAGCACATGGGGTTGGTGGGGTCTGACTATGCTTTAGCTGCTCAGACTTTGGGAACAGAAGGAATACAGTAAGAAGAGGTTTTGAAAAAAATTCTATCGTCAGACAAACCTGTGTCAGCAAAAAAATCCACTCTTTGCTGACATTTTTTATTACAGTCAGATCTTTTCAAAGAAGCTATTTGTTTCAAGATCCTTTTTATAAAGGCACACTCGAAGCAGAAAAGAAACTGTTCACACTGGGAAATGCTTCAATATTTTTTCTTTCTTCTTTTAAAATCTGACATTTAGAAAGAGAATCAACATTTAACTTGAAAACAAACTGGTTTTGTTTACTACACAGGTATGTGAAAGTGAACACCTGGAAATTAAGGTGGATAGTATGAACCCATTCCCTAGAGCTATGCGCTGAACTGTTTGCTCTCAACCTGTAAAACACACTTCAAGAATGTGAGGGGGTGCAGGAAGAAATGCAGGGGTTGGCAGCTGGATGCTAACTTCAAAGTCTCCTAGAAAATGAAGGAGAAATTAATTTTTTGAACAAGAGAACCAAAAACAAATTAACCGTATTAACGCAAAAAGAGATAAGCCCACAAAATTGCTAGTCTGCATTTATACATCCACCCTGCTATAAAAACTGCTTTTGATAACGAGACTTCTAAATTAGTCACTCTTTCTTTACCTTTGCAATTAAAACCTCCATTTGATGGATGCTGCGGACCAGACCTTTGCTGACTGAAGCCTTCATCAATGGCTATTATATGATGACTATCAAACTGAATTTCATATTAAATCCAATCCACTGTATCATATATCTGGTCCCACACATGACATGCAAGGTTGTTCTCATCAGAGTGAAAAATTATGACTGAAGCCCAGTAGATTGTTTGGCCCAAGGTTGTGTATTTAAACAATGTGCACAGCTCCTTGGCTCTCTGAAGACCACAGGATCACCTCCTGTATCTCAGTGCTCACAGAAAAGGCTATGTTCTCTATGACACAAAGACAAAAGCCAGCTGGTGCTCAGTAAGCATGTCTGATAATGTTAAGTAGCGGATGTCTACACTATAATGACAGAAATCTGTATCTACACAATTACTAATAGAAGTACTCTTGAATTGCTCTTTACATTTAAGAAAAGAATGTGGCTAGAAGCTCTTATGCCACTGACTCTCATCATAGCAGTAAAGAGTTAAACTGAAGACTTCCAACAGGCTATTAACCCTTGCCTCTGTGGGAGGCCCCAGTTCAGCTACTGGCTTCAGTCAGTTGTCCCAAAGCTCAGCTGCTCTGCTGATGGCCACGCGTGACCCCCAAGACATCAGACATTGCTAGTGTGAGGTTTTGCCCAGCAGAGAGCAGAAAAGTGGTGAATGCAGGCTACAGCATGCAATGACAGTCATCCCATCACAGACTGAGTCAGGACCTCTTCCAAACAAGAAGCCAACAAACAAACTCAGTGCTACAAGTGTTTGAAGAAACAGCAATGATGACATTGTTAGGTGCTGCTCACATACAGCTGTTCTTCAGTGATCACCAGCGTTCAGACTTGAGGAATCTGCACACAGAGTTGGCACCGCTGCTTCAGGCAAACCATCTGCAGTCCTCATCCACAACTACTCATTAGAGGGCTCCAGCAAAGCCTAGCTATTTCACTCCTGAAACAGCACCTACGATGAGTGTCCCAAACTCCACTCCAGCTGCCTTCTAGAAGTCTGCAGTCATGCCTTACTTCAAGGACAGAGGAACTGGCAAAGCCGGGGCAAGCAAAGCTCAAGTGCAGCACAGGCTTGCACTGCAAGAGCCACCTGCAGCTGCTGCATGGTCAGTGACCCACATACACTTTGTTCCAGCAAGCCTGTACAAGCTCTGTGTCCACAGTGCACCTTCTCCTTCACCCTACCCACTCAGTGCCGTATTTTACTATTAAAGGAGTGCTGCAGTCACAGCAAATCGAGTTATGGCATCAAAAACACAGACATGCATTGCTTTTTACATTTTTGTATGTTTGGAAGGTCAGTCATCAAGTGAAACAGATCCCTCAGCAACCAGCAAACACTTCTGTTTGAAGGTCCTCTGCTAATTGTGCTGAACAGTGCCTTGCTGCAGACAGAATAGCACAAGGGGAGACCATGATCTGCAGCGTATCTGGATAGTCTGGGTAAAAACAGCCAGCCCAGCAAACATGCCTCACCTGTACTGGCACAGAAGAGGTTCAGCCCTCAACAGGACTGTAAAGCTAGATAACTGGAAGGAGGCCATTTACAACTGCAAATGCAATAAATGCCTTTGTAAATCTGGAATCCATCTAGAGCATGCATTCTCCACATTAAGCCCTGCTGATTTAATGACAATATAAATGCTGTTTTTTGCTGTCTTCCTGCAGGAACTCAGGAGCTTCATGATGGCTCCCAATCTGCATAACTAAGCCTTCACAATCTTCTCTACACTGAACAGAAACAGACCAAACCTAGAAAATAAAAAACACAAAAGACGAATGGAATACTGCAGGCAATGAAATGACAAAGCACCAGACTAGAAGCGACAAAGGAAATGCTGACAGCTGGAACGTGCAGCGAAAGTAAGGCAAAAGCAGACTGCACACTACAAAGCTCAAGGTAAGAGGAAGTGCTGAGCCAGACCTCATCACGGAGACAGATAAAGCAGATGGAATAAAGAACCATCAGCAGAACAATTGAAAACAAACACCGATTGCATAAACCTCTCAAACAGAAAGGCAGTAGCAAATGTACAGATGAAATACAAAGCTCCTAAACGTTGAGTATATCAGCCAAGTCCAGAGACACTTGCTCCCCTTAATGGCATTGCACTGTTGATAGGAGTGATACCAACACAATTGCAACCTAAGAGGAATGGGATTCTAAAGCTTTACACTGTGGAAATCTACTGAAGTCAAATCACTACAGCTAACAATTTGCTACCAAAAATTTGCATGCTGCTTTGTCACTGCTGGCAAGTGCATTGAGCAGGCGCACTGTGAGCTGCCTGGTTGCACCAGCCAATGTATTTGCTGAGAGAACGAGCGTGCTGTGTCTTGACTCCCCTGCCTACAGGCAAACATAAATTATGCGTGCAAAACCCTGCAACAAATGACCAAACACCTTGCCATTGCAAACGCCTTTGTGTAAGACACTGTGACTCAGTTTGCTGGTAGGCCCTCTAACTAAATCTATTTTACTGAGGTAAGGAAAATCTGAGCAAAGTCAAATTTAAGCTGTATAAACACCTGCAAGAATTTCTAAATGCCTGGGTTTTTATGCAGCCAAGACCTGCTTGTTTGGGCAGGTGCTACCAGTGCTATGGGAGTGTCCATGGCACAAACTCCTCTGCTCAACCACCTTCACAAGGAAAAGTGCCCTGATTTCTGCTTGAATCACAACAGCTACAGAATGGCTTGTCTGAAAAAGCTGCGGTTTTTCTGCTCAGACTCCCCTCAGTACCTGAGGTTTCTTCCAGGCTACGTTCCTAGTAGGGCTTACTAACAAAAGCTGGAGGCACTCCTTCAAGGCAAACACATTTCTTTAAGAGCTCATGTTGTTTCAGACCCAGTTCTGCCACAAACTATTCCTCAGTATTATTTTCTCTTATTTAAGGTTACATATTCTGTGAATACGTGCCCACCAACAGATACAGAATGGGTCTTATATTACCCAGTGTTTTGTTAAAAACAAGTCCTTAAGCATGCAGAGAACACTTTACAAGTGCAGTGTAACCACCACTTGACTCTCTGACGGAGTGGTTTTAGATAATGCCATCTCTTCTCATAATTCTAATCACAACAGCGACTCTAATTGCACAGGTTGGCAGCACAATTCTCTGCTGATCATTCTGACACTGATGCACTGTATTCATGCTGTAAATCAGACAAGTCTCCCTCTAATTTCTGAAAAGATTCCAGTTTGTATTCAGGTGCGTAAACAGTTTTTCCATAAAATATCTGAGAATTGAACAGGCTTTTGTAGTACATACATAATAAGTTCGCTGAGCTATTGCAGAAAATGTACTTTAAGGCAGAAGATTTAGAGTATTCTTCATTCCACATTCATTTAAATAAAAATAGGACATTAGCAAGTGTAGCTGAAACTACAAAATAATCTCCCGTATGCTACACTAGGCTTTCACAGTTACCAGCAGGTCCTGCTAGAAAAATTAGGTCAAGTATACTACAATGTGCTTAGAGTGCTACCTACTTCTATATAACATGGTTGTATGTACTTCCACTGGCTTTCAAAGCAACATCAGCATCAAGTAATCTCCCTGACCTTCTACTCTGCCATTCATTCACCTTAATCCCAGATACTTCAAATATATATACTTGGAATATAATCTTTCAAAGAAGTTGAGTGGTCAGGACAAGGTATTCAACCACGTGCCTGTCAACAGTACTCAAACGCTTAAATTCTGGCATGTTTTTGCACAGTTTGTGAATGGAGTCCTGATCCCACACATGGAGCACAAGCAGTGAAAGTAAAAAGTTAGTAGATAATATAATTTCATATTTTTCAGAATAGAATTGCAGTGTTTGTAGAAACTGTAGCTTTCCATGTTTCACAGTACATTGAGATGCAGTTTCTACACAACTAACCAAGCCTGTATTGAACAGACAGATCTTTTTAAATCTGGGAGAAAAAAAAGATTAAATCACTCACTGTCCAAGCACGTCTAGAGGCTTGTTGTCAGTTCATGCGATCACAGAAAGGAAGAAATCCAGAGGGTGGAAGCTGTTCAGTGCTATGAACAAGTCAGAGCTGCAGCAAGGACAGAAAGCTTACCTGAAGCCAGTTTCATTAATCACCATTCCTCATAAATACATGCAAATTCTCACATCCAGGAACACTTCTCACATATCTGAATTCTGTGAAGGCTCCTATGATCGCAAAATTGCAAAGGTGGATGTAACAGAATTTTCCAGATGTGAAGGACACATGCTTCTGAAAAGAAGCTTCAAATTCTGATGAAATTGAAATGCCAAAACTAAATTAATTCTCAAGTTGAAGCTATGATTCAAAATACAAAACAAACAAAAACAAACTCAAAATCAATCTTGACTTTTTGCTTAGCTTTTTTCTAAGTATTCAAAGTAAATGATGACACTGAACTAGATCCATCACTTCCACTTGTAATCATTGTTGATTTCATCTCTGTCCTTCCCTGTCCTTCACAAATGTCCACTTCTAGCTTCTTGTAGAAGAATTGTTTGGCAAACGTACATACCGAACAAGGCCTATTTTCACATCATATAGTTTGCTGTAACTTCAAAATGTCAAAATTTAAGCATGAGTAAGCTGAGAGCACTCATTTGACGTGAACTTTATCTTTTCACTTTTTAAACAATAATTAATTGCCTCTCAACTATCAACTTGAATTACACACTATTAAGTACACAAACTATTAGCCTTTAACATTAACAGCTCTGCTTGCTCACTCCTTCAACACCATTCACATTTGACTGAGAAACTACTTTTACCAGCCCAATACTGCCTGTTTCAGAAAGCAGTAAATGGATTCTCACAATTTCTGCAGCTGCCCCCACCCTCACCAAGGTCTTGACGTGCCTGCAAAGACTGGAAATGCTGTTACTGTTGTTCAGGTACTAAAATGTGAGGTTATCTCAGCAGATCACTCCCACTCCAGCTGCTTTGTTGGCTTATGCAAGATATATGCTGTAAAAACTGTGCTTCGTGGCCTTTTCCTGTTTGCTACTAAATTAATCTGTTTTCTTTGCACGTCCTTGGCTCCTCTAACACTGGCAACTGCTCATCTTTTATGCCATTCCTTTCTATCATTTCAAGTCTGTGTTAGAGGACAAAAAGACATTTTGCAGTTCACTGAAAAAAGAGAAACTTCAGCTGCCCAAAATGAAAAATGCGAGTGATTCATTTGCTTTTGCACCCTGAAATACAGTTGTTCGGTAGCTAGAAATGTGCTTGCAATGATTATTTTCAGCCAACTTGAACATGATGAAATGTCTTAACTAGCTGTTCGTTTAAGAGAGAGACAGAAAATAAGACCAATGAGGATTTAAGAGATGAGCATGCAAGGCTACTTTAAGCCCATCTCTCTCTTTCCTGCTGCATTCCCACCTCTCCCGTTCTGGGTGCTTTGCAAGCTATAAATTTTGATGCATCTTCCCCACCAGGGAAAAGGGAAGTAAAACTCTTCAAAGAGGAGAAAAAGTTCCCTCCAGAGCTGTCTTCTGCTTATAATGCATTTTGTACTGCTTCGAGCAATTTGGTTTTTAGAGCTGTTTTTACTGTACAACATCCTACTCTCTGTGGGACCTACTCCGGAGGGATTTTTCCACAGCTACCTACTTAGAAAAGTGATTTATGTGGGGATCATGAAACACATAAGGCACTGCTGTTCCCAAGAAGAGAGAAAACAAAATGAAACCCACTCAACCTTGAAGATCTGCCTCCCACCAAGATAGCAGGTGGGTTCAGGTCTGTTGTACTGCTTTGAACTCTCCGTTTGTACTGCTGAAGAGCAGAACAGCAGCCCCGCAGGCAGAATTGGAGAGAGCACCGTGCGATGGTCAAGAGAGTATGGAGCAAAGCTCAAACGCACAGAAGGCTGCTTCAGAAGATAGTACTCCTTGGGGTGAACAGCTTGAGACAAATTAGCAGTGCAGTACTGATGTATCTGTAGATTACACTTGACAATACTCAGACAACTGCGGCCTTCCAATGGAAGGCAAGGCTCCTCACAAATACTGCTCTTCTGCAGTAAAGAAACTCAACGTGGAACTGAGGGTGGTAGGTCTTCTCAGAGAAACTAAAAGGGAAGAAAAATCTCTTCTTCATTATTTTCACGTGCTCTGCCTGCAAACTCCCTGAACAAGCCTCTCCAGGATTCAGGAAACTAACTAAAGTGGGATGACTCAGGCTTTCGCATCTGAAAAATAAGATGTCGCTACTGCCAGTTACTGTTCTGCCTCAGACTGCACAAGCACATTTGTAACACAACTTGTAGTACACCTACAGTGCTTGCAGACAAAAATGGAGAATAACTTGTTCCAAAGATTAATAACATTTCCTCCAGAAGGAAAAAAACACAAAACAAAACAAACACACATACAAAAAACTGACACAAGAAACAAACCCAGAATGGAAACTAAAAAAAAAATTCCTCATTTTACTGTCTATGAACAGAATTCCCGAATCAGTAATAGAGAAATCTAGAAATTAAAAATACTGTGTCCCTTTTCCAATTCTGCTATTGATTTTCCATATCATCCCAAGAAAGTTCTTTAAAACCTATGTGCCTACATGTATTTATCTGAAAAGAATTCTCTACTCTTCTTCATATCTTTGCCAAAGGTTTTGTGAAGCAGTATGAAAACTTCAGAAAAGACATACTGAGCTATCCAAAAACTAGACCTACAGCATGTATCCCTTTTTGCAGTGTCCCTCTGTATTTGCAGCTGGTGCCTATTAACACATGCAATCCCAACTCAGCTGGCTGTCTGAAGCCTAGAAAACCATCTCAGATCCTCTAAGAAAGCAACTACAGAACATTCTAACTGTCGGCCTCTCACACCCAGCAGACAGAACTCTCAGCATTCTTACAGGGACGTGTACATGCCTGCGTGCATTTGTAACATAAACGAGGTTTGATTAGACTTGATGACTAAAGGCAGGGGTAGCTATCTTTAGCAGAACAAGAAAGCAGAGACAACACAGAAAGGTGCAAATGAACAAACAGCCTTTGTGATAGCACATTGGCAAAGGCCACAGCAAACAGATGAAGTCTTGCTGAGTAAGTTAAATGATTCATCCTACCTCACGCTCATTGTAACTGCAGGACTATTGTCAGGTCTTTCATTTATAAAGTAAATAACCATTCTGAAAAAATAAATACAGAGAACGCAAAACAAAACACTGTAACTGCCTTTTTATGACAATCCAATTCCCTGAAAACTCATTCTTCTCAATTTGCCTTCCTTTATTAAAAGCACACATGCCAAGTTGAGATAACATCTCCTACTGTTATAATTTTGATCTACGCAGCAATTCATGGTGTGCTCTGTGTCAGCTCTGGTGCAATCTTTGGCTCTGATTCTGAACAGAAACATGCAAGCAGTCCTGCACACTTCACAGCCTGTAAGTATACTTACAGCACTCGCATTTAAAAAAATAAAATAAAATAAATACGTGGAATTAACCAACTTAATTTCCCTCCTCAAGTTTCCCCTGCGTTTTGAAAAGAACATTTAGAAACTGTGCTCTGAATGCACACTTTGAGGGGAATGTGTCAGCAGTTTGCGTTATGCCCCTAATTAAACCAGCATATTCATGCTCTTTATAAATTCCCTCCGTAGCCACAACGTAATTGCTTCTATATGTCAATTTCCATAGTGTACGCAAATGTTTTCATATGCATTATCAGCACTGCCTTGCTGACTGCTGAAGATAAGGCTCTTGTCTAGCAGTGCCAAGGAGACTTAAGCTTCCTCTGCCATGTAACAATGAGCAATGGGAGCCATCCAGAGAGTCTTCTACCCCTCCAGAAAAAGCTCAAACTATGCACAAATATAACCATTTCTAGATTTTTTTTTTTTTTTTTTTTTAAGGGACAACACTAAGAATATACTTTCTTCTTCTGGTTCTTCTTCCCAAGCTAGCATCCCTTAAACAAAATGTCACAGAATCACAGAATGGCCTGGGTTGAAAAGGACCACAGTGATCATCTAGTTTCACCCCCCTGCCACGGGCAGGGTCACCAACCACGAGACCAGGCTGCCCAGAGCCACATCCAGCCTGGATGTCCTTAATTCTTGTTGCAATTCCTTCAAACACTGTTTTATGTTCCTTTGGGGATTGCTGTTTTCTGCAGTTGGAGAGCCTTTCACATATATCTGAATGTACGTCCTCAAATTTTCAACAAGTTCAGAGAATGATTATCACTATAGTCACAAGTCTGATTTATCTTCTTGCAGTTTTTGAGGGGGGAAAAAAAAAAAAAAAAAAAAGAATCCATCTTGGCAAATGAAAATCCAGAAATGGCTTACAGCCAACCATCAAGAAAACACAAATTCAAAGCAACAGAACATCCTGTACACCAAACACCAGGAACAGCAGCAGGCTGTGTAACTTCTCTGTGCCACTGAAGAGACACCATTTATCGTTAGTCAAATCCAGTCACTGTCCCATTTCAGGCTTTGCCACATCCAACCAAGAGAGCAGGCTTTGTCCATGGGTGAGGAATCAAATCAAAAGTCATCCAATGTAAACAACTCAACTCCTATATGTTTCTGTTTAACCATCTGTAAAAATGGGTATTTTATCATCTTGGTCTGCAAAATGCATGGATGGAAATTGTACATAACAATAATCTGTCAGCGTACACCTTAATATCATGGCACAGTGGAATAAATTCCCCACAGTGTTGCAGATACAAAGTCTGTCCTCATGACAGAGCTGTAATACACTATCTGAAAAATGCATTTTCAGAGCAAGATGTTATCATAATGTTGGGAAAGGACAGAAGATGTCCCCTTCCACTTCAAAAATTATTTTCTAGAGACAAATCAAGTGAGCACTGCTGAAGTATCCTTTCCTGTACAGTTTTACCTTTTTTTTTTTTTTTTTTGCTGAGGAGATTTATTTTCCACAGAAAACAAAAAAAAAAAAATCATGAAAATAATTTCTACTGTAGTGTATGTAGAATTTTCCCATCATGGGATAAGTTCAGGATATCGTTTTAGAAACACTAAATCTGAATCAGAATTTTAAACTACAATTCCATTGAACAAGAGAATAACGGGAAACAGCTCATACAAACAACGATTTTGCTTCACAAAGCAATTATATAATTCTCCATCTGTACCATATAGTTTGGTATTTGATTTCAGAGTTATCAGGCACAGCACTTGGTTTGTGTACATCAGAGGGAAAATTAAAAATATATTCAAAATAAAAGGTGTTAATATTACATAAAACTGAAAAAAAAACAGTAAGCACTAACTATTACAGCTTGGCACTACTGAAAGGAAGGCTTTATTGCAGTCATGTTACAACCTGAGTTGATCTCTTGATCTCTTTTTTACTATAGCAAGTAATAAATAAGGTGGTCAGGGTTCAAGACCAAGTAATTTATTACTAAATTTATGGAAGGCTCCACTACGGAAATCAATAAAGAACAGCTAAAGAAGGCATTATAAATAAAACAGTTTCCTCATAATACTAGCTGTTATGGTAATACAGGTAAATAGGTGACTCTATTTGAGAAGATGGCAAATATTTTCTCTATGTAGTAAGTGTATTCCAAATCAATATACAGAATGTAATTTGAACATGTTACTTAACAGTTTATAGATTACCTCAGAGCTGAGGCAGGTTAAGTTCTGTCCCATCTTTGTGCAAGGTCACATCTAAATGCAGAGGGTTCTCTGGACCTGTTCAATGTCATTCATAATTCCAAGTCTGACCCTTTCCTACAAGTCCACAGCGGAAAGTGCTTTTCAGAAAGACTTGAAAAAATATCTACATCTATTAAGAAGTCTGAAAGAGTGCATAAATGTAGGTGCTCAATTAAATATGTCCATTCCAGTAACTTTGTTTTTGCTAACACAAGTGTTATCTATCTATTTATATATATGCATGCATATACATATTAGATTGATAAATATATGCTTGATCTCTGCTAGTAGATGAAACAAGAAAGGTGCAAAGAGACACTGTTGTCTATTTCTATTACTAAGGAACAGAGGTGCTGGAAGGTACTGTCATTATTCATTGCACAGACAAAGGTTATTTTCATGTAAGGCTTCTTTCTAGAAAAACAAACATGTCAACACACCAACACTGCCAGGGAAATAACTGATGAAAAAGCAGATTATTCACTGACCTAATTTGGTAACAGGATGATAGTCTGTGAAGAGAACTGAAGGTTACTGCGTTTAAACAGAATTTCTCAAACAAAGAGACCCAGGGTGGGGAGCTTCTAGATGGCTAAGAGATTGGGAGAAAAGGGCATAGGGATTCAGGCCCTGGGCAACCTGATGTAGCTGTGTTGTCCCTGTTCATTGCAGGGGAGTTGAACTAGATGGCCTTCAGAGGTGCCTTCCAACGCTAAGGATTCCATGATTCTATGATTACTATGAATCATAAACCAGGCATGAGACTAAGTGCCATGCTGCTGCATTAAAAACAACTGTTGTACTGCCAGTATAAACAAGATAATGGTGTGCAACCAACTCTTTCCGTCCATTCGGCCCTGCTAAAGACTTCAGGTGTAATCACGTTCAGGTTTTGGTACTGCTGTTAAAAAAAAACGAAAGAAAAAAGCCAGCAACAGATCAGAATCCAGAAAAAAAGCAGTGATGGTTGTGGATGGTCAAAAAACCCACCCCTGATGCTGGAAAGTAGCACTGTTTAACTTGTGAAGGAGGGGGAAAAAGACAAAATGCTCTTCATAACTACGATAAGTTGCTGTAAAGACAGCAAAAGTTAGAGCGAGATCTCTGTGAGATACCAGTAAAAATACTCAGTGCTAAGGACTGCGCACCCTAGAATAATTTGCCTAGGGACACTGAAATTAACACGTTGGAATAGATTTAAGAACAGGCCAGATCAACATCTGTCAGGAATAATAAGCATTACTGAGTGTGTCTTGAGGCAAAGGATGCACCTGGTAATTTTTCAAAACTTTAAGATGAAGCTAAGGTGAATTTAATGTCATATGACATTATAAAATACAGAGACTGAGGAAGCAGATTATGTTTGGTAGCCTACCCTCAACCACCACAACAGCTACAACAAACACAGATCTTGCTTTAATTGTGTTTCACTTCTGGTTTATCTGTTTCACACACAAGTACAAAGAGAACTTCTACTCTTCCATTTGCAGTAAGAGACACTGGTGTGGCTGAGATACAGACAGCTTTTGGCAATGTCTGATTCAAAACTAAAAGAAGGGAAGCTATATATAGTAGCTTAACATTCTATTTATTTTGTGTTTTAAGGGACATCGTACTTGTGCACCATCAATTCATCAGTCTTCAAGGGCATGCTTTACATAAGACTTCTGAGCTTTTAGAATCCTTCTATTGCTATTTTGCAGAACGAGCATAGCTGCTCTCACAAAGCTCCTGCTCTTCATGACATACTTGCGGAGGGAACAATGAGAAGGATAACGAACACAGAAAGGTAAAAGTATGGTACATGAGGCACTCCAAGAAAGGAGAAAGTGAAGCACATGGGATGAAGTGAATGGAGAAAAGGTGCTGAAAGGACACTTCTACTCTGAGTACTGATGAAAGAAAGGGTTGCGAAGCTTTGAAAACATGCACAGAATCACAGAACTATAGAATCGTTTTTGTTGGAAGAGACCTTAAATCCCACTGAGTACTACCGTGGGGTAGAGATTAGGCTGCCCAGGACCCCATCCAACTTGGCCTTGGACACCTTCACA
>JAOWBP010001760.1:40034586-40071150 GCA_028571105.1 Tragopan temminckii | reverse complement strand
TAAGACGATTTTTTTCACACCTTCCCTGTAGCTACCAAACTTTACCAAAGCTGGAAATACGAACAGTGAGTAGGTTTCCTAAAACTTTTTGCAGGCCACTTTTAATAAAAAGAGCTAACAAAATTATGTGAAAACCTCGTGAGTCACAATGTTGTCAACAAACCCCAATTTGATTTTCCATTTCTCTGTTTAGGTGATTTGAAGATCAATTTATGTAAGACATCCTTGTAGCTTTACAACTTTCTTCGGTGTTTCTATTAGCTCTTAACTGAAACGTACCATTTACCTCAGCTTAAAGAGGTGAGTCAAAACATCTCATCTTGTATCATTCCATCTGGAGTATGAATAATCCAAGATTCTATGAGCTCAGGGGTGAGAACTTCACCATTACAAACGCTACATTATCTAAAGCACTGTCAAAATAGAATGTATGCTCATATAGAAAAAGAATTATGTGAACATTATCACCAAACTCTTTAGGTTTTACTCATTGCACAAGCTTTTTCTCCCTGCAAGTGAATGAAGCCAGTAATTTTCAAGGTGTCCCTCAGGCAACAAAGACCAAGCAGGATGAATTGCATTAGCATTAAGGAACGGAATAGCCCTGTCTTGTATAAGATTAAATTCGGGTTTTTTTTTTTTTTAAGATGGAAATTGTTAGGCCCCAGGTTCTAGGAAACTGCCGTAATTTCATATAGAAAATACTACACTATTTTCAAGTCTGCTAGAAGGTGAAAAAGGACAGTGGTCATAAAATGGTAAAGGGAAAAAGGGTGTTAAAAAAAAAATTACAAACATCCTAGAGATCATGAGAAAAAATTAAAGAATATTAACTTTTGAGAGGGAATCCATAAGCTTATATGTAGAGAGTGTGAAAAATGCTGTAATCATCTCTAATGAAAGTTTTCACACTTGAAAGAGAGTTCAAGAGCTACTACTGTGCAACTAGAAATATCCTTTTAAAGGTATTATCTACAACTACCTTGAGGATAATGATAAAGCATTCTTCAGTGCTAAAAGTACCCTGAGACTCATCAGAGAAGTTAAAGAAGCTATTTATGTCAAAGGCCTAAAGGAAACAACATTTAACTTGCTCTAAGCCAAATTATTCAGAAAGCGAATTGAGATGTCTTGCCCTAACCGCGTTCCTCTTCCTGTCAAAAAAGGCCACTACTAAATAATTCTCATGATAGAAATCTGAGTAATTTCAGGTAGAAGAATCTCAATGTCGTCACTACTAAGTAGAGAAGATCAATTGTGTTTGCACTATTTAGAGACAACAATGACTGTTTCCTGTTCCATTTAGTATAAACATAAAAGAAAGCACAAAGGGTGTTTCCTACTATACTTCACTGTTTCCCATGAAAGTGACTTCTGGCAAAAGCCCATCTCCTTATACTTCATTATGGACCTTAGATTTTCAATATCACCCATTCAGCTAAAATGCCTTCCTGCTTTCTTTTGCATTGGCTGCCTGACTTATGGTCAGGAAAACATTTATATTCTTGTAATTTTTAAGAGTAGAAGATACCCTACAGATGTATATGCTCTGCCACTGATCCAAATGAGGCTATAGCGCAGTAAATACATTTTGTATTCCAGAATCTTATGATGTTTTTATAGAACTCCTGCAGTTTAATCTTAAAAGAATAATAGATTCTTCTTATTTTGTGAAGCTGGGCTAAGATAGAGCTAACCTCAACTTTTGTTTTCTAAGAACTTTCAAGCCTATGAAAAAACAGTTCAAACTTTGCATGCCTCTACTGTCAAACTCATTCATTTCTCTCTTCTCATTTGCTTCATTTTAGAGCCAGCAAATTTCAGAGCAACCAATCATAGCAGGAATTGAAGCCTTGACTGTGGCTCACGACAGCCTCTGCTGCAGCACTTCTAAGGGAAAGGTCAAAACTGTTATTCAAAACCTCCATGTTATACTGTTACAGTATCCTAATCAACATAGCTAGTACACCTCTCATATAAGTAAAAATAGCACAAGGCTTTGTGGCATTTTTTTTCTCTTGCGGCCTTAAGGATGCATCACCTCCTTTTCTTTATCATATCCCAATTTTCTACTGACCTACCCATTACATCTTTTACCATTTCACTTTTCACCCTTGTAATAAAACAATGACCAAATTCTCATCTTTCTTCTTCTTCCTCCTGACAAACTCAGTGAGAGATCCAGCTCCTGGGTCACCTGCTCCAGACTCATTTGGATTTCTTACTATACTCTCTCAAGCCCCAGAGCTGAGGCTCCTTCTTTCAGCACACATAACCTCTGGCCATGCCTGAACAGTCTATGTATTCCAACCAACCCCGTAACAGCAGCAAATCGCCAAGAGGAAGCTTCAAGGAGCATATCCAATTGCCAACATCTACCTTCATTTTTCTCTCCTTCCAACCTCCCTTTTACCCTTTGGACTAAAACTTCAGTGAGAAAAACTCACGGCCGCTTCACTCTTGTAACAACTCTTTACCTTATCCAAACTCACACACATTGAACTATTATTTTTTTCCTACATGTTTTCAACAGCATTTTCCATCTTTAACTATGTTTTCCATTTCTATTTACATTGTATAAAATTTTTTTGAAGAATATTAACATCAAAATTTAATGGCAAATTAGGAAAACTGCTAAAAGACACATGTAGGCTACAGGAGCAAAGGTGTAAATTAACAGCAATCACCTGCTCTTCAAAAACCGGAACAAAATTAACCCAGTATTGCTGAATATCTCAGTTCAGTGGAGTTAAAAGCTATTAAGTCCCCTAAATATGCTCATCCAGTCAAGCAGAAAGGTAAGTTCTAGTCTTGCTGTTAACTTGGATGGCTGCTCATAAACAAGGAGATCAAGGGAAATAATATGCCTGTAATCATCTCCCCTACAAACAAAGAGTTATCCAAACTAGTTATGGAGTTAAAAATAGCAGTGAAGAAAAATAAACTTGAATTTTGCTAGAGGGTCAGCAAGCTTGGCTCCTTTATACAGTATCATTCTGAAGTGATGCACTGAAAATACATACACACATTAAAAAAGGAGCCAAAACCCATTGGTCTGAGATTTGCATTCCTACTTCATTCCTAATAAAACTGTTTAGCCTTGTTTAAAGAACTTACATTTTTTAAACTACAAAGGAAAATATAAAATAAGATTTACTAGTCTTGTGGAAGAGATGCTTGAAGATAAGACACTGGTATTCCCATTGCTGCTCCAGGAACTGCTTATATATATGAACTGTGTTGATCAACAGATAAGATACAAACAACTATGGAATATTAAAAGCACTCCAAGATAAGAGATCAGAATTCAGGTTTCCTCAGGCAAAGAAAAGAACTGAACTTTGGTTTTCTACACCTCTGCTTCAAACCAGCGCTTCCTACTACTTTGCAAACCATGCCCCTCGTTTCTCATACTTTCCCACAGGTGTTCAAAATGAAATATTTAATTTGGTTCTAACTGAAGCAGCATGCTTTTCAGCCAACTGATGCTCCAGTGAAACCAATGCATTTTTGAAGAAATGCAAATCCACTCTACAGAGAAGTAACACAGCTCTCTACTTCTGCATATCAGCATGATCCCTTCCATGTATCGGACAATTATTTAAGTAGAGGCAGAACAGCAGACGTAATAGATGGCTGACAGTGAACTACTGACTAACAGAGCTAGATTATTCTGTAACTCAAAGAGAAACATAATGATGTTCTCTGAAAGGTGCTAGATCTGAAATACTACAATGATCTTGCATAATCTTAAGAAATGTCTGACTTCAAAGAAATAAGAAGCATGTGATAGCGGACTGGACTTCAGGCTTGAGCTGCAGGTCATTCAGATGGTTCATTGCTCACTGGCCATATACTAATTAATTACCTAGGTTTTGTGACCAATATTTTTTTACAGCTACTCTATTAGATGGTTAGATGCCATTACTTGTGAAGCTGTTCTGAATTAACTATAAATTTTGTTGAAAACTTAATAATTACAAAGGTAAATCTTCATCAGCAACAGAATCGGGGAAGAGAGGCCTAAATAGAGTTAGTAGTACTCAAGTTATCAATCTCAAAGGACGCAACAGAAGCTAGTTAATGTTTTTAAAGTGCTATGAAGTTGGAAAATGGTACACTTAGATAGAGAACTATTTTGTGAGCTTCTGTGTAGTCTAGCAACTGAAGGTTCTAATTACGTTGTTCAGCACACAAATGGAATGGTTATCAACTTCCTTCTTACATCTCTTTGGCACGACTTTCAGCAACTCCCTCACACTGTTTAACTTTAAAAGCTATCTTTTCTGTCAAAATGTATTTGAACTGTGGCTTAATATTTGCTTCGATACCAGAGCAAGGAGATACCTCCAGAGGTGTCCCAAGACAGAAAGCTGACTGAAGACTGAAATGTGTCACTTGAGTTGAAGAGGAGACGGACCTCTTTTAAATACTGTTTAAATTAACAACCCAGATTTTCTTGAAGGAAAAATGCAAATTCTTTTTTTTTTTTTTTGGCTAGCTTTTTTATCTGCTTAATTGATCTTGGTGGCGTGAAAAGCTTGTCTGTTTTTCCAGTTGTATCCACTGTTTTCATAAGTCGTTTTCCCTGCAAACACTGCTTTCTGCACATCCTTCAGCAAACCTGGTTACACAACTATATTGCCATTTTTTTCACGTGGAGGCTAAACCTAATGACTACAACTATCGTCTCATTAGGAGCTTCAACAGCAACAGGCAAGAGACACAAATGTAAATGAAAACTATATCTGATCTAGTGGGTGGCAACCCTGCCCACCACTGGGGTTTGGAACTAGATGATCCTTAAGGTTCATTCCAACCCAAGCTACTCTGTGATTCTTTTCTATGAAAATTACCACCACGTGTCTCATAAGGATCTTATGCAATTTAAATTCTGTTAATAATTTCAAGTCTGTCTTCTTTAATTAGTTTCTAATCCATGACTGATTTTGTTTATCATGCCCAGCAATGAAAGAAATTCATCCTTCTGATAAGGTACTGAAAATGAATCCTGTTTCAAGGTATTAACCATTCATTTCAAATGTATATCAAAACAAGATTATTACTCACAATTACTAGTGAGTGGCTATTATACAATTTGCTTGAACATCCAAAAATGACCTAAGATTCAAGGAAAATCTGGATACAGAAATCCCAGATTACGTTGTTTCCTTATGCAAGCAGTGGGGGAAAACTTATAAATAAAGAGGGATATGGCAAACAAGAGTCAGGAAGAGGGGCTTCCATCTTGAACTCATCTTTTTATTATTTTGTGGAAAACAGACTGATCAATCACCGAATCACGTATCTTCAAAATGCTTGTATTCTCCTTCAAACACAAAATTCACAGACTGTCTTGTTTGAAATGGAACATTTTTCTGTGCGCTTCAGGCGATGCTGCTGAAACAGGAAACCCTGCACAACACTGAAAAAAGATAAAGCATAGGGAGATCAAAAGGAGAACTGTGCAGCAGCAGAATCTACATCATGAAGATCAGGGCCAGATTGGCAAAAAAAAAGAAACCAAAACTTTTGCGTTTGCAGATGGAAGTCTGTTTTGCTCTGGGCATCTTTGCTGGCAGTGTCCTTCTGCTGCAAAGAAACAGACTTTCCAAAGTACATCCAGATGTGTGCAAATACTCATAATGTGTTTCTCATTCCCCCTGGAACACAATATTGATTTATTCCTGATTTTGATTTGCCTGTTTTCCCTGATAACCTGTAAGTCTGTTATGGTTTTTACCAGCGTAATTTTTTGGATACCTCACTAACTTCAAGACTTCTGTCTTGAGCAATATCCTTCATTATTCCTCGACAACCAGTAGTGCTATTCCTCTACCCAAAGATGCAGGAGACGTGGAAACTGGCACAGCAATACTGTGACACGTGAAGCTGCTGTCTTCAGCAGCCATCCTCAGCATATATAGATGGACTGGTTGGAGGACAGAAGGAAGGACCATAGAAACTGCCTGGGGAGCCAGAACTGAACTACACAAAGACAAATAAGAGTAAACTATATATTTCTACTTTCCAGGTTAATTTTTCTGTTGGTTTAGCTGCTATCACGTTACCAAAGTCTGAGCCTCTTCTGACAAAGTACCAATATTTTCCCCAAAAGTCTCTATTTAATCCAACAGAATTATCAAAACAGGTACCTGAAGTTAGCTATTTTGAACAAAGGACTAGAAAAATCTTAAGAGACAAACTATCCCACGTGTACCTTACATCAGTGTTGGCTGCCTTTTTATTTCTGTCTGCCCTTATCTTCACACGTCACACCACAGTTTATAGTTAGCTATCAGCACTGTCCCAAGATTTGCTAAAACGCAAGAAACAATTGCCTGCTAAAAAAACTCGAGATTGCCTGGAAAATCTAGAAAAGCTGTTAAGTGTTCACAACATCCTAGATCTTCACTCCCCAAAACTCAATGGCCTGCCAATACACATCACTGCCCTTCTTACAGTAATATTACTCAGGTGGTTTGGAATTCTAGCAATGCATGAAAACTTGTGTATCTTCTTATAATTTAATTTGCTCTCTTGTCATTTTTTCAATGACTTTAACCTTTGCAATGAAATCTACCTAATGATCCAGATAGCATGACTCTCCACACTTCCATTTTTGCGGTCCTCTCTTAAATTTAGAGAGGAGAAAAGAAAAACAAAATACTCAAAGGGAGCTGATGTTAGTCAAGCGATTCCCTCCACTTCACCTCCCCCTCCTCCCCAAGTCCTCAGGCTCCAATGAGATTAAATCACCAAGTTAATACAAATCTTGTCTGTCAGCTCCAGCTGATATGCAATGTGTTTAGCATAAAAGAAAAGAACAGTTAGAATATGTTCAATTGATCTTAAATTCAAAGTAAAAGTCCTGCTAAACGCAAAGGGACAAGACAGCTACTACAGATGATGCGATGAGATTGAGAATGAGTGGAAAAGCATTTATAACACTAAAGGAGAATTCCTCCCCTCCGAAGTTACCAGTTAGAGTACTCAAAGCAAGTTACTTCTTCTGCAGTATGTTTTTTTTAATAACAGTATTATCAGTTCAGAAAGAAATAACAACTTTGACAAACTGTTCACCACTGACACTTGCACTGACATTGCAAAAAATACAAACATTCAGAAGATCAGAAGTGCTGAATATCCTGCTCCAAAAAGCAAGGGTCCTCTGCATGCACTGAAGGAAGATAAAGGTGACTCAGAGCACCATAACTGCACAGTCTCCTGGGTCTCCAGCCTCTACACTTTGGCTATGGACAGACAGATTTTGCTTAAGAGAGTATTCATGAAAGGGCTTCCAACAGAAACAGTGGTGAGACTGCAGGAGATCATTAGCTTACACAGTAGAGACTTTTTTTTTTTTTTTTTTTTTTTACTAAGTTTGGGAGTACTATGTAGACAACAGACTGCTGAGAACTGCATTCACTTTGCTGCGTATGGAACAAGCCTTGCTTTATTTTCATGCTTAATGCTAGCTCTGTATTTAAATGCCTTTGCAGTCCTGATGCGTGATACATGAGACACTAAAAATAGCCTGTCTGTTCCAGAATTTCCATTGTGTCTACCTTTGAAAAGTTCCACTTACAATGAAAAAAATATGATACATTTAACTTATATAGATAAATTTTAAAATATTGAGACTGAGATCGCAAACACAGTAAATCTCTATTATGTATTTCCTACAAATGTAAACCTACGTTGTGCACCTCATATTTAAGAAAAAAGAAGTCCTACTTCAACCTATACTGGAGGAAAAAATGCTTAGAAGCTCACATCTTTTACTACTTTTTCTTTCATGTATCTAACTGATAAGGCCTGGAAACTCTCCAAAATTTAAGAAGCCTTATCTGTGTGTTCTCCAGTTCTCTTTTTGTGCTGTAGTTACCTTTCTAATCCAACTCAGATGTTGTTTATATTTTGGAGGGCCTCACGCAGCCAGCAAGACAAAACAAAACAGTGGGATTCTGCTCCAGCAAGATAGAGGCGTCCTCTTAGGACAAAGGTAAAAGCACACAACATTGCATTTGCAAAGCACAGCTGATAATTTCATGGCAGGGAATAAACAGAGTATTTCAGTCTTGGAGATTTTAACGTATGTAAGGCACAAAGAATAGAGGAAGTGGAAAGAGCCAGCTCTAGTGCAGGCACAGGCAGATTTCACAAAGATATTCATTAACTCCAATTTAACTGGCCAGCTCCCACAGAGATTGCTTTAACGCACATCAGTCAGTGACTGCAACAGTTCTGGGTACTTTAGTCTGCTTCACTGAAGGTTGGCTGAGTTTCTCCAGTGGTCTTGTGATACTGCCAACCAGCAACATAGTATCAAGCAACTTCACCTCTAAAAAGCCTGAAGATTAATTACTCTGTCACTCCAACTACTAATTAATATGCTTGTGCCACTGTCCCTCTACTCTGCCTTGCTAGACATCTATACGACGATATCATCTACATTGCTGACCCTATTTGTCATCAAACAACTGGCTGCTGAGCACCTTCCAAAAATCAAGTGCGGCAAAGCACGAGGGCTACACACACATGTGGGCAGCAAGGCAGGAATTGTACACTGATTTTACACTCATTTCTATTTTCTGACTGTGCATCAGTATATATGCAGGTTCATAAAGCCAGGTTTTATAGCCTATCAAAGCCTATTTCTCAGTTACAGACACTGTACCTTACCACCATGTAGACAGAGATTCTGAACACCTCCCTTTCTGTGCAAGGCAATGAACTAAATCTATGCAGAGGAGGGAAAAAAAAAAAAAAAAAAAAGGAGTAAACTGCGTGTCTTGTCACTTCACAATGACATTCATTTTGAATTTATGTAATTTACAAGTCAAAAGATAAGTGCAACTTCCCAGTGCCACAGCCATAGCTGTCAGAATCCATCAGGAAGCCCCGGGCTGCTCTTTGACTTCGGGATCACCAGCGACAGCGCAGGCCTTGGCAGCAGCAGTTAGCTGGCCGCTGTCAGTGATGGATGAGACAACAGAATGCAGCTTGCTCTTTCACAGCTACATCAATATGTCCTGCCCTGCTGACGGGCAGGGCAAACCTGGTTTTGACAGCGAGCCAAGCAGATATGATCCCTAAGATACAAAGGAAGCAGAGATGAGCAGTAACAAGGTGTCATCCTCATGGAGTCACTTTTCTGGCCATAACTGCATTTTAGCAGATGTCCAGCTGAATATTACCAGTGATACATCCATTATGGCCCTGAAAATTTGCTCTATCTACTCTGACCGCAGCCAAAAAAACACATGGTGCACAGGAATAGGCCAAATCCTAGGAAATGTGGGCAACTCCCATGCCGTTCACAAACATTTACATCCAAACCCAAGCACATTCTCCATTATAAAAACAGAGGCAAAATTCCAAAGTTCAAAAAGCAACTATCGTGGTTAGGGACAACTAACAATCCCTGACTGCACTGCCATTTGGAAAAATAATCTGTGTTTAGCTCCATCTGCAGCTACTGTTCTGTGGAAAGATATGCAGCTCTCCTAAACAATTTCACCAAGTGATTTTTCTTTTTTAATTCAACGTGAGAGCAGGATATCCAGACAGAAATGGCCATGGTCTGATAGGGAAGGTTGGAGAGCTGATTAGAAAACACAATACACAATGAAGATATCAACACTTGCTCTCAAACAGCTAAAACTGTTTTCAAAGTATACAGAAGCAGCAATAAACAGTTCATATTTCATATTTCTGTCCTTTTAGAGAACAAGCTACAAAGGACACTCTGGGTGAGCCAGTACTGAATGCCTGTCCCTGGTAAGATACTGTCCGCTCAAGCACTTCTTTGTTACTACTCCGCTCCTGAGGATGCGGCCTCACTGGGCACTTTTGCACCACGCTCAGCCCCTCGGTGACCCACTCCTCTTCATTCTTGGAGAATTCAGCAAATCTAACTGTGGTTTCCAGTGTTTATCACTTATCCTACTTTAAAATCTAAACGTGTATACCAATACCTACATAATTTTTTACACAAAGCATCTGCAGCATTGAGAGCTGTCAACAGAGACTCTCCTGTTCCCTGGTTCCTCACCTTGGTGCAAGGCTTGGGCTTACTCTATGGCACACCTTCTCACAATTCAGGAGCCTTCACTCTGGCAGAACTCTGAGAATCAGCGCTAGTACTACATGTGCATCAGCTTTTCTTTGCACTAGTGCTTGGATAAAGAGAAGAAGACCACTAGTGGGGGGAAAAAGGCTCTGGCATGTCCCCACTGCAGGGAAGAGGCTACAGAGCTAGGCCCTCCTCCCTCCTCATCCCTGCGAGGACAGTGAATAGAGAACAAAGCCAGGCTAGACCAATAATATCAGTGCACAATCATTTTCTGACTGCACATATTTGCTGCTTATATTTGGGATAAGTATTTCTCCCAACTTTATTCACAATTCCAAACCCCTACAAACACACTACCTTTCCTCACGCTGCACAGAGAGGAAAGACATCACAATAAATGAGCCATCTGTTCTGTCTTTCACATTAGTACTTTAGAGGACACTTCAGCAGCTCTTCTGTTTAAACCAGTCCCTCATTCTAAAGCAGATTATAAGTAGGTATACTATTCTATCACAGTGAAAATACATGCCAGCCAACATGTCCATCCCCTGCCCCCAGTGTACCTACTGAGTCACACCTGACTACCTACTGGTGACAGCATGCTTCAGCTGCAGTCAGTGCTGTTTGGATGCTGTTGTTGAAGTGAGCTAATATCTGTGATGTCATTTGTTATCAGCACAATGGCTATCTGATGTCCAGAAACCAGATTATGCTGGTGATGGATGTAGCAGAAACTGAGCGCTAATTTAAGTCTGAAAGAAGATATTGCAACTGAAAATTGAAAGTTCAAAAGTCATCGCTGGTCTACTACAGTGAGCAAGCCGAATATGGGAGCCACTGAAGAGGAGTCTGCAGAATGTCTTTTCCAACAGCCATTTTCCCTGACTATACTTTCTCTTGAACAGAATGTGCTAGTGAATCACTCACTGGTCTGTCTTGGGTAGGCTTACATCTATTTAAACCAGCATGAAGCTCTGCACCTTTGATGTGAGTTAATTAAGCTCAGATGGCTTTCCCCAGACTGGCTTCAGCAGCTTTGGAAGAGAAGTAAGCCAAATTAGGCCCATCTGTCCAAATGGAAGGGAGTCCTCTCCTGCCACAAAGCATGCCTCATTACTCACATGCCTCATTACAGGACAGGAGCTTCCTTCCAAGGGCCCAAGTGCCAGGAGAGGGAGTTTCATGGCTGGCAACAGCTACCTAACATACCAGGTATGTGGAGGCTTGCACACAAACCACAGTTCTCTGCTGCCAGCTGCTACACACAGAAGGGTCCATCTAAAAAGGGATTTCCTGCAATCATCTTTTGTTTAACAGTTGGATCTTCTTGGTAAGAATAGATTTGTAAAAGACACTTGATTTCCTTCCCCCCATTTAAAAATAAGGAAGAATCTATCAAACTGGAGCGGGGCTGAGCTGACTCTCTGCCTTGACCCTGCAGCCAGTTTGTATAACTGAAGACAGTATGAGTTCTGGTAGCCCCTCAGCTATCAAACTGGAAACCCAAGAAGACAAAAAGTATCCTTAAAGTAAACCACATCATCAGATACAGCTGCTAGAGAATGGGAGGAAAAAGTTCCCTGGATCAGGGGATCTATCAGGATCTGGGGAAACAAAGGCAGAAAACATAATTGTGCATCTTCAGCTCCCATAGTCCTCTTAAAGGATTTGATCCCGTAGAGGAACTGCAGAAGTTTGATCAGATCTCAGGCTGGCTCTGCCACAGCACTATGCATCAGTAGAGATACTAATCATACCATGTTTTCTCAAACAAACAAGATGGGATATGAGATTTACAACTCGAGATGTTCAAGTAAGAAGTACTGCACTAAATGACAGCATACAAACCTACTCCTTATAAAAATCATTTCATAACGGAAACACTACAGTATTTCAAAGCAAAACTACTAAGAACAACTATGTAATCGGGTTCACAACTTATAGGCTCTGCCTACATATTTTCTATAACTAGAAAATTCAGCTCTGAGTTTCTGTATGTGATATGTAAAAGTTACCAACACAGCAAAACCAGGTATGGTATAATGAATTCCTTCGGTAACACGCTTAGAGTCAGGCAAGTTTTTCTAGGAAATATCTACAAACTGTAAGTGAAACATATCATACAGATGGGAAGCATAAACTTTACACAGAAGACCAAACAAATCAGACCTAAAATCTCTTTCCTCTCTGTTACAGAAGATTTTTATGAACATCACTAAAACTAATGAAAAGGTTTAAAATGAAAGAAGCACAACTATCAGTAACACACATGCACAATACAGACATGCACATACATCCTAAGCAGTGATAAACATTTGTAAATGTAACAGAACATTATCGAAATGGAAATTAACGAACAAGAGAGAGCCATGTTTTTGTGACACGCCTCCTGAAAAGGTTCCTTCATAAAGCTAACAAAAATGAGTTACGGAGATGTCCCAATAAAAGATTACTTTCAGAGAAAGTGGGACTCCCCAGAGAATCTTTGTCACTAAATGGGTGAAAAAGCAGCAGGTTAGGCTTTAAGGGTAATGTAATGGAGAGTGTGCTGTAACTGAAGGTCAGCTATAAGCAGAGCAATGCAGGGTCTATTCTGGGGCCTGTTCCATTAAAAATCTGAAGAGGAAACAGATGGCACCATCATCAAGGTTGTAGATGATGCCATCCTTGAGCTACAGTCAATACACTTAAGGGCAGAGTGCCCTGACAGAAACCTCATGAAACTCAACATGGACAAGCGCAGTGCCCTGCTCCTGAGAAGGAGTAGGGCCATACACCAACACAGACTGGGGACTGACTGACTGGGTCAGACTGTTCCACAGAAATTGGACAGACAGTCTTGCAGAGCAGCACCAACAGCAGTGCAGCCAGAAGATGAAAGACATTCTTCACTTATACTTGGCATCTGTCAGGCCATGCTTGGAACACCACCTTCAGGTGTGCTAGAAAGAAATCGAAGAATTGTCAAAGTAAGTGAATGACCTCAGAGTAAGGTCCCTCTGTTTTCAGGAGTTTGAACCCTTGCCCTACAAGGAGATGCTAAGAGATCTGGGAGATTGAGCTTGGAAAAGAAAAAGACAGCTTTGAGGAGACCAACCTGTAGCTCACTGGTAACTATGGAGAGGCTATCAAAAAGGTGGAGCCCAGTTCTTCACAGTGGCATATGGAACAACAATGTGAGACAACAGGCATAAAAAGATATGGGAGGGTATTTAACAGAATGTCAGAGGGAAAAAAGGTTCATTATGAAGACAGCGAAGAAGTGGAACAGGATGCCCAGAGAGGCAAAAAAAAAATTTAAAATATAAAAAAGCAGTTAATTTCCAAGTGTTAAATTGAGCTTGCTGAAGCATCTGTGTGTGCAAGTGCAATCACATATAGTTATTTCCCTGGATGGGAAAGTAACTTTCAAATCATCAAACTGAAATACTGGTGACTCTTTTGGGTCACAAACGGCAATCACTGTTAATAAAGTCATAAGCTCTCTACATACCACATCAAGGTCTTGGGAAACCCTCCGTTTGCGCAGCTCTTCCATTCTCTCACACACATCCGTGAAGCAGGTGTTGTAGTAGTCTGCATACTGCTGTGCAAGGTCATCAATGTTTCCCAGAGACCCATCCTGTGGTGGAGACAAAGGAAAAAAAGGAGAGATTAATCAATTTAAAAATCAGGTTTAAATGTAACAGCACAACCCTGATGGAATCGCATCCCTGCAGTACGGGCAGCACGCAGCTCGCAGGTCATCCTTTCAATGAGTTGTGGTGTCACAGCAGCCCCTCGGGAGCACATGAGTCCCTGCTAATTCCTGCACAGCCAGAACCAGCAGAGACAGCAGTGCACAGCACTATCCCTGGGCACAATCTGCCTCGGTGCGCTCCCACCCACAGACAGCCATATTCCATCTGGTTCTCCAACCAGCTGCCTGCTCACTTCATTGCCAGTCATTACATATGTTCCACCAACCTTATTTACTGGGAGTAGCCCTGCTTTCCTTGACAATCATTAACAGCAATTTCAAACATTAAAACTTCTTGCTTATAAGCAGTCAGCCAGACTGCAAACAGTTCCAGCTAAATGACTTGAACAGGAGAGTTCATACCACCCACAGAGACACTCTGCCAATTGGTCTTTTAAGATGCACTGGAAGCAGAAACAGGCTTCTCTCAGTCCCAAACCTCCTAGGCAAGATTACCACCCCATTAACAAAATGGCAATAGCCAGGAACCTAATTGTAGTCACCTATTAATTCCGTCTTTTTAAATGATGGATAAATAAAGGGGGGAAAAAAAAGGCTGGATTTTATAAGTGGCATTAGAAATCTTAGTAAACTTCAGGCACATATGCCAGAGAGGGCAGGGTGGACTAACAATTTTTGGTACAATAAACATACACTTAACTAAGCCCAAAACAAGGAATGGAGTACTTCTGTTTCTCTTGTTGTCTAACTTACATAAGAGCATATGTTATTGTACACATTCCTCAAAAAGGCATATGTTATTGTTTACATTCTTCAAAAGACAACCTATGCTTTGTGTATACATTCTGATATTCTGCAGCTTTATTTCACTGCTCCTATCAGTAAACAGATGCAACACAAACATAAAACTGTCCTCAATATTAAGAAAAAGCTAAGCAATTAAGAAAGCATTTAAAAATAATAATGCTAATAAGTATACCTAAGATGCACTGCGGGGTTAACATGAGCTAAGAGGAAATCTCTTTAACAGAAACCATATCTTACAGAAGATATTGCCATTTGAAAAGAAATAGTCCTGTCTTCTGTGTTATGACTGTGCAGAAGAGGCAGGTCTGCTCTAACAAAGTATCAGTTCCAGGTAATTGGAACAAAACACTCCCACTTCAGTCAGTGCGGATGCCTACCAAACCTGAGACTTGCAAAACACACTTTCTACTTTTTTAAAGCACATATCCACATGCCCACTAGGTATTGAACATTTCCCAGAACGGTTCACCAGAAGCATCTGCGGTTTCTTCAAACTAGTGTGTATGGCACAGATGGAAAACAACTTGTGTATCACTTGCTGGAGCAGCAGAAGCAAAATAACTACACTAAATACACACATACACACTTCTCTATACATGCTTACTCATTTTTACTGTATTTCCTACCTCTCAACCTGCCAATGATCTCACATGGGAATCTCAACTGCTGCAAGATTGAGTTCCTTAGCACAAAAAGATCTCACTTCTGGGACCTTTGGACTTTACACAGCTTCAGACAGATACCCTTCCATGCCACTGGGGACAAAACACTGGCATCCTTGAGAGAGAGAGAGATGCTGCAGCCTATCTTGCCTTGGGAGCAGTGGGCAGCAACCACACATCTTCTCCAGCTAATTCCTCCCAAGCCATCATTACCCAACAGGCTGGGTAAGAAAAGGACTCCCAAACCCACCTGAGCCAGTGGACACTCTGCCAGTGGCCTCCATAGCTGAGCACACAGGTACTGGTGCTATGCAGCAGGGTGTCTTTCACAAGATCTGTATGCTCTGTATGGATAAGCAGCTCCACTGTGCCATGGGGAATAACAAGCACCAAGCAGAAAAAGTAGCCCACAGACAATCTTCAATTGCTGACTGCTGCAGGCAATACAAAAACCTGCATGAGTTTCAAAGAGATGACATAAGACCTGATTCCCAGCCACTCCATCCTAGCACACTCGGACTTTGCCAGTCTGTCTCCTTCCTGAACTCTGGACACCTTTAAATTTCATATAGTAGATTTACTGGGGAATACATGTGTGTAGTTAAAGATTATACAGCACAGCAGTTGCTACTTTAAAAAGTTACTGTAATGACTCTGAAACTGAGTAATGTACTCCAAATCCAAATGTATCAGGTGAGCTTCTGTTTAGCTAAGTCAGCTCGACTGCAAGTGGAGTTAAGATTGGGCAAGACAGCAGCCTGCAATGCACAAAGGATCAAACAAAGCTTTGCAAATACTCTCTTTTCACGTATTTTGGCATAGGGCTCGTGGATCTTTCTGTCTCTAGAGGAAAATGAGCTTGGTGACAGCTCCCCAATTAAACTCTGCAGACGAAGGGCTGTGCCACCGCAACTGAGCATGTGATGGTAAAGAGCAGCCAACAGAGAAGTGACACAAAGGCCATCAGTGCCACAAAGCCTGGAGAAACTGACAGCATTTCAATCAAGGCACAGGATTCAAGTGAGGGGCTGAGCTCCAAACACAACTCTTGGCAACATTCCAAAGAAGACAAGTCCCATGTGAAAGAAAGCTTAACATACTGAACAGATGATAGGACAGAAATTGCTTGGAAAAGACAAGGCTCCAAGGAGACCTCATTGTGGCCTTCTAATACTTCAAGGGAGCGTATAAGCAGGAAGGGGTACAACTGTTTATGAGGGTGGATAGTGATAGGACAAGGGGGAATGGTTTTAAACTGAGACAGGGGAGATTTAGGTTAAATATTAGGAGGAACTTTCTCACTCAGAGGGTGGTGAAACACTGGAACAGTTTGCCTAAGGAGGTTGTGGATGCCCCATCCCTGGAGGCATTCAAGGCCAGGCTGGATGTGGCTCTGGGCAGCCTGGTCTGGTGGCTGCTGACCCTGCACATAGTAGGGGGGTTGAAACTAGATGATCACTGTGGTCCTTTTCAACCCACACCATTCTATGATCCTATGAAAGTATGATGCCAAAAATGTAAACATTTGTATTTACATCTCAACTTTCCAGGAGGTTGTAGTGGAAGATATTGATTAATCTATTTTTTTCTCTGTAGCAAAGAGCTTTTCTGAGTTTACATGGAGGATTATCCCAAACGCACTGCTTCTGTCAGAAGGAAAAACAGATCCACAAGTCAAATGAAGCCAAAGACAGCAAGTATTTCATACCCAGCAGCATCCGTTCATGTCACACACATGAAAATAATGCCACAACTGTACAGACAATTATATATGATTTACATTACCTCAAATTTTCTCACACACAGTGTCTTAAATACATATGATTACCTCCATAATCCACTTCTATTCTATTCAATACTACTAAAAACATGCAAAACTAAAAAAAATAAAGTTTCATTTTTCTTCACTTTCCTCCTTCACTGATGACAGCTGAGAGGATCTACATGAGACATCTGGTGATGTCAGACTGGAGATATAAGTAATCAGAAGATGACTTTTGAACTCTAGATTCTTGCTTGTCAATGCCTTGAATTGAAAACTTCTCCAAGCAGCTCCAAACACCCTCACACAGACATTGCCAGTGTGCTTTGTGTTCCAAGTCTGTTTCCGAGTGAACTGAGTACAAAATACCCACATGCAGAACTTTAAGAACTCATTAACCTCCCTTGCAAGGCAGAGGTGGCAAAGATAGTCATAGGAATTGTCTAAAACATTCTAAAAACTCCCTAATTAATAAAACAGAACAATAAAACCATTCATAACTAACGATACTTTAAAGAGATGTCACTCCGATGCATAAAGAATAAAAGTCGATGTTAATTTTCAAAGTTTCCTTTGCAAGCCAAAACCTAGAGGATTTTTAAAATAATAGAAATAACAGTCAAAACTCATTTGTTTGCTTATTTCCTTTCTTCCTTATGCATAGCCCGACAGTGTGGGCTCGGTTCCAATACAAAAACAGACTTGAATCGACACTTCAGTTTCACAGCTATGAAAATAGCATACAGCTATTTGATACCAAAACTAACAAGCCAGTGTAACTTAAAAGTAAGCCTCCAGTTATGTGCCACTAAGTCCCACTTTGACACAGGGGCAGTCCTATATTTGAATTCGCTTATGTGATCCTAACGAAGAATGGCATAGCTTTCAAATACATTCTTACTGATACAGCTGTAATACAGCACCCACTATGTTCTCTTCAGTGCTTTAGGTCACTAATATTTGAAAAAACAAGACTTCATGACAGCTCCTTTTCTTTTACTACAAATTTAACAGTTATTAAAGCCCTGCCGCGAAAACTGCTGTGCACCATTTGTGTTTATTGCCACACAAACTGCAGCATTCAAGATATGTAATCCCACTGATTTTTTCTGGAGCAAAATATTGTAAGCAACAGAAATATTCATTACAAATACCATTCCTGAAATATTTGTATTTGTAAGAAGCAACAACATGTTTCTCCTAAAACTCTGCTACTACTTGATACATTTTCAGAAATAATCTGACACTCGGGAAAGTGAAACGACCCACTAGTTCTGAAGGGGCAAACCTAAAATTACCACTTAATAAAACATTTTAATGAAAACTGAAGTTATTTCAGATTTCTAGTTTTGGTAGTCAAACAACGCTCATAAATTTCCATCTTATAATGTATGCATACAACATTTTTTGGCATCATAAAACAGAGGGTAAAAGATGAATTACCCTGGAATGCCCAGAGAATTAGTTCTGATATGCATGTGAATACCAGAGGAATCCATCGAGATTCATGTTAATGGAGTGACTACAAAGAGGAGCTGGAATGATCTGACACACTTATTATGAAGCTAAGATTTACCGGTCACTGCACATCAGTTAGCTTAATGCACTGGCAGAATCCTTTGTATTTGACATCAAGAGAAAAATGTTTTGTCAGCAAGCTTCGCTGGCAGAAAAATTAAATAAAAATACATTCATATTTGAATGAGGACGGTATAACAAAAACTACCAGGACAGGAGGAATAACTGCCTTTGCTAGTAACAAATGTTTTGTGAACCTGGGTATGCACCTAAATCCTAGGCATAGCACAACATAGGTTCTTTCTGCTCAAATTTCCATGCAGAATAGGAGTTTTAGAAAAAGCCAAACAAACCAACAAAAACCAACTAAACCAAAAACCATCGATGACAGTTTGTACTTCACTACCTCGGGTTCTGACATACTCTTACAAAGCTGCACATTCCAGCCCATCCCCCTGTTCTAGTAGCTACAGATGCCAGGAAAGAGGTCTTGGTTATTAGACAAATGCACTCATTCTCCAAGCCAGGGGGTGGAATTCATGCAACTGTGAGAATCTCTAACTTGTAAAATAAATGTGAATGCTATGAGCCTGTTTGGTCAGACAGAGGGGTCTCCAGCTGCATATGGTAATACAGATAACAGCACACAAAGCAGCCACACAAGTTACAATTACCGTACCCACTCCAGCTATGGCCACAGCACAGGAATAATCTTGGGAGGTTAGGAACAGCTCAGAAACTGGCAGGAAAAATTTGACTACTGATCAGTGCATATGGAAAGGACACAGCCAAAGTGAAGATGGTCTTTTGCAATGCTCTGCAATCATGTCCTGACAAAGGCATGCTTTTGACCTTCTCAGCCCAAGATGTGAAAAATTCATTTCCATACTTGAGACACAGGACTACTGTGTGGAGAATGCCTGTAAACATGAGCAGCTTATTTCCGGCACTTGGATCTTAACAAGGACACCTACCAAAAATGTGTGGAACACGATCATAAGTTTAAATAATACCTTTGGTTTGGATAGCTGTAAGGAGTACAGAAATGAAAGCCAGAATGTGGTCCAGAGCAAACAGGCTTGTTTGGGCTGCAGAGAAGGAAAAAGGACCAAAAAAAGTTGTGAAATGGGAACATCTGTGGAAAGGGAACATGTTTGTGCATAAGAAAAGCACTGCTTTCAACAGGACTTCACACATTCAAAAAGATCTTCAGAGCTAAGCAGAACTAGCCTACCTAGACAGCAAGGGATGCTCAGGTTTCCATTGGACAACTCTGAACAATGCACCAGCTCATTTAACACTTTTTCCCAATGTGGGCTCAGAGAATCTTATGTATACTGCCCTAAGCAACCATGATGTGGCTATTATAATTAGAAAACTAAATTTATTTTCCTTCTCAGATCATTGCCATTGTTTGCTTCTTTTCCTTTCGTTCCCCTCCCCCCTCTCCCCTCTTTTTGTGCTGGCTGTGGAACTGCTGTCCCCATCATGGACAAAAAGCTAGAGATAAAACTGTGACAGCACCTTCTGCACTACAAATTGTATGAACACACGAGTTTAGGCCTCTCATCTAAAAGAGACTGTATTTCACATTCTTCCACAGTTCTTTGTAAGGAGGCAGACGTATCAGGAATGCATCTCTCCAAAATAGAGCAGTTACATTTCCACGCGCCTCTCTGGGTAGCATTTGTATACATTACAGTAATACAGACTCAAATGAAGAGGGCAGTCATCCACAGGAAAACCTGCAGAGCTTCATGATAATTGTGTACAGTATTAATTTCTGACTCTCTTACCTGTCCTTTGCTAGCAATGTATTTCTGCCAGGAATATGGTCAACTCTTTGTATTCTGGCTTAGCTTCAAAACAGCTGCTGCTAAAAATATATCCAATAAGCTGCTATAAAAATGTCTCTGTCTCTTCCTAGGGCTCAGAAAGGACAATTTTCCATTCAGGAGAAGAAACAATTCCACCATGCATAAAAAGGCAAGTTCAAAGTCAATCTTGACAGTCACTGGGGTCAGAAATGTGAGTGAGAGAGAAGAGGGAGGCCAGGGAGCCTCACACTCATCTTGATATTCAGGAGAAGGCATAAAATACTCAGTGTAGGAGTCATGACATTTTTATATTGAGCACAGCTATTTTAGATGAGTTGAAGGGTTGTCATGGTTCCCTTGACCTCTCTATAGCTGGATATTGAGAGAACAAAGAAAACACACAGATCACACTGATTCAATGGAAGACTTTCTGTTAATTTTTATGGCATCTGAGCACTGAATCATTAAGTTATGTGGCTTTACAGATGGTTATAAAAATAGATCTAGTAACACTGTCAATCTCTCAGCAGCATATTTTAAACAATTTGAGATTCTTTACAATAAATAGAAGGCACAGTGGTGCAGTCTGACAGAAAAGGTTTTGTATAACTTACTTGAAATAATTGATATAGCCCACTAAATTCAGAGTACAGTCTCTCTACACCCAGAAACTTTATCACACAGCCGTGTAACCTTTTTTCATTACATACAACACCTTATCATATCATTAAAGCAAGAGAAACTCTTCCTCTTTCCAAAGCTGTTGCAAATCAAACATTTCCTTCACCAACCGCACCACCATCTTTTTCTTCTCACTTTTCATTGTAAAGTCCTGAAATCTCCAGGTGTAACAAAGCACCTCTTAAAAGCATTACAAATGCGATCTACTTTTCCTCCCCATGGTAAATTAAAATCAGTATTTCTCTCTCTGGCATGCAACCAAGGAAGTCCTCTATGTAAAAAAATAATTTAAAACAAAAATTTATAAATAAATAAATGTATATATGCTAAAGGAAAAAGTTTTATCTATGCAAATGTACATTCCAACATACTTATAAAGTGGATATTTATCAGAAGCAGAACCAGCCCTTTCAGATGCTGGTTATCTTGACGGACAAGACTATACGCAAATTTTTTGAATAAAAAGTTTGTTCAAAGCATCCTTAATGTCCAGCTTCCCTAATAACAGTATATTATCCTCCACTCTCCTTTCCTCAAGGTGATCTGCAATAAGCTCATCAAAAAACAGATGACAACTCTTAGTCTACAGCGATAACTGCTAGGCCATCCCTACCCACCCAACTGGCCATCAATCAGGCACAGGTAATTGCTGCCAGCTTGTAAAGCAGCATAAATGAACAACTCCTCAAGCCATGCAAGAGCTGCACCTGACATCATCTATCACTAATTTGTGTCTCTGCTTATCACTGCCTCCTCCTTTCACACACCGCATTTGCCAAATCTTTTTCCCACATTGAATGGAAACGCATCCCTCTGTACACATCAACTACCCTGGCATCTGGGAACAGAAACAAATGATATACAGAAGAGTGACAAGAATTAAGAATGAACTATATGTTATTAAAGCACCATTACAGAGACGGAGATGAACTTCTTGTTTCAGCATCAGGAACTTCAGCGTGCTAGGGGGTGGTTTCAGGTTTGGATAAGCTGAAGTCTAACGAAATGGATATACAAAAAACAAATATCTTATGTAAGTGATGGAATAAGTCCTTATCTCAGTGAGCTGGACCAATCAACTGTAATAGTGTATAAGGTCTCATTAAAATTCTATCTTTTCTATCCAGTCGTAGCACAATATGAAAAAAAAAAAAAAACCACAACAAAAAAAAAACACAACAAAACAATTCTGTGGCAGGTTGGGTCCTATGCAACTGAGTTGTGAACAACTCATTAAAGTAGTAACCTGAAAAAGAACCCAAAGAACTTGCAAAATACGCAAGGGAGAAACAACGACTTGGATATTTAAAGACAAAGCAACCAGAGTAGACAACTGCATTTCTGAATAACTGAGTTAAAAAGTCAGTAAGTTTGAGCTCACAGGTTTAGAGTATCTGGCAAGGGGCTAAACTGTATGGTAGACTCAGAGAAAGCAAACAGTGGTCAAATTTATATCCAAGTGTAGTCAAAACTGATTTCTTCTTTTTACCAGTGTTCACAAAGGGTGATTCCCTCTGAGCTGGATGTACTGATGAAATACAGTAAAACGATGAAATGCACTAAAGCAGCTCAATGAACCACGAAGCACTGCAATCTTATTTAACAATGATTCTGCTGTATGAAATTCTGATTTCAATTACGGAGGGGGGGGTCCAGAAACTACTATAAAATAGAGGCTTAACTGTGAACATACTCTTAGGAGTGTGCCAAGACAATCTTGTTTAAGGAGTAGGCAATAATTTTTCAGCTGTTTTTGCAGCTCTATTTGTCTGTAAGTCAACCTCCATGCAGGAATGACGTCCAGAGTATTAATACCATCTACAGGTACACTGATCTGTTTGCTTTGCAGAATTTCATTCTAACCTAATCCTTCTGATCTTGAAATGAGTATGTATCAACATCATAAACAGCAATGAAAGCACAAAACTTCGTATTCATAAAACTTACTGGATTTGTAAAACTTATTGCATCAACATATAGCAGCAAAAGCCCTCACAGCACCGCATCCCTTACATATTTACTGTTCAAGCTCAAGGAAATCTTTGCCCGAGATGGAATAAACGCAGGTTCATATTAGGGATGCATACAAGAGGCATATAGGTAATTGTCACCACATTACTCAAAGCGAAAAAAAAAAGTTAAGTAAAATAGTTCTTTATCCAACTTGGTGGTCCCTCATTAGTTTCTCCCAAATAAAGCACAAATTTGTTTTTCCAGCACTAAGAAGTCCTCTCTTTAAATTCTTTATGGAATAAATGGTATATTATTATTGTGCTAGGTGCTCTATTAAAAATAATAATAATAATAAAGTGAGAGTGACAAATACCACCTCTGACGTTTGTCTCTCTCTACTTGTATGTCTCTCCCAGCACCACAGCAGTAAGAATATCTTTACCTTCAACTTTGCTATCACCAGGAAGTAAGTTGCTCAGAAAAAGGAAAGTTTACTGAAAGAAATTTCTTATCCTTCTTCCTCCCCACCCGTCTTCCTGGCTTCCTCAGCACAACATTGTTTGTTCTCCCCTTCATTTCTCTTTCCTGAGGTCTGTTTTCCCCTCCTTTTTGGGCACCAGGCTTCAGGTCCAGCACAACTCTCCAGCCTGACTCTCCTGAAGGACCGCAGCACCCCTGGCCCAATGAGACCCCATGGTGATGGCTGTGGGTATGCACTGAGCAGATGTGGGAGTCTGTCACGGCCACTATGCCCCACGACACAAGGTGCTGCGTATCCAGAGACACAGACCACCGGTGCAGAGGGCAAGGAAGCTGTGGGCTCTGGAAAACAAGGCTGCCTGCACTCAAGGCTGCCTGCACTTTCTCTGTAGCTCTGCTACTCTTCCACTCTTCTGATCTTTCCTGCTGGAAATTCAGCAGCTAGCAGTCTGGAAGATGTATTCAAATCTTCTGTGTGCTTGCAGATTAACCTCTCCTTCACTCCTACTGCTTCCTGACAGGCAGTATTTTACCAGAAAAGGAAATAACCATAATTGACTATGGCAGAAATCCATTTTTCCCCAAGTAATCTTAACAGCAGAAGAAACAGTTTCCTGCTACCTGCGCCAGCCCAGCCCAAGCTGCCAGGGGAGACTGCCCAGCCCTGCTGCCTCTGCAGCAGCCTCCGGAGGACAACCTCACTGTGCCCACACTGGGCCCCTGTCAGCTGGTCCCGTGTGTCTGGACAGGGCTGCAAAGAGGCTGTGGTGAAGTGCAGCGAGGCAAAGAGAACCCTAACAAATCCCAAAAACCCTGGAAAGGTTTACCACAATACAGACTGGGCACATACAGTCAAGGCACACATACAGACAGGGCACAGCGACCTGTGAGGAGGGGAACTGAACACAAGAGCGAACCCACACCAACTACATGTATTCTGCACCCCACCATGGCCACAAGCACAACATCAAGGGGCTACAAGCATAGAGCCTGGCAAACAATGCATTCCTGCAGACTTGGAGCTTCCTTCTACTTTTGGGTCTTTCTCATGTAAGCATTTCCTTTTTTTTTTTTCTTTTTTTCTTTTTTTTTTTTTTTGGCAACAGTCAGGACACGAGGGATATTATTCTTGGAGATATTTTGGTTTTGAAGGAAAGGGCTTATCCCAGTTTGTGTGTGAGGCAGGCATAATGACAGTCATGTTATTTATGAGGAGCAGTGGCAATAACAAGCATGCTTAAATAGCCAGCCCGCATTTACACAGGGAGCCAGAAGCAGAAACCAGACAGCAACATGGTTAACTTCACCATTGCTCTCATTTACTTGCTGCGTGGGCTGTTCTTAGCACGTCTTCCTGCTTTTAGCTTAATAAAATAATACCCATAAACACAGTAAAAACAGAAAAACTCTGTACTGAAGCACTTCAGTGAATTGCCAGGTTCTGACTCCACACAGCACTATCAATGCTTATTCTTAACTGCCGCAGGTAGCACAGAGCTGAACTAAACATAAAACTGCTCATGCAACACTTCATGGTGCTGTGCTAAGGCTTTATCATTTTAACTAAGCATCATGAAATCTCTTTGGAGAGTGCTTTATTTAGGAGCAGTAATGCACAGCTATCAGGGGGATTCGGTTCATTTAATTAAGTTGAATACAATTATACTCCAGTGGGTCTTAAAGATGCAAGAATCTATTTAAATATTATTTAGATGCGTATCTTTTAACTACCACAGACTGCACAGGGCTTCCTGTTTATATCAATTAGGGACATCAACCTAGCAGTAAGAATTCTCTCTCTTGTCAGTGTATAATCCTTTCTGGTCTGGAATCTGGTATTTTATTTGCACATTTTCCTTCAGCTGTGCACAGAGATGTGCATTTTGCATTCCTGTGTGCCCATATTGCTTCATCACTGCCAAAGTGCTTCCTAATTAGGCTAAAGAGGCCTCTTACTCAAATAAAAGAGAAATATTTCTACCTACCTACAGTGCAATTCCTACAGAGTCCAGGCTTGAAAAACTGTGTGGTTGCCACATCTCTCAGGTGTTTCAAACACGTGTTTCTCTGAAGGAGCAACAAGCAATTTACTACTTTCAGGAGCACCTCAGCAAGGAGTAAGCTACATGCTTGCTTCAAGAAGGTGCTTAATCCCATGGAGCTGTCTATCCAGTAATACGTCCCTCTGATAATACTTATGCTTTCACTGGTCACTGAATGCATTACTCAAGTGTTGCACATCATATTTTATGCTTCAGATGGGGTGCATCTCTGTGAAAATCCCCACGTGGTGAAGGAGAAGCTAAAAAGCAGAAGCTGGCAGAATCCCACTGTCAGTGAAGTATGTGAGAAATCACGAGTCTCCACCAAACCCAGTAGTTTGTTGTGACCAACTCAAGGTCCTGACCACAAGTCAAAAGGCTGCAATGCAGATAAAGACACTTGGAGAGTAAACTAAGTTGGCACTTGAACAACAACACAGCAACCTGAACATCAAAAGGAGAGTGTCCCACAAACTAACCATTTGTCAGGAAAGGTGTCATGTAGAAGAACAACATCTCACCTAACTGCAAAAGAGATTGTATGATGAGAAGAAAGCTTCCAATGGATGATTTCCCTCAGATTCTGCTTCTGAGATGAAAGCACAGCCTGTTGTCACAGGGAACACCAAGCCACAAACCCAGCAAGTGCGGCAGGACAAGCTACGTACCTGGGCCAATCTGAAGAGCCACAATGAAGGCATTACACATTACACCACTTTTCAAAGCATGCACCATTATCAGCCCAAACCAGAGGATAGATAGTAATACGCTACTTCATGCATGAAGAATCAGGACTTGAAGGGAAGTCTTTCACCAAGAAAAAGGAGAATCACACCTGTTGAGATCTCTCTTCCAAGCTTTAGAGGCATGACTAAGTATCAGGGCTGGTTCGGAATGAGTTACATGTTAACAGGCAGTGAGGCGTCAGCTGTATCCAGCAGTCAACAACCCTCTCAGCCTCAGCCCCTTCTCTCTAGCCAGTCCCCTGCTACAACTTCTCCACTTGAAGCACCTGCAGGTAATACCTACCCTAGCATTACCTTGCATGATTCACACACTCATTAACAGCTTAACCCACTTTACGTCTGTCTTCAAGCAAAACCAGAACAAGTTGCAACCAACTAGGCACAAGGGGTTTTGTCTTCTGATATCCCACTTTAGGAATGAAACAAGCCCTGTCATTTCAGAGCCAGGCCTGAATCTCCACCACTGACACACTGTGGCCCACCATCAGGCCCAGGTCTCTTCAGGGCAGCCTGCACGCTGACCTTTCCCTTCCTAAGTCTCAGCACATGCTTTGCTCATTTCCTCTCATGGAGGCTGCAACTCTTCCTTCCGCATGAGCTTCCCAAATCCTTCTTCCTAGTGGTTACTAGCTACTCTTCTCAGCTGGGATCCTTTCTCCACTTTTCTAGCCAAACAAAGACAGCTCTGGATACAGAACCACTGCACATTTGCTGTGTGCCATCACCCATTTGCTCATTAAACTAAATGCATTTTCCTAAGTGAGGTGGAAGTCTGGAATAGAGAGAATCACTGCTTTTTTTTAAAAAAAAAAACAAAAAACAAAAAACTGCTCCAAATAGCAGCCCTACACAGCAACAGCTCTATCCAAGAGAGGGAGGAGGGCCAGAGATGTAATATATTTCTCACCTTTTCTGTGTTAGTTTGCACCATAAATACCCATCTGCAAGCACTATGCCGCAGTTGTAATTACATTTGGCAGATGAAAAAAAAAAAAAAAAGAATTTGTAGAATCTTTTGTACTCGAAGTGCATTTGAGATGAGGATTAAAAACCACAATTAGCTTGGCAGAGACTACCTGAGGAAAGCAGCAGTCTGCCAGAGAGGAAAAGTAACATTCAGGACTCACACCTCTTTCTTTTGTCTCAACTTCGGTAATTACAAACTCCACCTCTAACCCGAACAAATCCAATGAGACTCATCAGGGTTGAGTCTGCAACAAGGATCTGCAGAAGCATCCTTCGCCACTCTCTTCTCTGCATGAACACACACCATATGTGGAATGAAGTAATTCTTCATCACTGTGCCAATATTCTGATTAGGTCCTTGACCTTATGTTCTCGGTTGACTTCCTGAGTTTAGACAGATATCATGCAAAGCTTGGGCTTTACGTTACCCATCTGCACATATATACATACTCACTTCCAGACACAAAACCTAAACAATACACTGTGGGATGTGTGCTGAGCAAGAAACAATGTACCTCGCAGAGGTGACATACCCCAATTTCCCTTCAATTCCTTAAACAACAGACCACGCCACCACAGGGGAGCAGGATGACAGAGGATTAGACTGTATTTCATGCCTCACTGCAAAACATTCAGGTAGCAGTAATTAAAGAGGAGAGCAGAATTTTTAAAGACTGACAACCATTTTGCACCGCCTACAGCTGAGCAACCTCCACTGATGAAACAAGAAATAAACAGATCTCTTCACAAACCTCTTCAAAGACTGAACAGAGTAAAACACCAGGGAACAAAATATAATGAAAAATATGAATCTTTCAACTTTTATTTACACACTGCACAGAAACCGGTGCAGGAACATTACAAGCTGAAACACCAAGAGAAATCTGGATAACTAAGAAGAGATACTGGGAACTGCCATTTTCCTCTACAACAAAAACACGACCTCAGAGAAACTTTAGAGAAGTATGGTATGTAAAAACAAACAAAAACGTCCAAAGAATTTGCCACGTCTGGAGATTTCCAACGCACTCTGCCAGCAGGAAAACTTCCTTTACTCAGTCCTTTTTCTCCAATGAAATGAAAACAGACATAAGGATATGCATTCAGAGGGAGAAGAGAAAGACACCTGCTTTTGAACTAAACTAGTGCTGCCGCCTCATTTGTAACAACACAGACCCACCTGGCAGCACTAACACGTCCCAGGTACTGTTAACAACCTTGGAAAATGGACTGCAGTCTCCAGCTCATGCATGTGGAAATCTGTTGTCCCTAATTCTTATATAAAACATGACATAATCCCCACAAAACATTCTGAAGCACAGAGTTCTTGAAATGTAAACATGGTCATCTTGAAGTTGGAAATCTGAAGACAGAAGTTATAACCAACATGCAATGTGCAGCGCCTCCATCCTTTTCCTGTTATACAGTGGTTATTTATGAATTCTGAGGTGGAAACACGACAGATAATGGAGTGGAAATCAGAGCCTGCAAGTTGTGATGCGTATTACATATGGATATAGTTACTCTTATGTTTAAAACATTTTTTTTTTCTGTTTTTCATCCTCACAAAGTACACATTTTGGCTTAAATGGAAGAGTTATTGTGCTAAGCTACCCAATCATTGAAAACCCACAAGAATAATCAACTATTTAGTATTACTGAAGATTCAGTTTACATCTACATGGTGATACTGCTAACAAAATGAATCTAAAAGCGGTGGTAAAAAGGAAAGTAATGAGCTTCAATCTAGAATTAGAACCTAAGTACCTTCAATTTGCTTTCCAACCCTAGGATGGTATAAAAAACTCTCGTTCTGAAAGGGTTTTTTACACAAGTCAGAATGCTCAGAAAGCTCCCGTTGTGAGACCGCGACTACAAAATCCTAAAGTGATGGATGCATTTCAGAACTTGTACAGATATGGTTAAGACAGGTAGAATGCAATACCTGAGATCTCCACAACTCTGTAAACCCCACAAATTCTACAGCAGTGATATACCACTACAAAAGACATATATTATGAGTAGTAAGATATTATTCTGGCAAGCAGAACACCTTAAAAGCCTAAAATGCTTTTTCCTGAAGTGCAGTGAAATGCAATTAACCCTAATGTGTGTTTTCACTGAAGCTCCAGCCGTGGATATACACTCACTTCACAGACATGCATCCCACCAGCAGGGAGGTGCAACGCACCCTCATGGTCAGTACTCTCCAGTCCATTTTCCCCCCATCACTGAGTGTACACAAGAGAAGAGAGCCAGCTCTGCACAGCAGGGTTGGCCTGATGCCAGCGCTGGGAGAACCATTGAGCTCAATATGTCAGAACTTGTAAAGAAATGGCAAAAGGTATTTCTCCTTTCTTTTTTAAAACCCATGAGCCATGCTTGGTTGCAGTGTAAGTAAACTCTTGTGCCCTAGGCTCGTGACATTCTTATGTAAGCAATGAAGAAATTAGACTTCATCTTTCTTAGCACACCCACTTGCACCTCCAGGAGCAAAAGAGATCAGGAACATCCAGCACCAAGATGCTGCTCAGGTGCTCTTCATTCAGCACTGCAGCAGGCATGCTGATATTCTCATTAACACTGTTTGACTCCTGCCATGCCCATTACAAAGCTTTCAACGTATCGCTTTTATTATTGTATTAAATAGTTACCTAATCTCCTTTATATGTGCCCTCCCACACAACCAGAATAGGCCAAAGGCAGAGAACACTGCAACATAAAATTTTAACACACGGTTACCAGAGTAAAATGCTGTTTATCATCGTAAATACAGTAACAACAATGACATTGAAAAAGATGTATTTATATTCCTGATAATTACACTCATAACCTTCTATGAGTGTGTGTACCCATGCACATAAGGACGACTTATTTTCCATTTTAATTTTTTTCATCTGCAGGCCTGATCACGTAAACTGACCTCAGCAGCACGCTTATGTTGGTACAGGGCCACAGGGGGGTAAAATCAGCACAATCCAATGGGCCTGTAGCACAGTAGACCTGAAACAGCACTCCAGTCTGACCGCACTCTAAGCAACATGAATCTCAGGAGCTTGTTCTCCTATTTATTGTACAACATTTAGTAAAGACGCCTGAAAATGACTTAGAATCTATCATTGTTGTATTGCATTCTTAAGCTTGTTCATCTAATTTTCTGCTTAAACCCTGCTTAAAACTGTTCTCTTGGCAGGTTACACAAGCTTCACTCTCAATTTGAAACTCTTCACAGGCAACGTGCCTCCGGAGCTAGCATGAAGCTCAAAAAGACTTACCTGGTGTCGTAAGAAATTGAACTGTTAGGTATTCCATTACACACATCTCAGTCGAGATAGAAATAGCCTGTTATAACTTCCTGTTACAAAGCACAGAGGCACACAAGAAAGGTCTGCTGTTGCTTTAAGCATGGAAAGACGTTCCACTCAGCTCCAGGAGATGAACACAGGGCCAACAAGCACACTCCTGGCTCACATTCCTGCTGCTGGATAGCAGCAGTGCAGCTCTTCTTGCTTTAAGAGCAGCTATTTTTCATAATGTAAGTTTGTGTTGAGAATTCCTGGATTTGAATGTGTTTTAGTAAATTATTCTGTGATTTTTTTCCTGTCAATGAGACAGTCAAGCCTCTTGAAAATAGAATAACTAAAAGCCTTCAATGCCTCTTTATCTCATCACACGTGTACATGTACATACTTCTTAAATGGAGAATGTGCTTTTATAGCAGAAATCTAATTGTTTAGAGATTTGCACATATTAAGCCTCATTCCTTTTCCATGTCTATTTCTTCACAAATAAGTGGAATCCAAATTCCTGCAAAGCAACCCTGCCATTCGCGCAGTCACAGCCTCTGCCTCCTCCCACAGCCAATAAAAGAAACAAAGCTGCAGGTTGTTAGTCATAGTCCAGGTCATGCAACAGCAAAGCAGAAAACTATCAGCAGCACTTTCTGTCAAAACAGGTATTGTTATCAATTATTTTTCAGGGTCATTATAAAGTACTTCTTATTCATCCTGTATTTCTTAACCTACCAAAGCCCAACACAAAGCATACTCACCAGCCATTAATACCACGATAATGGGCAAAATGGAAATGAACAAAGCTTGTGTCGCTGCCTGAAGAAAAAGCTATAAGAAGACCGAGCCTAAAGCAGAGTTGCTACATGACTGAAGGAGACTCCAAGAAGGCACAGTGCTCCAGCATCCTCTTTTGCATCACACAGCCTCCAGAGAGAAGGCAGCCCTGAAGGAACTGGCCCAGAATCAAAGCTAGAGCTCTAGCTTTTGTCTTGGAGCTTTAACTGAAGGTTGGAAGGACAGTGATGTTTTTCTCCCCTGACCCGACCTACATTGCCACCCTTCTGCTCCTGCCTCACAACCCATCCAGCTGCACTCACTGCCATCACCAGTGCCTCCACCACCTGCACAGCAGGTGTGCCGGCAAGAGTAATTTACATCCAGTTCTGGATGGCATCACACTAAGTGAGATTAATCACTATCTAATTCTATAGAACGTTATTTGTTCTGAGATGTACTCAAAATGAAATGTTTCCACCTGACTGTAGAAAATTGTAATTAACGCGTGTACTGTAACACACTGCATTCCGTGCAGTACAATTCCATTATTTGGTGATTTGTGCATGCAACGCTTCTCCATTTCTCACACCAATTTTTACATTTTCTTTCTGTTTCTAGACAATGCCATTTGTTCATATCCACAATAGGGAGGCAGCATCACTAATGTCAATCTTGCATGCCACTGCTTAAAACGGAGTGAGCTTGGTTGACTAATATCCAAAATGTAAAAAATATGAGGAAAAAGTATTTCAAAACACTAATAATGGAGCTGATATTCACAGCAAACAGCAACACAGTAGAAAAAAGAACGTATCTCAAGATTCCAATTTACCTTAGAATACCCTCTAGTAAATAGCAGCTCACAGCAGACAAAGAGGAGCTATAAAAGCCTCCAGTACTTCTTCCTGTGTAATTCAAAAGCCAGGCAAACTGTAAGTATGCCTTCAGAAAGAACAAAGTGGGCACCAGAACCAAAAACTCTTATCACTCCTGACTGCACAGAATCTTGTGGAGACCTTGCTGCCTGATGGAGACATCTGTGTTATATGACCTGACATGTGAGAAAAAGCCTGGACCAAAGGTTATCTCTCTCTTCATAAAGGGATTAGTGTAGCTAGGCGTAACATTTTGTGAAGACCAGAGAGGAAGGAGATGCAACAGGTTATGTTTGAAAAATAAAATTAAACATCTAAACTGAAAGCCACTCTCCATTCCGAACCCTTTATCTGAAGGCAAAATATAGTCCACTTCATGGCTTTGTAAAACAGGAAAAATGAGAGGTGCCGGTTTGGAGAGCAGAAGTTATCCTGATAGGTTTATCCTAACTCTTACAACTGGGATGCAATATAAAATACACTTCAAAGTAACAAAAGTCCTTTGAGCTGGAATGTCCCCAAGGGCTTTCCGAGCCAGCTCACAGTACCATGGCCATTTTGCAGACACTAGAAGAGTTGAGTACATCCTGTTTCCAGATGTTTGCCCCACCACAGCCAGAACCCAGCTGCCTGCCCATTCTGCTGCCCTCATGTTTTGATACGACAGCAGAGTGCTTATACCTGAAGCCAATGTGAACTCTGGGTACCAAGCAGACATCAGAGAAGTGGAGACACTTGTATGAGATGCTGGAAGGGCATGAAGGGACAACATTCCTGCTGCAAGTCTTGGGAGAAACTGGCATAAACTTCCCCTGCACCTTTTGTTGCTGCTATTAGCTGGGCATCTCTTCCCCATCTCCAGATTTCCAGGTTCCCTGGCTTCCTATCAAATTCCTCTCCCCAAAGTATGCTAGCCAGTATGTAATTACATGTTATCACAGCAGTATTATCAGCTGGCGTCTCTCTTGCTTTTGGTTTGTTTCTTTATTACTTTGATAAGAAATTCAAATAGTCACTGAAACATGGAGAGCAAGCTAGATTGTGTATGTAAATATTACCACTCCCAGAAGAATCGCAGGGGGAGCTTTATGGTCCTCAAGGCAGATACACTCTTCTCCTCAGCTAACTGCAGTCAGTAGGAACACACTGGCTTTCTCTTAACATGGTTTCTCTTTTTTGTTTTTTTTTTTTAATAACGAATTCAGTAGTCGGAAATTGGAAACCAACTACCACTTTCAAATGAAGAACTAGAAAATTTTCTAATTTTACTGCATCCCTTGCAAGTTCCTTAGTATCTTCTGCACCATGGCCATTAAAGACAAAAGCTCCTCCCACAAATAAAAGTGTTTTTCAGTGAAATCCCTGCTCTGTCAGAACCAATCAGCATTTTGCCAGTGATTTCATTATTATCAGCATTTCATCCAAATACCTGCCCCAGCTGCGGAAGGAAGAGGGAAGAACATCGTATCAGCACAGAAGGCACAGCTGAGTCTTCTCTGTACTAAGGTCAACAGACCAGATTTTGAAAGTGCATCATTAAAAAGAACAAAAGTCACGGTTTTCATTTCATAGTACAACTTGTTTTGAGATCCACACACAAACCTTCAGACTTTAGCAATGAACAGTTTGAAGACATTAAATAAATATCTGATATTATGTATTATACATCTCAAAAAACCCCCACACTTTTTATGGTGTTGAATTCCAGGGATACAGAGTTTCTACACTATTACTCACGATCCATCTACTGCAAACTCAAAACCTTATCATACTTCAACCACTCATCAATGCTTTGAGATGCTGCAAATTACAACAAACCACTATGTTCCAATGCCAGCTTGCTACAGACTAAGCAAAAGCATTCAAGCAAAATTATGTTATCTAGTGAGCTCCATTAACAGTACAAATAGCTTTGAGGTGCTTCCACTGCAGCTGCAACTATGGAATATTTCATTAGAGTAAGTGCAAAAGGAGTTACACTTACTTCAGCAAAACCCCAGTAAAGCTGCAAGCACACTCAAAATATGCCAAGTATGGAGAGAGCGATGTGACTTCGAAGTCCATAAAATATGCTGCTTACCACTTCAATAGTATTTTCTTCCCCTCTGGACCTGGGGATCTGTCATCACAGGTTCCTGCTTGCGAAGTCCTACTTTAAGTTAACTAATTCAAGCGTACACAATGAAATAGCCTGAGAAAGGGGCTCAGTCTGCATTCAGCGCACACCAGCAGGGCTGGGCTTTGTGGCCTCACCTCCTATGTCTGGAGCAGACCCCAGTGTGGTCATTTACCTGGGTGGGTACCCAGCTCCAGCAGACTTCAGAAGACCTAAAGGAAAAGGGAACACCTTCCCTTCCACCCTTTCCTCAGCAGGAGGAAGACAGCACCAGACATCTAATTGCTTTTACACAGAACAACTTGTCCTTTGCCACAAAGACAGCAAAGCAACAGTCCTGGCTCACTATCCTCAGAGGTTCTCAAGACCGAACTGGAGAAAGTCCTGAGCCATTTCCTGACCTCAGAGCCTCCTGCCTCCAGCCTGCACTGGGCTTCATGCTGCCTGAGGTGTCTTTCAGCTGCATCATCCATCCCGTGACCACTATCTAAGAAGGTCATTTGTTTGACCAACAAACTTTTGACATCCGCCTTTCCTAGTCTCATTTCAGTTTTCCCCTCTCTTGCCACTCCCTTGAGACCTTGTCTCTTCCTGCACGCCTTCGTTAGCTTCCAAGCTGTTGCAGGGCCAACCTTGCACTGCATCACAATGCCAACTTCTCGGTTCACAGTGAATCACTCCAGTATCCACCTCCATGCTTCCCAAACATTTTGGGTTATGAAGCACAGTAAGTCCCAGGATTCAAGACCTGTCCTCTCACTTAACTGACACACAGGAGTGGCTCTGCAGGCCACCATCATGGCCTTATGGACAACAGCAACAGTCCCCAAATGCTCACTTGAAAAATACTCACCTAGTTTACTTCTCGCCTTCTGCAGCAAAGGTTTGAAAGGAATGAATTGCTAAGCGTCAAAAAGATGAGCAGTGAAGGAAGCACAGAAGCCACCTTTCCTTGCCTTCAGGAAGACAACACTAAATAAATTTATGCTTAGTTCACAGGAAGATGTGCTTTGCAGCAGCAAAAAACTAGAAACGCTTTAAAAGCCTGAAATACAAAGAAAGCTGATAACTCGCACTGAGGAGAGCTTCCATTTTCCCTCAGATAAGTCATTATTTGAAACCCAGCGTAAGGGTAGCTTTTGTTATTTGTGACTATGTTGTAATACAAAGCACCAAAGTATGAAAAGCTAACAGCAGTGATGTCTGCAGCCCATATAAACAAGAAACATTACAATCACAGGATGATTCCTTCCTGTAAAGCAAACTAAGACAAATGACTCTCAGTTAGTTTTACGAGAAGAAAGATAACAAGTAAGCAGCTCTGTTTTCCCAAGATGGAGAAGAAGTTGTACAGCCAGAAGAAAGCTATTCCAGTTATTAGTTGTGTGAGAATCAGATCTTTTCTGCATCGTGCCCCAGTGTGCTACTCTGTTGCTTGGTCTCCTACAGCACTCCTTTCCAGGCATCCAATAACCCTTTGCTTTTACTAAATGCAGTACTGAAACCTGCCAGAAAACGAGAGAAAGAGACTGTTCATAAAGTACCAACTGTCCGCTCCCTGCGAACTGGCAGAACTGACTCTGCTCGCACGCTTAGATTAAAATCATTAACAGTGAAACAGTGTACGCAGCCGGGCGCTGTTAAACTGAATGCTGCGTGACTGAAGCACTCCAGTGGGGGAAGGCAGCGGGGCAGCCTTGGTTTTGTTTGTTTGTTGGTTGCTTTTGACGAAAAATCTCACTTAGGATATTAACAACAAAGTTTGCAGAGAAAAAAAAAAAAAGCAGCATACAGTGTTAACTTAAGTCTTTGTTAAATTCATGGCCACTTCTGGTCAGATCCCACTTGTTTACCATCGACTACATTCCACAGCAGTTTTGCATACGGGATTTCTCTTCGTATTCTTCAGTGCCTACTAGTTGGTCGTTTGAAGCAGAAAGCGAGGCACACCGGGACAGCCCGTCTGCTCTCAAAGCGGACAAGCAGGACTCTGTGCCGGCCGCTCCGGACGGCTGGAAGGCCGCCAGCAGCAGCACCTACACAACGTCAGCGCTTGTTTCTGCCCCGCACCTAACTCGGGCGCTGCACTCGCTCCCCGCACGTAGCAGCGACCGCTCGGCCGCTCGCACTCCCCGGGTGCCCCGCGGTCGCAGCCTCACGGGGCACAATGGCCCCATTGATCGGGTTGCTCCGCTCGGCGCCCGCCGGCTCCGCGTTCGGCTTCCCCCGGAGCGCGACGCGAGCGGCCCGCGGAGCCGCGCAACTTTCCGACCGCGCGGCGCGGAGCGGGG
>JAOWBP010001760.1:40011843-40034486 GCA_028571105.1 Tragopan temminckii | reverse complement strand
GCCCGCCGCGCATGGCGGCTGAGGGGTCCCGCGGCCGGGGGTGCTGCGGGAGGGCCGTCCGGGCACACCTGCCGCCGCTGCCCGGGGGCGCTGCCGTGCTCCCGGGGGAAGGAAGCCCGGCAGCGGTTGTGCGTGAGGCACGGCGCTCCTTCGGGAAGGCGTAGAAGCGTTGCCTCCATGCACGCCTCCTGTTTCGCGCTACTTCCCCTCCCCCGTATTGTAATGAAATTAAATAGTCATTAATTACAGGCAGCTCCCACTTCTTAGCCAACAGTCTCTTGCCCGTGCAGGCACACGGGCGCGTTTGGGACGGCACGTTCAATCGCGGCACCGCGGGCCCGGGGCGAGCCCGCAGGCGTGCGATGCAGCTCCGGACCTGCCACGGCCCCGTGCCCAGTGAGGGCGGCTCTCTGCCCCAGCCAGCTCTCGGCTCTGGTGTGCAGCGTTACGCTTGGAAATTGTTGGCTGCTCTTGAAAAGCTGCCCGTTCGGGCTGGTATTTACTGGAAGCACCTGTCTGCGCAGGGGGAAAAAAAAAAAAAAAGGTTGTGCTATCAGTGGGTGTGCAGCTGTCATGCACTGGCTAAGCATTCAGAGCACTCCCGTTTCAGGGTGGCCTGCAGCATCCCCCGGCGTCCCTCCAGCTGTGCTCACTCTCCAGCCCAGGAGAACCAGAGCAACAAATGACACCATCTGCTAAAGGGACCAAAATAGTTCTGCAGAAAGCATGAAGGAACAGCGGGGTGCCTACGTGCTCCTTGCTTTCTCTCTGCCTTTCTTCTCATGCTCTTTTTCTGCCCCCAAAGCTACCATTGCCTGCTTTGCTATGTGGAGCAGCCTGCTAGTGCAAAAAGCTCACTGAAATCATAGAATGACTTGGGTTGGAAAGGACGTTAAAGATCATTGAGTTCCAACCCCCTGCCATAGGCAGGGTTGCCAGTCACCAAATCAGGCTGCCTTGGGACCCATCCGGCCTGGCTTTGAACGCCTCCAGGGATGGGGCATCCACAGCTTCTCTGGGCAGCCTGTGCCAGTACCTCACCACACTGTGAATGAAGAATTTCTTCCTAACATCTAACCATCTTTTAGTTTATAACCATTCCCCCTTGTCCTATCACTGTTGGACTGTGTAAAAAGTCAGTCTTCCTTCTGCTTATAAGCTCTCTCTAAGTACTGTAAGGCCGCAATGAGGTGCCCCTGGAGTCTTCTCCAATCTGATCAAGCCCAGCTCCTTCAGCCTTTCTTCATAAGAGAGGTGCTTCTTTGGACCCATTCCAACAGCTCCACATCCTTCTTGTTCTGGGGGCCCCAGGCCTGAACTCAGTACTCCAGATGGAGCCTCACAAGCTCAGAGTAGAGGGGGACAATCACCTCCCTCTTCCTGCTGGCCACTTCTCTGTTGATGCAGTTGATATCGTTGGCCTTCCAGGCTGCAAGCACACACTGCTGGTTCATGTCCAGCTTTTAGTCCATCAGGACCACCAAGTCCTTCTTTGAAGGGCTGCTCTCAATGAGTTCTTCTCCCATGCCTCCTTTCCCAGCAGCTGCTGTGCAAAACAAGGACGTAGACTAAGCACTGTGTTACAACAGCTACTGCTGGAGTTGGGAACAGTGCACATAGAGAAAATCTAAAAGAGAATTATGCCAAGAGAAAGTGCCAAGGAAACCTTTGATAGTGTGCACATTAGGATACACATGTAGGACATACACAGTGTAATCTGTCATATTACCTACCGGCAATAAGAAATAACAAAAGCCCCCAAATAGAAATAAAATCCCTGCTAATTGACCTTTCAATTGTATGTGCCTAAAAGCCTGTGAAGTATGAGGATAAGGCGTGCCAGCGCAGTCTCTCTGCACTAGCATAACACCAAACTGGTTTAATTAGTTGGGATAATTTACGCAGTGACCATTTTAGATCCATGCTGAACAACATACAGCAGCAATGTCAGCCTACCTGCAAAATATCTGAGCAAAGCACACTGTTCATCTCAGTATTTAAATGACCAGGGCACCTCTTGTGTACGCTGTTCCACATATGCTGTCTCTCTTATATTTTGGAGGCATGTTTTAAAAAAGCAAGCTGCAGCACAACATCTAACGAACCTCACTGTTGTGACTCATAGCAGTGATTAGATCAAATAGGCACAGTGGGCAGTGTTCCCAATGCCCGGCACCTCCCTGCCAATGGAGGTCATTGCTCCCATGCAGAGATGACTCAACAAGTTGCAGGAGTCAGCCTCGAGTACTGTGCTTCTGAACTTTGTAGTGCAGGTACAGGAACCGGGTATGAGCCACAGTGATCCCAGAGCTGCTTCCTGACCCATGAGGTCACTCTTTTGTGGAGGCAGCAACTGTCACTAGCACAATGTGATGCATGGCTGTGGCAGTCTTCCCTCAGCCAGCTGACTTCAACATATCCGAGAGTCAGAGCCTGTGATTTTAAAAAGGGAGATGAAGGAAGAAGAGCTCTTGCCAAATCGCTTACCTCCAAGAGCAATTGCTTTAAGAAAGAAGTTCTCTTGAGCCAATCACAACAAATCCATGGCAGATTATGATAGCTACCATCCTCCATGGCCTTGCAATTGCAGCACCTATTGCAATTCATTTTCAGGCATTCATAAGATGCCATTTTCCCCAAGATTCAGTAAGTACTTCTCTGCTCTCCTTCCTTCAGATCGCCCACCCATTTTAGATTTCACAAAGTTTCTCTATTTCAATGATGCCAGTGTCCTACAGTGAGAAATCCAAGTGGCACTTTACAAATCAGCTCCTCCAAAAGTATGAGATTTCTCAAACAAGCAGGAATCCAGATACATTTGAGGGTTTTGAAGCCCTGTTCTGACAGCAGCCCAGGCAGCAGGATTTAGTTTGTTTACAGCTGCTACTAATTAATTACAGATTTATTTCAGCTTAGTAAGTTAGAATACAGTTTTCATTTCCATCTTTATCAGTAGCTACCCAGACGATATTACAAGTGCCCACAAAACACCACGTTCAAGAAGCTTGTTGTACTGCATCTATTTACACTACTGGACAGAAATAAATCCAGTCAGTTGTCTGTGATTTAGTCATTTTTCTGTCCTGCTATCTATCATGCCATCAGCTGTATGTGGGCGTGGAGGTAATGAGAGTTCCCTGCATCTACACATCAGACAGGATTAGCCAATGTATAAAGCAGCCTGCTATATCCAAGCCAGATGGACCTGCTGCCAATGGGCTAGGCAGAGCAGGACCCCTGCTCCAAGGTAAGGCACTCCTACAGGAACTTGTCGTCTTTTCTTTATTGCAGGCTTAGGGAAATAGCCTTCGCCCAGCCATGCTGCCTTTGTCAACCCTTATTCACGAGTGTAAGCCTTGAGCACAAACCTCTGTGCCCTTCAGAGGAAGGATCAGCATCTTCCTGTCCCAAAGCAACATGTACCACCTCACCACAGTGTCACAAAGCATGACACAATGGTTTCAGCAAAGCAAAATATCTATCAAACCAGAAAAGATGGCATATCATCTAAAGCAAATGATCATGACTGCTGGCAGTCACGTAAAAGACTTTTAATCCAGGAAATCTACACCACAAACAACCTTGCTATCAATTATAAACTACTTGGAAGAGGCCAGGAGGGACCAGGCTGCCCTGGGAAGTGGGTCATGCCCTACAGCACAGTGGTCACTGGGCTTTGTGGGCGCCTGGAGATGGCCTGGCGGCAGTGACTTCCTGCTCAGAGGCCAGGCAATTAGCTCTGTATGTACAAATAAAACACAGGCTTCTCAGCACCGTCACCCTGCCTAGTATATCGGGTCTAAATGGGAACATCAAAGCTTCAGAGAAATAAACAAACAGTTTTCTGCACAGAGCATAGGAGCAGGGAAAGGGAGAAATTAAAATTCCAGCTAGTCCCTACAGGTGACCCACAAAAGCCATGGAACTGACTTAACACAAGCTAATTACAATGCAACACGCTATTAGCAGTGATTGTATCTCCTTCCAGACCTCTCCCTATTCACCCATGGTGGAATTCATCAAATTGAAACACGCAGAGTTTCACATCACATCCTTTAATTTGAACTACAACCCTTACCAGCTGCACACTCCATCCCATAAATGCATAGGATCCACACTATAACAGTTTTTGGTTTTTTTTAATCTTCTTGTCCCCCATCACCTCTATCAGCTGCAGAGGCAGCAGCTGCTCTCTAGCAGAAAGTAGGCATGCTGGTGGCCCTTCCAGAAGGGCTCTGCTCTAGGGCAGGACAGGTCCTGTACATCCAGCCATCAGCAAACAAGCTGTTGCTCCACATCAGGTACCCTTGGTATATACAGATGTAAATTATAATTGTTAGATCTACTGTGTGCGTTTCCACATCTCACTGCTACTTCTTCCTATGTTCCTGAAGTGGTTAAGTTTCAGCATTCTCTGCCAGTCAGGAAATGGTGGAAAATATACCCAATTTAAAATGCAGTGCTTTAATACAGAAAGTATTTAGATTAGCTACTCTTCGCTGTGCAGTCGGAAACCACCATTTCACTTCAGAGCTGAGCGACCAGCTCCCCACGTATTGGCCTCTGATGACTTGGAGCATCGTGCCATGCAGCTGGAGCAGTGGGCCGATATAACCAACACAAACCAGATGGAGTTCAGGCTCTATACTGCTATCAGTAAAAAGCAGCTACGAACAGTGAATTACTTCATTCTGGTCAAAGTCTGAGCTCTCCATGTCACACCAGACCCACCGTTCCCCTGGACACCCATACCCTACTAGGTTAAAAAATAAGAAGAAAGAGATGCACACCCAGGGAAGTCATTCCAGCAGTCCTAGCACTTAGGGCTGATACTACATTCTGTAGATCCATGAATAAGCTCAGCATGGCAGGCTTCAAAAACAGCCGGAGTGGCTCTGAATGACAACTCATAAGGAAAAGAAATCTAAGCCTAGTGCACAGCGAGCACTACAGCCCTTCTGGAAGGGTACCTCCTGAGTCACAGGGAAACGGAAGGGCTCACATCCTCTACTCCTGCACACAGAGGTGCTCCACAAAGGCCTCACATCCTGCCTGCCTTCCGCTGCACAGGGCACAGTGTTACTGTGAGGCATGGTGCTGACCCCAGGGACACCATGGCTACGCTCCTGCCTCAAGCACAGCTTGCCGCCCAAAGCCACACACAGATCAGTGCTCCATCCACCTCCCTTTATGCCGGGAGCTGTCTGGACAATTCCCAAAATATACCAGGACTCTTGCATTTCATATCAGTTACTTTTGCCTTCTCCACCCAAACCCAACATTCCCCCTTTTCAAGCGGCATAGCAAAGCTATGATACTTCAGAGATTGTTTCCTGTCACCATTTATACAGCATTCATTTTCTACTAGTATTTTTGCAGCACTTTTTATAAAAAGTTCTATAAACCCTAATTACCTTTTCAGACAGCAGTTCATCATCCTTTGGGATGTCTGGGGGCTGTCTCTAAACTGTAGTTCGCAGGAGCTTGCCCAACTTCTTGCAGTATTTTGTAAGCATCTGCTACAAAAGATGCATACAAATCTTTTTTTTTTTTTTTTTCTTCTGTAGGAGACTTACAAAATCCACACAGACAAAACTATTTAGCTCTGAGTCCTTTGGCTGCTCTTATCTCAAATTACTTTAGAATTAGGGAAATGAAAGAAAAGGAGAAAAAGCAAGCCTCAGAACTGGGAATAAGGCCTAGGCTCTCCTTTTTCCAAACATGGTGTCCTTTGACTCCTTTGTTGAAGCTCTTAGCAATCTGGTAATGAAAAGAAACCTGATGATCTCATGCTAAAGCACGTGATAAAACCAAGAATAAGGTACAAGCTAGTAGTGTGGGCTAGCTGTGCATTTCAGAGATGCTCAGTGCTAACCCAAGTAGCGTGCCAGGGCAGCTGTAGCAAGGTGAGAGGAGTGTGCAGACGCCAGCCTGCTGTGGGACTGTCTCCTTGGGACCAGCTCAGATTGCTGAGGTGAGAATGGATACACCTCCTAGAGGCTTAGTGCCTCTCCCTTTCAAAGGGAATATCTTTCCTCAGAGTAATACGTTTCTCAGGATGTGTTCTTCCTGAAAAACAAAACCCGCTAACATCTGCTAAAAAGGGACTTAATTATGAAATGCAAATACAGATCTTAAGGAAAAAAAAAAATATATGTATCTGCTTCTTAACAGGAAAGAGATAAAAATGTACAGAGCTGCCCTTGGCAAAATGTTGCACCAAAGTCAACATGACACAAATGTGCCAACAGCAGAGACTTGCAATAAAAGAAAAAAAGATTGTTTATTTTCTCTTCCAGAACAGATCACTTCCACCAAAAAGTCCTCCAGCATGTGCCTCCCACACACTTCACTGAGCACCCATTCTCCTATTTACCAGCTAAATACTGTCCTAAACTTAACAAACCAAAAACGATTTACTTAATTGCTTCTTTGAGGGCTAACCCAGCACCCCTCTGAAGAAGCAGCAGCACACCCCACCAAAAGCCAGACTCACACTCCCACAGGGACTCAGCACTGAGCTCAGACTTCGTACTTTTTAAGCCTACCTGCCAGGTCACACAGATATATCATCAGTGAAGGAGTAGGTGAACTTACTTAATACAGAAACAACACAAAAAGACAACACACACATAAAGATCTGCCTGATGATCTCAGCTAGCCACAGATAAAAATAGTCTGGTAGCCAGTGCAGTTATTTGATACTTGCTCACAGATAGTGTCAGTCTAGGGTTGATTCTCCCTACCAAACATGCTCACTTCAACCTCTTCTTTCAAGGACTGCTAGAACAGCTCTATTGTCAGACCTTCTCTCGCTGCCATCCCTAAAAACAGCTCACATACACGTTATCAGTCTCTGACAAATGCAAAGCACTCAGTCTTTTCTCATTTTCTAAACAGCTCTCCCATCTTTCCTTTTAAATGCTTTCCTGCTGGAGCTCCTGTATACAGGATCTGAGCAAAACATGGGTGTTCTCCTATCTAGGAATTGTACCCTTAGGTTCACTGGCCTGTGCACCACCCAGGGAGCCCAGACACCTAAATTAAGATATAATTTATGGGAAAGCAAACAGCAGCTGGCTAGTGAGCAGCAGGCAACCAGTTGTATTACCAGTTGCAGTTTCTGTTGTAATAACAAGTATTCAAAAATTTGCAGATGTCAGGATTCTGAAAATTATGCTTTCATTTAAATATAATGGAATTTTTAAAGTAATACTTTTGGAGTGCCTTAGCTTCAACTGTTTGAGTCATCACGGTGCACTTAGTCACTTTTTAATACTTCTATTGGAAAATAGCTGGATTTTACATTTACAATGTTAAAATAACAGCAACAAATTGAGGGTTTCACATCATGGGTCCAGGTGGTAGGATGTTAAATAAAACACCAAGCTGGTGAGGAAGTCAGGAGCATTCACAAGACTGTGACAACGCAGTCAAGACTATAAGTATTTGTTTCAGCTGTGGCTGTAAACACAGGCAGGGGCCTGATCCCCAGAGCCCATGCTCTTCTGACACAGCCTTTCTCTTTCATTGCCTTGCGAGCTGAGCTGTACAGTCATTCAGGCCCCTCTCTCCCAAATCAGTTTGAAATTGCCATGGAAAAATAAACTAAAACCTGCCCTGTGCTCACTAACAAGAATTAGCAAGGAAGTGGAGAATCATATCTGACCTGGACATTTTGTCTTCCCTCTACTGTAAATGACACACCAAATATTTCACTTCATAAACTTTCATGAAATTTCATGACTAAAGAAAGAAGAGAGACATCTCTCACACACAGACGCACCTGAAGCTCTGCATTTTACCTCTGTATATATATGGAAGGGACACAGGACACTCATTATTTCTGTACCACACCAAGGCAGAGAAGTGGAGGGGGAGCAATTCCAGAGAGCAGCTGCTTCCAGTTAGGGCAGCCCAGCTGGGAGGCAGAGGTGCCTGTCAAACTAATTAAAGTTAAGAGAAGCTGTCCATCTGAAACTGCAGCTTTTAAGCACTGGCCAACCCACTTCCAAAATGTAATTAAGAAAAAAAAAAAAAAAAGAGAGAGAGAGAGACAAGTGAAAACAGGCTAAGGCATTGCTGAAAACATACCTCCGAGCTATTCTCTCAATAAATATTTTGGGAAATTTGTGAACAGAAAGATTATTGTTTTTGTGGTGGCGCGAGTGGGAGGAATTTACCCTCCACAACTCAAGCAACTGCATGGATGATCATGCCCTCGAGGGCAATGAGCTAGTTACATTGGCTCCGTGCTGATGAAGTTTTACAAGGAAGTCATTTTATTTAAGTACATCTGGAGTAGGCTGGTATCACTAGCTCTCAGAAAAAATGAATCTTCATTTGCAAGGGTTTAATAATTAGACAATTCTATTTGAAGATGGCCAAAGATACTCCTGCAGTTCAGTTCAGGCAAGGGCAAATCATGCCTAGCAAAAATTAATTGTAATTTGGATTTTTAGAAGTTACTGATGCACTTAATCCCAAAATTGCATCACACGTTCCTTCTGACTTCTGCTGGAAGAAGTAATTTATGAAAACAGACTTAAACAAACAGCCATCCCTTGGCTAGATGAATGTTAAAGGGTCTGGAGAGGATGCAGTGGTAAGCATGAAGGGTGTGTAAACACCAAGGGGAAGATTAGTCTGCTGAAGAAATCTCAGGAGGGTGTAACTCAGGGCAGTGAGATAAAAGTATGTGTTTTTAGGCCCTGAAACGTTGGCTCCTAAAACGATGACATTATTTGTGTATACAAAAGAAGTTCTGGTCATTTTAGAAATCATCCCTACTTGTCATTGAGGACAAAAATATGTAAAAGTAGACTAAATGGAATGAAAGAAATTCACTGTTTTGGTGAAGGGAATATGAGAAATAGAATTTGTAACACACTGTCTTTGGGGCAATTCAGGTGACCTTCTGCAGTCACTGTGTATTATCTACCATCTCTACCACTGAGAAGGTAGCAGCAAGGGTAGCGAGCCCAAGAGGCTCTGGGCTAGATACAATCCATGACTTAATTTCACGTGGCTTGCAGCTACATACATGAGCTTGGGTGATTTTAATGAATGATTTTAAGGTTCCTGCTAACTGAGCAATTGCCTAAGAAGACTGAAAAGCCTATGCAGCCCCTAAGTTTCTCATATTTGCTTAAAATTTCTCAGCTAACCTTGATTACATATGTGACATTTAGGGTATATGTAAGAATGTGATAAGATACCAGCAAAGTATTGGGCCTCATGTAGATGATTTTCATTACTCACCTGCTTTTAATTTCTGTAAATAGAAATTGAAAAGTCCTGCAGATAAAAATGTTTCTTATATGCTTATTATATGTGATTTCTCAGTGTCATTTATTTTTAATATGTAAATGGCATGAGCAGACATTATGAGAAGACTTGTCAAAGAGACAAATTCTTTACCACCTAAAAGCATTCTCCAAATGCTGCAATGCCTTTTTATCCCTGCGCATTCTCTAGGTAACATCACACTAACAGACATGAACTTCTCACGTTGGGAAAGAAATGTAATTCTCCTCTTGCACAGTTCCTTAGAACACCTTTCAACGTATCAAACGTTACTTAAGCTTATGTCTTCTGATGCCTGTACTTGCCCAGTTCATGTTTGTCCAGTCAGAAGGGAACTGAGACAAGAGATCAGGACCCAGTTGTTAGCACTCCCAACCTTACACATTATTCTGATATCTGACAAGTTCAAATGCATCCAAAGACTTTGGCAGTACAGAAGCTGTTTTAAAATAATTTAGCACTTACTATTTCCAGGACTGTGTATATGCTGTAAAAAAAAAAAAAAAAAGTTCAACAGACGAACAGAAATGACTGTAACAGGCTCTACATGTGACAGAAAATTCATGTTGGTGTCAAAGAACTAAGAAGTATTAGAGGCTACTTAGTGTGCCTGATGGTTTCAAATGAGCTTCACATGCTCACATTTACCCACCAGTGCGCTGACATGGCTTTGAGATACAAAGATCTTGGTAGCAATAACGGTTGCTACCTCTATCCCGTGTTTTCTCTCTTGCACTGTAGTTATGAAAGGGAGAACCCATGAAGAGTAGAGCTTGGGAAGGCTGAGGGAGGGCTAGAACATCACAGGAAAGACACAGGTTCTATGAAGTTTTTTTCTATCCTACTTTCTTATAAGAGTTAAAAAAATCCAAATGGATTTGTCAAGAATAAATTGTGTCAAATCAATCTTATTTCCTTCCTTGGAAGATAATTGGTACTGGATGAGAAGTAACAGCAGCTGAAATACATATTGAATTTAATAAGGTTTCTACTTCATTCAACCCAATCAGCCAATACCATTATAAAGTCATACACAATTGGTTGAAAACACACTTTCGGGATTAGTTTCCAGTAGTCTGAGGCCAAAGTGAAAGAATATATTGAGTGGAGTTTTGTGGGGGATCTGTTCTTCAATATTTTAATTAACAGCTTGGCTAGTACATGCTCACTAAATTTACAGACTACAGAAAGCTCAGAGAGCTTGAAAATCACTGTGGAACATGAATCAAACATTTCATCTTACTGTGGAGCAGCGTTTCACAGTAGGCCATGCCCAGTGCAGCCAATGGAACGTACAACCCTGGCTCTGCTCGCCAGCTGCTGAGCTGGGTCATGCTTACACCCAGTACACACCAGGCATCAAGGCAGACATGGGCTAATGGAAGAAAATGTAAAGGACAGGCACATGAACAAGGGGTTTATGAGCAGAGATTGAAAGGACAGGGATGCCATTGCCTAAACAGAAGAAGATTGCCAGAGAACAGGATAATTTTCAAGTATGTAAAAGTTTCCGCTGCTAAGAAGAATACTCTTGTCTATCTGTTGGGGATAGGGCAAGAATGAGCAGGTTTAATTGCAGCAGGAGTGACGTTAGGTTAAATGCCAGAAAAAGTTTTCCAACAGCAGGATTCCTGCACACAGTGGAATTGATTGCCTGGGGTCAGTGCAGAATCTACATCCCTGTCTGACCTGTTCTTGAGAGCCTCCCAGCAATCATTTTGGTACAACTGAATCTGCTCTGGGGCTTGAAGCAGGCTAAATAACCTCCTAAGATTCCTTCCACTCTTTTTATTTTCTTTATACTTTCTCGTGTTTCTTTTAATTCTTTCAGACCAGTCTGTGAAAGCTCTATGTACAGCAGCCAGCATTTATTCAAAAGAATATCTGAATGCAATGAATGCCAAAAAGCAAGCATACAATGCCACAATTTATGCATTTTGCTGAATTAAAGCCTATAGGTATCAAGGACACCATAAATGGCATTGAAATGCCTTGTATACTAGTGCCACAGAAATGACTGCTGGTGTCTGGAGAACTGGAAATCCTCTGATTTTGATATTGACTAGAAGATCTATCCATGAGCTTGCTACCACCTGGCCTGCTTTTAATATTACCATTTGCACGAGATGTTTGAGTGGCTGTGGCAGTGGGTAACTGATATGATTGAGGATGACAGTTGCCAGAGGGACAGGCTGCTGCACAAGGAAGCCAAGAATCTCAAACTCAATATACTTCATAGGAATAATCCTAGAAATTACAGCTGCTCAAGGGCAAGGGTTTTGTTCGTTCATTTACACTCCAACTGAAATGCATTAAATGTTTCTTTGGGTGTTCCTACCCCTCCTTGGTCTTAGTGAATGACAGTCACCATAAAATACAGCCTGACTGCCTTTCCAAAAGTGAAATCATTGCCTGGTGTCTTTACAGAAGCAATGCTGGGGGAAAAATAGCTATCTGTTGGGACTTCAATGCTGAAAGGCATTGAAGCGCATTGCAAATGTGGTTATCTTGTGTAAATCAGACCTGCAAGGGTGGGTACAACCTTTAGAAGAAGTTGCACACAAAACACTTATTCTACATTACATACAGGACTTAAGCATAATGCCAGTGTGCTGAGATTTGCAGAAATGGTTAGGACAGCTACTGTCTTCTCTGAGACTTCCACAGGCACAAGGCTTTTGAAAGTCAGATCCCACTGAGCTTGGAATCCCCAAACTGGATATTGGCTAAGTCATACCTCTGGGAGCTGTGAAGAGTGAAGAAACAAGGAGAGATGTATCCATTCACAAAGCCTTGAGACAACATGGCAAAAACATCTTCACGCATTCTACACATATTCAACTACATACATCATTATGCAACTGCATAAACAGACAAGACTTCTACTCATATAAGAACATATGCTTACAATGACACCTAGGACTGCATCTATGCATAATATAATGTATGAAATTCAAGCCAACAGCAAGTGAGCAACTAGCCAAAACAGAAAATTCAGCAACGAGAAATTATTTCCCTGGACTATTAATCCCCAGAGCCTTTACAGGCCAGTTAACAAGCACGGCTCCCACTTCTCATCCAGGGTACACCAGTTAAGTGCATTGCTTATGAGGAAAAAGCTCTCTCTACAATCCCATGACCCATGCTTTCTGAGGCAGGACATGTAAAGAGAGTTACTAAGGTTCTGTCAATCAGATACAAGGTTAAAATGACATCCCATCTGCTCCACAAATGTCAGAGAGCTTGTGGCACCTGTCTGGGGAAAAAAACAGGAGCAAGATTTCACCACAGGTTTGGATACTCCTGTGAAACAAAGGGCTTCTTGTGCTAGCGCTTTCCACAGCAAAAATCCTCTGGAAAGTTTTGGAATATTTTTCGCAGTGGTATTTTATGTCAGTGGCTGAAAAATGAAAAAAAATATCGTACCCCTAAATGTCTTTCCACAAAAGTCAGACTGAGATTTTCTGTAGCTTTAAAGGTGCAGTAACTGTACCCAAAGCTTGCACGTGTAGGAAAACATGCCCCCCTCCCAATACAAGTGTTTAAAGAGAACTGCACTTGGCAACTTACACTTGAAATGCCTCATTTCCCTGCCAGGAGTGCCTAGACTAGTTCCTAGCAAATTCTAGGTTTGTCTGTTGCAAAGGTACGATGTAAACTGTTAATCTCCCACTCACTTCCCCTGAACAAGAACAGTTTCTGGAAGGGGGACAATGTCACCAGACATTTCCATTCACCCTTCTAATCCAGATGGGACCAGGGAAGAGCCATTCCCTTGTCCCTGTTGCATTAAAGAAAGACAAGGTCTCCCTTGGAATCCTAGTACTACCTTCCACGACCTCTCTGTGCTAGCAGCTTATGCTTAATTTCAAATGTCGGAAAATGAATCCAATTTGCAGAAGAAATGGAAAATGAATGTTGACAGGGATATAAAGCAATAACCACAGCTTCTGAAAATAGCTTTTTTTTCCCCTTGGTTTGACTATCGTCTATGTTAAAAACAAACGGCTGTGATCTAAGATCATCAGTGCTCTGACTTTATCATTGCTGACAATTACCTTGGCAACTGTGAAAGGGAGCTTTCTCTTTCCTAAGCGACTTGCTCTCACTGCCCGAACTTTCACGATGCCAATAGTCCACAATTTGAGATGTTAAAAGTCTTGTGGTAATAATGAATGACAATGTTACCAAAGTTGGAGTTGCCAAAGTCAGAGGAACATGCCAAGTAAAATGAGAGCTTTTCTCTACACTTAAGGCTCTGGAAAGTCTAGAAATAACTAATGTAGAATAAATCCAGGAACAGGAAATGACAGGTAGTGGAATCACGGACAAATTTTTCCTGACAAGTGTTTGCCCAAAAAGACCTTTTCTGTTGTTCCATTTTCTAAGCATGTTTTGTTACTGCATATATTATTCAGCTTTTAGCATGTATTTAGTGTCTACTGCAGAATGACCTGGGCTACTTGCCTACAGAACAAGATCCTTATTCTAGTAAACACTCTGTATAGAGTAAGGGAAAGTTCACAGTCCATCTGAGTCAGAAACAGAAGATAAAGATGCACTGAAATGAAATGATTTGCATTGGGAAATATGGGAAATCAGCAGCAGAACCAAAAAGGAAATTGTGGTCTTCCTGAGTCCCAGTCCAGGGCACTGCTGGCCGGACCAGGATGTAAACAGCCATGGACCAGCCCATTTCAACTAGTCAGAAATGACCGAGATTCAGTTCCATGAATCTAAGGAAGCACAGATATCTTAAGAATTGATCTGTTTTGCTGGACACTTTTCATACAACCAGACATAACAGAAATAAACCTGTTAAAAACATTACAGCAACAACCACAGAAAACACCCAGCTGTAAGCAGACGCTTGTGACTGGAAAGGGGAAATGCTCTGCAATAAAGCCTCAAACCATGTGAGGATGTGGGAGTGTTAGCTGGAAAGTGACACTTGAGTCCTACACAGTGCTTGCAAAATGCAGTTTCACAGGAAAATGAACTGAAATAACAAATATTTTGGAGGTGAAAGCAAAACCTTTTTGTAGACATGGTAGAACTAAAAGATGCCAGTAATTCAGATAACTTTATCAGCAGCACAATGACTTTCTAGACTGGAGCACAGTGACAAGCAGTCACATTTTAATCATATTTTCCATGTAAAATTAATTTAATGATGATTATAGGTGAAGCTGACCCTACAACATAATGACTGTTTGTTGGCACAGCACTAAAGATGAAGAACCACAGAATATTCAGCCACAACCATGCAAACCTACATTTATGAGAATCACAATAGAATTTTATCTATCTTCATTTCAGGCTCTCTCACATTTCTGGATTTCATATTACCCTTCCCTGCTGAAAACTATATGCCAATATGTTGAAAGAGGAGAAAGAGGAATGCAACATTTGGAGTAGCCTCACAACTGAAGTCTCTCCCTTATGCTTGAGGGTAGAGAGACACTGGAACAGGTTGCCCAGCAAGGCTGTGAATGCCCCCTCCCTGGAAGCATTCAAGGCCAGGCTGGATGGCGAGTTGAGCAACCTGTCTGTGTCTAGAGGGAGGTGTCCCTGTCTTTAGCAGGGGGGTTAGAACTAGATGATCTTAAAGGTTCCTTCCAACACAAACCATTCTATGATTCTATGATATGGTATCAGTGGAGGAAATGGGTTGCTGTTGAAAATTCTATTGCCAATCTTCTCTGTTGTAACAGAAAGAAGCAGCCTTCTCTTATTTGCAAGCAGCAATCCAGGTAACAAACACCATAAATTCACCATGAATTTCTAATACATTGCTTCTGGTCATGGAGTTTTGAGGCTTCATTAAGTACTTTAACGAAGTCCTTGTAAAGCAATTAAGAGCACTTCTGGTTTTTAACAGCTGTACATTCACCACATGGATTTGCATCTATGCAGTTTAGAAATATGTCAAAGTAAAATCACTTTTGCTGAATTTCAACTAGTCAGAAATGACTGAGGTGAGTGACAGTATCAGATCAGTGATGAATCACAGTACATGCCACCACAGCCTCCCTGCTGAGCTCCAACCTGCTCCTAAGTGCCAGGCTCTACCCCCTCCCCTTGGGCGGCTGTACCTGTGGCCATGGGGCTATGCTCACCCCTATGTTATGTCCACCTGCTGCATAGGGAGGCCTGCAGCAGAGATTCAGCTGAGTTCCTGATTGCTAAGTGCCTGCTACAGTGTGTGAGGAACGGTACCAGCCCTGCTTCATTATAGGAAGCGTAAAGAGGTACAAGCACTGCAGGGTGTTTTGAGTAAACAAGCATGGCAGTTACTAAGCTAGATCTATTAAACCAGCAGGATTGGCTTTTCCAATGGATTACAAAAACAAACCCAACCTTTCTGGGACAAGCCTTTCTGCATACGTATGCACTTTTACCGACTTGGAGTGCACTCAGCAAGCCAGCACTTCAGCTGCACGCTGCTTCTGCAGGCAGAGGCTGAGGACACTTCTGAAGGAGCCGGGTGGCCTTCCAACACCTTTGGAAACCCTAAACCTCTTGGTGCTGCCTGCCAAAGCCAGCAGAAAGCTCCCTTTGTTGGTCTCCTTTTGTTCCCTCTGTTGACCTGCTTTGCCCTCCAGCTGGCGTGTGCCCAGGGACGGCGTGTGAGTTGGGCAAAGGAAGAGAGAGGTCGCAAAATAAAAAGTTTTGTACATGCTGCATTGCCCCCCTCCTCCATGGCAGCTCTGACGAGGAATGGCTGTTCTTCTCCCTTCTTCCTTCCACAAAGAGATTTATCCACGTGAGACTGCCCAAGAAATCCAAATTGCTGCTTTTGCTGCCTGGCCCCCTCTCAGTGAGTGCTCCCCAGGAACACGGAGCCCAGAGCTGGCTCCTGAGGCTTGTCTTTCTCACCTCTCCCTCCAAACAGAAGGAGTGAGATCCTGACCCCTGCAGAAAAGCCCAGGCAGGCTGAAGGGGAGCCCGGAGCCTCCCAGCCCCACTGAGAAGCCAGTGCAAAGCTCTCCTGCTCCTCCATCCATAGTTCTGACCTCTTTCTGGAGGGGCAAGAAGCTTATTTCCAAAAAAGCGAACAGGATGTACGCAGAAAGCATGAGTTCCTAGGGAATGGAGCACAAATGTAGAAAAGAAATGGGAATAAGGGTGAAGGTGCAGGAGGCTCCCGAAGCATCACCTTAGAGTCAACCATGCTGGGTGTAAAAGAACAGGCAGAAAGAGAGATGCTTGCACACAGAGACTCTGGGGATGAATGTGTGGCTATGCAGAAGATACTGCCAAGAGTACTTTGACTTCTTTGATAAAAAGGGATAATGATTCCCTGCTATTCTGCTGTTAACTATCTAGTGAAGAAAGACAAAAAAAAACAACCCACAAAGAGAGTGACCTAAATTCTTCCCTCTCAGCCAAAACAGTGTGGCCAACAGTCAAACCCTAGGGAAGTGGTTGAAAGGATGAAAAAAAGTACAAGCTGTGAAGAGGGGAAGAAGGGAGAAGAGGTACTGAAGTTCATTTTAAGGTCATAAGAGGGAAAAGAACAATCAGCAGCTCAGAGCAGCAAACACATTAAACACCTGTGTGTTGATGAAAGCGGTATGGAGGATAAAACAGGAGGAACTGGAAGTCTTAAAGCATAATAAATATATATATAAATATAACTTAACCAGCACAACGTAACTGTGTGAAGAATTCAGACAATTGAAACATTACTATAGAAGGGTACAGCATAAATGGGAATGATGGGCATGGGAGAGGCCTGCATTTGTATTTCAGTGTTATCCACACTTGTCATACACTTTGGAAAGACATAGCAGAAAGACTCATTGAGAGTCTGAGGGAATTAATAAGGGAAAAGTAGCAAAAGTCTGGTGCTTTTGAACTCTTATCACAGATGATAAAATCAAGTATAAGCCAAGGTGAGCAAAGGTTGTTTCTGGAGTCAGTAGTATCACATCAAGCTACAAGTAATCAGAAGGACTTAACCTACCCAAATGCTACCAAGACACAAAAGCCACAGGCTGCTAAGCATAACTTTGATGTGCAAGTGAGAGAAAGTGGCTGGAGGTGGTCGTGGCAGACATAGCCTGGGTGTGAATCAGGAAGAGAAGATGAGGCTGGCTCCCTCCCCAGGGAGGTGACACACGACTGGGTCGCAATACGTGCCCTGCTGCTGGGCCGCCCTTAGCCATGGGACATTGAAGTCTGCCAGGCACAAGTCTGGAGAGCTCAGTGGCATATATCGAGACCCACTGATGCAGAGGGTTAATGTTGCAGAAGACACAGAAAAGGCAAATTAATGCTCAGTTAATGGCTAAAAATAGGTTTCACGGAGAATCCAGCCAGTCTTTCAGTCTGACCTAAATTTACAGAAAAATGCTTGGGAACAAAGAATGACATGCACTGTTTGTAAGCATTTCCAGATCTCATGCTCACATGCCTTTGTGAGAAACAATTTAAATTCTTGTCACATAAAGCTAATTTTCTTCAATAACATGATGCTATGCCTGGTGGATAAGGAGGAACAGACGAGATGTATCTCCAGCCTCACTGGGTTTCTGTTGCTGCTTCACTTGGGACATTTGTTATGAGAATGGTCCATATGAAATTATCAGGGTCAGTGCATGGCAGGGAAACTGTGTCAAAGAGTACTCATCAATAGTTCCTTGTCAAACTGGCACTTCACAGTATTTTTTACAGCAGCCTTGTTTAGGGGCCATTCACATTTTGAAAGCTGTGACCCAGGTGTCTATTTTGAGGCTCATCCTGGGCCAGTAGCCATCCTCAGCAGTAACTTGCAGCAACCTGCATGGAAGTACTTGAGCCTGCACCAGGCAGCCAAAAGCACTGAAAATTGTGAGTCAGAGCATGGTGTGGGCTATCCTCTGATGAGGATGATGCTAACTGGTTTCTGACTTTTTAGATTGTTCAAAGATAGAAGGAACTGCAGGCATGTTGGAGAACATAATCAGATGTACAGATGGATATGGAAACTGGAGAAGTGGGCTAACACAAACAGGAGGCAATCTGCAAAAAGGACATACTGTTGCAAAATCCTTCACTTGGGAGGAAATAAGTCAGGAGTACAAGCAGAAGATGAGAGACAGCTGGCCCTGCAGCAGCTCTCATAATAGGATCCGGAGACTGCCGGCTGAACGTGAGTCAACTTTTTCTTGCCGTCACAGAAAAGCAACCATTATATAAAGATTTACTAACAGATGGCATATAAAATAAATCGTTTGCTCTCCTCAGCACTGTAAGGCCTCCATCAGCTGGGCTACTGAGACTCACTGCAGGCACTATAATAAGATTCAGAAAAGACCTGAGTAGGTTCAGGAAAGTGCAGAGGAGAATACCCTGAACAACCCAGACATCTAGCTGTTGGGTCTACACCACCTGTCCTTCAATATTAAGAAAGAAATGAAGACAAGAGTTGCTGAAAGGTCTGTTGGAAGATCTTCAGCCTAAGAATTTATGACAGCTGGCTTTTACGTGCCCATCTTCAATAGCAAGAGTTACGCAGACACAAAAGATTTTTATTTTTTAAATAGAAACAGAATTAGGAGAAGAAGGCAGAAATGTTTAAATCTCTTGATTTTACAGTCTATGAAAATACCATTTCAGCATACTTTGAATACTGAAAAAAAAACCAAAACACCCACCATAAAAACTCCGGAAAAATATATTCATAGGGTATCGCTTAAAGAATTCTCATTATTCAGGAAGGCTAACCTAAGCCTTGAACAGCCAAGATCAAGAGTACTGCATATTTACAATAGACTATAAGAGGAAGAAAATTGAAAGCATTAAAAAAAATGACGTGCTTCATATTTTATGAAGAAAGGGAATAAAGCCCAGTTTCTTTATTTTATGATTTTCTCTTGAAATAGCCAATCTGCACTTAAAAATGTGTAATACTCCCTTCACACTGATGTCTTCATACTGTCTGCAAGTGATATCTTTCAAATTCATTTAAATGACTCTTCACTACATCGTATTTCCTTGTTATTTGCTCCCTGTGCTCAGTCTGGGGCTGGGCAAGAAGGGATTGGCTGGGACAGGGCAGAGCCAGGCAGCCTATAGGAGTTTTGCTCAGTCCCCAGGAGTCCTGGCAAGACTTGGCTGTGAATAAACTTGTCTGAACACCTTGCCTGAAATGACCAATGCAGGAGGAGCACTCACCTAAAATGCCTTGCTCTAGGGCAGAGTGGCTCCCACAGAGAGGGCAGCAAGCACACAAGTCCTCTCCAAGCAGAATGAGTCAAGCCCCACTGTTTTCCCAAATGAGGATTCTAGAAGTGTAGAGATTTTGAAAATATTTTTCTTCACTGTTTCTGAGTGGGGCTGTGCTCCATGTTTGTCACCTCTTAAGGAATGGTGAAAGTGAACAGTCCAAATGCCTTGTTCCTAATTACCATTTCTACTAAATTCTCATGCTCAGGTATAATACTGTGATGTATCAGATGGTTACATCGGGGCAAACCTGCTTACTTAGTTGGGACAAAAGTCTCTACTGGTATTTTTTTAAATAACACAGTTCAGTTCTATTTGCAGTTCTAAATGTTGAAAATCTTCAGCTTGATTTTATATAGTCTATTAAAAAGCAGATACACTGCAAAGCACTACATACTATCAAGTTTGTACTTTTATATTTTTATAATTCCTTTCATTGACATGTACCCTGCACATTTTTTGGAAACTAGACATATAACCGAACAACTTCAACTCATTTATACAGAAGGCATTGACACACAAAAAAATGACAACCACTCCTTTCAGTGCCAGCAGAGGACTGTATTTTTGCAAGCCTTCATGTACGCACAGAAGTGGCAAGTCACATAAAGTTCTAGCTGAGAATGAAATGTTTTCTGATTTTATTTTCCTAAAGACCTTTGCTTTGACATATAATTTAATTCCCAGAGAGTGAGATGGGAATATTCCACTGTGGGATTTTAAAGCTCAGCTTGTTACTAACATCCATGCATCACAGCAAACAGGCCTTGCATTGCATGCCCACAGGCACTTTTTTTTCTTTTTCTTTTTTTTTTTTCCACATCTTGACTGCATTTTCTCAACCAAACTACCCCCACCCATTTGGCACACAAAAGGCTCTAAGGTATGCTCTGATTCAAAGGCTTTACCGTGTAAAAGAAACTCACTCTTCATTGAGCTTTCATTTCTTGTGCCATCCCATGAGGTACCAACAGCTTTGGTCACCCAGTGAATCACCCAAGTCTCATTTTCTCCAGGATGGGTGCCCTGAACAGAAGATCCCATCTAGACCAAGTGGACAAGTAGGCACAATATTCAGTTTCTACTGGCTCAAAAAGTGTAAGAAGGTGAGCAATTGGAAGTTGTATCCAGTGAGAAACAATCGCAACAACTCAAGGTAAACTCAAGAAGAATGTTTTCAGAAGTATTAAAGCAGAGAGGAAGAAAAAAATAGCCTGCCCTTATACACATCCTGCTCCTCTGCATTTGTATTCATTAGCCTGTTTTCTTTCAACTTAAACATTACTCATCTTCATATTCATCCACTATTTTTTTTTGAGGCCATTAAAAATATAAATCAACACTTAAATCTTACCTGTGATTACAAACATTCGTCTAATTTAATTTCTTACCTTCTTTTGTTGAGGAAGACAGCAAGCTGCAGAACTATTCACACACAGCAGTATCACAAGAATTTATGTTTTTCAGAGTGAAAACAGTTTGAACTTATCTACTTATTTTCATTCAAATGTGCAGTGACAGTAACTATCAAATTCAGCTATAATTAACCACATGATAGGTTTATAAAAAGCATCAGAGCAATCTGAACGTAGCTTGGAAATACAGGTAAATGGCTATTAAGAATGTGAGGATGGAGGGATCTAAATGACTTACCATCTCACATCAATACAATAGCAACTGTCTCTGTGCTTATTAAGTTAATTCTTCTTTCCAGCCGAGGCTGCTCTCCAAAGCATCTGTGCCACTCACTTCTGCATCAGCTTCCAGACCCAGCAAGGGGGAAAAGTCATTGACCTCCTCTCCTCAGCAGCGCTTTGCACTCCAGACGAAAAGCATCGGCAAACCCATCAGCCCCAGCCTTGAAGAAGAGCCCTGCCTCCCAAAAATGCTGGATAACCACTGCCTAAACGATTCAAACCTGCAGTGCCAGGTATATGCAGTGGCTCGGGAGAATGGAACTAAAGGCCTGGCTGGCTCTCCAGAGCTAACTTTAGACAAAGGCAAAGTCTCCCAGCTGCAGTTGTGCCGCTTCTGGCCTTCCTCTGACAAACAGAGCTTTCCCTTTGTGCTGGCTGTGTGTCACTTCCACCACCTCACCGGGTGCCAGAAGGCTGTGGTGCAGCCCCTGCACCTGGGCTCTCCTGCCCCAAAGGATGCATCCCCCCAGCACCACTCTCAGCCTGCTCCTCATTCCAAAAACTTGGCCCTGGATTTGCCCAGCCCCGGCAGCTCCCTTTGTGGTTTCCCTGCCAGGACACAGACTGCTCCTCTGAAACTCACCCAAGATGAAATCCAGCAAAAACTTTGGGACTGCACTAACTAAAGTGCTAAAAGCAAACAAATGTGTTGAAGATGTGTAAGTCATTTGTGTATCAGTGCACACACACTGATTTCTCTTATACACATGCAAGCACACTCACATTTTAAATGCTGAATGCTGGGCCTTTAGAAATGTTCCTGAACGCAGTTCTCTAAAATACCTTTTTGATTTTAATTTGGAAGCTAATAAAAAAATAAAATCCTGTATTAAAGATACATATAACACAGTTGAAAAAGGGTAGAATAACTGAGATGGAGTGCCACAGACCAAGTCACTCCACACCGGTTTAAGCCACTCATGATCCTTTCCCTTTTCAGATTACAAGAATTTCTTTCTCATCTGAGCAAAAACGGCATTGCTGTCTGGGAGTAATGGAAGGGCAGAAAGTGATTTTCTAAAGATGATGGTGATTGTGATAATCTCACATAATTTTACTGCTCTCCACTACTTTCACAGACTCACTAGTGCAGCTTGGTTTCCGTACCGTGCTCTGGCAGCAGCTCTGCAGCCACTCTAGGTGGCAGTTCCATCTGCAGGTGTGTGTAGTCAAAACAAGCAGCTCCTGTCAGCTCTGTATCTCCTACACCACAGGAGAAGAAACCTGAACACAGAGGGGATGAGAGGTGTGGGCAGGAGCTGCATGCAACCCCTACCCCCAGACTGTACAGCAGCAGTGGCCTTCAGGCCAAGGAGAGCAGGAGCACAAAGCCTGGCACCCTCGAAGGGGGATAGCCATGAGCCCCAGAGACAAGGACAGGGCTGCTCTGCAGGGGACACAGAGGATGGAGCCCGGCAGCAGGGAACA
>JAOWBP010001760.1:39980774-40011743 GCA_028571105.1 Tragopan temminckii | reverse complement strand
CGGCAGGGAACAGCTGTAGGGAGCGCAGGAAGGAAGCAGGAAGCCTGCTGTCGCCTGCGCTCAGGCTTATGTTTCAAGTCTTGAGGATCTCCTGTTTTCATTAAAAGGAAAAAAAAGTCACTTGCTCCTCCTGGTACCAGAGGCAAAGATTAAAGTGAGAAAACTTATAATGCTTCCCTCCGCTCCACATGGTTTAAAAGTCAGAAAGTAAATACTAAGAGTTTACTAGGTTATTTTTAACGCTGAGATTTGGTGTGACTCAAGCACTCTGAATATTTGCATTAGGCCACGGAGAGAAAGACTCCTTTTAACAAGCCTTCCACAAATGTCTGCCTGAATTTTATGTATGCTTAATGGCAAACATTCAATGCCTATCTGCGTGCGTTCAAAACCATGAGACAATTGCCCTACAGTGTAAAATTAAAGGCAGAAAAAGGACAAAACCACAATACAAACAGCAGGATTTGTAAGAAAGTAGTCCGACAGAGAAGGGAGAATTTTTGGTCTTCAAGCTGATCAATTTCCCTCTAAAAGTTGAACTTCACAACCTCTGTTGAACAGCTGTAACTCCAACAAAAATGTGTAAGCTTTGAAATTTAAAATATAAGTGGGAAGAAAGCCAGTAAATTACCTTTGTCTGTTTCTGCCACCTACCAGCCATTGAAAATAACAGATGCACAATATATTTCCTCTGGACATTTTACTGCTGTCAGCCCTGTGAAGTGCACTGCTGAAGGCAGCCTCGATGCTTGTGCTATCTCAGCTATGCACTGAACAATAAAGCTGTGGGGAAAGGGCTCTAAACCTCTCCCAGGTTCACACAAAGTGGTCCTGCAGCAATGTCCCTGTGACAGCAGTCCCAAGTGTGCCCCACATCCTCACAGAGCAGCCTCACCAACTCCTCTGTGCCATTCATGTTGCTGTGATCCACATACCTGGATCCCTAAGGTAAGCACAAGACATTCAGCCATGTGTGACCACTTTCCTCCTGTCTTCTCCTTCCCTCATGAGCTCAGTCCTCCTTGCTTGCCATTTGCCACAAGGGACCATGACTCCTGGGTGTCTGAACCTCAGCCTCCCTCAGTATTGAGAGGGTAACAGTAAGCTCTTTTGCTGGTAGCTGCTGATGGATATAGCTCTTGGCCACTTATTTATATAATCTTATATATTATTATTATATTATATATATATATATATAGTATAATCTACTACCTGTCAATAGCTGGAGATATGCTCTGAGGTTTCCTTTTAATTTCTCCACTGCCAGTTCGTTTTTTTTCAGGGGAAAAAAATATTAGTAATTTGTGTTTAAGGCCATGAACTGAGAAAGTTGTGCATTGTTTATATGCACTTAAACATAAACATAAATGCATTAAACAATAAATGCATTTAAACATTGAATTTAAGCAATCATGCAGCATTTAAGTGCTTCAGATACATGAACAGAATCAGCACCTTGCTAAATGAAAGGTCTTCCAGACTGCCCAGTTAAAACAGATTCATTCTTGACAGGGTAATAAGGACTGACTCCATGTATCCCCCGGAAGATCACAAGTGCAGGGATTAAAACAAAAATGGCACAACCCAACAAATCATCACTGCACACAGTAACTTTAAAAAGTTTTAGACATACAGCAATTTTCTACTTGGTGCTCTTGATATGCTCTTTTTCAGGGTGGGGATGAAAAGTTTGACTGAGACCACAATTCATCTAATTTCAGTGATCTACTGCTCATCCCTTGCTACAACTGCTCATGTCAGACAAAGGCAAGCTGGATGATACCCTGAGGTTTCCATGAGCCCTCAGCTCTCTCATGGGCATGACTCCACCATAGCTGTGCTTCCCCAGCTGCACAGAGCCTTCCTTGGCCAGCTGGGGAGGTTACCAGAGAGACCAAACAGAGCCACGTGCTTTGTGAATGCACAAATCCCTGCTCTCCTGAGGTATCTGGGAAATGCCTCCACCCTTAACACTTCAGCAAACTTGAGGGCTGCTTGTCAGACACAGACAGCCTCTGCTGGAAGAATTAAAAAAAAAAAAAAAAAAAAAAAGTCTGTTTCCCAGAATCCGTGCTAACTTTCCTGCATCCAACAGTACCTACTGCCCTCTAAGCATCCTCTTGCTGAAATCCCCTCCATGGTTAAGACAGAAAGGAAAGTGGATGTGCACGTGAATCTGCATGATTGTGGGAGCCCTGCTGTCAGGCTCAGAAGCACACTGTTGTCTGCATGCTGAATAATCAATGGGCCAGTCTTGTAAGTGATTGCTTATTGCCCCCTGCTTATCAGTCTGAGCTCTGTGTAAAAGTCCTGGGTGAGCTGATCACACTGGCACGTAAGGCTTTAAGGCCTGACTGCTTTCAAAATACAGCTGGGTTTAAGGACCTGGGAGCAAAACGGTTCCAATTTGTAGCGCCAACAGGACCTTAATAGGATCCTATAGGCAAGCACAAGCCTTAGGCTGTCTAATTTGTATCACTCCTTGTTCTGCTTTCCCTTTCTCTTCAAATAAGGAACAATACAAGGAATGAGAACTCAAAATCCAAGTCATGCTGTCAGGAAGAATAATGGATCTATTCTGTACAAAAATGCCTTTATTGTTGGTTTGTTTACTTCAGCTGCTCCATTGCCGTGCTGCTGTCAGGGCTTTGGAAACAAAGCCCCAGCTCTGAGCCTGCCCCATGTGCTGAGCACCCAGCCCCTCTCCCCCTGACTGCCTGCCCTGGGTGTGGGGCACCCAGCCCTTCCCTTGCTTGGGTGGTAGCAGGGCTTGGTGCTGGAGCAGCGTGCTCCACCCGCCCCATCACCAGTGCTGCAGAGGGGAGCTGGGAGATGGACCAGAGGCACCCGGGCTTCCCATTACACCCACCCCTTCTGCACAGATCCAGGCTCATGGGGATTTATAGGCGAAAAGCCTATTAAGCTTGCAAGTGACTTAGGCGGGCCTGGTGCAGCTTGCACATCTGTGAGGAGGCCTGAACCTTGGTGTCTGTCACTGGAAGGGCGTCTCAAAACACTACACAGTGCTTCATGTCACTTTAGTAGTGACTAATACATTGTCCAAATGTCTCTGTTAGATTGATGACAAGGAGAGGGTTTTAAAAAGTCCCAGTTCAAATAAATAACACAGCAAAAATATGCCGTTCCCACATAGCTATAGCAACCACAGTCTGCTGGGAACTTTCGAAACAAAACAGAGTCAGAGTCCTACAGGAAAACTAAACAAGAATCTAAATAAGAAAACAAAGGAGGCATATAAAGGACGGGGATGGCTTCACAACATGCAAAGAAACAATCAGCATGGTAGACTGATACATATATCAATGGCCACGTGTTCTTTTTTTTTTTAAAACGGGTTCTGACCTGTTATAAAAACTGTTTTAAAGTTAATTTCTCAGTTTCGGGAATGATGATTGTAAAAAAAAGTTCCAACCAGGGGTTACAAAACTGCAGGAAGAATAATTAAATCATCAGAATGGCAATTTAAGTCCTAGAGTGAAGAAAGCAAATGCTAAATCTCAACACAGTCTGTGGAAGAAACAACTCTGCTCTGCTGTTCTGATAATTTTTAATGAAGACATCCTCATAATCCTTAGGGAATCTGAGCTTCATAAACAAATAGCGTAATAGTGGGGCTTTTTGACTCAAAGAGGAATAAGTGCACTTTCATAATGAGTTTCTTTAATTGCCAAGAAAAAGCCTCAGCCCCCTCTGCCCCAGCACGATGAATTGGCAGTGCCGTGCCACGTCTGTGGAACAATACAGTGATAGAGTTGAGGAGCTCTCGGCATAACACGGCAGCTCTGTAAACAAGACAGAGGCCCACAACAAAAGCACCAAACATTCTGATGGTAAATTCGATTTAGCTGAGCCAGCTTCATGCAATGCTATTTTAATTCAGCATTACAAAAATACGCCTTCACGTGAAGTTTTTTCAAAAGCCTGTGACAATGTTAGTGTGAAAATTTTTTCAACTCATCCACTTCATTCCTAGACGATGTTTCCTGCCAGCTACATTCACCACAAATGCCTTCTGGTAAATAGCAGCTGCAAAGGAAGGATGAGGGTGCCAGGGTACAGCTCAGTAAACACCCTTCAGAGGCTCACTGTGCCCCAGGCCAAGCACGCTGACATACATTTGGCCGTGCTCAATCTCTTCAAGCAGAGCAGGGCCCTGCTCCCATGGTTCACCATGGTGAGGCCAGGAGCTGATGGCTGAGGGCATTCCCACATTGCCCTCATGCAAAGGGATCTGGCCCAGCTGCTGGTTCACCCAGCGTGGTGGCAGTGGCACAGGCGGGACGAGCACTGCTCCCCATTGCGGCTGTCCTGCTGTCCGCTGTGGGAGGCACTGTGGCCTGCAGCTCACAGAACTATTCTCACACCTCTTCTTGTCTCCTCACCCTGTCTGTCTTGTTCTCACAAGCCAGCGCCTTTTTCCAAAGGGTGCCGGGTGGCACCAAGCAGTGCTAGAGCAGGCTGCCATCAGCTGCAGCCCAGCTTGGGCAGCAGCATTTACTCAGAGTGACAGTGGCACTCAAACAGGCTGCCTGAGGAGGCTCTGCACGCCGGGTCCAGAAACAGCTCCTCCAGGAGCACTGCTGGAGCCAGGCGGGCTGTCTGGGATACTGGGTCTGATGTCAGACACCAGGAGCAGAGGCAGGGCCTGTAGGAGCCCCACCTGCAGGGATAAACAGATGGGCAGGGCGAACAGCTCTCCAGAGAAAGGATTGCTGCCTGCTGGCGTCACTTCTCTCTGTCATGAGCTATCAGTCTCGTAAGCACACTGAGAAAATTGCTGGTGTGAATGGCCCTAATCTGCTTCTGTTCCAGACTCTAATAACATGGCGGGCTTGGCTGGTGGGAGCAGCCCAGCAGACCATGCTCTCCACCAGCACTGAGGATGCTGAAGAGCAAGATCCAGATATATGGCCTTATACTAAACTACTGTGGTACTAAGATAACCAAGTGCCCAACGGGGCACTCCTGCACATCTCCAGCAGTGTGTTTTGCTGGCCCTGATCCACAAAGCAGCTGCCCAAGGGAGCCTGGAGCTCCCTCCTTCCATGTCACCACTGTCTCCGAACAGCAGGAATCCTTCCTATCTCCCCTGGCACCTCTTCTACTGCCAGTGTGTTTGATTAACCAGGCAGTGAGGTGGGCAGGAACACTGTGGGCCGTGAGGTGGCACAGAAAAAGTGAAGAGAAATGCAGTGCTAGGAAGCCACATGACAGCTCCTGTCATAGAGAAAGAAAAATAGAAGGTGGCAGAGGACTTGGTCCATAAGAGCGGCAGCAGAATTAACAGTTTTGTTGCCTTCTCTTTTCCTCTTCTCCTTCTCACTACTGCAGAAAAAAAAAAAAAAAAAGGGGGAGCAGGGCAGACACATCACTTTTCCAGAAGATGATGGGGAGGAGAGCACACCTAACCCCTGTAACCACATGAATGGCATGAGAAGAATAGCAAACAGTTGCAATGACTATGCCCCCTGCCAGCCCTGGTGCCTCTGGCAGGGCCCAGCAAACACCACCATCTCTCCTTCCCAGCACAGCGTTGTGCAAGGAGAGGACAACTGACCTGAGGCATGCATCTGCTTGCACCCACCTCCAGCTTGGGAACCTGAAATTTGCCCGAGGTGACATGGTAATCAGTATTACCAGCACCGTCTTCATTAAACAATCTAAACTCCTGTACAAAAGAAATTCACACGCCATGGCTTGGAAGCTTTTAAACAATGTTAGCCATAGGCATCACTGCCAGCACTCAGACAGTACCTTGTGACAGAGATTTTAAAAGCAATTCACAAGAAATAGCCAAATAATCCTGTAAATAAGAGGAAGCCTTCCCATGTATCTTGCAAGCCAAGAGTCTCGCTAATATGTACAGGGAGGAAAGAGGGAAAAATGTGGTGATATCATCACATAAAATGAAATTACTCCTATGGTACCAAACTTCCATGATTTTTTTTCTCTCCTTTTAGCTACCTCTCGTATTGTAGATTGCACTACTTAGATGGCTGAACCCATAAAGGATTTCATTTCTAGCTGTTCACCTTCTCCAATAGTTAAGAGACTTTTTTATTACCTGAAATGTAAAAATCTAAACAGTTCAAAAAAAAGAAAACACAGGTCAGGATAGCTTAAGAAAAAGGAGAGTGTGAGAGGAAAACAGTCTGTGAGAAGCTGCTACAGCATGAGACAAATGAAATCCGCTCTCTCTAGATACAAAGACATAACTCTTATTTATGTGAATGGGAAACATGCTCATGCACTGAGGGGAGAATAACCACCATAGATCAGCAGAACGACTGCACTGGAGATAGCTAAAACCAGACTACATGTGCCGCGAATGTGAAAACCATTTCAACCATCTGGGCTATGTAATTTTTTACAGATGCTTTGAGAGCTGGATGGACATCGCTGCTTCTCTTTTCCCTGACATTTCTTCAACGTTTGCAGATTGCTTTCTGTGACCTGTAGGACAGCACATTGTAGAAATTTATTCTGTTCCTTTCTGCCATCATCCCAAGTGCTCAAATCTGACGTCTGTTTTCCTTCAAGGATTCTGCAAAACATCCCATTCAATTGACCACAGACACCTGGCAGACATGAAGTTCAGTAATACATGGACTGCAATATAACCACAGATGGCTTCAAACATCTTAACTCAGATCTCATTGTATAAAAGCTTTTTCTTTATTTCAAAATATTCCTCTCGCACTTGACTCATTAAGATCTAGAGATACTGCTCTCACTGAGTTGCTACTAAAATTAACCACCCTCCGTCCTTAAAAAAGAACTTCCAGAAAAAATAAGAAAGTCCTCCCATTTCTCATTCAAAGAACCACAGCCCGACTGAGATGGGAAGGAACCTCTGGGTCCATCTGGTCCAATCCCTCTTCAAGTAGGAACACTCAGAACTGGTCGCCCAGGTTCAGTTTTCTCAGAACAGTTTTGCAACTCAGGCATTAAAAAAAAAAAAAAGGAAAAGAAAAGAAGTGGAAAAAACAGCAGTTTAGATGTCATGAGCTACAAGCGTCTTGAGTTTGTTATCTGGGTTTTAACCAATGGGATTTAGCTGGAGAGATTCTTTGTTTTCATTCCTTTTGTAGCTGTTGTGCAAACTATCACGTTGTTGTCACACAGTGTGGTGAATCTGGTTCTAAGGCACTTAGTTCCAAATCAGGTAAAAAAAAATCCAGCTATTTGACTTAAAGCACTGAACCTGTCCAAACCTACATTTCTGGTTCTAGTTTGTTTTAAAATACTTCTGAAGGATAACTTCTGTTTTGGCAGGCATTACTTCAGATTAAGAACTATCTGTCCTCTGATTCCAGCACAAACACAAGCCTGAAATACATGCTGTTTTGCAGGCTTTGCCTAATACAGTAACCATAGGCCCAAGTCTGATTCAGAACATATCTTTGTTGCCACTTGATCTGGATGTGGCATTGCACAGAACTGGTCCTAATGGCAATGCAAGTATGGTGCCTGTGGGATCATGGAGCCATCAATCACCATCCATTCTGATCATCACTTTTATTTATATATGGATGGTGATTTTTAGAGGCACAAAAGTTATTGGGGATGGAATCCAACAGTGTAAGGTTGAGTCTAACTAGCATGGCATACTGAGAGCAGCCCACATACACAAAATGGATCAGGGTGAGTCTCATCCTTGTTGGTGATGGCTTCCCAGTTTTCTAGAGAATCTTCATTCAGGCACTGAAAGTAGCTGGCAATCTAGACCTGTGCTCTTGAACTTCATGCAGTTTCTGGAGCATTTCTCTGATGGCAAGGATAGTTTAAAGAGCACTCTCCCTTTCTCCTTCAGATATCTGTGCCTGCTCCACTCCTGGCTGGGGAAAAAAGAAACTTGAAATAAAATTCTAGGTTATTTTTCTGGCCAGCTCACTTCTGTGATCTGGTAGATCAGGGAGTCTCAGGAACACTTCTGTTGGCATACCCTCGGGTGGGAAAGAAGAGGGAAGGATGCTCTGTGGGAGTTTAGACAGGGATCTGTGTACACAGCCCAGACACTCATTAGTGATGGCTGGGACCCGTTTTTAACTCCCTCTCCTTCTCATGAGGGCCGTGGGGAGAAACAGGCTTATTCAGTTCTGCTGTAATGAAACTGAAGCCTTATAAAGCCAAATAAAGCTGGGCACAGTTTTTATAATCTTGGTAATAGTGCCCCGTGGAAATAGGCCTTGGTTACAGCTAGGCAGTTTCCTAGTACTGCTTTAAGTACCGGTAGTTTTAAAGGGATCTGAAGCAAGAATGATCACTGCTGTTAGGAGTAGGCAGCTTTACTTCTTTTAAACTCCATCCATCAGTGGCACAAAACTAGGTAAGCATTTTATACAAATCCACAGGAAACCAAAGAAGTTGAGGCTTGCTCTGTGATTTGACACAGTTACTGTTAATCTTAAGAAACAAAACAAATATGGGTAACAGCCAGGCCTGACTCACTGCATCCCCTCCCTACACTCCAGAAAACCGTCTGCCATCCAGTGCTACACAAAGACACGAGCTTGTTGATAGAAGAAAAAACTTTACCCCTGCTCCAAAATCTCAAAATACTATTTTGGAAGTCCTTATCAGGAAGGTGCCTGCCTGTGACTCCAGAGCCAGCTGAGTGGGAGCATGCTGTGGGCACCCAGCCTGTTCTCTGGCTGCAGGCTGAGCCTTACTGCTGCCTCCAGAAGGAGGTTGGCCACAGTGACAGCACCGCTGTGGTGACAGTTGTTTGGCTTGTGAGGTGTTGGAGGCAGCGTGACAAAGCACAGTGAACAAACAGAAAAGATGGAAGTCCGAATTTCTGCTGACTTGTGATATGGGACCACAACTCTACCTGAAGGAAATGAGAGGTGTTGGGTGGGCCGGGCGTTGTACAGCTGCTCTCACCCTTTGCAATGCTTATCAGAGGACAAGAGCGGAGCAACAGAGATGCACACCCCCATGTGACTGAGGTCATGATTCCTCTAAGAGGTGCACCGCAACTACTTTGACCCTTATTAAGCAACAAGATCAACATAAAACAAAGTAAATTCTTACTTTCTTCCTCCTATCACAACAAAAACAGAAAACAATTTGCAAACGCTGCAAGCCTCTGCTAGGCCACTTCTACTGTGATATATATTAGTTTGAAAACAATCACAAAAATGTAAACAACAAACACAAAATCCATTGCTCTTCATGGGCTGATTTTCTTCTTATTTGAAAATTGAATATTTCATTTTTTCTTAGTAAATCACTCCTACAATCATCTTAGGTCTGCTGTAGCATCTAGGTGGTTCTAAAAGAGTATAAAGGTTACACATAAGCTGACATTTATGTACAACAAAGTCAGAGCACTGCATTCAGCACCAAAACCTGATCTCCTGCAGGTCAGTCACAGCCTGCAGCATCATGCCAGCCAGATGGAGCCTCACATGGATAAAGCAGAGCGGTACAATCACATCTTTCCCTGCTGGCCACCCCTCTTTCGATGTAGCCCGGAAGGCAGTTTGCCTTCCATCCTGCAGGAGCACACTGCTGGCTCAAGACCAGCTTTTTGCCCCAAGTTCTTCCCTGCAGCTCTGCTCTCAAGGAGTTCTCCTCAGTCTGTACACATATCTGGGATTGCCCTGACTCAAGTGCAGCACCTTGTACTTGGCCTTGTTAAATGTCATTTGGTTCACATAGGCCCACTTTTCAAGCCTGCCCAGGTCCCTCTGGATGGCATCCCTTCCTTCTGTTGCATCAACTGCACCACCGAGCTTGATGTCATCTGCAGACTTGCTGAGTGTGCACTCAATACCACTGTCTATGTCCTCGATAAAGATGGTGAAAAGCACCAAACACAAGACATGACCAGCCTCTACCCGGACACAGAGCCATTGACTCCAACCCTCTGACTGCAACTGTCCAAACAATTCCTTATTCATCAAATCCATATCTTTCCAATTTAGAGATAAGCATGTGATGTGGGACCATGTCAAAGGCCTTATACAAGTCCAGGTAGATGACACTAGTTGCTTTTCCTTTGTCCATTGATGCCATCACTCCATCACAGAAGGCCATTTGATCGGTCAGGTACAGTCTGCCCTTGGTGAAGCCATGGCTGCTGTCTCAGATCATCTCCTCGTCCCTCACGTGCCTCAAAAACTCTTTGAGGAGCATCTGCTCCATGACCTCCTAGCCTGTACTTCCCCAGGTCTTTCTTTCTCCCTTTCTTAAATATAAGTATATATAAATTGTATGTATATATATATATTTAATTAAAAAAAAATATATATATATATATAAATAGTGATGTTTCCCTTTTTCCAGTCATGAAGGACTTTGCCTGACATCCATAACTATTTAAATGTGATGGATAGCAGTCTGGCAACCATGTCAGCCAGCTCCTTCAGGACACTGGGATGGACGTCATCTGGCCCATAGACTCGTACACATTCTGTCTCATCAGGTGGTCTTAAAGTTGCTCTTTGTTTACAGTGTGAGGGATTTTGCTCTCCCAACCCCCACCTAGAGATTCAGAGGCTTGAAAGACATGAGAATCCTGACTGTCAATGAAGACTGAGGCAGAGAACTTGTTAAGTACTTCAATACCTTCTCTTTGTCTGCTGATGCCATTTCTCCCTTCTTGTTTATCAGACAACTCTTGTGGGCCTGTTTCTTCCAACCAATGTGCCATTCTTGTTATTTTTCACATCTCTTGCCAAGTTCAGTTCCATCTGTGCCCTAGCTTTCCTGATTCCATCTCTACACATCTGAATGGAATCTCTGTTTTTCCCAGACTGCACATTCCCTCTTCCACTGCCTGTACATTTCCTTCTTATCCTTCAGTTTAACCAGCAGGAGTTTTGCACCTCTGGTTTCAAAATCTTTTTTGCAACAGCAAGGGCCGAAGGACCACTGATGCAATTTCTCATTTGTTTACTTTATTGAAAGCTGTCTTTCTCATGTGATCACTATATTCAGTAACTAGGCATTAGCAAAAAATACCAAATATCATGAGAAACCCAATAAATTAAAAAGGGACAACAATATACACCACTTGTTCTACACTCCCACTTTTGCTATTGCCAGTGGATCTGGGCCAACAGATTAGGAAATGGAAAATATTTACAAAGAAGTCCTCATGCGTGAGGAACACTTTATTTTTCATACAACAGCACTGAACAATATTTTCCTGACGGTGTGGGGCAGTGATTCCCCAGTGAGGTTTGCTGTGAGCGCTTGCACAACCTCAAGTGGTTGACAGAAGATCTGCTGGTTTAGGAAACTGCTGTATTAGTCAAGGTAGGCCACTGTGTTTTTGCATAACAGCTGAGAACAGCTGCCTGAAAGGGGAATAAAGAAGACTATCAACCACTTAAAAAAGAAGGCTTTTAAAATTCTTTACAGAATATCTTTTTAAAAATTCTCTTGCAAGATAAACTTTGACGAGTGAAGAACAACACTAAATAATCGTGTGTACTAGGCAAATGTGGAAGGCTGTATTTTTTTTTTTTAATGAGATTCTGAGATAATTCTTAAAGATCAGTCAAAATGTAAATTATTGGCTTAGGACTTGGCAAATATCTCTGCTGTGCTTACATATCTTGTGCTTGAATTAAAGTGCAGCCCTAGCAGAACATTTCCTGTGTTTGTGTGCCTAACAAGATGGTACAGTAGAGTTACTGAGGGGACCACAGAATGCTTTGATCCACAATTCAACAGGAGTGTAAAGCAAATTACAGAGACTGCTAAAGCATGTAAAGATTTTTTGTTTCTGTTTCGCTAACAATGTTAACTTATCAGGTGTCTAACACAATCAAGATGAGTGACAAAGGGGTGAGAATTCAGGTTGGATTAGAAAAAAGAAGAGCCTACAGAGTGCTTAGATAAATGTTTTAAAACAGGCTAGTTCAAGATGAAATTCACCCTAAGGAAATCCGAGAATTAGCTGAAGGAATCTTAACCCTGTTAGTGCTGCTGCTAAACCTCTTGAGTGGAGGCAGGCATTCCAGGGGCTGAAGACAGGCAACCATAGTGCCTCAGTTTGGTGCTTTCCATTCAAACAGTGCTTTCGTATCTCCCCCTCTGTCGTACACTTTAAAATGTTATTCATAATTCCAACCAAAGCTCTCAAATTAAATCTTTGGTCGGATAGTCTGAAAATGTTTTGCAGATCAGATTTTTTTTGCATTTGAAAAAGCAGTAATTTCAACGATCCTCTCAATAACGCTGGAAGAAAGAATAAAAGCAATTCATTATCTTTTGTGTGTGTTCCCAAACTAACAAACATTCGGAACTTTAAAAAGTAGGCTTATTCCAAGCAAGCAGACTTCTAAAGACAAGTTTCTGAAAGCTTTACAGAATACAATAGAGTGTTTAATTTACACTGAGTACTTGACACTCATTTATCTGTTATGTCATTTCATCTGTAATTGAATAAATGAAAAAAAGACAAAATCCTATGATAATAATAACCCCACTTCTAAGGTACTAATCTATTTGCAAATCATTTGTCATGGCTGGCTACTAACAAATACAAGAGTATTAATTAATACACATCACTCGTTTCCCTTGAGAAATGTTGAGACGGTAGAAATCCTTCAAAAATTACAAATAAAATAATTGACTACTCCTGAAGTTACTGCATGAACAAAATAGACAGATCACAGGTCTTAGTATAAAATAAAGATTTACCACTGAAAATGAGAAACTTTGTTTCAGAAAAAAAAGGGTAAAATAGGATCATTTTTCAATATATGGATATCCTTAGATACGTGTTATACAGAGAAGTTCTGGTGGTATAATTAGCAACAAGTCATGGTCTGGCTTTTATTATCCTTTTTCTTTCATGGTTCATTTCTCAGTCAAGACTACAAAGCTACTGCATGTTGAGTCCTAGTTTTTAAAAAGTTGACTGAGTTTATGCTGTTGGTGCTGGCAATGTTAATTTTGGCTGTGGAAGGAGCCCTGCTGATGAGAATTAAACATCAGAGATACTCCTCAGCCACTGTAATGGTGGTTCAATGTGCATGAAGCAAAAATTCCATCACTCAGCTAACCAACCAAATAAGGAAATAAAGCTCAATGGTGGGCAAAACCAGTAGTCGTGTAGATGGATGTCCCGTTATGGTCACAAGCGTAGCGTAGACAAACCTGAATGTGGTTTATATTACTTCATTCTGCCAAGTAGTAAGACACGGGCTCGATCTAACAGGATGCTGGAAAGCACTGTGGTGTCAGCCAACAGGCTTATTATACGCATTATTATATTTAAGAATAAAAATGCAGGTCACCTCCATTCAACTATTTAAGTGATTAAAATTAAACTCATGCTTAAATGCTGCCTCTTGGAAGACCATGCTTTAGTTGTGTTGGAACAGGCAGCAAGCAGACACTGGTGTACGTGGAGTTAACGCCATCTCTGAGCAAGTTGGTTGGTAAGCATGCATGCATGACACATCACAGCTTGCAGTCCTCTGCTGCACTCCAGTCATGGGCAGAGCAGGCAGCTGACTGTCACTGAAAATTCTGTACATGTTGGTGTATTGCCCTACACACACAAAAAACCTTTAATTATCTAATCTAATAGATGACAAACATAGATTTCTCAGGGAGAATCTACGGGGACTGTTCCCTGATGTTACAGATGCCCAGTAAAACTGGTTCAGGTAACAACACAGCACCTGCCTTGTTGCATCATTCTTTCTTCCTCTGTTAATCTGTATGGAACTTTCATTTGATCCTTCGTATATTTCATGTTAAGAAATCAAACCAGGACAATTTAGTAAAATAATGGCTTATACTTCCAGCTCTCTGACTAGAGAACAGCAGTTCTGAGAGCCTGATGACAACTTGCAAACCATACAGGCTTTATGGTGAAAGAGGGGTATTTTGTAAATATTTTAAGTCAAATTATTTGAATACCAGGTAATCTTAAACACATACACACACGCGCATGCACAGAACCTACAGGGAGAGAAACAAACATAGCTGTATAGAAATCAGTCTTTCTTCCTCAGAAACTTTGTCAAGTTTCTTCAGTAATAGCATAAATACAAGCCTAAATTATTAATAATTATGCAGTAGATTTTCTTAAAAAATCTGGCTTATGTAGTGGTAAAACATCCAAGTAACAATTTTCTTCCTTTTACATAGGTAATGCTGAAAGTCCTATATGAGTGCAAACAGCACTATCTCCCTATTCTTTGTGCTCCTCTACCATGCTGACATTGTCAGCAGCAGTGCCAAGGAAAAACAGGTTCTTATCTCTGATTGAAAATGAATTCAAGGACAATACAAATGCAATCATCAAAAGATCTGAATTTTCAGAGACAAAAAAGCTATCTTCTAATCTACTTCCTTATCTGAACCCCAGCAATCTGTTACCCAAATGATTTGAGCTGTTGGTAATTTGTATATTCTACCAACAAACTTCTTGGATCCTTCAGTGTTAGGTGAATACAAATAAGCCTTCCTAAATAAATAAATAGATCTGTTTCTGGCTGAAATGATAGTCCCATGGCGGTCTGCAGTCATTTTTGGCATACGTGAAAATCTGACATCATTTAAGGGTTGCTGGCAGGTTCTTAAAACACAACAAATTTTTGAATCCTATGCATAAAACGTCACCTCCTAGTCAATATGCTTTATATCTTGTTACTTCAGCTATGGGAATCTCATGTAACATAAGTTCTCTTAACATCAAAACAATATTTATGATCTGTGGACTGAAAAAAAGAAAGCGGTAGCTAACTTGATCAGATCTTGCTCTCACTTTCCTGACAAAAGAAAGATAGGAGGGAAGGAATGAAGCTTCCCAGTGATTTGTACCCCATCTTTCCAAAAACTTAGCTTTCATTATTTCTGGTATAATGAATCAACAAAATTCCTTTCCACTTTTCTCAGCTATTTGGCTCCCTATCCTTCATGTGGTTTTAGTCACTGGAAGTAACTCTTACCTCCTGCAGGGAGTCAATCTTTCATTCACAGCCTCATTTCCTTAAAAACTGGGCCTACTGCCTCCCTCTGTCTTGACCTGTCCCAAGCAAGCAGTTCAAAAGCAATCAAGAAAGCAGTTGTCCCATCTCTCTTGCTAACTGCTTCTTAAACTCAATCCATAAATACATGATTTGGTTTCCATTTTTGTCAGTGTCGCCCCAGACACTAAGAAGAGACTTCATTTTGCACGCCAACACCAAAGAAACGGATTAAAATAGCAATGCAGTGTAACTTCATGCAATCAATTTTTTAAAGGGAGGAGGCAGGTAGAACTGTCAAGGGCAGCTTCAACTTCAATGACTAACTACAATAAAACGCTCCATGCTTTGCTCAGGCACTTCTGCCATAACCCAATCCTTAAGTACCTCCAACTGTTGAGAAGCAAAATAAACGAAGAAGTAGGAAATTCAAAGTACTTTGATAGCATTTAAAGTATGCTTTATGTAATTTTAAAAATTGCAGACATTGACAAGCTGCATTTCAATTCGCTAAAATTACATCTTAAAATGAATAAAGACTAGGAAAAACCCATCTTGCTATAGATTTTGTTAAGAAGTTTTGAAGGCTAACAACAGTCAGTACTGACCAAGGAGTTCTCCTCCTTACGGGACAGAGGTAAAAATGCCCACAGTGTAAGAATTTTTCAGTTTGTAGCAAAGACAGATCAACTTGAGAAAGAACTCTATGGCATGTATTACAAATGTTGGGTCTGTGATGTTGCGGCCTCTTGCACGGTCAGAACAAATCTAAAAGACACACTCTGACATGCCTAAGTCATGTCAGTGAGGCACCTATGTGGTTAGAGATGCTGGAGCATATTTTCAGCAGAAGGAGGGACTATTTAGCTGTCTGAACACCTACTACTTGGGTGAAACTGAATCAGTCAGTCCCTGATGCTGTGCAGCACCTATTCCCTTGTTACCTGTGTGGTATACTCTTCATTCACACTGTTCCTGTCTTATTCTCTAACACTGCGAGGTATTTTTGAAGAACACAACATGCATCCTGTATTCTGTTATTTCAAGGAAGACTTTAATTGCTTGTAATTCCATCATATTTTATTTGAAAAAGTACTGTGATTTAAGTTCCCAACTGACTCATTTCTAGCCTATCAGCGATACTGATGTAATGTTCTTTTAGAGAGATCTGTTTTCAATCCAGGACAGATGCAGGGTATTACTTTTTATTTTTATTTTTTGCAAACGGAGGGATAATGAAATCACTCTTACCGTGGTAAATAAAACAGAGAGATTGATTCCTGAGGCTTACTTAAGGTTCTGTCAACCTGTCAGTAAGCATGGGGGAAAATTAAGGCTTACATAACTAACAAATTTGAAAGAGATGAGTTTTGCAATGCATCCTCTTGAGAAATCAACGAAATGTTTAGCTGTGCCAGCGGGAACCAGCCACACCATACATTTTAAATAAGTTTTAAGGAGATGGTGCAATTCTGTTGCTCTCCAGTTCAAAAGCAGCACATCTCAGAAGCAGTTACACGGTCTTGCAACGCACATTCCATTTTCAAAATTGATTTAAACATTGAAGCTTGTGTTTTTAAAATCAGGAATGAAGTTCCAAAGACACTGCAATCCCTTTCAGCAGTAAAACTGCTCTTAGGTTGCTCTCTAGCTTGAATGAAAGTAAATTACACCAAAATTCTCATTTATGAAAAACTGAAAAGCCTTAGACATAAAACAATGCCCTTGCAGTAATAAACATAGAAATACTGATGCCTTAAACAAAATCACATAAAAAAGAATGTAACATTGAAAATGGGTCCATTTCTCTTTCTTTAATATATAAAAGAAACAGCATTGTAGAACTAGGCATGCAACGGGCTTTCTATGTTTTAAAACAGAATAATGAATGTATTTATTAGAGCAAGATTACAAGAGTTGAAATGAAAATGTGACCTATTTCTCCTGAAATTATGAGCATGTGCCACACAGTTATTTTTCTCAGGAAAAAAAAAAAAACAACGCAAAACAAACAACAAAACAGCAATAATAACAAAACAACTTGAAAATAATTCTGATTCCTTTCCCTAAGGCATGTTTTCTAGCCCTGTGCAGCAGGCTCCAGCTTGCCATCTGAGGAGCATCTCCGAGTGGAGCTTGGCTCCCCAGCGAGGGCAGAAGCAGGCTGCACAAGCATACATCATCTGCCTGCACCACACCTCCCTTTTCAGAGGGAGGCTCAGAGAGGATGTGGAGCTTCCAGAAGGAAGGAGTTTGGATTTGCATCTTATACCCCACTGATACATGTGATAAAGCTCATTCCCTTCTTAAGACAGTCACATCTGCACTGGGGCTGGCCATAGTCTTAAATTTGCTATTTGTGAAACATGGACTTCTCTGGAGAAAGGAAATATACATGCATATATAATTATTTCCCTATGCAAATCCATGCTAGTATTTGTTCCAAAGGGCTAGATCATGGCCTCAAGGAACCTTGTCCCCAGATGTCCCCATCATACATGGAAGGAAAAGTAGACTTTGCAAAACGCGAATCTTATTGTGGTCCAGCCACAGAAATCTCACTGATTATGCACTGAAATAAAACAGAGGAGCACAGGGCCAACAACTGGAAAAAGATGCAACTGTGATATACATACTGCTGTATTGCAGATTACTATTTTTCTATTGTTTACCTTTTTGAAAACACTGGCTAGTGTCAGGTCCTGATGTTTCAGCATCCATTTTTTATTCTATTCTGGAAAGCTTTTGCCTGCACTGGAATTTGCAGCGGGGAGGAATGGCCTACAAACTAGTCCAGAAGGCAAACTTTGGCACAAAGGAAAGGCAGCAGCATCTGCTGCCATCATGAACAGCCTGTTGGCCAAGTTCAGTCACAGAGGGAAGTGCTAAGCAGCTGATCTGACCTCTCTGGTTTGTCTGTAAGATCCCATCTAAATTAATCTAAAACACGCTAAAAATTAATCAGTATGTTGAGCATAGCCTACTTGGTCTTAGAAGGATTGATCAGAAAGGCATTATTTAGATCAATCCTTCTGAAAAGTGAAGATTTAAGCATCTGCCATTGCATCCTGAGGAACACATTCCTCGAATCACAGCTGCTTTCTCAATTTTTTTTCAACTTTAACTTTACTGCTCATTTTACTGCTACTACCAAATTATTATTGTTATTATTACTATTATTATTATATATTCAAGGTTTTTATTATGTAAATTACAGTTGTTCTGGCATAAAGAGACAAACTCTACCTTCATTTGTGGAAATGGAAAACATTTTATGGCATTGTATTCTCATATTGTCATCTTTTTTTTTTTTTCCCCAGGCAGAAATAGGAGCCATTTAGCTAACTTGAATATGTAAAACACTCATACATTCCTCAAGCCATCTTCAAAATAATTTTTACTAAAATTGTAAATATATTTACAACACACCCATAGCATAGCTTAGGTAACTGAGATGGTGACATTGCTGGGGAGAAGGAGCACAGAGTTTTTCTTTTGGCTCATTTAATGAGTTATTGTACCTCCGGAGAAAATCATTGTGTATTAGCTTTCCTATACTATGCATATTGTTTGCAGTGTTTATCCCTCTACCTTGCTGACATACTTAGAGGAATTCTTGATTAGCATACCGCTGTGTCATGCTTCAGATAACATGTACTCAAAGAATTCTTACCATGTTTTACTCATCTACACACAAGATCAATTATGCGTATGATGAAACTTCATGCATATGTGCTGAACAGTAATACGGGCAATGAGTATGACATACAGGAGAGGTTATATTCTTCCATAGGTTGCATTAATTTGTATACACTACAGGAAATAGTTTTCCCGTCTATGCTCATCTCTCCATTGCTTCTTAAATAAAAGTACGTGGAAATCTCAGAAGGTATCCTTTAAAAAGAAAAAGACACAATCAAATGAAAATCAAACACCAGAAGCTAAAAAATTACCCATGAACATACCGAGGGGCCAAAGAATGCACTAACAGGGCCTAGGCCTGACTGGCTAACTAGCAGCCTTGCAGAAAAGCTCTGGTCTTTCCTGTTGGTTATCAAGTTGAAGGTGGGCCTGCAATGCACCCTTGTAATGATAGAGGGTAACTGCATGCCAGGTTGAGTGAGCCAGAGAACACTCGTGGGTCTGGGGAGTTGGCTGTTCTCTATCTTCAACGCCGAAGCCACATCCAAAGTACTGTGGCCAGTTTGGACGACAGCACAAGAGAAATACTGATACACTGGAGAGGAATGCAGCAGAGGCAAAGAGCTGTGGTGCTGGACCCAACCCAAATACTGCCCTGTTTGCTTACCCTGGAGAAGAAACAGCAGAAGGGCAACCTAACCACAGCCTTCAACTACAAAAAGCAGCAACTTACAGAAGACAGATCCTGACTCTTCTCACAGATGATGACAACGGGACAGGAGCCAACAGCCAAAAATTGCAACAGGAGAAATTCTGATTAGATACAAGGGTAAAATGCTTTGCAGTGAGACTGGTTCAGCACTGGAAAGGGTGCCTGGGGAACTGGTAGCATCAGCATCCCTGGAAATTGTTAACATTTGACAGGACCTGATCTAGCTTTGAAGCTAGCCCTCCTTCCAGCAGGCAGCTGGGACTAGATGGTCTCCATAAATCTCTTTCAACTGAAATTATTATGCGATTCTATAACTTATGACTAATAAGAAGCATCATTAATGTTCCCATTATTTGTGCGCTCTCTCTCTCTCTCCCACCCCCTCCTTTCCCTGAGGGGACATTGGCTAGCCAAGATGGACATAACTGTCTAAGAATATCCTTAAAGTAGTACACCCTGTCCATGTAAGGTGTCAAGTATGAAACACTGGCGTTGGCAAATATCCAGATGCCAAAATATAAACTTGTAGGGCTCAGCTGGATTTTTTACTTGTCAGATCTGTGTCATAATTGCTGTTTATCCACATTCTTCTTTGGTGACATGTATTTGCAGTCTTGTGGTCCCACTGATTTAGCTGGTCATTTTGTGTCTGTAAGGAATCGTATAATTAATTATTGTGATTTAAACCCTTAAAACACATTAACGTTATTTGCCAGTAAAGTTAAGAACGGAAAGCTGACATCTTCAGAGTCTATATTTATGCATTAGCTTTATGTGTCTTAATGAATCTGAGCATCTTTTAGGGCCTGTCCACACTGGCAAATATATTTAAAAAGGAACATGATTCAGGCATAATTCATTGGCAAATTTGTATTTCAAAATCAAAATGCCTAAGTTTTAGAAATTATTTAAAACCAGTCTCAAAACCATGTAAAAATTATATTAAGGTGATATTCTTACTATTAAGTAAACATGTTTGCCTTCAGAAAATTAACCAGGAGTATTTTATCTCAAACAATTATTCTGCAGTTAGTACTAGGACAATTATTACACAGACAGAAAAAAAAGTGCTGTGCAGCCATAATGCAATACAAAATTCAACTGAAAAAGCCAAAGTTCAATTACAAATAAGATAATCATGCTACTACATTTTAGAACAGTGCACAATTTTAAAGGTTAATAGCCTATTCAGTTGCCCTGAGTGCAGATGGAGGATGCATCCTCCCGTGGACTTCCAAGACTTTTCAGGCATTTGCAGCTCTCCCATTGTGGCCTAGGAAGACACATGACTTTGCTGGCGTCTTATGACTGCCAAATGAATGTCATTGCTCTGTTAACAAAGCACAAGATAGCCTCAGAAAAGTAGAACTTAGGCTTGTAATATTTACGTTGCTTTGAAGAAATTCCAGTCTGATATTTAGTATTCAGGTTGCTGCTCAGAGGTAGGCAAACTTTTATGGCTCAGTTATTAACTCCTGAAAATAGAGTTTTATAATAGAAATGCTGACAGACGCTTCAGTACAGCAGTGCTATTGGGCACTGCCATAGTCATCAGCTTTAATGAGAGCTGTTAATATCACCTCAATCAAAATGGTTGCCCTGGGCTGACGTCTCGGGCTGTGCACAGGTGCTCTCAGCCAAAAATGTAATGAAGGTTATTACATTATCAATGAGGCACAGATGTACATCCAGTCTGAACTCAAGGTAGTGTTACTGCCAAGCACGCTCCTCTTTCAGCAGGTCCCAGGTCTGTTTATACCAATGCACTGTTCCAGCTCAGTGAACCTAAGCACAGCCTTCTGCTTCTCCATGGCATTGTCAGTGACAGAAGGAGCAACTTTTAAGAATGCAAGGAGGATTTACCACTGCTGTGCAGGTAGATCTCAAAAAAAAAAAAAAATTTTTTTTAAATAATTAAATATACATACATCCAAAACCCAAACAATCCCAGTTGGGTTTGCGATAGTTTTTCAGCTTTGAATGAATGCTGGATCTGGACTGCTTCAGCATTTCAGAGCCATTCCTCCCCTTCACCCAGCACAGCAACAACACTGGCTTGGGGGAAAAATCTCAGCTGTTTTCTCCAAAAGCTTATAGGCACATCCTGACTAATGTGATCTATACTGCCAGACACGAACTCTAGAATGGATTACATTTCTATTGAGATAACACCTGGGCATTCAGAAGCCAGTCTGAAATGAGACATAATCTCTGCTGAAGTCATCCTTCTTCCTCTGCCCTCTTAAGACCCCAGACTGAGGAAAGCAGCACTGAAGGAAGGCTGCTGTAAATGAGAAATGGCATCTCATCAGGATAAAAGCTGTATTTGCTTTAGCAGAGGAGGACAACTGCTCACAGACCTCAGCTGGCACAGTAATGTTACTTTGCTTCCTAGAAGCATATGTGATACCTAGAAGAACTGACATGTAGTTAGAGCCAAAGCAAACATTACAAATTCTTTTGTATAAAAAACATGTGTGTGTATGTAAATGAGTATACATGTGTGTGCATGCATGTAGGAAGGAAACAGAGCTGGCCACTATTGTTCAGGTATCTTAAATGTAATTATTGATGGGTTCTGCCTGGATGTTGATGATTGTGCTGCACTGCCTTTCCCCTAGCCTTCCTCTTTGTCTTTTATTAACCACTGCAAACTAAATGTCAAAAGTCAAGCTGTTTATGCTCTCACAACTGTCTCTTCATAAGTTAAGGGATAAACAAAGATGAACTCTCTCTGCCAGACTGCATCTGGGAGTCCCAGTGTTGGTCCAACGTAAGTGATAGGCGGAATGAGCTCAGTGCTGAAATCCCTGGCGCTGTATCGTGAAGGTGATACTAGTGAGTCCCAGGCATTAAAATCTGTGCTCTAAATCTGTGCTGGAAATCAAGTCCCTGTAATGAGATAGCAGAATGGAGCCAAACGTGGAGGCAAGCAGAGCAGAGCAAGTGCTGCAGTGCAAAAGTAAAGATAGGTACCCTGGAGATAGAGGTGGCGCTTAAGACCGCATCATTCAGCTTTTGTTCCTGCAGGTGAAAGCTAAGCTCTGCTTCCAAACAAAATATTCCCCAAAACAACATTTGGAAAAAGTGATCTCAGAGAGGCAGCAAGAGAAGAAATCAATTAATTCAGTGGTTTGAACTTTGACCTAGAACTACTTCAGGTAATTTTTTCCTTAAAAAAAAAATCATTCTTGTAAGGAATTATATTATTACAATAACCAAATCTGTATTTAGGTAAGCAGTACTAAAGCTAGAAGGAAACAAGATGGGGAGCTATTGCTCCAACCAAGCAGAAGTAAAACTGCCACAGAGCACTGTTTTCAAATGAGGGAGATGAGGGCTAGGGCTGTTTTATTTTTAGCAGGAGCAAAGCTGCAGTCCCTCAATCCTCTTTAGTTGAATGCCTGAGTGGGGAAATGTTAGATGAATGGAGATGCTCGTTCTGCATTTCCCAGCAGCAAGTATAGAGTAATCTAGTTTCAATTTATTCTGGCTGCCCTAGCACGCTCCTGTATTCTCGTTATCATCCAAGTGGAAAGAAGTCAATCTGTCCCAGTATGCACAGCCCTCCCCTCTGACAGCAGGCTATATACGCAGGGTTACATGCCTTAAGCCTTGCCTCTGTGAGTATGTGCACACAGATCTTGATCTAACCCTGAAAACAGTTCTGCACAAGACTTCAACATTCATGACCCATTTATACATTTCAGGAAAAGCTTCAAAACAGACAGATCGTAAAACCAACTGCAAGTGACCCAATTATGTCCTACAGGAGAATTATTTTGAGAGCCACTGCTACAAAGGGAATGTTCAGCTATTGTAGTCAGAGTAACTTCAGCCTGGGGCTGAAGTGATAGCAGCAGCCTCTGGTGCTCCTCCCAATCAGCCCTTTCTGTTCGGTCTCTGGTCTGTCAACATCCACAAACCCCACAGAGTATCCCAGGAGCTGGCTGGTAAGGGGTGCTGCTGCACACCCTGGTTCAGCAGGGAAGTCATAAAAACTTTCTGAAGTTCCTTTCCCCAAATCACTACATATATACAAACTTGGCAACGCAAAGCTTTGCATAGAACAAATGCAGATAAAGACTTTAAAACAGCAGCAGCAGTTACAGTACAGTTACCACCCAGTATAGTAGATAGTTGAGTAGGAAATTACTGGGATTACCTTAAAACAAATCAAACACCCTAATTGCTTGGTGTAGAAAAAATGCTTGGTTTAGAAATGGGTGGTTTCCTGCTAAGTTTTCCTCAGTAATGAGTGCTGTAAGATGATAGATAACACACAGTAACATCAAGGAAGGGAGCTCCTGATGTTGCACAAGGAAATGTTTGTTGAGGGGAGGGGCAGGACCTGGGACAATTTTCCTAAAACTTTTACATTCTTATTTCATTACACTTCTCATACACGTCTTCCTCTAATAGTTTAAATACAAGAGATGCAATCTGTTGCATGAATAATTTTCTCTTATCACCAAACACCTACAGCTGTCTCTGGGTAGGTAACAAGGAAATACAGGACAGGAATTGCTCCAACTCCCAGCTGGTAGAAGCATTAGTTTTATAAATTGATTTCAGCATTTTAAACTCAACTCTCTTTTACACCAAGACATTAAAAAGAAGTATATTAGTCATACTGTAGACAGTATTGGCATCTCCAGCTTTCCATGCTGCCATGGTATTGGATAATGGTGGGTGACTCTCAGACCACTGCAGGGCATTCCCAGTTGAATTATGCTTCTCCTGCCTAGGACAGTCACCAAGAAATTAAATCTTATTGTCAATCCTGAAAGAAACAGCAGTGACTTTCAGTGGTTTAGACTAAGACTGGTAGCTTTCACGTTACTGCAAAGCTTCTTGGAATAAACAGCTATATGGCTGAAAAATACCTTTTCCTTGCAAACTGGAGTTGAGGAAGGAAATACAAGTAATACTACCCATCCTATTTGACTAGGTACAAGTTGATACTATCTCTGTTTTGTTGCTTTAGTCCCTGACAAGAAACCTTTTTTTTTAAATAAGAATTTTGTAAGAACTACTTACAAGATTTAAACTAATTATGCTTCTCCTTTCTACTTTTATCTTGTGCTATTAAAAAATTTAAAAAAAGAACAAGACAGAGAGAATGAAAGACTGACATCAATGTAAATTCAAGAAATACAGCTATTGTGAAATCCAGCCACCCAAGGAGAGAGCACGTGCATATCCACACATAAACTATGCAGTTAAGGTACTGACATATTGCCTAACATTTCCTTGCCAATTGCTAGTATCTTCCAATTATATTTTCCATTTAAAATACATGTATTTCTCCTGTCCACTGTTGCCTGAAAGCCCTATATATAATATAAATAAAAAACTAACAACCACTTCAACCAAGTTATGTCATGAAATGTAAGGCCTTTAGAGATTTATAGAAGAGCTGTTTAAATTAACTGGCAACAGTTTCAGCTGCTGGGAGTTAATATAGTACTACTTTCATGAAAAAAAAATATAAAAATCATTGTTCAAGTATGAACTAGCTATCCAACAAAATCTGTAATTCCTTGTCATTTTTCAGGGATTTCTGCCAAAACAAACAGACAACATACCCTTCCTCTCCACAGAATATTTCTGGTGCTTTTGACAATACCATTCTTTTTTTTTTTTTATCACTCTGGCCCACAGTTAGGGTTTGATTCCTCCCACCTTAGACACATCCAAACCATCACCAAATCATGACACTAACCTCTCCAGCAGTTCAAAATCCACCCTTTCATCTCCATTTTTAAGAGTGCTCCACTTGTATCCCATCTTGATTGCTGCAGCCTCCACTCCTCCTTTCTGGCATCCCACAAGCACAAAGGCATACAAATCAAAGTGCTGCCAAATAAACATGCGTTCCTTGCCTGCATCACCTCTTTTCTTTCCTCTCCCTCCATTCCTTTCTTAGCTTCACTACTGGCTTCCCTCCAAAATCATAACAAATGTCAGCATCTTTCAAGCTCAATGTAAGTTTGGAGCTTTTTAATTTATCTTCTCCTTGTTAAGCCTTATCTTAACTTCTAGCCCCGCCCCCCCCCTTCAGTTCTCTCCAGCCTGCAAGGTTTTTATTTTTCCTATCTTTTGCTCTATGTGAATCCCCCTGCCCAAATTTTTCCAAAAGCCTTGCTTTACCCAAACCTGCACATGTGCTGTTAATATATATTTTCTCTTATCAGCTGTCCAAACTGCCATCCTTGAGTGCATAGGCAGAGCCCAGCATGCAGCTGGTGCTCCTGCAAATACTCAACAGCAGCAACCAGGCACAACACAGAAAACTGATTAAATGATATGGCAGGAGATACAACAAACAAGAGTATCCTTAAAACACTGTCAAATGTGTGAAATAATCAAGTTGGAAGAAATTAATAAAAGAAAAAGTACTTGGCTTATATCAGAAATAGTGTAGTGAGCAGGAACAGGGAATTCCACTGTGCTCAGCTCTAGTGAGGCTGTACCTCAAATACTGTGTTCAGTTTTGGGCCCCTCACTACAAGAAAGACATCGAGGCCCTGGAGTGTGTTCAGAGAAGGGCAATGAAACTGTGAAGGGTCTGGAGCACAAGTCTTATGGGGAGCAGCTGAGGGAACTGAAGACTGGTTCAGTCTGGAGAAGAGGAGGCTCAGGGGAGACCTTATCGCTCTTTACAACTGCCTGAAGAGAGGTTGTAGCAAGGTGGAGGTTGGCCTCTTCTCCTGTGTAACCAGCGATAGGACAAGAGGGAATGGCCTCAGTTTGCACCAGGGGAGGTTTAGGTCAGATATTAGGAGAAATTTATTCTCCAGAGTAGTGGTCAGGCGCTGGAACAGGCTGTCCAGGGAGGTGCTGGAGTCACCATCCCTGAAGGTGTTCAAGAAACATTTAGATGTTGTACTGAGGGACATGGCTTAGTGGGGAAACATTGGTAGTAGGCGGATGGTTGAACTAGATGATCTTGGAGGTTTTTTCCAACATTTATGATTCTATGATTCTACTTCATACGCATTTAATTAAAATAACTTTCGCTTCTCTTTTTATGAATAATTGCCATTTCTTTTCTAGGAAACATGTATGTTATCTCTACCCCCTCCTCTTTATCTATCAAAACTACCTTCTCTTTATCTATCAAAATTACTGCACATAGCACAGCAACCAACTTTTATTCCATGACTTAACCACCCCAATTTCAAGTACCTGTTCATCTTCATATCAAGGAAAATCTGTGCTAAAGCCACTGTCATAAAGAAGTTATTCTGTACTGACAGCACTGCAAATGTTAACACAAATCATACTCTAAGAACACTGGGAGAATATGTTTCTGACACAAAATACCTATCCATTTTTTAATGTAACGCTTAACCTTAATCTGCTCCAGGCCCAATTCAAAAACTACCTATTTACACAAATATACGCATGAACATGTGTATGTGTTTGGACACTCAGACTGTAGATTCTTTGCCAGTCTCCTACAAGGCTGCTATTGCTCTCTGTGAGTAACTGCTAGGAGTCAGCCCCATTACAGCCTTATTTTTGACTGTTCCTTCCAAATGCATTTTAGTAATAACTTTGGCCATTGTAGGGGAGAAAGTCACCCCACTTCTTTAAATAGTTATTTAGGGTCTCAAATGTGATTCACTAAATCATCTATCATCTGATAAGCAAACACCTTTAAAAATTCTACTAAATAGTTACCTTTTGAAGAATAAGTACCTTCAGAATGGTACCTCAGAGTTGAAAATCTGAGCCCGTGTGCCAATATCACATCACTTCCATCTCTTCCTCAGCAGAGCTTATCAAGTACTGTTAAGCTATATGATTTAACACCAAAGATCTGCCCACTTTAACAGCACTGAGAACCCTCAAGGTATCATGCTTCATTTAACCCAACAGGAAGTTCTAGGCTAATTCTTCAGCCCCTGACTGTGGCAACAGAAGAGTTAACTGCTGCGTGTGTTACCAAAAAAGCAAAATTGCATCAATCCCCAAGATTTAAAACCTCAGGAGTTTTCAATATTTCCTCTCTTAAGCATGAGGCAGCTGTTTCTCCTGGGAAGGCTCCTGGAAAACATCTGAGATGAATGCAGGAGGCTGGAATGCAGGGTGGACAAAAGAAGGCCGGGACAAGAATTCCATGCTCAGGCAATACTCCCAGCTCTCCGTACAACAGCTTCCCCAGCCCTTCCATACCCTGACACAAACTGCAGCGCAGTTAATCCTCCTGCCTAGGGGACATGGCCTTCTGAGTGCAGCTTTCTCTAGAAGCTCGTGGGCAAGCACAGCGGTGGAAAGAGGCCAGTTTTGGCAGGAGCACAGCTCTGACACATCCTCACATGGCCACTGATGCAAAGCAACCACCCAAGGCTTCAATTAGAAAGTAAACAGAGGTGATCTTTCAATGAATTCAAGACACCCAATCAGAAGTTTCAGGATTAGAGTTTCTGTGCAAGGACAGGTATTCCTATGTGCACATGCGATGCTATTAAAAACACCTACCATATTCTCAAGACCTTTTAAAGTTGGGATTATTTTAAAACATACCTAGGATGACTTAGAAAGATAAAAGGCAACAAATGAATTGGAATTAAAATAGAATGTTTCACAGTAACATTATGCCTTGTGCTCTGATTGGATACTACTGGCAAGGCAGCCATAAAAGAGGAGCACGTGCTTTATGGCAGTAGTGTGCCAGTGCAGGTCACTTAGTTTCAGAGGAAAAAAAATAGAAAACCTGTGAATTATATGTCTACATGACTAGAAAATACAGTTTTTCAACAATACGACTAACTCCATATAAATTTGCATCCTAAAGTGTGGCCTGAACATTCGCTGCTTGGTTCCATAGGCAAAGACCTTGCTTTGCTCCACAGCAGCTCCTGCGGCAGGCAGCTGCTCTCCTGCTTCTGCATGCCTACCACTAGAGGGGAATGCTGCAAACGGCGAGATGGATGGTTCAAACAGATTGTGCTGTGACTTTCAATAAAGAACACCGAACCTTTTCTTTTTTTCTTTTTCTTTTCCTTTTTTTCAATACAGATGGGAAAAAATAATTTGTCCTACTTTTTTGTTCCTTTGTCTGTTTATATATATATATATGTTATATTTTATATATACATATTTTCATTTTGTACTATTTATTTACCTATTTTTAGCATTACATTGCGATAGCAACAGAGTTTTATTTATGTTGCACACTGATGGTCCAGTGTTCCAAATAAGAAGGCTTCTTCCTTATTGCCCTTCTGCATCAAGGAGAAAGGCCTTGTAATAAAATCATGGAATCATAAAATCATAGGACAGCTTGGGTTGGAAGGGACCTCAAAGATCACAGAATCACATAGAATCACAGAACTGCAGGGGTTGGAAGGGACCTCAAGGTCCTGTCCAATACCCCTGGTAAAGGTACCCTTGGTACCTTACAACAGGTTGCACAGATGGGTGTCCAGGTGGGTCTTGAATATCTCCGTAAAAGGAGACTGCACAACCTCTCTGGGTAGCCTGTTCCAGTGCTGTCACCCTTACTGTAAAGAAGTTCTTCAGTATGTTTGTATGAAACTTCCTGTGTTCAAGTTTTAGGCCATTACTCCTTGTCCTTTCGCTACATACCGAGAAGAACCTAGTCTTACCCATTTGCTTCTCAATTCCCCTTAGATATTTATAAACATTAATCAGATCCCCTCTTGGGGGAGCCCAGAACTGGCTTATTTTAAGTGTTTTTTAAGTTATTGTAAATGTGGCCTCACCGGGGAAAAGTAGAGGGTGAGAATCACCTCCCTCGACCTGCTGACCATGCTCTTTTTAATGCACCTCATGATACCATTGGCCTTCTTGGCCACAAGGGCACAGTGCTGGTTCATTTAGTTACAGACCAATTGTCAACCACTAAACCAGGCCGCCCAGGACACAATCCAATCTGGCCTTGAATGCCTCTGGAGATGGCACATCCACTCCTTTTCTGGGCAACCTGTTCCAGTGCCTCACCTCTCAGTGAAAAAATTCCCCTACATCTAATCTAAATTTTCCCTCTTTTAGCTTAAAACTCTTTCCCTCATCCTTTCAATATTTACCCATGCAAAAGGTTGATTTTCCTTCTGTTCATAAGCTCCCTTTAAGTATTGGAAGACCACAATGAGGGCTCCTCAGAGCCTTCTCCAGGCTGAACAAGCCCAGATCCCTCAGACTTTGTAGGAGAGGTGCTTCAGCCCTCTGATGATCTTTCTGGCCCTCCTCTAGATCCTTTCCAAAAGCTCCATATCTTCCTTAAGCTGGGCACCCCAGGCTGGACACAGTATTCCATATGGGGCCTTATGAGGGCAGAGCAGAGGGGGACAATCACCTTCCTCTCCCTGCTGGCCACCCCTCTTTTAATGCTGCCCAGGATGGAGTTGGCCTTTCAGGTTGCAAGTGCATAACACTGGCTCACGTTAAGTTTTTAATCTACCCCAAGTCCTTTCCACAGGAGAACTCATACTTGTGATTTCTCTGACCCAAGTGCAACAGCTTTCTCTTGAAATCTGATGCCAAATACTGCCAAACACATATCATACAATTAAATGCATAGGGATGATTCGGGATTGTAGAACTTTGCAGTCAAAGCTAATTTTCACTTTTTTTTTCTGCCTGCAAAACAATGCCTTCCTCTACATCTAAACTGATGGATTGTGCTGGCAAAGGGATGGGGGGGAAGATCCAAAGAGTCCACTGGAGGCATGGTGGTTGGAATGCGTGCACAAAAATGACTTCATAAGAAATTGTCTCATTGTCTCATATAACACATGTAAGAAATTCCTCTTACAGCTTTAATGATGGAGTGGGAAGCTAAAACCCATAGGAGTTTCTCCTTCTATTTACCAGAGAGACAAGATATGGGCTTCAGTGATGAAGTGTTCCATTAATATTAGTGCTAGAGGAAATAAAGTAACTTAATTGTAAACTAACGACCTCATTCTAATAACCAAATGCTAAACAGAAAAGACAAGAAAAAAAGAACCCCAAATCTACTTTCAGCCATGCTGCCAACTCATAATTTAAGCAAATGACATTGGGATATAATTATACTAATTAGTAATGATGCCATGAAAGCACTATTTATGGATATGCATTCACCCCATTTCTAACCCTAGAGCCTAAATCTGAAATTGTAACTCAACCAGAGCATACTTTGGAAATTCAGCACTATTGCTTATGCTGTTGTGGATCTAATTTAATCAATACCATATTTTCATTAAACACAAGGTCTGTTAAAGACGTTCACAGGCCTCACAAATGAACTCTACTGGTTTTGCCTCATTACACTACTGCTCTGGGCTTAACTATGTATCATTAACAGAAACAATATACAAGCTGAGTACCAGGCTCTATATATCACCTTAAAACGACAGTCACACATGGTTATGGCCGTAAGTGATTGAACTGACAAAAGGTGACATCTGGAGTGGCTCTCAGGTGTTCACTGGCTCAGTCACAATAAAAAGGATACCTGAATTCCTCATGACCTCTGTAGTATCAATCTGGTTTCCATTAACCAGATGTTGTACTGCATGGTTTCTACTTGTTTCCTGCTACCACCAAAGAATCACAAAATCACAGAATTGTAGGGGTTGGAAGGGACCTCAGAGATCATTGAGTCCAACCCCCCTGCCAAAGCAGGTTCCCTAC
>JAOWBP010001760.1:39960315-39980674 GCA_028571105.1 Tragopan temminckii | reverse complement strand
TATCTCCACATACCGCTGAAAAGAGTCCAGCCTTGCCACTCTGCCCCCCACATCTTAGATACTTATAGACCTGGAACTGTGAGAGTGCTGTTTCCTACCCTTAATTTACCTTATAGTTTTTAATGTTCCAGTCACTGCAACATTCTGGTGCAGTGGGTTTTAAATAGTCAACACCAAGTATCTCTAGCACAATATCCTGAAGAGGTCAGTGAGCTCCAAACATTGAACTACTAGAAGTAAGAGCAAACTGTTTTCTTCTCCTAGTTCTAGTTAAGCCCAAGGTGCATTTATTCTCCTCATGTGTGTACCAGCACTGTTTAGCTTCGAGGGTTGCCTCCCTAATTTTTTTTCTTGCTTTTACATACAAACACATACATGGATTTGCCTTACCTGCAACTACTCTGTTAGCCTATGTGCTGCTCACTGACAAAATACCAAATATATGACACAGATGGACCTATCCGGTTTACATCAAAAATAACTACATGAGGAAGAGCTGCCAACAAAGTTCTTCATTCATTTTGTTGTGAAGTTAAGAGACTTCATTAAAACTTCCACTGCCTTGCCAGTATCCTTCACTAAGTATGCATTTGGTTACAAACCTCAAGCCACTTCACTGACTTCACCAGGTTTGTTTTTTGCTTTGTATTTTGCTAGAATTGGCCAACAAGGTCTGTGTCATGTAATTATTTACTGGAAACAACTGGAAAGGCAAAGAGAGAGTGCAGAAAATAGTAGAAAATGTTTCCTGGTCTAAATTGTTTTTTTGCTACTCTGCCTACCATTTCCATGTAGAGTTCTGTACTTTTTGTAATTGCTAGAAAATTGCATGTTTTTGCTTGTCCCTTTGGACAAATGGGCTGAAATTAGTGGTTGTACATATCTGCAGCTGACTCATTACAAGATGAAGCAGCCGACTGTGGGTCTTGGGGTTTTTTTGGATCTGTTATTTTAGGATGGAAATTGCTGAGCTGGCAGGCAGTCTGACCTTATAAATCAAACAGCAACTGCATACTTTTAAAATGACATGGTGCGTAATCAATTTAATATGTGATGTTTGAGGGAAAGCAGCTTTATTGGGGAAACATTGCTAATAAAAATTCAACCTATGGTACCCCTTAGGTCACTAAGGACAAAGTCATGGCCTAGTATTTATAACAGTGGACAGCCTGCCTTTCTTTGGATTGCCTTTGGCTGAACAATAGCACCTAACAGGATTCATATAAATAGCAGGAAGAGACCACTGATACCTAATTATCGCTTTCATCAGCACTTGAGGAACACAAGTATTATTGGAAGTGCTAAAATGCCACAGGTAATTTCACTGTCATTCAGAAGATTCTTCTTCCACCTTGCAAAAAAAAAAAGTCAAGACATCCCATAAGGTGGCTTTTTGACTAATGTCATAAGGAAAAGCCAAAAGCATAGGAGAACATGCATTTTTCCTTTCATAGAGTAGTGGGATGTCATGAGCTGCAATTTCTCTTTCAAGGAGGACTTGAGGTAACCCCAGTTCAAGAACTAAAGGTATTCAATCACAACTCGAGCAGCAATGGTCAAGTCAAGTTGAGGGACAAGTTCACAACGTTTTATGACAGGAGGAAAGCTCAAACCTTACTTCCTCACTATGGTAAAACTAATGTAAATCGTCTTAGGGCAGTTCCTCCAAAAGACTGGGGAAGGGGACGGTTGGAACCGGTGCGAGACTATGTACAATTAGTCTGTTTTGGATAGGAATTTTCTCATGGAAAAGATGAGGGACTACAACTCTTTCATCACCATTACCTGGAATGGCTCATATTCAGTAGGTCCCATGAAGCTCATATATCTGTCTCTATAATCAAAAGTTGAAAAATAGAGCTGTGAAGACTAGGAATAGGAAAGCAAAAACTTGAGCATATATAAATGAAAGGGAAAACAGATGAATTCTATTTAGTTGTATCACAAGTCTTGAGAAATATAACTAAAAAATACATGCAAAAGATTATTTCTGAAGTATGACTGAAATTGGCATGGTAGTCAAGTAATAGGCTAAAGAAAAATAATAGGGCATTGATACACGGTAAACATATTTGTTCCACAAACATTTTTTGAAAACAGAATGTGCTGATGAATTTAAAAATACAGGTGACTAGGACTTTTGTTTTCTGTTAATCATGCATAATGAAAAACATTAGGAGATATATTAGACAACATAAAAGAGAAAAAAGTGGTGTTCACTATGACCCACTTGGGTTTTGAATTCAGAGGCAACAAAATCGAGCAGAAGGTATATCAACTATTTCTTGAATTCAAATACTGGAGCACAGAACCAAGACAAAAATCCTGCAGTTGTCAATGTATTTGACTCAAATATTGCAAAAGTTTAGGAGAGGGGGAGAAAAATCAAAGAGGCCCAGGTTTCTGCTAGGAATAGGATAAATGTGCTTAAAAGGTACAGAACTAAAATAGATAGATTTTGAATTTTAAAATGTCATCTGGAGTAATTTATTCATTTCTAACACTGATTTAAGAGTAACAGAAAAACATTCAAATATGTGGAAGTAGTTGTTGGGGGACTTCCTGAAAAGCAAAAGATACTTGGAAAAACAACTATGCATTTAGCTTGAATAGCTTCTTTCAAATGAACGACTACTAGAAAAAGAATAAAATTCTCACTTTAGTGATGTCTTTTAAGAAAGTAAAAAATATCCTGAGAATCAAATGTTTGCTTTCATTCTCCAGAGGTCCTCAAAAAGACACAAAATGTGTTTTAAAGAGAAAAGAAGTTTTATTTCTAAAATATAATTCCACTTCGGTGTTAATTTTCAGTACAAGTAATGAACATAAAACAAATTAAATGGTTAGAATATAAGTGCTTGTATGCCATTTTCTACTTTTTGCACTAATAACATTATTTCTGCCAACTAGAGGCAAAATACTTTTAATGTAAGGGGCTTTTCTCATACAGTAAAACTAAGGGGAAGATTTAAGCAAAGATTCTTCAAATGCTGTGGGAATTGAGCTCTGATCGATTCAATGAAAAATGTATAGTTAATAGCCTTTAGAGTGGTTTTAAGATGCAACCTACGAATAGAATTTGGCTATTGACATACCACTGATATCCAGGAAAACAATTATCACCACACACAAATTCTAAGATTGTACAAGAGCTACTCAGTTCCCTAATTCTCTTCCTGGCACTTAAAGGTAGTGGCTTTAAAACCATATTATCCCTGTAAGGCAATTATTTTGCAATGCCTTCTGCTACTGAGAATGCGTGCAGTGAAAAAAATTCAACTGATAAAACAAACTTTAAGAAACCAAAGAATATGTATCTAGTTCTTAGGACTGGTCTGATCATGGTTATTTTAAACCAAAACTTCAGAAATACGGAGTAAGCAGTACCTTTTGATCAACGTTTGCTGACTTTATGAAGTGCAGTGAAAATGAGCATGCATTTGTCACAAACCTGACAATCCAGATCTAAGACTGTAATTAAACCTGTTATTAAAATTACCCTTGCTCAGTGCAGTGCACCAACTCAGTTTCTGCCCACTCTACAGGACTAGACATGCATGTGTATATGCAAGAAAGCAGCTGGCTCTTGCTCACCTAGGCGGAGAACATTTTTCTCTAAGTTCAAAGAAGAAACTCAGGCAAATCATACTTGCTGTACCTGCTTTTAGACGAGATCCCCCTTGCAAAGTATTGCACTGATGACAGATGCAGAGTTTGTATTTGCTGCAGCAGTAACTCAACAGCTACTGATTTTTCAAAACCTCTCAATTGAGTTCTCAGGATTTCTGGATTCAGTAGTACCAGTTTTACAGCAACTGAATGTATATATACAAAACATTCCTACTGCCATAGGCAACTACTACAGAGGAAAAAATAGCAGCCATCGCATTATATATATATCTCTAGCGGGTCTTCTTGATTTTCATACCTTTATGTCTACAACTGCTTTTACTTTCCCGGTTCACATCATCTATATTTCTAGTCCTTAGAGAATTAATTTTCCAGAGTTAAAAAATTTTGGAGAGCTATGAAAACCCAAATGTTTTTCTAATTCATATCATTTCTTGAAAATACTTTTTGTTCCCAAGTATCTACCAAAAAAAAAAAAAATTGCAATATTACTTAGAGACCAATAGGGTCCTAACGAGGGAAGACTGTCTCGACAAAGCCTCAGATTTCAAACCCACACAGTGGTGTAGCATGCAGGCCAAACACAAAATGATTAGCAAAGCTGCAGCCGGGCACGTGATGTTCTTCCCATTGAGCACACCTGAATAATGCAGCTCAAGGTGCTCTGGGAAAGCAGTCTCTGCTGTAAGCTCAGCTTGGATACACCCTTCTCAGGGCTTTTCCCTTCCACACTAGTGATTACAAGTTTTCCACTCCTTTTCCTTGAACAGTGTGTTTTAAAACATCTGAAAGGAATGTATCCATGCAATTTAAAAGGTGTATTTGGCTGAGATGAGGCTTCATCTGGCTGGGGCAGTGCCTGCAAGGGGAGGGAAACAGGAGGATAGGGAAGGGAAAGAAAAAGCTTTCAGGGTCTCTCCTCTTTTGTCTTCAAGAGCAGCAGATCATGGCTGCCTACATGAGGAAGGTATTTCCTGACTGCAGCCTATAACCTAAGAGAAAAAAAATCCACAAAAACTCAAAACTGTAACCAGCTGGATATGTACCCCAATTTCTTAGGCCTTGAAGAAAATAGTAGGACATTGTTCTCCTCTCTTTTATTATTTTCTGTCACTACTGGATGGACAAGGAAAAAAATCTGGGGAGGCAGAGAGGGGAGTAAGGGATGGGAGAGGAAAATGGAAGTTATTCTTGCATGCACCAAGGAACACATGCAATTTCTGTAAGTCAGAAATTATACTGTCATGGCAAGCATCCCAGCATCAGTCAAGGGACTTACGGTATTAGAGGAAAAGCATAAAAATCTGACCAAAACCGATGTGCGGAAATTCATCATGGTTAACTATTTCATATTCTCAAAGAGCCATTTTCTTCTTTGTGTTTTTCTGTTCAGTGAAAGAAAGCAGGCCAAACCTTTACACTGACTATAACAAAATTAGGAGATATCTATTTTTTTGGAGGAGTACTCCCCAGAGAGGTGGTTGAGTCACCATCCCTGGATGTGTTTAAAAACCATTTGGATGTGGTGCTTAGGGACATGATTTAGCAGAGGGTTGTTAGGGTAGTATGGTTAGGTTGTGGTTGGACTTGATGATCTTTAAGGTCTTATCCAACCTGAGTGATTCTATGGTTCTATGATTTCTAATATACGTTGCAATACAGGAATCCGAGGCACTATTTTTGCTCTAAGAAAACAAAAAAGTGGTTATATCTAAAAGGTTACTAATTAAACAACTAGAAGAAAGTGATGAAGAAATTGAAAAGCACAGACACAGGGAAAAAAGGAAAGAAAAACCACAATATTTTCAGCTGCACTTTGAAATTAGCTGGTGAATAGATGTTCAGAAAGATAAAGGAGGGTTCCTCTTAAACAGAAGAAATTTTAGGCAGCCTTTGGTAGGACCCAGGTGCCTCAGATACTAGATGAGAGGGGTGAGATCAGACAAAGACTGTGCTAAAGTCAGGCAAAAAGGAGCGCCTTGCCAGAGACTGAGAAATATTTTAAACAGTTGCCGTGCATCTGTCTTGTTCACACAGAGCCACCTGCTCCCTACTACTGTCACCTACCGCTGCCAGTTGAGGAGTGAATGGAGGGTCTTCCTCTGGAAGAGATCTCTAAGTGTTTCCACCACCTTCACCCTGACAGCTCTCCTTGCTTCTGTGCTTCGAAGGAATCGCATTAAGAAGATCCTTTTCTTGTCTGTGGCATGTGGCAAAACCCTTCCAATAACTCAAAGCAATCTGGCATCCATCTCAGAGGAGCACAGGCATGGGGTGGATCCAGGTGTTTCACAGGCTTTTGCCTGCACAGCTCACTGCCAAAGTCCAGGGGAAGGGACAATTAAACTGGATTTTATCTGCACTTTTCATGGGCTCGAAGGGACTATTTTAAGAGTAGAGTAAAGCAACTACAAAATCTTCCATAAAAACATCCTTTCTTTATTAATTAATTTTCAATAGCAAAGGTGATGGCAAAAATGTGTATTTTCTGTTGATGGCTTTTTTTATTTTGAAACTTAAGTAACTTTTGATCAAAAATCATTGCAAAACCATGTGCATAATGGGAGAAAAGGGAAAGAAAACAAAAGATGCTGTGATTCATTGTTTATTTAATTACTCTTCATCTGTGAATTTGATGCTTCCCAGGACTTAGGCTTTTCATACTACTATGAGAATTAAAAATGCATTGAAATATTACAAGTTCTCACTGCATGAAAAGATTACTTTTCTTCCACAAACAGTCAAGAACAACTCTTTCTGGGTTTGCAAACCTCTACTGGTTTGTATATGTTGCAGAAACCCATTGAAGCAAACCTTGCCTTATTTCAGGGCACTGATACGAGGATCAGCCCTAATTTTCCCAATTGATTGAATACTTCTCTCCCAATGCTTTTTCGAAGGACTCCTCAGAGACCACAGTTTGGACCTCTCTTTCCATTTCTAAAGGGAACTCTCACCCTTGACTTTGCTTCACTTCTTTTCTTTGGCAAATATTTTAGGTAAGCATGCTGTTACCTCTTTAAATAAAGATGCCAGCCACACCTAACGGTGGCCAGATATGGCATGTTCAACATGGCTGAGGTGCTATAAAGAGCTGGGCAATATTTAATAAATGTTGTGACTTCACTCATTAAGCCTACAGCAAGGAACGATCAGGACATGCCATCAGTCATCCTTTATCTTGACTTTGAGTTTGTCGGAGAACAATGAATGGAGAAATATTAAATGAACCCCAAAGACAGCATATGTCTAAGAACGCAGAGATACTATATTGATTTGCAGATAAGGAGGACAGCATGACATCTTGTTTTTCACACGAGTTTCGAATGTAGCACATCACTGTAGGGGCACAGATGCTCACACAGAATTTCACCTCTGCATTCCTGAAAATAGGGCTTATATATCTGGAAGTGGATAAGAACTCAGTTCTTTCTCTTTTGCTTTGAGTGGCATTGTTAAAAGAAACATAGAGTTTCCCCTGATGAGGTAAAAATTTACATGAGGTGGGCAGTGCCTTCCTTGAGATGGTAAAGAAATTCAGCATCTGTGAGGGATTACAGCTCTGCTTTGTTAAGGGATTGCTGCTAAACAGTGCTAAAAAAAAAAAAAAAAAAAAAAAAAAGCATATACAAATTGTATTGTGTCACCTTACAGAGAAATGTCTGCTGCAGCCAGAAGAAACTAAATGACTTATCCCAGTACCTTTATGCGTGTCAGTGTCTAACTTTTTAATCACAGCCTCCCTGTTATATGGAAATTAAGAACAGTGTAATTTTCCAGTAATTACCAGAAATATACACATTTTCCAACAGGGTGACATTATGTAATGAATTCCCTTGTCGAGAGGAAAAAAAGACAAAACATATCGTACTTGTCTGAGGAGGCAAAGCGATAGATTTGTCATGAGGGTAATCATCTATAAAAAAAAAATCCACTATTATCAACTTCCTGAATTTCTGAGAAGGAATTCATTTGCTGCCTGAGCCAATAATGAACATTTTTCTTCTATTCATCATCTTCTGTTACTTTCTCTCTTGAGATTAATTTATCACTAACTACTGAACCCAAGAAATAAAAAATAGGCAGCATCCCCTTTTGAAATGATGGCTTAGAAGACTATTAAATCAAGAGGCAAAAATGGATTTCAGGGATGTACGTTAGACATTCTTGTAACAGCCGTAGGTTTTTCACAGGGGATATGCACCACCAGTTCAGTGAAGGTACTGGTGAAGGTAAGCTCATTCTCTGACAGTGGGAAATCACGAATGGTAATTTGTTTTTTTCAGATAAAACTAGCAACAAAAGGAATGAAATAGCAGAAATAACGAGATCAAAGGTACTCTGTTGCAGGAATTAGTCCAGGCTGATAGGTCAAGCACATCTAAAACCTAAAATAGCCTGCTATAAGGTGGGTCATGCAAATGCCTCAAGTCTTGCAAACCCTGCGGCCTGTGCAGAACTCCAGCCCTGCCACAGTTCTGCTTGGGGCACTGACTGCTCAGTGCTCCTGGGACACCAACTGACAGCCATGCCAGGGGGAACAGCCCCAAATGCCTTCTTGCAGTACAATGGGGCCTGAGGCTTCCCCAAGGAGCTTGGAGTTCTTTTGCTCAGCTTTCCCCGCTGCTGGCATCCCTGCCCTTCATATGAGCAAAAAACAGAGCACTTCCGAAAGGGAAAGAGGCAAGACACAGAATTTACACTTTGAAAAACACTTCTGTAAGATTCTGTTCTTGCACTCTCTTTGTATCCCTATGCTGCATTTTCCAGCAAAATGAGCTGTCATACCATCAGCCTGTGAAAACACAGGAAGGAAGATCCCTAACAGATAGGTGACAGAAGGAGCAGCACCTTCCTCCTTACTTTGTAGTAGGATGGAATGAATTCCTTATTACCTCATTTCTTGCCCAATCTTTGCTGGCATGCCAGGTAGAAACCTGTATGCACAATCACTGTTGGAACTGCCTGCTAATGGACTTGCTGTTGCAAGATCATTGCATAAGCACATTCAGGTCACCGACTTGGGTCCTGGCAAGACGCTGTAGGGAAACCACTGAGCCTAACAACCTGGAGAGACTTCTCAAAAGTTTTGCTCCTGTGACTACAGGACACTAGGATTCATATGAAAGTACAGGGTTCTTACACTCTTTCTTTCACACAGTCCCAGTGGGATGCCGCCCTGCTTGCTCTAACTTGCTAGGCTAAAGGAAGTGTGTGGAATTTGAGAGAGATTACTGTCTTAGATTCAAGCTTGTTGGTTCCAAGCCAAAATGCAGGCACTTACAAAGTCCCAAAGCAAAATGATTTTAGCAAGTAAGGCTGACTGTGCATGAGAGACTCAATTTCTTCAGCTCACATAGCCGATAGCAAGCATAGACACCCTATGATTTATTTCCAAAGCCAGGGGGCAGCAGAAAGGAATGAGTGTAAATTTAATCTTACATTTCGCCAGTTGTGCTACTTACTTTTTTTGTTTTTATGGAGTCAATGCTACAAAACAGTTCTTATGGATGTCCCCTCAGCTAAGCCAATACAGCGGCTTTCCCTTGTATGTGAAGCTCATAGCTTCCCTGCTCAGGCAGCAGGGACATCTTTCAATAACAAATTCTCATCTCATTGTGGTGTGGAGAGCAGAACTGGAGGAGGAGCAGAGGCATCAACATCTGGTATTAATGGCACCACATCATGTCGCAGGTCAGCAAAGCAATTTTATTCACATGGAGATTCCTTGACACTGATTGCTCTAACACAGTGCTGCCAACAAGCCCAGCTATCCCTAGGCAGCAGCCTTGCAGTAAATAATCCCAGCTGTTTCTAGAACTTTGCATAGTGGGTATTGAAATGGATTCTCTGCTTAACATAGCAAACAGCTAAAAAGAAGAAAGCATGAAATCAAATTCCATCAATCCCTTAAATTTGTTTATGCAATCCATTGTTACTGCTCATAGAATAGCTTTGGCAGGCCATGAGAAAATGTAGGCTTAGTTTATACAGACCAATTTTCCCAGCTGCCATTTTTGTTGTCAGTTTTTCATGTCGATTTCTCTTCATGCAGCTTCAAGTATAACCCAAGCAGAGCCACATTGATCCAAGAAAGCCGAAGCAATTTGTCTATTCTAGTGAAGCAGAAACGGGGTAGGAGACAATACCTATCACAGTTTTTCAGTTAAGAATATGTTAGAAGCTCCTTCCTTTAGCCCTGATGTAGATGAAGGCTGCGCCTATGGCTTCCCATACAAACATTTCTGGTAATTCCATCTATCTCTGGCAAATGAGATGAAATTCACACTGAGGAGCATGTTCCCCAGTAACTCCTTCATTTGCATTGAAAGGAGTTGACTCAGCACATGAATTATGGAATCACAGCTACCTGCTGCCATATCACAGCCTGCAGGTTATAAAGGAGATTTTTCATTAACTGTAAGTATCATTGCTTGGGCTCTGCAATAAAGAGATTTGACCTTCATTTACCTGGAGCCCCAGTTTATTTTATTTATACACTGATCTGGCTGGCACACGTGATGTGCACTACAGTCCATCACAGCAGTCACAAGTGCTCAGTTCCGTGGACAGCAGTGAGATTCTTTCCTCAAAACCCCCCTGATCACTGCACAGCCATGGAAAAGCAACTCTAAGGTCCAGTGCAATCATGGCAACACAGCATCTGTCACACGTGGGGAAATGAGCAGATGCTGCTCACTTTACTACAGTTCATGTGGTGAACTGTAGTCTGAGATGGAGAGCTGCTCACACCAAGCAGAGGGAAGAAAACTATTTAAGTCAAAAACATCTCTGTGTAAGATGACCAGAAAGGCATCCAAATTATAGGGTTGTCTGCAACTATTGAAGCAGTGAGGTTTGGGACTGCCAGCACAGCTACCACCAGAAGGTTCCTTTCAGTCCTTTTGTTTCTATGGTATCTGTAGCCCTGACATGAAAAATCCCCAGTGACGCAGGAGTACTTACAGATTTTAGAAAACACAATGTGAAATAACAGAAGTCATTATATGCTGTCAGGCAATTAATCTAGCTTAATTTTAAGGCATTTAAATGAGAAAGTTCTGCTGTAACACTGAACACTGCTAGATAGCATGAAAGCTTGTATTCACACCCCCATTTCAAGGCACTACTAAGTAGGATGAAGTCCAGTGGGTTTTATTTACCAGCAAAGCTTCATGGGAGATAAAGCATCCAGTGCAGGAAACCTGTAATTCTGTTTTGCTAATGAGCATTGTTAGATTGCTGTGCAACAGCAAGAATATGACTGAGGAATATCCCCCCTGAACATTTCATCCTCCCTGGAATATGCCTTCATGAGATAAGTCATAATAAACACGATGTATCAATTGTCTGAGGCTTTGGGAAAGGACAGGTACAGGAACAACTCGGTGCAGATAGACGAGAACCATGGCTCCAGAGACCTGCTGACAAGCATAGAAATGGCAAAGGTTTAAATGCCATTTCCAATCAGAGCTCTGTAGCTAAAGGACAAGGCATATAGACCAACTCTATAGCATCCTCAAATTGTTCTCTTGCTGTTGACAGGAATGACTGACAGTGGTAAGTCACCTATTACAAAGCCTGATACAACAACTCAGAAATTCATCAAAACGCAAAATATCCAGCAGAAAAACACCCACAAAAAAAGAGGTTCCAAATGGCAACTGACAGGAGCCCCAAATGGCTGATATTGGCAGGGAAATGCAAAAGGTACATGTACTGTGGAATTAAAGGATAAGCATGCCAGCAACATCATGTGACTCATGTTTCAAAGGTCTGGTTTTATTCTTCCAACTAGAAACTCCTCATTTATTGATTATAAGGATTGACTGACTTTCTTTTAAGGGAATTAAGAGTATGATTCACATTTTCGTTTTGCTGAACACCAACCAGAATGTCATTCTTCTCTCCCATGTGGATAGTGGTCATCTAATACAGATTCTCTATAAGCACATGAAAGTAAAAAATAAAACATGAAAAAAACTGAAATCAAGCTGTCAAAGCTCTCGTCACTACCTAAGCATGTTAAAAAAAAATAAAATGAAGAAGATCCAACAGTTTCCAAGAAGAGTGATAAACAGAACATTGAGGGGTAAATTGGAATATCTGGAATACATCTGTGGACATGTACTTTGTCATTCACTACTCAGTGCATCTTCAGCTCAGAAAAAAATACTTCTCTTACACAGCAGCAGCTGTTATTGTTTGGATTGTAAACAGTCATAAGCCATATGGCACAAGAAAAAGACTTCACACTTTCTCACTTAGACAAATATTATTATTACAAAGCATAAACACATCAATATATGCGTCTTTTCTCTAGGGAAGCAGATAGCCTTCAACCTGATTCTAGGGAAGTTACCAGATTCCAGACGAGCAGCTTACCTGTAAATATTTGATTTGGATTTTCAGAATTTGGATAACTTAACAGAAAACAAGCGCAGGTGTGCAGAAGTAATGGTTTCAATTCAACAGACAGAACGAAAAAGAAATGCAAAATACAAATCAAGATAGTTAAATGGGAGTGAGAATTAGGCAGAAGGGGAAAAAGATTTTTCCATAGTAACTGCAAATAGAATGCATTTCAGTATGTTCTGCTGTCTACCATCTAACTACATAAAATGCAGTAGGACCACAGCATAACATGCAAATAGATCAGCAGTTCCTGCATGCTTGTGGATTTGAACTTTCCACATAGTCAGCAATGGGTAAACCATTTTGGATGTAGATGTATTGCACGTAGACAAGAGCAGGCCTCTCAAAAATGCTGGGGACCTCTGCTTGGCAAGAGAAGCTGACTATGATCAGCGTTTTGAGAACTTGGAATGTGGAGAAGATGAAGACCAACCACATCTGAGATGGCAGAAAGCCTGCTGAGTTCAAAAGAAGGGTTACATTCTCTTCAAATGATGATTCCTACTGTGTACCTTAAATTCATATTTAAAACCTACTAGTGTTTTTGTTATCTCAAGCACTTTTTAGATTAACTTTGGCTTTAGGAGTTTTCATTTTAAGGAAAGACTGATTCCCTTCCACTGTATGGTGAAGCTGGCAACCCCCATAGCTAACTTAGAGTTTTGCAGAGCCAAGTTTTTGAGCTACATCCCCAAGAATCTTAGCAGAGTGACACTGGACTTACCAACAGCACACGCCTGCATATATCCTGTTCCTATGGTAAGGCAGAACTAAATCCACTGAACCCTGAGCTGACAACTAACAAGCATTTAGAGCTCTCCTCTCAGTGTATTTCAAACGCTACATCAACACTAACTTCAGACCCAAACAATTCTATTTATATTAAGAACTGTCCCTTCACTAGGCAGTTAAGTTGGTAACTAGCTGCAGATCAGATGAAATGCTTCAGCAGGTGGACATGACAGCAAGCCCACCAGATGGACATCCTGCAGAAGGGCTCTGGAGACCTCCCACATTCACCAGCTCTTGCTGCGAGTCATGGCACACGCCCAACCAGGAGCTACAGGAAGTTTACTTGAGCATGTCATTTCAAGAGACTGGAAATCCAACAGACAAAAGTTTTCATTGTATCTTCTTCATGAAGAGTGGGTAAAGCTGGTCCCTGGGCACCGGGCTCTGCTCTTGGTAGAGAGTGCTGACAGAAGAGCAGATCACAGGCAAGAGATGATGGCTGAGCTCCTCATATGGGAGACAGGAAAATGCGGCTCCAAGGCCAGAAGAGACTAAGCTGCTCTCTCAGCTTTTGAGAAATATTGCAACCAGTTAGCAAGTCATTAACGAGAAATACTTCCAAAGGTGCCATGGACAAAAGGTCATTCAAAATTTTGTGAAGGTAATGAACTGAATCACAGAATGGCCTGGGTTCGGAGGGACCTCAAGGATCACCTATTTCCAACCTCCCCTCCATGGGCAGGGCTGCCACCCACAGTCCCATCCAACCTGGCCTTGAACGCCTCCAGGGATAGGACAGCCACAACTTCTCTGGAAAGAAGGCAACTTCCCCTCATGGGAATGTGCTCAGTGTATATGTTCAGGCAACCACAGTGGTTGTCTTTACCAACAGAAATCCTGGTTTATGACTAGTTTGCAGGACCATGGCATAGAGGTTCAACAGGATTTCACTTTTACTTGCAAAACTGTCAGAAGTTGATGACTTCTGAACAAATCATATATACAAGACAGTGAAATAAAGAACTCTATAGCTTGTAAACATGAACTGAAATATGGGCAAATTTGCATCACTCATACTTTTCTAAAATACAACTTGTTTATGTAGTCCTACATCTTCCGCAGTTAGAAAAAAAGCTTAATTTAGTTAAAAAAAGAAAAAAGAAAAAGAAGAAAATACAAATAAGTCTTGTCAAATTGGAATACATTTTATATTAATTACTCTCTTCCAACAGCCATGCTGCCCACAGAAGAAAGAGCCTCTGGTAGTTGGAGCGGTATCATCAAAGACTAAATACACTGGTTGGTGAGAATCATAGGTGCCCTGCTGAATAGAGAAAAATTACAAAAATATTAAGAATATGGGAAAAAAAAAAAAAAAAAAAGCTGTGGATAGGGTACCTCACTGCATGAATAAGGTACAATTCACTTTGTAAGAAAGCGTAGTCACATTGCCTGTACAGTGGCTTCCTGAAGCTCATGTACACGTGCCCATGGCAGAGCCCAAGGAGATAAGCCAGACGCACTGATTATACGCTTCACCAACTAGATCAGGCTGCCTTTCTCCCTCACAAAAATGTGTTCCTTCGTTACTTTAAAAAAAACCCTCCAGCTGATTTTTTCTTTTCATTCGGCTAATATGAATGTCCTGATTACCATCAGCAACAAGGGAAGGCACAATAAAGTTTTCTTGCCCTATGCATCTAATTACCTCCCTATACTTAAGCACTGAGTATTTGTCTGGTCTTTTTATTCCTATGAGTACAGTCTATGAACTTGATTAATACTATTTTTGATTTAAAAAAAAAAAAGCATTACTAACTTCAGATGAAATTAATAATTCGATAACCAAAGTATTATTTGTATTGTGATGGCAGAGGAAGAAAAAAAAAGAAACAAAAGAAAATGGCTACTTATGGAACATGCAGAACACAGTTAATACAGAGAATGCAGTTTCCAGGAAGACAATCATCACAATTAGTCATTCGAAAACTTTTTGTCTCATAGGAAATAAAATCAGTATTTATTTTCATTTTCCCTTTTTCTCTAAAGAAAAAACCCAAACAACTTATATGTAGCAATACCACAAATGATTTGAAAAGCTAAGTCAGTCTTCTTTTAAAAGCAGCTGCTCAAACAAAATACATCTATTCAATCAGCTGACATGTTTCCCTTTCGGAAGAAGTTGTAATAACTGGCTGTGAATCAGGCATGTATCTCGATATTAACACAGAATTCACATTCTGATTTCTCATGGAACACGACACTGAGCGTGCCTGCCGCTATCTCACCCCTTCTTTAATCAGTATGTTCTGTTTTCCCCTTAATGAAAAACATGTAGCCCCGCAGTCAGAACACCAAAATCTCTTCCATCTTAGTTTGCAGAAACTGCTGAATAAAAGTCAGAACAAAAATAAGCCCCCGTTCCCCGCTCACATGGCTTACTCACCATCACTTTATTCCAAAACTCAGTTTCACGTGAAAATTGATCCATAACAATGAAATTATTGCTTCCTTCTCAGGAGGATCGCTCCGATCATTTAAATTACTGAACGAAGAAAAGCAAACATTGTGCTCCACAGAGCACTCTAAACACACACTGTTGTTTTTGCTGATGCAACGAAGCTGCTAAGCAGACGAGTTTGAGAGCAAGCTGGGCAGTGGCATTTTCCTTATGATTCAAAAGTGAAGTATGCCTCAGCTAACTGAATGCTTGCACAATGTATAATAAAGGAACTCAAGAATTCATGCATGTCTCCAACATATTCATTTGTGAAACTTCAACTCGCATTACCATCTATAACTCTGCCACACCTCAGAAATGACGTGCCAAATGCAAACTTTTACTGGGTGCTATGTGCAGCCAAAAGAAAGATAGCTTCCAGCCAGAGTCTTGCCTTTGGAAGTCTCTGAAGTGCAAGTCCCTGAGGTGTATGAGGTTACATTATACGTGCGGAACATAAGTGCAGATTGATGCTTGCTGTGCACACAAGTATCATCGAGGTCATCCTAAGCGACGTGTCAAAAATACCTACTCTGCCACAATGCCTTACTGATTAATATACTAAAATCATTGGGATAAAAAGAAGGTACAAAAAATTATTTAAATCCACTTAAAGCAATTAAAAAGGAAAAAAAAAAAGCACAGAAGAATTCACAGTGCTTTTTTCTTTCTTTTCTTCTGGAGAAGTGAGGACAACGTGACCCAGGACCATCCAAATGCTGCAACTGCTTTCCTGTGTATATATGCAGACCTCCTGTTTGAACCTTCCTGTGTGGGAGAGGCTTAGGTACAGCTCTCTGCAGCAACGGGGAGGTTTGGGGACTTGGGGGGAGTGGGAATAGCAATTATGCTATTGCATATCTGCTAGCTGGGATAGCAAAAATCATCGCTTATTTCATCTACCTAACTTAAAAGCTTTCAGCAAATTGGCTTCAAGGGTGAAGCTTGCGAAGGCTGAAAAGCAAGTCTCAGACCGAGAATATCACCCACAAATGCTCTCGCAGAGCTCTACGTGGCCATCACACCCTCACGAAGGTCCGCAGCCCTTTTCCTTTGTTAAGGGAGGGCTTTTCCGAGGCGCCGAGGTCTCTCTCCGGCGGGCGGGGGGAACCCGGGCCCCCTCTGCCGGCGGGCGGGAGGCACTGGCGGCCCGGCCCTGTCCAGTTCCCCGCCTCGCTCCGGCGGGACGGCCCCGCCGGGAGCGCCCGCGTGCTGTGGCCTCAGAGATGCCGTTTAACACGCCGATCAACACCTACAGAATGATGACAAAAACATCCACCGATCTGACTTCAGGTTGCCCGAGTCTGTGCCACCCCCGAGCAAAATGGGATACGTTTAAACGCGGCTTTAATCAGCGCTTAATTCCCGGTTAATCGCTTCAGCGTTCTCCTCATGCAAACAAAACGGAATAAAACAGGATGCCGATCATCCTGTATCTGTCCAGAAATAAATAACCAGAAAGGATGCTGCGCAGCAATAAATCTATTATTAGTGCTTTTCAAGCTCTCTGATTTGCAAAAACTAGCAAACTGTTCCTTATCAGCACGCGTTGTTTTCCTGCTCTGTTCTGTGACTCCTGCAAGTTGGCAGATGACTGTGATTCTCCTGGCATTTGGTGAGACACAGACATCTTTGTCCTGCTGAAAGGGATCCTGAACCCTCCGGGCTTTCCAGTTACAAACCAGGATGTCTCCACTGCTGTTATGAATGCCATACGTTTTGCCCAACAGGATGGAAATGTGTCCTGTGGCTGAGCTCCACTCTGAGCTCTCAGCAATTTTGTAGACCCATTGAGCTCCACTCTGAGCTCTCAGCAATTTTGTAGACCCATTCCTGTACCACAGTAACGTTACTTTATTTTACTTAGTCACTTACACTGAGGAGCATTTGGATCTGTAATGGAATTTGAATTCCACAGAAATTTTCAATCAAATTTCCAGAGGAAAGAAGCGTCTCGCCACATCTGCCTTGCCTTGTATCAGCTCTTTCAAAAACTGGAGAGTTTCAGTAGTTAGAAATACAGTGCAGAAAAATCACGGCAAAAATGCTAAGTGACTGAGTTGCTGGTTTTGTATTTATCCTTGGAGGTGAGGGTGAAAAAGAAGAGCAAAGGGTGAGCGATGGCAGCCTGTGCTCTACTGATAGAGCTGGCAAGGGAAACACAGAGGTGAAATGGCACACACTAAACCTGTCTTTAAAAAAAAGTCTGCCTTTTTCTTTCCCTCCCTTTATTCTGATGCTGCACAGCACAAAATCTTCCATCAGGATCATAATAAACATCTATCAAAGATCTCTCTCTGCTACCTTAAGAGAAGGCCAAATAATTCAGAGACCAGTTGAAGTTCAATTACATTTTTCTGCAGTAAGCCAGAAAAAGGTGAAAAGTAAATCACCTTTACGTACCCTTCCTGAAGTTCTTTTATATTGATCCCCTCGGAAAACATGGCTTCAGCATTTTCACATGTCCATCATCTAGCTTCTGGCCTTTGCCTGTACCAGGCAGAAACCCCCCAACTTTACATTTTAATTTTCAGTACTGCGTAAATAGCTACATGCTTAAATCATGTGCTTGTGAATAATTTCTTGTAGATATTATTCCTCAACCCGTCAGCATACTTCACCTGCTTTGATTTGTGAGAAAGATTCTGAGGTTTGGCTCCTGTGACTATGATAGCAGATTCTGTTTTCAATGCCCAACCTCTGAGGCAGACCTCAGCACGGCAGTGCAACACTAGTGCCATCCATTCACCTGCAGAAGGCTAGCAGTTCACTGTGGCTGAGGGCCTCCTATGCTCACTGAGGTCCCACGGCAGATTTCCCTTATCCCAGGTGACCAGGACAGCCCACTGTGAAGCCACTGCGCCAAATGCAACAAGCACAGGATTTTTAACCCAAGAAACTTAAAGCAATTAATTCTCTAGCATCTTCATTCCCACCTGACAAGGCAGAAGAAGATTTCACTTCTCTTTTACTGAGATGAACTTTTATTGACTTGAGCTGGCACAAGGTCCATCAACCTGGAGGCTAGGATCTAAAGTAAAGATATCCAAACTGCTGACACAAGTCTGTGCTTTGGCTGATATGACAGTTAATCACTTTGGACTTTGCTAAAAGTGAATTCAGTGAATGAGATTCTGTGTTCCTGTCTCCTGTTTCCACACTACTGTGGCTGCTGACATTGCTCACCTCATGCCTGGTTTTTAAACTCTTGACAGCTGTAACTGCTAACATTTCTAGAACCAGTCAAGCTGAATACTAATTTAAAAAAGAAAAACAGAATCACAGAATCATAACGGTCAGAAAAGACCACTAAGATAACCTAATCCAACCATTAACCCATCACCACCATACCACTAACCACATCCCTCACTCCACATTGATCCTTTTCTTGAAAATCTCCAGGGATGGCGACTATTGCACATGGCAAACTTTCCCCAAATACACTGACTTCCTGGGCATGGCCAGAGCCTCTCATGGACGGGGCAACACCCAACACTGTCACTGAAAGCAATGAATGAGGGCTTAACCATGGGTGTGAGGACTGCCAGCATTCTGGTTGCTCCTTGCCACTGCCTGTGTTATGACAGTTGATCACACCTCCTGCTCCGGGCTGGACAAAGTTACTCTGGGATGTGTCATTGGTAATTTGATCTTCTTTGTTCTCATGGTTTCCATCAGCTGAGGAGCACGGAGTACCAGGAGCCCAACTCTAATTAACAGCATCAGAAACTTGGCATCCTTTCTCTCCCGCTCCACGCACGGATGGGTGCTGTCAGGTCAAAGCCTTATCTGCAGCAGTGCAGGATGCAGGCAGGAACGTGAGGCACATTCTGACACTTGATGCATTCCAGTTTGTAAGAAATGCCACTTTGCAGAAGACAAGATTACAGATTTGAAAATTACATAAAATGGAAAAACCCTTCTAATGCATGCTTTAGGGGGCCTGTAGCATAAATACAGAATTCTGCAAGCAAAGAAGTGAAAGCACAGCCAGACGATTCATAGCCTGCAATAGTAATTTAATAAATCAAGTCCTTATAAAAATAGCATCTAACACTGGCTGACACTGGAGCTCACAGTACCTCCCTGATCAGTGCTAAATAATGCATCCATAACAATTGCCTCTCACTTGATTATGCTAATGCGGTTGGTGCTAGATGCAATTCAGAGATTATTGAAGTCAATGAATGTTCTTCATTAATGCCAATGGAATTTGGATCAGACTCATCAAGTTAAAATATGAGAGAGAGAGGAGCTAGACGTGTAGTACAGGCATAAGCAGCAATAGTAGTTCTTGAATATTAAAAATTACTCTATGCTCAGCATATACCATGGTAGAAGATCTTTGCAAGTAGCTAGTATGGACTGTCTGTGAAATAGGTAAGTGATCAAATACAACTCTGTTACTAAATCCCACTGCTATCTGTACAAATGATCTCCTTTTGACACTCCAAAAATCTCTTTGGCTGAATTTTCACAATAAAATCCTACAGCTCTGAATACTAAATGATCAACACTCTAATACTGCATTCAGTTTTATAGTTACAAATTATTATATGAAATGGTAACATTTCTGACTATAAAGTCTGAAGTGTGAGAGGAATTATTTCTCCTGCTTATTACAGAGCTGTACATGAGGATACAACAGAAAGGATCAGATAAATAAAGAGGAAATGAGGCAGAAAGGCCTTTAACTCATCTCAACCAGTCATTCCAAATGCAAACAATATAGAGATCAGTAAATCTGGGCACTGTTGTCATAAGAGAACCTTAAATTTCATCAGCTGTCCTGGATTGTTATACTACTGAGATTTACAAGGATTAGGTCAAAGACCGTCTAGGAAAAACTTCATTAAATTTTTACTGCATTTTCTTCAGTCCTCATTTCATTCATGGTTAACACAGCAAGGGCACGGAGACTTCAGAGGAGCTGGGACACTCAGTGAGGAAAGTAAAGGTCACAGCAGGTTTGGGAATCTGAGGCAGAGGTCAGCCACCACTCCCTGGGAAAACGCAACAGGTCTTCAGCATTTCCAAGTATCAAAACTTTGTCACATTCCTGCATATTTCTGCAAAAACGGA
>JAOWBP010001760.1:39941195-39957920 GCA_028571105.1 Tragopan temminckii | reverse complement strand
TAGTTTTCCCATATCACCTCCCTCTCTGTGCTTTACATGTTTTGTTATCTAAAAATGACCCCCAAAAACAACCCCAAACCCAATATGGTCAGTTAATTATTTTTCATAACTGAAGATATTCATTAGCTTTCTTTTTTAAGCTTCAGCTCTTGGAATTGTTTTATTTGAGAGAAACTCAGTTTTAATAAAAAAAAATATGTTTTAAATGCTTAGGATCTCGGAGATGTAACAGCACCAAAGAAATCCTTTATCATTTTGTTCATATTCACAGGTCTCTATCATAAAACATAATGGATTAATTTTCCTCATCTGTTTCTATGCAGCATATCCTACATAGCCCCATATTTTCTCTCCCTTCCAATATCCTTCGTTCTACTGATTTCAGTGAGGTAGTGTGGCACAGCAGGAAAGCACTCAACTCTTCTGTATTGTAAGGAGACTACTGACATGGCAATGGTTAATGCCAAAATACAGTACAACTACTAACAACCTTATGGTCTGCAAGTGGTAAATAAACCTGCATTTTTAAATCAAGACCTCAGAAAAATACAAAGGCATAATTCAATTTCAGAGAGTATATGGCAGGTAACCAGAAAGAACAATGTGAATGGCTAAATTATTTAAATCACATTATCATCTTTACCAGGAGCATTCTATTTTGGGGAAAAAAGGTTCGAGTAAAATTACGATTATCAGGGCAGGAGAGAATATCAGCTCCTTCCTTACATCAAGTTTTGACCTTGTATGTAAGTGAAGTATGCTCTCCTTTCTTCTCTGATCTGCTGAAGTGAGGCTGTCCTATGTTTTTCTTGGGTTACAGAGGCAGAGTTGCTTGGCATGGACTTCAGCAGACACAGAGCATGCCACCTGCAGAGCTTTCTTTCTTTTGACAAACCACAGCACACGGCAGTGCCGATTTCTCCCTTTCACAATGGGACATCCCTGCAGCTGTGGAGTCCCCCAAACCCTTCCCGGACCATTCATCGCTAAATCCTCAGTCGCAGCCCAAAGCGCTGGTGGCCGACCCCAAAGGACATTTTGTAGGGTTTTCCTCCATTGCTTTCCTTCTCAAAGAGCCCGCTAGGTGGCAGCCCCGCCTGCCCGGTGTGCCGCGGGCTGTAGAGCATTATTTATAGCTGACAGAGCAGTAGAAATAGCTTTTATTTCATAATTATTTTTATTTCTAATTTACTAAAACAAGTTTTGAACAGAACGTTCCAATTGCTGCACTGGAGCCCAACACTGAGACCAAGTAAGCGAGCTCTGCAACCTGTGAAAATGCACAGACTAAGCCTATGAAAAACTAAAAAATACTGTTCACTTTTTCCCCTACGCAGCTATAGCTGCAAAAGAGCCTCAAGTTTTGCACAGATTTTGCCTACTGGATTGGAGAGACAGCCTGAAATTATCACCATCACCACCGAAGACCCAGTCAGGTACGTGAAAGGCTGTTTTGCTTTGCAAAGAAACAAGAAGTATGAACTATTTCTGCTTAAAAAGAAAAGAAAAAAGAAATCTCTGCAGAGTGAAAATAAAAGGAATACTCAACCACAGAGAGCTTTCAAGAACACACCAAAGTGGGTGACTTCAGCCGAGTCACCCCAGAGGTGTTTACCGAACTGGGCTGGAAGCCACCAGGCTGGGAAGGGAGAGGGACTGGAGCCGGAGCTCTTGCTCACATAGCGTGGCTCTACTCTCCCTTTCCATCACCTGGGCAAGGACTGGAGGCCAGCCAGCATCACCCAGTCCTTGTTACAAAGCTACAGCTTCCCTCTCCAGTCCCCAGACACTAATGCTGAAAAAAATGGTGCAACTGGTAGGTAGTCAGCTACAGGTAAAATATTAGCTGACCTCTTCATTTTTATGGTACGTATTTTGTAAGACTACAGTTACACAAGCAAACACCAGTTCTGAAACACAGAAAGCACATTTAACATCAGCACACATGTTTGTGAGGATCTCTATTTCTAGAGCACACACAACACTGCAGCACGCTTGTGAGCCTGTTTTAGGACAGTGAAACAACTATGCGATTACTCTGTAGAAATAAATTGCCGTCTAACTTTCAGTGTTGCATTTGGATGCCTTTTTTTGCAGTTCTTTAAGACACAAATTTGTGGCCATATAAAGTATATCATCGTATATCCTTGTGCTAAGCTCACAATCTGAACTGTCCCATTCCAAATGAGGTAAAGATTGAATGGAAGGATTCAAACAGATGCTTTTAGCAATTGTGTAACAGAGTTCCCACATAGGAGATGTGCTTTCCCCCACACAGAGATGGGTGTAAGACAAGTAAGAATAAATTCGGCAAACCAGTGAACAAACAAAATATTCAGCGGCTCAGAAACACTGCAAAAACCACTCACCAAGGCAGCAGCTCCGGTTCAGATAGGGCTAAACGTGGGAGGCTGCATGCGGATGATGAAGAAAATAAGAGTAACCCAGTTTTATCTCAGATTTTTTTCCCCCCCTCTTTTCTACATCCAACATTAACATCCAGAGCTGCCAGTTTTTCGAACTTGCTGTAACAAGCATTGACAGCAACAGCAGAGCCTGTCCCATAATAAAGGGCGATACCTTGAACTTGAAGAAGTCAGCTTTTCTAGAACATCTCTGTATTAATGATGCTCCCCTTTCTCTAGCCCAACCTTCATAAGACAACACAAATGACCTGAGAAGCGTCAGAAACCTTCCAGCTTTAAAACCAATAATCTGTTCAGGTTATAATAACCACAGGTCACAAGGGTTTTCAAATGGGATTTATGCCTTTTCAGAAAGATGCTTTTTAGTGCATTAGGATGAAAGCACACCTGCTTTGGGCGTTTAAGGCTCTGGAAGAGGGCCCAGTGGGGGAAGAAGAGGACAGGCAAGCTGGTTTTGCTGCAGGAGGGCATCCCGTTGAGAACAGCTTTCCAGCCTCCATTTACTGGGAACTGCAGTACAGCCAGGATGCTGACCCAGCTCTCGGTCAGCACAACCTTTGTGACTTTGCTCCGGTGATGTAGTTACCACAGCTCACAGCCTTTCCCTGACTTATGGAGCGCTGCTTCTCCCAGCTGCAGGCACAAAGGAGGCCATGGAGGGAATGCTGTGCCCAAGAGCACATCGAATTGCAGCAAAGCAAAGACTTGGAGTGTCACCCATGTTCCCAGTCAGCCATCGGACCTCTTCTGCAGTCTTTCCTTCAGACAGGAATATGCAGCCACAAACAGGATGAGCAAAGAGAGGGCTGGTAAGGAACTGGGTTAAGGATCAAACAACAGAAGCCTGTTGAATATCAACAATTAAAATCATCTTTTAGTCAGACTGAGATGAGAGAGAAAGCTGCGATAGGAGATTTTCAAAGGCAACTGAAACCTACACACATAGAAAAATGATTGGAAATAACTGAAATGTTTATTTTCACAGTTTCAATGGGAACATGTACTCTGCCCAAGACCCTGGCACAGCTGAACATCTTTTTCACTCTGAGCACCGCTGGCAGACACCTGGCACACAGCAGCTGGCAAACAGCCTCACCATGCTGAATGGCAGCACGTTTCCATGCTTACACTGGTGTGAGCTCCCTGCCTAGGCAGTCCTCCTGCCAGTAGTGACTGTACAAGGAGCTGTACCTGTCTAACTAGAGCAGTTTAATTACACTGGCAAATTTTCCCTGCAGACAACACTAAGACAGCTAATTCTATCTGATCTCCAGTAGAAAGCCACCCCTGATGTTTCTGCATCTTTGCAAAATCTGTAAGTGTGCACTGTTCACCCATATCAGGAATAACCGGGAGCTTGGGACTTTCTGGTTCCTGTTATTTTGGTTCAGAATACCTGAATTTCCAAATCTCTGACTTCTGTAATAAGTCTTCTGTATCTCTTAGAATAATGATATTGTTTAAGAAATAAAAGAATAAATGAAAGACATAAAAATAAACATTCCCCATATACTACATAAAAACCTAGCATCACATACTTTGAGAAATTGACAATTTATTTTTTTTTCCCCACCTTTGTCACTGTAAAAGGCTTGATTTTATTACTGAAAGCTTTTCAGTTCTCCCTGGATAATTTCAGGAAGACAATAAAGAAACTAAAGAAATTGACCAACTTCCCCCTCCCCTAAAAAAAACAAAAACAAAAAAAACAACCAACACAGTAGGAACAAGGAGTGTGCACGTAGCATTTTAACACCGTGCTCAATGCAACACGCCCCTGACTTGTTTTATTCCAGTCTGGCAGTGGTCCAAAGCAGAGTCAAAGGCAACAGCGTGTGTCACAGTCTTTTTACAAGGTCCCAGCCAGGTGACCTCCCAACATTCCCACTTGTTCCTACTGCTTTGGAAGCCAGGCACAAAATGCATACCCTATCCCCTGGGTTTTGGCACCTCCCCTGTCAGCAACACTCAAGCAGTGCTGAGCCTGCCCCAGAACTTGAACTCCCGAAATCAAACACACTGGATGTATCAAAAACCAAATTTGATCTAATCCCATCAGATCACATCCTATCTAACCCCATTCAAATGTGAAAAATTCACTTACTAATATAGTTGCAACCAGTCATCAACCAACCCTGAATAACTACAGGCTGAATGAAGGGAAAGTATCAAGTTTTCTACACAACTCTCTTACCTGAAATTTGAACACATCAATAGGTGCAAAACTTGCTACCATGTAACAGAGGTATTTCATTTGTGGAAGAAAAAAGTTGTCATCCCTATACATCTGAGCAAGTAAACTGTGTATGCAGAGATTAGGGTTTGCTGGCGCTATTCCAACAGGTTTGAAATGATGGGTTTTGTGGTATGAATGTGAATATTTGCTCTCTCTAGAAACTAGTTAGGGTGTGTTGACAGTACAGTGAAAGGAATTATGGAACCATTTTTTCCTGTTTCATGTGTGAAGAAAAGCCTGCCACCACTCAGTCGTACAAGTGCATTTAGAAAACAGTGGAAATGAGTGTCAATAGGGCTAAACTGAAGGAATGGCAGCACTGACCACAAGCGGTGTACGCTGAGAGAATTACAAGGGCCTTACACAAAATTATCAAAAGTTGCAGAAGTGCTCAGAGTTTGGGCCAAACAGTGATTGATACTACAGTAATTCTATGCATTTCATTGTGTCACTCCAGTTAAAAAAAAGAAGCCTATTTTAAGGCTTTTACATTTCTCCCCATCATTACAGCTTTCACGCATCTTCCACATAACAGCAATAATTTTAGACAAAAGTGTTAAATATCTCAACTCTGACATTTCTTCTTGGAATGAAAAAAAAAAACACCACCTTCGGCAAAATTAAAAGGAGCTGAGAGCTATGGATACAAAGCAATGCCAAGTGAGTACCATCTTCCTAAGATGAAAACTCATTTTTCACCGTCTACAGTGGTCATACTAAGTGTTCACTTCATATTTACTTCCCCAACATCAGACGTTCTCCAACTTGTCACAGAGGTTCACTGATTAACATAGTTTTCAAGAAGATGATATGGAGAAATGCAAACTAATTATTGCATTTAATGACCTTTTCATTGGTTTTGGATTGAAACTGGAAGATGCTGCAGCAACGTGAACAGAGAATCCATGTGCTTGTAGTGCCAGGGCAGTGCACAAAGCGAGCAGAAGGGCTGCAACTAAGAGCCCTCACCCCTCTGAACCCCTCTGATGTGAAGAAAGTGTTGCCAGAAAGAAGTAAATAAGCTGAAAACCTGCAAGCTGCCGTAATGCCCTCTGCAGAAAAACAGACAACAGATCCTTGTTAGCATGTTTAGCAAGGGGTGACTACAGCAACTGGAAGAAACCCAGCGTGGGAGCAGCCCAACAGGCTCTGGTAAGCAGCCACACAGCCTGCCAGCTGGGAGCTGTTCATCATTTTCACATACAGCTACAGAGTCTATAAATTAGGATTGTTGAGCCTAAAGTTAATGTGCACGTCTTGCAAAGCTTTATTAGTGAGGAAGGATTGACATCTCCATGAGACCTTGAGGCTTTAACAAAGAACAAAAAAAAAAACCAAAAAACAAAACCCCTCACAAAGCAATGCTAATTAAGTTTTGTGGAGAATCAGAGAGAAGCTCCCGCAACTCACCGATCAGCTAAGTAGGGACAGTAAGACCAAAGTGGCAGACAAGGACAACATCTTGGTTTTGTTCTTCTGAGGTTCACCTTTTCATTCAGTGCCACTTCCGTGTCTGCTTCTTTTCACCCCAAACACGACTTCTTATACAGATTTTAACATATTAGGTAGAAGCAAAGAAGACTGCTGTGATTGGAAACGTGCCACTGAAATGTACATGGGACTGCGTGATTTGTGATGCTTTTATATCATTTGCAATTGAGAACAAGAGTTTTTCCCTAATTCTCCCAATATACAGACTCTCTCTATATTGCCTTCATTCAGTTACCATTCATCCTCTGTAAGCAGACTACATAGTTGTTTGAGCATGCTTGTCAGCGTGCTGTATTTCAGATCAGAAGAGCTCACAAATGTATAAATGTGTTTCAGTGAAAAATTCACAAAATTCACAGAAATTCAACAAAAGTTGAAGCAGAATTTCCAATCCATCTCCGTGATGCTAGAAGTCCCTCCACTAAATGTGAAACCCTGACTCCTCTCTATCCTCAAAGTCATCTGGAATTTTGCTATCAACTGGCTTCAACAGTGCTTCCATACTATCCAATTTTACTCACATAACCAACTGTAGTTGTAGTTTGACTATTCTCTGTATTCTTCATTAACTGTACACTGGATATAGCAATGTCTCTATTAGACATTAACTAGAGATTAAACAGGCACTAGATTAGAAAGTGTTTGGAATGGAAGAATGACTTTGCCTTATTCTTCTGCCACTGCATTTTGTATTTCAGTAGACTCTTCAATTAAAGAAGAGGCTATTTTAATGGGAGTGTCACGTTTTAAGACAGCTGGTCCTGGTCTAGTCTACTCCAAAGTAACACGTGTTATAGAGTAACCTTTACTGCAGTGAAGCAGAGTGGAAACAGGATAGGCTTTAAACATGAGAAATTAGCAGCTCCAGCTGTAGGGCTGTGTTCTTCTGCAGTTGTGCCAATTCATGGTTATACCTCTGATAGCTTAATGAGTGCATCAAGATTATTTTTCTTCCTCTGTGATTTCTTTGCATCACAAATATGATCTGGTTAGAAGATTTACTGTCTAGAGTAAAGGCGAGTTTCAGCAGCAAACTCCAGCTTATGGTTTGTAACCGAATTCTCCGTGCTGAAACATCTTCAAATATGCCAACAGATATTCTCTAGACAGCCCATGTCTCTGCTCTCTCCAGTAATGCTTTTAACCTTGTCTGCCCTACCAAAAACTGCCATTAACTTAGCCCTAGCATATACCAGCTTTGGAAACTCTCAATTCACCATAAAAAGAAGAATGACTTCTTTATTAAAGAAAGAAGTCCATTTCACTGAGATAAAACCAAAGGCTCAGTAATTATGACAGTTTTAGAAACCATTTTAGTTTTCAGCATTTGCAAAGTTGCTGTATTTCTTTGCCCAAGACACTGTACAGAACAGTCGTTGGCAATGCTGGAGCTAACTTCTCTTTCAAGAGATTTCTCAGTGCACTTCAGATCTTACGAAGTATTTTGTACCCCCTACTTGTGGTACTTCAAGGCACTTACAGTAACATTGCTCACACGTGGAAACAGACCTGCAGCAAGTAAGTCAAGCGCTGCCCTAGTGCAAGGACCTGAACTGCCCTTGCTTGCAGCAATCTCTGCAAGCGCATAAAATGCCTGCAGCTCTCAAACAGTGTACCTGCACAGCACCTCCAGGACCAGGACTCCAACTCAGCCTTGCCATTAGTTCTCAAGCACTGTGGGAAGCACAGTGTGTCTTCTTCTGCAAGCTCTCTCTCAGCTCAAGATGAAGCTTGCTAACATACAGGATAACATAAGCAATTAAATCATCTGCGTAGGCATAGGGAGATCGAAGAAAGATATAAAAATGTGTATTTTTTTCTTCATATCAGCTTAACTGTTTTGCAGCCTGAGAATCAAAGAGAACTGATATACTATATCTACAATCTAAGCTAGCACTGATAACAGTATGAAAAACAAGAAGGATCCAATAATAAGAACTTCTGACCCAAACCTTCCCAGCTTCATTACTTTGAAAGTTCAGATAATATGGAACAAGGAACTTGCCTTAGTCTGGGAGGTTTTTCAAAACCAGAGCCTGACTGTCAAGGCTTTACACACACAAAAGCTCCTCTGGGCAACCTTTAAGTGCTCTGATTTATTACAGTTTTGTAGCTGACAATTACTTTCAGAGGGGGAAAGAAAAGAAAAGTTCCGGTTTGTAAACTGTTTGCTTCATGATGTGGAAGGATAGTAATAGCCAACACAACTCACGGAGGTGTGCTGCTTTAATAAATCACAAAGTTTGGATCCATAAAGGAATGGCCTTTGCCCTGAGCAAAGCCACTGGACCAGTCGCAGCACCATGCCAGCACTGGGGATCAGTGCTGGTGGGCAGGGCAGCAGCAAGCAGAACAGGGAACACAACCTACAGGTGCATAAGGATCTACTTGCTCTACTGCCCATAACTCCAGTTATGGAATTATGGAAACACAGTCCACATTGTAAACATGTGAAAACAGCACCCAGCTCATTCCCTCAGATGGAGCCTTGAGGAATGTCATTTGATAGGCAACATCTAGACAAAGCAAAAACACAGTGGGGGAAGTTCCGTGCAGTTAGATGAATTTGACCTTCCTTCCCCACTTAAAAATAAATCACGTTCCTGACTAACAGCTAGCGAGTTAGGGGGGTTTTGTACTTTGTCATCAAACATATCGTGAAAGAGAGTGGCATAACACGAGCAACTTGCAAACGCTGTTTTGCTTTGGGCAATCGTTTTCATTTTCCTATCGCATGTGAGTTATGGTTATGCAATCAGAACTATTAACAGCATCATATGTGTGGTAGCTTCACTGCAGCTATCCTGCCAGCAGGGAGCCATGAATAAATACAGTAGTTGTTATTTTTTATGGTATATATAACTTACTGATTTTAAAACAACCGAACGTAACGCTTTGTAAAACCCAATAAAGAGGCTGTTGAAGAGTGGTGCCTGACTAATGGATTTATGAGAAAGCAAATGCAAGAATGTAGACACCACTGGGAGAAGCAGCCTGTTGTTTGGGGCTCACACATCTAAGTAGCTTTAAATTGCATGAACTTAACATGAGCCCATTGAACGTGTTCGTTTTTTCAAGTTGTAAGGATATTTATATTCTTAATTTACTGCTTTTCAAAACATGTTTCTTTTTTTCCTCTGTATAAAGACTTCTATATTTTTGCTTTCTGTAAAGGCTCACGATGTAACCTCTCCGCTACCCCCTATAACAGTGTCACTGAGAACACACACAAATCATCGCAGATTTCTAAATGTGTATATATATTAGGACTTTTCTGAACTGCCTAACTGGACTTATTGCAGAATTTTCCAATAATCACAGAATTATAGAATGGCCTGGATTGAAAAGGACCACAAAGATCATCTAATTTCAATCTCCCTGCTTTGTGCAGGGTCGCCAACCACCATACCAGGCTGCCCAGAGCCACATCCAGCCTGACCTTGAATGCCTCCAGGGATGGGGCATCCACAACCGCCTCGATAAAAGGAAGTGAAATAAAACTAATTGTTTCTAAAACAAATATTTCCTTCCACAAAATGTGAAGCAATCTCCTATTCGCTCTTGAAGGACGATAGCTATTCTGAAATATTTTTTTTTTTTTACTTCTTCCCCTATTCCTTGCAAAGTTGTTTGTATTGTACTAATAGAAGATTCTAACAAAATACTCACAGATCCTCACTTGAAATGCTTGCAATGGTTATTAATTTGCTTATAAATAAAACTTCAGACATAAAAACAAATCAACATTCCCTCCCACAGAAAAAAAAGAAAGAAGCTCAATCAGATCAAAACAGATGAAGAAAAAAGACGGTGAGAAACAAACATTTACCACAGAGTGCAGAATAGCATGGTTTGCTCTCCTGTCCTTCCTTCTGACTGTGACTATGCATATTTAAAATTTTTCTCATACATATAGATAGCAACGAACTCTACAATATACCATAATACACTACAAGCAAATTTCTAACATTTTTCTGGGGGACAACTGTTTGCAGATGGTATTCCTAAAGGAATTACCTCAATCCGAGCAGATGATAGAAATGAGGTACGTTTCCACGATCAGTGACGAGTAGCTAATCAAGCCCGCATGCTGAATATCAAGTATTTTATAATCACAAATTGCACACAATCAAAAAACGTAAAGAAATAAAATAAAAAACAAAACAGTTCAGCAATTCTGAAGAATGACTAAATTTTCAGAAATTACAATGTGTTTGAGGACATTTGGTGAGCAGACACAGGCTAAATTCATCAAGTAAATTATTCACTCAGCATTAGCATTACAGCTGTGTTTTCCCTCCCAAGACTTTTGCCTTTATTTGCAATTGTGTTGTTTATGCATATGCAAAATGTTTTATCTATTCTATCTATTCTGTTTCCCTCTAAACAATGTGCTAATCTGTAATGACAGGAATGGTGCTGCACATGGAAATCTCATCTTTGAGGTAAGCAAACGCTTAGCGTTGGTTCACATCTAGCAACTTTCCAAAATATGGCTGGAGATTGAAAGCAATATAAATCTTCTCTAGCAATACAAATGTGCTGTGTTACACAAGAGCGATGCTCTGGTTTTAGGAACTGGTTGTGGTATGACAGTTGAATTCATCGCTGATTATTCTGAAAGCGTGGCTGTGGCAGCAAACTGGAGCTTCAATTTTAATTTGCGAGCCTTGTGCAGGGTGACAGACATTTGCATAAGAGCGACAGTGCCTTTAATCCCCCTGTACCCTTGACTTGCTTCTTGGTTTCTTTAAATGCATTTTTAAATCAGCAAAGCTTCAGTCAATTAGGAATTATAATACTACTTGGGAAAGAAAAAAGCATTTTCAATCCCCATACAATCTCCCTGAAATAAATTATTTGCATACAGCACAGCTAGCGCAAGTAACTGTATTAAAACGCTACTGCTAATTATATCGTGTCCTTTAAAAATGGACAGTTTGCAATAGAAAAGGAGGAGAAAGTGTTAATTCTCTATATAATTTCAAGCAGCATCCTAAACACACGTTGCCTGACAAATATTTACTGAATATTTCCTGACTAAAATACGCGGTGATAGTTATTTTCCTTCTCCCTCATACAAAAGGGCAAGACGACAAAAGCAGCTGTCTGATTAGGGGCACTGCTGTCCTGAATCAATTACATCCCTACAGTCGACAGCTCCACTTATGCACCTGTTTTTAAATAGAAAGCCTCCGTAGCTCTTCTTGTACAAGGGAGATTTGGGGGGGAGAAAGCATGAGTGAAAGAAACAATAATTCTTCTGAAGGTCAGCCAGGGCATCCTGCATCCCTTGCTCTCCACACTCACTGATTGCCTCTGAATAGAAAATCCGCCCAAATCTTCTGTTACGATCAAGAAGGGGGGCAGGTGAACATGTGCCACTTTCACTTGCTTTTCAAGGAATATAATTATGTTTAACTGACTGACTTCACAACAAATCTCTTTCCTAGAGCTTTTCAAGCTGAAGGGTGGCAGAGCTGAGATCTGACTGCTCATCCTGATTGCAGCGCACCTCCAGGTACCCAGCACGGTGTCCACACCTCACTCCACACTGCTCCTACCCTCCCAGCCAGGGCTGCTGCTTCAAATACTGATCACAGCAGAGGTACACGGGTACTTGCTTCCCTCGTTGCACCACATGCTGACAGGCAATTTCTTTTTACCTTCAAGCCTTAGGTGGCATGCCCCAAAAAATGGCTACAGACTGTGTGCCCACAATATAGTTATTTTGATGAGTTTAGATTTTGAAGAGCGGACTTTGAATTTATCCTCTCCTGTAATGACTAGATCTCTTTCTACAAGACATTCATTACCTCTTTACCACTTGGAATGAAAAGGAGACTGTTTATGCATTCTTTTGCCATATGCATAAAGATTTTCCTACAATATGAAATATTTCTCCAGGTTATTTCCATTTAATACCTTTTATCTGTTTAAGCACACTTTTTTCTTTATTACTGAGTTTTAGTCTTTGTGTCTTGTACATTTGCTTCTTAACAGCATGAAGAAATTAGAATAAATTGTTTTCTTTTCATCTGAATGCATGAAAAGAAATATAATTGAAGTGATGAAACAGAGTGGGCTTTGACCAGACCAAATGTTCTGCAGTTTGGGCATGTGTTCTAGTCTCATTTTCACCACTGGGGTGAAATGTCCATAAGCACCTATTTCCTTCTGCACATAATGGAGTCACCCACCTTCATGAAAACTGCTATTTAAATACTAGAGAAGGAAGAATCCCCCAAATCATACCCAGAAGCATGTGTTAACATAATTTTGAAAGTTTTTCATTTTCCATTTTGCTTTCACATGCGAAAAAAGGTCTGCGAAGTCTTTCATATTTAAAGACTAATCTTAAGGGCATTGTAATAAATACGGACCATAAAAAGCAGGGCTGAAAAATCCTTAAACATCACTTTATAAACTCATTCAAAGAGTTTATTTACTCAGGCCTAACATGTTAACTTTTAAAGTAGATACAATCATATATTTCTACTTGGACCTAAATAATATATTTAGCCACTGTAGCGCTGTGCAATTTTAAATTGTACAAAGCATAAACAGTTCCAGAGGTTTAACTTTCTGACGTGGATGATGGAGGAGATAACAAGCTGGGACGTTCTGCTGGATCTCACACTCAAAAACAAGGCAGAACTGGCTTGCGATATATACGAGAGTTTTTAGAGAAGTGAACACAGAAGAAGCAGGATCAAAACTGTGAATAGCAGAAGAACAAACCTGGGCCTGTTTAGAAAGGTGCTGTGGGAGACAGCCCTGGAGAGAAGAAGAATCCAGGACAACACACTGCCTTTCAGCAAGCTCCTTCTCTGAGCTCAAGAGCAGTCCATCCATGCGCAGGAAACCAAGCATAGTAGCAGGATATTTGCATGTATAAAAAGGAGCTTCAGACATAATTAAAACACGAAAAAAGAGGCAGACAAGAGGTGATCCTGCAGCTGAACCAGGACAGTAGACCTGGTGTTAAAGAATACAGAAAGGCTTGAAGTACCCAGTGTCATTTGCATCTCAGATTTTACTGGTAAGGATTGCCCTTAGCATTCCCAAGTCCTTGAGACCAGTACAAAAATCTGAAGAAAGACCTAGCCTATGTAGAAGAGGACCAGGCCAGGTAACACTTAAACAAACTTGACAGGTCCCTGGGACTTGTCTGTGAATCTGGTTTCCAGAAAGAAAGATGCACCTCCAAAATATGAGTGACCAGCATGACACCGTGTCCTACAAAGGAAAACTTCCTGTCTAGTGGGTCTGTCTTCACTAATGATTTGGTGAATTCAAGACACTCTTTTTGACTCCGTGCTTAAGATGCATAGTTGAGATAGGGAAAGTATCAACAATATTCTGTTGATGTTGATGAAAGATACTCAGAAGATTTTAACTATCCCACTGCTTGCAAATCCTTTGGTACCTGAAGAGCTTTGGAAATATGAGACATGGTATCTGCCATATTGGAAAACAGAATGCAAGCTTTTGTACTCAGGTACAGACATAGTGGAAATTTTTACCTGCAAAGATTACATTCAAATCCCTAAATTGTGATAGATTAGGGACTACAACTACTTAGAAGTGTGACCTTTCCAAAATATACTACTACGGAAACAAAGCTCATAATACAGTCTAGTAGGAAGCTATCTTTATAATTAAAGGAATCATTTCCACTACAGACAGATGTTTTTAAAAATCTTAAAAACATCTTAAAAGAGAGTGTGGCAGAGCAAATTATTACTTATTGAACAAACTACACATTTTTAGTATTCTTTTCCTTAATGGTGTCTGCAACCTCTTTTATTAAATGGCAAGTATCACACACATTGACTTTTACTCAAAAATACAGAAATGAAAGGCCATTAATTAAAGGAAGAGAAGGTCCAGTCATTCAAAAGAGTACTGTCTGAAAAATTTCCAAAGAACAGGAGTAAATATTATCAGCAAAAAGAGTTTAAATAAAGGGAACAATACAGGCACAGTAGTAGTCAAGAGCCAAACAAGGGAAGAATGGGCTCGTAGAACTATAGAATCACCAAGGCTGGAAAAGACCTCCAAGATCATCGAAGTCCAACCATCCACCTACCACCAATATTTCCCACTAAACCATGTTCTAAACATTTCTTGAATACGTTCAGGGACAGTAACTCAATCACCTCCCTGAAATCATAGAATACCTTGAGTTGGACGGCACCCAGAAGGATCACTAAGTCCAATCTCCAGCTCCCAACAAGACAACCCCAAAATTCAAATCCTATGTCTGAAAACATTTCCTAAATACTTCTTGAACTCCAGCAGGGTCTGTGACACTGCCCTGGGAGCCTGTTCCAGGGCCCAACTACCCTCTGGTGAAGAACCTTTTCCTAATCTTCAGCTAGGGTTGACCATCCCCTGACACAGCTCCATGCTATTCCCTCGGGCCCTGTCGCTGTCACAGAGAGCAGAACTCAGTGCTGCCCCTCTGCTCCCTTCGTGAAGAGCTGCAGCCATCATGAGGCCTCCCCTCAGCCCCCTCTGCTCTGGACTGAGCCAACCCAAGGACCACAGCTGCTCCTCATACATCTTATTCTTTAGACCTTCCACCATCTTTGTAGCCCTCCTTTGCATACTCTATACAATATTAAGTCCCTCATACATAGCAGCAATCAAAACAACACACAATAATTGAGCGTCATTTAACTTTAGAAGCGCTCTCAACACCTTTCCCACAACATTCTTGAATCCCCGTTAGGATGTTACAGCCTAGATGGGTACCAAATTGGGAAGCTCAGATGGAGAAGGTCAATGGGTCAGCTCTGTTCTAAGGCTGGTTAGCAGCACAGCACCACAGAGGTCTGTCCTAGGACCAGTCCTGGTTAACACTTTGTCAGTGATCCAGAGGAAGTAGTGAAATGCTCCACCATCAACAAAGTACAGTTGGAAAGAGTACCGCAGTGAGATAGCAAAGGAATAAAGAGAGAAGGAATACTCACCCATATCCAAAGATTAAGTTCACGATGAAAGGCTACACAAAGGAGGGATCTCCAGAAAGAGATCATTCCTTACTGGCAGTCAGCCCTCAAATGGGGTCTAGGACAGGTGGAACCAGGTTTCACGCCTTCCAGTCACACAGCTGAATTGCCTTCACCTGTGCTCCCAAGGCTGACCCAGTCCTTGCCTCAGGTGATCAATCAGTGGTTCAGGCTGTGACTTAATAGTTCCCATACAACCACTCACTGTGTCACAATGGACAAGTGCAAAATCCTGCATGTTGTGGGTTGGGGAGGCATGAGCTGATCAGGAGTCAGCGGTGGTCGCAGCAGCAAAGACAGCCAACTGCACCCTGGGACTACATGTGTGTGAGTACTGCCACAGTCAGCACTTCTTACCACACTCTGAGGCTCTCAAATATACAACAGACACCAATACACTTAAGCAATTTCCTAAGAGGGCTGTGACATTCAACAGGGCCTGGAGCACTTCTTTGTGAGGAAAGGCCGAGGGAGATGGGTATGTTCAGGCTGGAGAAGAGAGAGCTTTGGAGACCTAGCAGCAGCTCCTGGCACCTACAAGAAAGTTACTGAGAAGATGCTAGGCTTTTCACAGTGGTGCACAGCAGAGGGATGGGAGACAATGGACATAAGCTGAAATGAGAGATTCAGACAAAGGGGATGGAAGGTTTTTTTCCACTGTTTGTAGAGAGGAGTGATGTAATTAATTGCCCAGAGAGATCACATGGTCTCCATCCTTGCAGATTTTCACATCACCTGTATGAAACCTTGAGCAACTTCATCGGAAGTCATAGTTCACTCTACTTTGAGGAGGCAGTTGGGGTAAACACTTTGTCATCACTCTTCTGACATGAATTACTCTGTCATATGTTCAAACTGCAATAATGGAAAATGAGAGCAATCTATTCCCTAGTAATAAAACAGTTTAAATTTCTAAACAAATTATGCTGACCGTACAATTTTGTGTTCCAATCTCTTGTTGCTAATAGCTGCGAAGAAATTAAGCACCTTGCTAACTTCACACTAACTGCCATGCTAAATTTCACATTTTATTTAGAACATGTGTAACTCACGCCAATGGGCAAAACAAACACACTATTCAGAAGGAAAAATGTGTATTGACTTTTCCAAAGACTCATGATGATATCTTTATTACTCTTCCTTTGTCTGGCAAAACTCAGTAGGGCTGAGACTCTTGGTATGCTTTAAGTGTTACATAAAATAAATTTATGCAAGGTGTATCCTACTTGTCAAATTAAATTACAGTACGTTTCTCAAAATACCCATTCTATTAAGTACAATTTGAAAGAGGGGAAAATCTGCTTGACTAAAGAATGATAAAAAGGATAGCAATCTATATTTTTGTACAGCCTGACACTTAGGAAAAAAAAAAAAAACTGTAAGCATTTTGATCTGCAAAAGATTCAAAATATTCTTCACTTTGCTTTTCTATGCAAGATTTGTGTGTGTGTGTGTGTGTTTGTCATTTAGTAAGTCAACTTCAAACGCTGAAAGTTATGGGTTTGAAATTACCAGACAGCAAATAGCCGAGAGCAATATGCATGGATCAGAGATA
>JAOWBP010001760.1:39871426-39941095 GCA_028571105.1 Tragopan temminckii | reverse complement strand
CTTCAAACGCTGAAAGTTATGGGTTTGAAATTACCAGACAGCAAATAGCCGAGAGCAATATGCATGGATCAGAGATAGTTCAAGTATTGTATTGCTCACTCTCCCACAGACACCCCTAAGAAGTAATTCGAACTGCCCCCATTTTGACAAGGATGATATCACAGCACTGCTGTATTTAGACATAATGAATGTCCTATTGCCAGCTACAGCCCCAAATCATTTCAAATCTGGAACCGAACTTCAAAAATAATATATATTTGTTACATTCAGTCACAGGAAAATGAGCAGCTTTATAGCAATCTTCTTAAAGGGAGACTTCCAGCTTAGACAATCTGAGCATCACTCTTCCTTGGCAGAGCAACACTGCCACTTGGTACTAACATTGGCAGTCTAAATTAGGTAACAAAAATATTGTATTTCTAGGATCTAAAACATTTCACAGACTCTATTCACACTGGTCTTAAGATGAAAAGGCTCCCCATGACACAACAGTCTGCGCATCATCAGCGTTTCGTACCTGAGATGCAGTGCTCATATTTACCTCTGCCAAGTGAGCACCTAACAACATTGAGAAGGACGATTTGAATGTTAAGTGGCATTTGAGACATGTTCAATGATTATTCATCAAGTTATAGAAAGAAAGTGAAAATAATATTCTTCTATTTTAATTATCCATATATAGTTACTATTATAGTTGCTGCGCTACCATTTACTTTCATGGTAGCAGTGATTAAATAACTCACAATGAAATGGAATTAAATTAGCTAAATTAGGAGAAATAAACAATCATTGAAATTTCAGCCTGAAAGAATACCTAGAAAGTCAATACCTAAAAAGTTATTTTCCCAACATGAAGGTGTGAAGCTTGGTGCACAACAACAGCAGTCTTTGCACTACACTTGCTTGTGTCTGCATTTCCCCAGTCTGCTGAGGTTCCAGAAAAATCTGAATTTGATCAGCAAGAAAACTTAGCAGGTGCATCATTCATTTTTTTGTTCCATGTACAGCTAGTGACATAGTTTTTCTTTTTTCAAGCCTCCCCTTTGGGATAAATCATGCCTGAGTTACAAAATAAACTGGGCAAGCTGGTAGCGTGTCTTTGCCAAGGGGCAAATTAATGTGGGATTTAATAAGGTTTAATGTTACCCTGTTACTAAGTCTGAACCATAATTCTTTGGAATTTCACATGAATGAGAAGTATGTCCCTCCATGTTGCAGTCCACGCAGTTGCAGTCAAGCAAACATTAAATTAACTAAAGCAGGAAGCTAGCACAGTTAACTAGTCAGCACTATTTGGCCAAAGCAGCAAATAGTTGAGCACAGTCCAGCTGGTGTGGGTCCTGGTAACGGTGCAGCGGCCAGCCTGCTTGCAAAGCTTACCACCCAGCAGCTCTGCGCCCTGCGACCACCACTTCAGAGAGGCGAGAATGCAATAGAAAGGTGCCAGAATGGCCAGGCCAGGTCCACAAGCAGAACAGAATTTGAGGCTTGCCAGAGGTTCATAACCTAAATCTGAAATCCAGCTACAAAATTGACAGACTGTGATTAATTGCAGAAGACACGACCTGGACCAGCACACTCTGAAGGCCCATTCCCCATTCCTCTGCTGTGGTGTGTAAACACATTAGGCACATCATGCCAGTGACCATCTACACCTACAACTTTTACTTTACCTTTTTTTTCAGTGATACATGAAGATGGAAAACATCAGCAATAAAAGACGAAAACCTCAACATCTTGGTCCTGTCAAGGTTAGACATTTTCAACAATTCAAACAATTCCTGTAGGAGCGCACAGCAGCTCATGGCATTGCATCTCTTTTCCCTCTAGAAACAGTGAACAATTCAGGTGGCAGCATCCCAAACCCAGTTGAGTTTCAAAGCCTCTCTTCTCCATGTATATGCATTATGCCCTGTAACACTCTGTGCTCTTTTCAACTTTGCTGGCCACAGCTCCATTATCTCAGGAAGTTACAGTAACACCTGCCTACTGTGCCAGCCAAAACAACACCATCTGTTGCACAGCCTGCAAGGTCTACGAACCACAACTTTCTTATGATTTGCCTAAAATATAATGAATCCTTTCTCCCCTAGCATGCCAGGCCCAGCAGCCTCCCTGGGGCTTTGCAGGGTGCTTGCTTCCCTTTCCCATCCCTTTTGCTTCTGTCTGGTACGGCACCAGCCCAGCACCAGTGCACAGGACCCTGATGATGATGATCAGAACAAAACCTCCCCCAAAACAGCTAGCAAAGGGGTGCCAAATTCAGAGGCACTGCTGCATTAGGTTGCTAATTGAGGTCTTTGTAAGAGAGGATAATGCTTAGTGCAACTCCTTATTCTCCAGTTTAGGTTTTGAACGGGTGCCAGCAAGTAAGTTGATGCCAGGGCAGATTTTACTGTCAGAGAGGCCTGGTCTAACAGAAAGCACATGCAAGATACACTGGCCAGACACTTCGTTGCCACATGACAGCATTCCCTGTCACTCTACACTCTCTTCCCCACTTTTATTTCCATTTTCCTTCTAGTCATTCCCTTCCTGGCATATCTCAGGCTCTTTCCTCTTCTTACACAAAGACTAATTGGCACTGCAGTAGCCCACACGTTCACTTATTAAGGTGATGAAAAGGAATGGGGATGGGATGAGGGAGTTCACACTTCCCAGAACTCTACTACAGACTCTGGACGCTCAACAAGATGATCCTGAAAACTTGTTCCAGCATAATCCTTGTCTTGGATGTGTCCTCTCTCTTCAGGTTTGGGATACTTACTGTCAGATTTCTGAGCATTCTGTGGAATATAAAGATTAATATGATCCACCTGGATATTACGGAGGATGGAGAAGTCTGGCCCATTTTCATTAGTATGTCTCTGTGAACATTTTGACTTCTTGTCTTTCCTACCTGTTTGCCTCAAACTAAAGAGAACAGGAGAGTTGTAGGCCAGACGGACAAATAAGCAGGATTGCTGCATACACATTTCCTTGTAGGGAAGGGTTATAGGCCACAGCCTAAGCAACTGCTCTGGAAAGAGCTCAAACAGTTCTGAAGGAAAAAAATAATTATGCATGTCCTAATGCTTAGGTGAATTTACTTACTTAAATCCCAAACATTATATTTAATATGCTGGTGATAGGTTGAGTATTGGATTAGATGATCTTAGAAGTCTTTTCCAACTTTTACCATTCTATATGAACTAAGATTAATTTTCTGGGATTCAGCTTAGCTGAATCTTTGTTGCACATAACATAAAAATGAGGCCTATCAGAAATGAGCAGTACTTTCCAAGGCACTGAGAGTCAGAGTGTTCAGATGAAAATCAATAGCTATGAGTAAGTCTTCCAAAAGACTTTCCTGCTTCACATTCGGCTAAGATACATTCCTTGTCCAAAAGTACAGGGTTACGACGCTTGTCATCTCTGACACAAGGAAAGAAGTTCCCAGCTGCAGGTAAGAGAAAGTAATCCTTAAACACACTCAAGTCCTTCCCACCAATGACCAAGCAGGCAATGCTGCTGTCATGCACTATTATTTTTCCCCTACTTGTAATTTTCAGTCCTTACTTTGAACATTCAAACGTGAAGGACTTCTCACCAACACCATGCACTGTGCTTGCATCATCACTTGCAGACTGCGCCTTATGGAGGCTGCTGCCCACTCCAACTGGTACAGTTTGAGGGTAACAGGAAGGTTTTACTCCAGCCTCGTCAAACTGCTCTTTTATGAATTTAAGGTTCTTATTTACTTTACAGCTGGCCTTGACTCTCTGACACAACCCACACAGGCGAAATTTAAACCTTTCCCACCACAGCTTTGTGTTGATGTCATCTGCGATTACTAAACAGCAATCATTTTTAATCTTCTTTGGAAAATGTTTTGGCTGCATTTCAAGCATTTTTTTATTTATTCTCATCACGATCTTTTCTGTAATTAAGTTTAAGATAATTAACATTTTCCTTATAATCTGTATCCGCACATCTTTTTTACCCATGTTCCAGAACATTAAACTGTGCTCAGTAAAAGCTGTGTTGTATTCTAGAAAACAACAGAATCACTGAAGGTGAAAGTCTAATTTTAATTCCACGTACATAAGTGATAGTGCATAAAATAATGCAGTATTTACTCCAAATTCCCAAACAACATTTGACTGGAAATTGGTTTTGTATAGCTATTTACTTACCCTAATGTCTAACATGTATCAAATGTACCTTATAAATACTGAAGGTGGTGCAAGTCAGTAGTTCAACAGAGTAATCCACTGTGGATTCAGTGGTAGTGGTACAACTGTAACCCTGGTACAGTTTTAAGTTTTTTAAATGCTAATAGATCAGAAGAAGAAAATACAGAGTCACTGAAAAAAATCAATAGACACATCAGGAAAAGCAAAAAACAAAGTTACAGGCTCCAACATTTGCATATGTCAGGCTAAAGATTTATCTATTACGTACTTAATATAAGTGCTTTTAATGTAATTTCAGCTGTAACAGAAGATAGTTTCCAATAGAACTATGATGAATTGATTTTATTGAAAGAAAGCTTAATGCCTATATCAGTATAAAATCAGAATTTAGGGCTGTATTTAAAAGTCTTTTAGCTGCCTCTCAATGTGGTGGTCTGTCCACAAAACACTAAAAACAACACAGAAAAATCTCCAGTAGTAGTTTTAAGAATAAGAAGTTTATACATGTGATGTATTTTTAGAGCAAATTAAGTTCATAGCACAGCTGCTAAGATTATGCGAGGCAATAATTTGTATAAAGGTCACATGGATATTTCAAGGTATATCTTGATAAATTTGAATTTAAATAAAAAACAACCTGAGATGACTATAATATTGCAGAAGAAGCTTTAGTAAAAGGTTGCTAGTTAAAGCAATTATGGCCAGAATCAAAATCAAATGTGCAAAACCACATATCCCAGTAACTCAAATATTTTTCCACACTTTTCCATAGTACTTAAACAACACACAGTCCTCAAAAATGTTTGTAACACTGAAAAACAGCCATCAGAAAGAAGCTTCTTTTTTTGTCACTAGATAGGCAGGTTGATGCTTCTTTTCATACCACCAATTCAAGAGTTTTCAGATTTCAGCTGATGAGTCATGCTGATTTTATTTGAAAAAGCAAACAAACCAACACAAAATCTGCATTAAAAGAAGGATATAATTTGTGTTGGTTTCCTTTACTGGGCAGAACGCGCTCTAAATATTTTCTCAGCATCTCCAAACTGAGTAGAAGACCAATAATACTCCCTATGTTACCAGGTATGAAGTACTTATATCAATAAACCGCAGGTCACATTAACAACATGCAAAAGGTTTGCTGTTATTCCAGTGATCCCTCTGTTACTCTTCTGCTGTATGTGAATTACTACTAAAACCACAGAAATGATTTTCCAGTCTATTTTCTAAATAGTGTGACAGCCATCATCTGAATTTATATGAATTCAATGAATGAATATTCAGAGCAAGCTGTCTAAAACCAGAACTTCTTCCAAGGATTTTTATACGCTGACAGCAGCACAGCAAAATCCTCTCTTTACCAAGGTGTAGCAGTGCAGGCAGAATTCCAATTGTATTTTCTCTGAAAAAGGACTTGTCTTTTAGTCCTTTATTTTCCAAACACACCAAAAAATGCCTGCAAGCCCCACCTCCTCCTGCTACCTGTTTGAACTAACAAATTGTGGATGACGGTTATTTATTTAAATAACTGATCTCCTGTAGATAAACATGTAACTGAGAAAAGTTCCAGGTCATTAAGAATCCTTAGCTGCATCTCCAGTGGCTCCACTAAAATGGAGGATTTTCTCATTAAAACCACGTAAGTGTTCCTTTAAACATTAACAATCATGTACAGTTCAAATCACTATTTGAGCCTTCTAATACTACCACAGCTGTTCATAATGCTGAGGTATTCATCCTCTTTTCTACGTCCCTTCCTTTTTATTTTGAAGATGACAAATCTTTTCCCCTAAGTTACAGGCATTTGTAATGCTGGCAGGAATTCAGTGGAAGATGGAAGAGTCTTCCTTTCCCAGGCTGATATCAGACCTATCCTGCCTTTGTGAGAGACAAGAATCCAATATGCCCTGCAGCTCAGAGCTAAAAAACAGAAAAATCACACTGGGGTCTACTGACCGGCTGACTGATGGTGCCTCAGCCCTGTGTGAGACAGAGGCATGGCTTCTATGAAGGCTGAATCCCCTGCCATGCACATCAACCCCTTCAGAACATCGGTTTATACTATTCACCCAAATCCTGCAAAAAAAACCACGTGAGACAGAAATCTAAATGCAGAGTTTGTTCAAACTACACAGCCTCTTCTCTGTAAAACTTCTGTATTTCTCTGGATTAATGAATAAAACGCAGTTGTGTTATAGAGACTGAGTTAAAGAAACACCTGTCATAACAATCTGCAACTGATTTCTGTCTCTTAGTGTTTGGTGATTTAACATTTATGTCAAAGCTCTCTGTCAGTACTCAGTTGGCTGCAACATTTAATACTGCTCTAGTTCACAATGGGTTAATACCAGGTTGTTTCAATGAAATGAAATGAAATATGTAAACATTTGATGTTTTCTGCCATATAGTCTTTTTCTGGCCTCCGAATTTTAACTCCTTCTCACCTGCAGGATGCAAGGATGTTCTTGCAGGTTAATTTGTTCTCTCTCTCCCCTCAAAAGTCCCCCAAGGCTTCCAGTACTATGTCCTCATCTAGTAAAAAGGCTCAAAATTTTGAAGAAAAATAAGGACTAATAGAGGATAACCCTTCTATGCTAATAAAAACAAAAGCCTTACTTTCAAATGTGGAACATTCAGCAGCTTCTACTAATCATGATGCGCAATGAAAAAGAGATCCAGAAACTTATTTAGGAAGCTATGATTATCCTTTAAAAGCCTTTCCTAAGCATAAGATATACTCCTTTCTGAAGGGCAGACTATTTATGTAAGTAAATTAAGAACACACATTAACGTTTCCAGAATCAAGGGATTTAAATAATGTAAGATGCAGTGGGTCAGTGACATGCAGGAGTAGCGAGAGAGTGCAAAGACTGCTCTTCATTAAGTGTGCTGGAGTTGCACGTTTGTCAAATTCAGTGTGAAAATACATACCAAAATTATATCACAAATTGAGCTCCTAAACACATAAGCAAACAACACAAAAACCAGCAAAACAAAACGAAACAAAACCCTAAACAAACAAAGATGTAAAATGACCCCAGCAAAATAAAAGAGGCAAGAAGTAGCCCTGACATCTCCAGGTGGAGCTCTGAAGGAAGGCACATTTCCAGCAATTGCTCTTTGCTGGGGATCAGTACTAACCCTCAGACAGTTGGGACACAGGAATCAGACCTTAGAAGATGCCACTCCTGAGCAGATGTGTGCTCTACCACCATTCCTGCACCAAGCCAAGGACTGGGCCTGACTACTGGTCTCTTCACCAAGAACAGCTTGATCAGATCTCTGATATCAGAAATTGTGTGACAGAAATGCAAATCAGTGACAAAGAATTTTTTTTCCCCCCCCAGAGCTTGCTGTACGCTCAGTGAATAGACCCAGGGTACTTTTCTCTTGCACGCTGTTTGTGATGGAGACAAATGAGCTACTAGCAGCAGCTTGCCATCTGTTGACACATTTTCATCTGACGCTGTACTTTTGCACTGCATTTCATCTTTGCATTTGTGTAGAAAAATCCAATTGTCCCCCTACTAAACCTTGTATGACAATTTCAGAGATTGGCCTGTACACAATGTATGAAGCACAGCAAGAAGTACACCTCTAACAATGCCTGGGTACATGTGGAGTCAATCACATACTCTTGGGATTCAACCACATATTTTCCTGGCTCACGAAAAAGCAAAGGGTCACTGAAACTGGAGAGCCATCACCTGAGCTGAAGTGCCCTACTGTAAGGTCAGAACAATCCTGAGCCATATTCAACATGCATTGTTTAGAAGACGACTGGAGGGGTTAGAGATGTTTGGAGAGCTGGGATATATTCAGACTACTACAAATCAATAGATGTAGAAAACAGGACCCCCCAAAGTTGCTGAGGTGACTCATAGACAAGCCATTTGATGAAGGAAAATCAGGAAGTGACGTTTTGTTGGCAGAAAAAAAAGGAGCAAATTGGCTATACACAGGCAAGAGCCAGAAAGGAAAGACACTCCACAGCCTGGATGAACAGGTATGTTCAGAATCTAATCTAAATGGTCTGTACCTGGCTCATGCTGGGCTGACAAGCTCTGTGCAGCTCTGCTGAAGTCCCATAGCTCTTCCTTGGCGCAAAACCTGGAGAACTATTGACTTATTCCTGCTGGACTCTGAAGAAGGTTGAAATGATGGCACAGATTTAGCCTCTCAGACTGAAAAAGCCCCCTGGGAATGTACTGTAGTGGGATCTTAACCCAATAACTGAGTAACCATCCAGCAGGGGGAATTTTAACAAGACTGTAATAAAGCTCTTACTACTGCTCAGTCTGATACATTAGAGAATCTTTTTCCCATCCAGCTTCATTTAAGTTTTTTCCTTCCTGCCCCTCCACCCTCTGTCCCCAAATAAATCCAATAAACTAAGTAGCCATTTAGTTAAAATCTTTCTAGGGTCAGAGCCCCCAATTCCTTCAGGACTCTTACAGTCCTATCATCATTTCTTCAACTCTGTTTTTCTAGATCATTGATTTTTTTTTTCCAGGGCTGCTTGAAACTGCTCCTCTGGTAGCATTTGTGTAATAATGTGTTGCCTAGCGAGCATCTTCCAGGTCTGACACACACAGTTCCACACCAGCGTATGCCTCTGATAGTCCATTAGAGCCAGCTTCCACTGCAATGAGAACTGCATCAATTTTGATTGTTTTATTTAAACTTTTTTCTAACTCTGACACCAAGATTAATGCTGTAATTCTGTGAAGTCTGTGGAATAGTCTGGAGAATGCGCATGGGTCTAGCTGCTGTTTTAGAGCTGACAGCTGGCTTTCACTGCAATGCGGTGTGAAACCAGAGGACCCGCTTAGTGGAAATTCAGACAGATGTTTCTTCTACTGTAGTATATCTTAGATCTCCATGAATGCCTGATCTAAAATACGGGCCGGAGAGAAATTATATTAAAACAATAATGTGTCCACTGAAAAAATGTCTAGTCAAACTCAGAACCATACGTATTAAATTACAGGCTGGTACCAAAGAAGCTGGGTAGTCAGCTTTTGCATCTTCTCAATCAAAAACCAGAAGGAGAAGGCTGGCATTGGTGGAAAGCAACGTCAGATCTAGCAAGAATTTGCATTAACTAAGGCACAAGTCAATAAAATGTAAGTCCTGGAGACTGCCATGAAAATTTGTGTCTACACTGGGAAAACACAACTACAGTTAGGAGGATGTCACGAGAAGGAGGTGGCGTCACATCAAGTTGTCAAGCAAGATGGGCAGCTCTATACAGAAGTAGGTGGTGCTATCTTTGCCACATCTCAGAAGAACGGGATGCTGTTTCACATAGGAGAGCTTCCAGTGAGAACTGCAGCAGCTACCCCAGCTGAGTTTGAGGCACAAGCATTATTAGCACAGTTAAGATTTCTTTGACACTGTAGTTTTTCTTCAGGGTAGCCCTGTCAGTCAACGCAAAAGACTGCAGGATCTCTCCATAACTTATTATTATATATTGCCATTTAGTTAGAATGGATGGATTGATTGCAATAGTTGTCTTGCATTTTCCAGTTGTATTATTGTTGCATTTGGCTGGAAAATAAAAATGGGAGAAAGTGCTTTTAATAGGCCCTGGCATGAGTTAATTGGAACCACATGTTCCAACACTGCTTATTACACTGTTGTGCTCAGCCTGATTTTCTGGTACGGCACAAAGCATGTCTGCCAAGCACCTTGGTTCCAAGTAATTATCCACTAGCATGAGAACAAGAGTAGTCACAGCAGAATTTGATAGGCTTTAGCACATTTGTAAGTCCAAATAAGTATCTCTGCTTCAGCAAGGCTAAATGATGAGCTACAGGTTGAACTTTTGTCCTTTGTCAGAAAGAAGACAAGAGATTGAAAAGTATCTGTGATAACAGATAGTGGCTGTTTACTATCATAATTTTATTTTCCAGTATTGTTGGGGTTATGGAGTAGGCAACTGGAACATTCTAAAGGCCAACCTTTAAAAAACAAATTCACTTAATGCAGCTCTTAATTTAGGATGTTAATAAAGTTTGTTAATTTTAGAAACTTGCATGAGGGAAAGGCTAGTTGAAAACGTTCTTTTAAGAGCAGACACAATATATTTCTTACTGTGGGACCACATACAAATTTGCTCTCAAGTATTAGGTTGCTGAAATTTACTGCCCATTACTTCCTTCCTGTCTTGAGTATACTGCATTTAAATGCAACAATGAGCTAACATCCGTATATTCCACAAAGGAGAAGGCTGATAAATATTAATGACATTTGCTCCTCATGTATCTTATGAATTTTTATGTATACCTTCATCTAGGGGCATCATTGTACAACTTTCACATAAATGATTGCAGAGATTCCATTTCAACCCTGAATTTCCACTTTGCGCGTAGGCCCCTGTAGAGGGAAAGCCAGCAGAGCACTCACTTGGCTGACTGCTCTGATTATTGAGAAGCCTCTAATCAAGCAGGAGAGGACTTTCCTTGTCTGTTTAAAGAACAGTAGTGAGATGAGTTATTTCCCTAAACAGATTAATTTTAACTCCACAGCAGTGAGATGAGCCCTTACTAGATTGCCTTTAGATAGGCACGCTGCCCATTACACCTAACTAAGCAGTAAGCCATTAATGCAACATATCAACAGCATTAAGCATTGTTACACGGTGTGCAAGAGGTAAGGAATTAGAAAATCCATATTGGTTAAAAAAAAAAAAAACATCCTTGAATACACCCAGATCTCTCAAATGCAAAATGCTTACTGTTCACCTCCTTTTCTGTTTTTCTCCACTCAAAATTCATGCTGTAGACTCAGCAGTCGTAAACGTTTTTGCAAGAAAAAAGCATAAAAACCCATTTGATAAATGCAACCCACTCCAGAATACCATGGCTATCTGGCCCTTAGAGAGTGAAGCTTAAATAAAAAAACCAAAGCTGAGTCTTTAACCAAATGCAACTTTCAGCTTGTGGGTTTTGCTCTAGGGATCCAAGGTTCAACAATTTCATTAGCCAGTAAAGTGTGTTTGTTTTTAAGCTTCTCAGTTTTTATAGAGCACATTTTTTCTTCCTCGTTATTAACTACGAAACAGAAGCTACATTGTGTCAAATTCTGCAGGCTTCTGATGTTACACACCTCATACATTCAAATATGTGATTTTTAAATGACTGTAGAAATGTATATGCAACTGTCAAGGTTTATTTCACAGAGCACTGTTTGCTGCTTCACATCTTTCCTTGCCAAACATTAAATGTGTCAGTTGAATCCTCTTATCCTAGGGATCAGAATTTCTTTTTGGAGTCACACTAAATATAAATACTCCCAGCAAGTCCATGTTACCCTTCACGTTCAGTGATTCCTCAGGATTAGGCTGTTCCATAGATAAGCCACATGAGGACTAAGAGGGAATGATGCTTCTCAGTTCTTTGTTCCTTTATTTAAAACTCTGCTATATTTGTTTAAATTATTGCTTTGCTATTAGCAGAATAACTGTTTGTTCCAAATCAATCTGTAACATGGATTCTGAATAAATTGCAGACATGCTGACCTGCGCCTAATTAACTGAAACAGTCAGCTTGGAAAACAGCACACATACCAGGAAACTCTGTAGTGCCAACAGTAGCAGGACCGTCACAAAATTCATCTCTCAGCTTTGGACATCAGGAGTAGACCTGCTGAGTACGAGAGAGCAGAGCAGACGATGGGCAGTTGCCGTAAGGGGCATCTCCATCACAGGAGTGATCTTCCTTACATATTTCTAAGGCCCTTGGACAGAACTTGATGACCCAACAATTATGCTACAATAGTGTCTTACTGCTGGAAAGCTATTGTCTTTTTCCTGTTTATTCCAGGTGTGTGCTGTTGAACTTCTGAATAGTTCTCAAGTTGCCTTTGGAGCTGATGGAAGTGAAACATAAACCAATATGCTTAAGGGACCTGATAATTCAAATGCCCTAAAAATGGACTTTCTGTTCATCTACTTTGAATGTCAGATTGGAAGAAAATGCAAAACTGCACATATATCTGCCTGTGTTTCCTAATACAGTTAAAACCGTATACAGATTTTCACTGGAAAATATGATTTTTTCCTGGAGGCCACCTCAATGTGTCATTTCTGTTTGTTTGTTTTTCCTATTCAGCTGGAAAAACATTTCAGAGATAAGTCTGAATATGAAAAGCAAACTTACTTCATAATAGAAATGCCACAAACTTTGTATAGGCTTCAGATGGGCAGAGAAACCATCACCACTGACCCAATCCTATGAGCAATGAATCTGTCAGATAGTAACCAGGCTGCACAATAGACTGTTCAAAAGCTGAATATGCAAGTACTGCGTTTTAGCATATCATCAGTGTGACAGCTGATTTAAATCTACTTACGGCATGAATAGTTCTGTTAGGAACACATTTCTGTTTTATAGTGAGGAGAAAATAGATTCCTTAATATAGAACACATACTGTCCAGTTCTTTCTTTATGCTGTTACATATTCATAAGAACGCAGTATCTGCACTACCATATCAGAGTAAAATTTGTGTTAGAAAGAAAAATCAAATCTACATCATCTAAACGATTCAGTGTAACCTTGGAATATTAAATCCCAGATACAAATGGATGATGATATGTTTCACCACCCGACGGTATAACATAGGTCTCCTCCCTAGTAAGACCGCTAAAAGGTGAAGTCAAAGTAATTTTATTTTAAAAGATTGCCTGTGTTTGACTTCACTAGGCAAGTCAAACAGTCTTTCAGGCATGTGTTCATACTGAAATTCTACATAGGATTTAGACTTGGAAACTGTGCCTATTTTCTTTCGGTAGGTAGTCAGACAAAAATTAATATTCCCACAGTGTGTCACTGCATTGTCTAATCCAACATGACTACTACACTGAAAACCTAGTAAATTAATAAATGTCAGCATTATAAAACATATAATTTATATCCATTTGAACTTATGATACCCTTCTGATTAATCATCCCTGATATACTGTACATCAATAATTAAATGTCTTCTAGAAATGTCAATGCTTATCAGAAAATGACTTAGTTAGGAACACATTAGCCTTATAATTTACCTAATATTTATCTTAAATGGCTGAATTTATGATCCTATTTCTTTCAAAGATTAGAAGTGAATTACATGCTTAAAACTTGGATCATGAATTTGTAAGGGGAAAAAAAAAAGAAGCGTAGAATGCTCTGAAGACATTCATAGGTACATTACAAAGGATTATGGAGTAAGCACTGTATGAAGAGTTATAGGAACAACTGGAATGGGTAAATCAAAAACAACAGCATTAAAAAGAAGCTTCAAGAAAATTCAAAAAGCAACATCGTTTAGTTATTTGTCTACAACCAGGGCCAATAATCATTCTTTCCTTTGGAGTGAAACATTCCAGGCTAGTCATGGATTGAGGTGTGTTTATAAACTATCAGATCTGGTCCTGCTTTAAAAACAGAAATAATCTCCTTTTATTTTGAGTTTCTATTTCTTTTGAGCAGCCACTGTGCAGAACTGACTTTTAAAAGAACTAATCTTGCTGAAGGATTAATGAAAGGATTTGGCATTTGTGGGACTAATATGAAGATCTACAATTACATTAGACAGATCAGAAATACTTCAAGGCATCCTATGGTTAGGAAGGAACTCTCCCTGACAACAGCTTATTCCATAATTGTCCACTGTGGGAGTTTTAGCACTTTCTTCTAAGACCTAATACTCTCCACTGCTGGAGACAGAAACACTGGGCCAAATATATAATTGTGCTGATCAAGTTTGGAAAGACTTCTTCCTTGTTTTCAAAGGGAAGGACTTGTCTAAAACCTTTGGAAGAATTGCTCATATTATATTGATGACTCAGATAAAATAACGATAGCACCTCTGAGAAACTTTGAAATATAGCTGCCCTCCTGGCTACTGCCAATATCTGAAAGCACTGCATCAGCTCCCTCACCTTTAATTGCTGCCATTTGGTGTTTGAAATGAACTTCTGCAGCTGTAGCTGGTCTGCATACTGCTTACATATGGAGCAGATGAAGCTCTAAAAACATAGTGGCTCTCATTCTCAGAAGTTCCGTGTTTTATAGGGGGAATGCACAAACTAGTCACAACAAAAGTATTTTCAAAAACTTGGCTAGAGGAAAAACAAATAGCATATGCTGAAGGAAGAGTACCTCTGTGGACATAAAAATTCCCCGCTCTTTTATTTCTCTATTGTATTTTTGCTTATTTTAATCACTTGGAAGCAGAAGCAAATTCTGTCTCAGCTGATATACTTTATCATATTATTACTCTCCTTCCTTGTCTTAGAACCTGTTAACAAACTTCATATGGAGTCTGTATTTTTTGCTGTTGTTGCCACTACTGACATTCTAGTTGGCATTCATCAGGAAATGGCAGGACAGGCAGAAACACAGCTAATGAAAATGGAGGTATCATTATCTTGTCCATATTCACCTCATCATTAAAAAAAAAAAAATCTCTAGCTACAGCTTTCCTGTTTTATAAAAGGAATCCATGACATTAAAACCATGTGAGAAATGAATACAGATATAAACACTGTGCCTCCTAACCCTAGGATTAAATACTCTGCTGCTTGCCGTGAGCACACTGCCATTTTCTCAATTCAGAGCATGAAGTACTGCAGGCACTGAAACACCTTTATTAAAAAAAAAGAAAGAAAAGCATCCAGCTTAGCTGCCGTCCACAGCCTTGTTGAAGGCTTGGGAGACTGCAGAACTAAGGCTCATTTTTGAAACATCCATGCAGGGACACTGAATGAAATGTAGCTGAACATACAGTTTCATCACATTTTACGTTATTTTCTAGAGCACTCTAATAGTAACACTACAAACACCAGCACACTCTTTATCAGCAGGAACTGTGACAGGTCTGAAAAAGCAAGGGGGTGGCTGGGGATCAGAAATGCTCTCATGTTCCTCCTTCTCTACTTTGTCCTCTAACACAGCAATTTCAAAGCCCCAAGAAAATCACATAAGGGCTCTCACATCTTATATTGCTCTTTTTGCACTCAGACCAAAACCAGACAGGAATTTCACACCACTGTCCCTAGTACACAGCGCAGATCCCTCTACCAGTCAGAGAAGCTGCTGGTGAGTCCAGGCACACTGCAAAATGTATTACTACACAGCATAAAGCATGCATGTATCAGAATTAAAGATGGAGTGTGTGTAACATCATCATTGAAAGACTTCCATGTGGGGCTGGAAGGAACCTCTGAGGTTCTAGAACTAATGCTCATCTGATTTGGAACAACTCCTAAAAATATCACGTTTCATTTCTCTGTATAGGTCTATACAGAGAAATAATAAAATAATGAGATATAAATAAATAATAATAAACTATATAATAATAATAATAAACTAATGAGGTCCTTTACAAATCATTTCATCCAGTAGTTGAACATGTTAGGATTCTTCACTCAGCCACTGCAAGGCTCATCTGAGACGTTCCCAACTTGGCAGTTTTCATCCTGTACTGAGAACATCAGACCCAGACCCAGTACTCCAGCAGCAGTTCTAGCAAGTTTGAAATTTAATGTCTATAAGTAGAGATCACAGATCATATTAGCCCCAGTATTAACTTGAGAGACTGAATTCAGCTGGTGTCTGCTGTAATTAACAGATGTAAAATTTATTTATCCCAGGATAACACCCCCAGCTCAGTAGAGCTGCTCACATTTGCTCTCTCACCACTAGAACCCACCTCTGCAAGTGAGCAGAGGTTTTGTCACACTTACTAGAGTCACATATTGCTCAGTTTGTTCAGCCATCATAACCTTGGTTTTGGTAAAGAAAAGCCTCATCAGCCGGAAAACCAGAAGTATGAGGGCAAGTGAAACTGTCTAACTCTCTATAACCACGCTGTACATGGAAGCCTCAGAGCTTTATATTAAACAGCAAGGCATGCCCTCTGTCCTGATATGGACAAAATACTCATATGGAAGAGGGCTCTTCATGAAAAGGGCGGACAAGACAGAGGAACAGAGGGATAGGAGGAATTTGGAGGAGTTTGCCAGCTACACAGCACTTTTCAACTAATGCCTGAATTGAGAGGAAAAAGTTTGCTAAAGGTGAGGCAAATCTCAGCAAATTTCACAATTAAATGTCATGCAACTTGGAAGTTGCAGACAGTTCAAATATTTTGCAAATGGAGCGATGATGGAGGCATCTGGTGTGGAGAAAAGCCACAATGATACAAGAGTGAAATGCTTCTATGTAATATACTGCACCCTTCACTTCATGATGTGGGTGGCAGATTCACAACTCACAGATCTACTTACTACCGGGCTGCTGACAGGGTTTTTGCCACTGGTTTGGGACAGGCAGGCGAGAGATATGCCCAAGGGTGGCTGGAATGCAGGTACCCACAGAACAGGTGAGCTGAATCCATGCTCCCACCACAACACCAACCACCTGCTGCCAGGAGGTGGTGTGCAGTTTTTACAGAAGCCTGCCTGCGGAAATGCTTACAGGCTTCTGTAAAAACTGCACACATCCTGAATGGGTGACTAACCTGGGCTCTAAAAAGAGATGGCAGCTGGATGTAGGTCTGACTTGCAATCAGCCCAACAAGACTATATGGATCATCCTGAACAGTGCAACGGAAGGAAGAAACCTCACTCTTGATTTGGAGTGATCAAAACTAATGAGAATCATTTTAAACCGAAGAAATGAAATAGTGAAGTACATCACGTGAATTACAGCATTAGCAGTTCAGAGAGACTGCAAATGTCCCTCCTCAGGAGGAGATGGAGATACTGCATCCTTTCAAACACGTACACTTCTCTCATAAGTTTATGTACACAGCAAACTACAGTCCCAAGGCAGCCCAACCCCTTTCTTCTCTTTTCTTCTAAAAAAGGCAGTCACCAACAGTTTGGGTGCGATCTGACATTTGAGAGTTTGGCATTTCTCCTTGAAGTTTCAAAGGCAAAGAAAAAGCTAGGTTTTTGTTTTAAGTTATGCTATTTACCTGTCTTTTCTTCTTCACTACAAGGGAATTAAAGGCACAGGAGATAGACTAACTTTTTAAAAAACTTTTTTTAATGCATAATATTTTTCAAACATAAATTATTTTTTTATTTATCATCAAAAGGATATTACAGAGCTCTACTCCTGCAGAGCAGAAGAACCATGTTCAATACTACTCCTTCACTTTTCTATTTCTTTTTTGACCAACCATCATTTGCTGTCCTCAGGGTGCTCATTAATTCTGAGGTTTAAAAGATATCCATCAGCAGTATCAAAAATTCATAGATAGGAACCAGGAAACAGGACTGTTTCTCCCTCTGAGTGTGACTTTCTCTTCTTTTGTTTAAACTCTGTAATTAACTCACAGCTTTGGGTCTCGTAGCACATGGCAGAATTCTTACAGAAAGACCTTTTCTTAATATTTCATTAACACATCCTTCCTTGTCTCTCAGCTCCAGAGCACAGAGAAATCACATTATTTAACTAACTGGCAGCACAGGATCTGCATATGCAAATAGACTGCAAAGCACAGAGGAACAAACATGCACAAGTGCATGTGTGTTGGTGAAGTTTCTATGTCATGCCTGGATTAAGTAGGGCAGGAGAAGGTTAAAGTTTTTCAAAGATTAAAACAGCCTGGGAAGTTTAATTAACACATATTTTCAAGCCATCTGATTACTTCAAAGCTCTAATTGCTATTTGGACCACTCATGGATTTTTTCCTCCCCAACTTGATGAAAAGATGGCTTACAGAAGAGGCTGTAAGGATACCAGAATGACTCAAACTGCAATCTCAGGAGGCCAAAAAAAAAAAAACAACAGACCAAGCATTCTCTAGTTTTATGGACATCTGTTAAGTTCCAGGAGGTGCACTACTTTCTGCTCTCAAGCCCCAGAGGCATGGCCCAGCCGGTATGGATGGACTGACAGAGCGCTTGGCTGCCTGGTGCTCACTGCCACTCATTGTGGATGAGCACAGGCTGCAGCCCCAAACCGTCTATCTCTGCCTCTGCACAACCACAAAAATTTGCCACGTTGAAGTAGGGTGTGTCAAACTGTGGGACTCAAAATAAGTGATCTACAAACTGCACAATCACCCACACTTTTATAGACTAATCCTGTGAAACACACCTGCTCTTCCTTGCCGGTTGAGTCATCATTTCAAAGTCTTATTAGCAGAGATTACGGATTGCGGAGCAATAACAGCACAGTGTTGCTGTAAACTAAAGGTTAGCAATGTAATTTCAGAAGCTACAACTAACTATGGCTTTAGCATCGCTAACTGTATCTAAATACAATTTCAAATATGACAACAAATAAAATCCCATTCAGCAGAAACTAAGCATTTGAAGAAGTGGGAGAAACAGTTCCACAAGGTTCACAGTATGTCACTTTCAATCTCACAATGCTGCAGTGCTTTAATACATAGCATTGATGAAAACTGTTAAAGAACATTAAGAACAAGATCTCGGGTACAGTGAGAAACTGCTGAAGCCAGTCGTGCCACCGTGTAGCCAGAGCTGCACAGATTTTCACCACCTTTGTGTTCACCTGCAGATGAATTTTGGTATGTTCAATTCTTTTGAAATATCCAAACACAATATACATAGCTTTCCCATCTTGAGACCTTAGGCTGAACAGCTTGCTTCAGTTCAATTATTATTCAAGCACTGATAGCCAGCATTATCCTAGATGAAATGCAAACCAAGTGAGAAACAGATCCACATAAAAAAAAAGCTTGCAAGATAAAAGAAAATGAAATCAGTCCTTTCAACTCCTTAAAGTGATAGGCAATAACAGGACTGCCAAACCAGAGTAAACCTGAAAAGAAACATTTTGCAGCCCATGATTGAAAAGGAGCATAAAAGGATGTCAGGTAGATAGATGCTTTATTGCTATTTTATATTTGAAACTAGTAAACAAGGCCAGGACATAGCTGAAGACACAAAATTGCAAGTCTTCAGTCCATTTCAAGAGGCATGGCTGATACTGCTAACCTTGCTTTCTGATTTTGATCCTCCACCCCCCTCAGTCTTTTCTATACATTGATTGGCTGCTTCCTCTGAGAGCAGCTCATCACTAACAGCAGCTCAGGAGGTGAGGCATATTTACATTCACATTGACATGCATGCCTTTTTCTCCCTATTATCTTTTTACTGTAAACAACCTATGAATGCACATATGTTAATTATGAGGAAGGAGGTGGCACCAAAAAGTCTTGGACTTTTTCATTGCTTCCAAAGATCAGTCAGACCACAGTGTGTTGGCCCCTGCTGCGGCAGCAAAGCCCCTGCCCAAACACTCATGCATTAGTGGGATGGAGAAGAGAACCAGAAGGGTAAAAGCAAGAAAAACTTGCTATGTTCTCACGAGTTTAAAGAAAGGCAGTTTAATAAACAAAAATAAAATGCAAGTGGTACGAGGGCGATCGCTCACCCTCAGCAAACTCTGAGCCAGTGTCTGAGCAACAACCACCTGATCAGAGCATTGAGGTGAACATCCGCCCTTGCTCCCCCTTCCAGCTTTGCTACTGAGCAGGAGGTTACATGCTACTGAGCAGGAGGTTACATGCTACAAAGCATTTCTATGCTCACTTTGGGTCAGCTTTCCCAGTAGTGTCTCCTCCTGGTATCCTTGTTGTGTTCACGGCTTTCTCTGGTGTTTTCCACCTAAAAGGAGGTTGTAGCGAGGTGGGGATTGGCCTCTTCTCCTGGGTAACTAGCAATAGGACAAGGCTTAAAATTGAGTCAGGGAAGGTTTAGGTTGGATATTAGAAAAAAATATATTTTCAGAAAGGGCAATGAGGCATTGGAATGGGCTGCCCAGGGAGGTGATGGAGTCACCATTCCTAGAAGCACTCAAGAAAAGGGCAGATGTCACACTGAGAGACATGGGTTAGTGGGAATGGTGGTGATGGGTTGGTGTTTGAAGCAGATGACCTTAGTGATCTTTCCAACCTTAATGATTCCATGACTATTCTAACCCTCCTGCAAACTTGTTTCATCACATCATCTGCTATTTTCTCTCTCCCTCAGCTCTGTCACGAGAATAGATACCCAGCCAATTCCCTGCTACGTTCTCCCAATTTTAGATTAGATTTCTCCAACCATATATTTCTTTTTATTCTGAAAAGCAGTGAGCTTTGGTATTTAAAACATACCTCATTTTTTAAAAAAAAATCCTATACAAAAATAAAAAGAGAGAGAAAGAAAGAAAAATAGGCATGCTTCTGACTGCATCAAAAACCAGCCTGCTGAGTGAGAGTAGTCTATAAAAAACATCTAGCACATTATTGCCCTGTGATCTCTCCCTTCAAAGAGCCAAATACATCAATACTTTTCCAGTTCTGTTGCATACCAGGGAATTAATCACCTACGTGAACCAAATCTTCAGATTCAGTGAAAGGAAAACAGTGTAATCTAAGCTTTTCCCTTTTTGACCTCCCCTGGTAGAAACAGGACAGATAAACTGACACAGAAAAAAATGGGCCATGTACGATGTGGTGACAACAGCTGAGGAACTGCAGATTCTAAACTCAGCCACAAATGCTGCTTTCCTTCAGTCAAAGGATGGACTCTCCCCTATAACAGATGGATTGTTGTCTGAAATGCCTCAGAGCCGAGCAAGGAAAAAAAAATGAAATTCTCTGCCCCTGGAGAGCACTACGTAGGGATGTCCTTCCCCCCTGAAGAGAAACAAGCTCCCTCCCTTGAACAAAAGCAAGCAAGCCTCTGGCTGCACACATCCAGTCCTCTTATTTCTTATTCATAACAGGTACAACCAGCAAATTGCCTGACCTGAGTAATAATGAAGGTGTGAACACACATCTGTATGCATGTGGGTAACTTGTGATCATGCCAACCTGGTTCTTTTTACTGGTGTTTCTGCAGTGCATCTGGGATAACACAAAGGACTTTCCAATTTGTCTGAATGGCCTTTATTAGGATTTTACCATGAGTGAAATGGATTTGCTTCTACTAATGCTGCATGACTGCATTAACAATCAGTATTATAGGTTGTACGAAGAGCTCTTTTGCCCTGTCATACTGTCTTTTATTATATCTTGGCTCTATTCTAACTTTTAACCTAGAGAGCAATTTCTTTTATGCAGTCTATAATATGGAACACTTTTAAAGACAAGATTCAGATTCCTGCTTTGAAATGTGGGGGATACAGTTCTGTGATCGTTATAAACCCTGAGTCCACAATGGGGCCCTCAAGTTCTTCTGAAGCTTGGCAACGTAGCAGTGAAAATCAATAGTTTCTTTATCTTTTCTTTTACCTTTTTCTTTAAAGTAGGGCAATTTAACAGGTGTGGAAACTTTCCATGTTGCTAGATGTTGTTTTGTTTTTCCCCACTCTGTAGATGACTCTGAGCTCAGCATGCTGAAGAACTTCTTCGTTTCTAAAGCTTAGCATTTCTGACAGCTAAGTGAAAATCTCTACCACTTGGTGGTATGTTCAGGAAAGCACTAGCCAGTGTTTTCAATGGGATTATTGTTATTATTATTATTTGTATTTTTGGCCACACTAGGGATGTAAGAAACAAAAAACAATTTCACAGAAGAAAAAAAAAAGATAAGGGAATAGTAAAATATTAAAGTGGAACAAAAAGTTTGGGAAACTGGAAATTAAAAATACAGTTTGAAATTTTGCAGGACTTTTAATAAAACTATTTCTTTCTAAAAAAACATTAAACCTTTTTCAAAGAAGAGCTACTTTTTATAAGTACTTTTTATAAGACCACCAGAAAGAGCCTCTTTTAACAGTTCAGGAAGCTCTAGATCAAGCTTTCAGATAACAGACTCGGAAGGAACCAGCAAAGTATGGCTGGATATCACATCTTTTATTCTGCCCATCTAAGGCAAGTAGGAAACAGCCAGCGAGTCTCCACAATTGGATTGAGATTTGGACTGGATTTCTAACGCTAAATTGATAGGTGTTCAGATACTAGTGTGATAAGTAGGATATAAATACACAGAAGCTGACAGCTTAAATAGTTTGCTAAAATAGACAGCTCTGAGAGCTATTCTGGATAACCGTTTATCTGTCCATCCATCCAAACCCACTCTCTAAGCTGTCTGTCTGAGTTTTCAGACAGGATATTTCAGCAGGATAGCTTGTTGAAATATAGCTGTAGTGGCTATAACAGAAAGATAGATAGCTAAAATAGATATGAAAGCTGAATTAGATACTTTGTAATACAAACAAAGCTCCAGGAGTTGTGAGGTTAAAAAGAAAAAAAAAATAAAATGAATTACATGAATGGTTGAAGCGCAAGTTGGAACCTTATGAATAGAACAGAAACAAAATCCTGCTGGTAGCAACTACATTTTCTCACAGACTTCTGCTTTGGACAAAAGGTGCCTTGAAAATCCACCTTTAAAATCATCCCAATCTAATTCTCTCACCAGTGTCTGCACTGCAGATACATAATTTCCCACCAGCAAAGTAGAGCATTCATGGGTTTGTATAGACACACACCTGCACTGCTGCTCTAATTGAGTGACAGAGAAAATTACTTTAGTTATTCTCCTGCTTTAAATGTACAACATGTCATTCTGACCAACAATTCATTCATTTCACCTATATTTTTCAGCAGTTTGCAGAAAATTTTAGTATTTGCCATGCAGCTCCTTGCTCACTAATGGCAGTGCGTGTGCATTCAGTGATACACTTCTGGCACAGTTAGGAAGCTGAATTTGCAGAACACAGCCTCCTCTCCCTTCATCTCTTCAGAGACTGATAACCCCAGAGAAATCAGAAAACAATTAAAACTGTAACTGGATTTTGCCAGCTAATTGGAGCTGTGGGTCTTGAATTATTTTGTACATCAATGGCTACATTTTGAAGGGAATCACACTACATCACAGCTAGATAGCAGAAGGCATTTAAAGGTCTTTTATATAACATGTGGCTTGTTGCCTGCTGTTTTTCTGATCTGTATGGCAAATCCTGCATTGAAAGACTGCTGCCTAGAAGGCAGGCACCAATGATGTTTTGAATCTGGTAGCCATCTCTGTAGATCAGCTGCCAATTGAATAAGTATGCTTGTCACAAGCTCTTGCCTTTCTCTCTTGAAAAATATTTTGCAAGAAATAATATGGCAGTATATACAGTGATGGACTACGGTTACCTATACTGCGTTCATCCAATTAAATGGGTCAGCAGAGCTTTCTATTGGAGTACACACTGTAACCTACCAGCAAAAATGCTTTTTAGCATACTTATCTTCTATCTAAATAAAACAATAAAGGTCTTTGGTTAGTGGATAAATACTGACAGTCACTGAAATTTTGATCCTCCATTTGATATTCTTTATTAAATATAGAAGATCATTATAAATATAAAATATATATAAAGTAACAGCTATTCTGGTATAATTGTGATGCTTAAGTTTTATTATTATCCTAAACAAATAAATTCTGACCCAGAAAAATTATCAATCTGCTCTGCAAAAAGACAACAGTAAGAAAAAGAAGATCTTTCTTACTTAGCATAGAAAACAGAAAATGTAAAATTGTTAAGCATCTATTTTTAAGTGGAAAGAATACAAGAAGCAAAATAGAGGTTATAGATTAGAAAAAATCCCAATAGCCAATTCTGTCATTTCTTTTGATGCAGTAAGTTGTAATAAAAGATCCACTCTAACGATCCTTTAACGAACTTAAGGTTAACAGGTTTTATATTGGTGTCTTCAATATCTTGGCCATCCTTGTCAGTAACAAAGGAATATGGAGGTACTGACCAGATGAACATTAGGGAGAGGGCAAAACTTTGGAGTTACCTACTGTAGTTAGTTGAAAAAAAAAACACCAAAACAATCTGATCACTGTCCAGGAACAAGGCAAAGACCCATACATTTACAGAGCCTGCCATAGAAAGACACATGAGGAATTGCACATCTGTTGTTCAGAGTGAGTTAATGTATTTGTTTTAATTCCCAGCCACAGCTTTTAACCAGAGAGGCTTGAGATAGCAAAGCATATGTGTTTAGACATAAATGGCAAACATGATATGCTTATATGTTAAAAACAACCAAAGAAAAACAGAAAGGAGATAAAAAATATCAACAAAAATATTCAGGTTTGTTAAAAATGCATTGGGCAACATTCAAATAAATAAGCCACTGAAAAGAGAAACCAGCCTCCTGAAGACAGTAAATCATTACAGAGTGCTGAAGATTTCTTAATATCTTACCCTACCCTTAGGACTTGTTGTACATAGCCCATTTCAATAAATTTTCTGTTTTCTATTCTTTAATTTTCTAACACAAACAACACTGTCAATTACATCAAGTGAATTCTCACGCTAGTAGTAGTATTATTTCACTAAGGGTTAGAGCTTAAGGGGAGGGGAAATATACTGATCTACGTTGCACAATCTACTTGCAAACTCTTCAATCTATAGTTTAATCTAATGTTATGTGATGCATGCAACAGTGAATTATGTACAACACTATTCCACTGCATCATGTTCGTGTGTAAGGACACTTAAGAACTCTGCTGTTCTTAACTAGACGGCTCTCCTGTCTCACCACTTCATTTTCCATCTCCACTTCTTTCAGCAATTATAGAGCATTTTGTGCCTCTTATAAATACTGTGTGCTTCACATTCTCAAGTCCTTTGTGTATCTGGTACTGTATTGATTTTGACTAGAGGAGCACTGACTTTTCTTCCTTAAGGCCTGCCCTATCAGCATTATAGAGAAGAGGAGATGTTTGGCTCTCTGAGATGAAGTCTTCCTTCTACGTTATGACACAAAAGGTTACACAAGGGACAGGGCATTGAAGAACCTGAAACTAGTATTTATAACTCTATGCTTATTTGGGCAAGGAGCAGGATGAACAACAAACACGAGGAGAAAATGGTGTTTCTGGAAGCAAACTGTCCTGAGTTGGACTTCACTCACTACTAAAGCTTTGATCTTGTTATCTACAGAGGAAACATCTACAGAAAGGATTGTGGAATATCATTATAAAAAAAGGAGAAGTTCCTTTAGAACAATCTGCAGCTACCACTCTTCCCATGAAAACTGGACTTTTTTTCTTGTTTAACAGGAAAGTACAAGCTGAAAAGCCTCAACCAGTCTGTATGTAGCCCAGAAATTAGAGATGGAAGGACTTCTTACGCCAGTCTTTCAGTTTGTGGCCAGTGGTAAATTACTCCCTAATACAAACTCTGGGACTCTTTGTTCACTGCAGTTTTAAATGCTCAAGTGCTTGGACTTCTTACCACTTCCCTCGGGAAACTCCACAGTCTAACAGATCTCACTGTCAGGAAATGGTCTAAATCTGCTTTTGCTCAATCTTATGCCATTACTCCTAGTTATGGTAGTTTCTTCCTGTTGCGCTCTGAAAAACCCTTGTAATGGCTCTTACCCTAGAACCGGAATGGATAACAGCTGCAAATGGAAACTTCTCACCTTCCTTTAAGTACTCCCTTGCCCCCTGCTCCCACAGCCTGGCACAACACACTGGGAGAGATGGCTGCAGTGTGAAGGACCTGGACTACTGCCACCTGAGACAGGCCACTGCACAAGGCTCAGCTATAATTACGGCACAATGGAGCAGAGAGAACAGCATGGGATAAAAGCCATGCCAGTGGGCAGGGACACCTCCTTTTAACCCAGGCACTGTAAGTTACATGCTCAATTTTGTAAATAGTCCAATTTTGTAAATGGGCATTAATCATCTTAGTGAAACATCTCATCAGCATCAGCACTCCCGCATGGCATGCCTGTCTGTCTGACTTGCTCCTCCCTTCTCATCTTTATTGCTAAACTATAGCCAACCATTATGCTATGAACTTATGGCTAAACTTTGATGATAATTTTAGCAACTTCTAAGAGAGTGAGTTCAAATACCAGCACCACCTGCTTTTCAGTATGGCAAAGGAGAATGTGCGCATTCATGTGATTTCTTGGTTTTATACATTGAAGGTACGTGCCATGATAGATAACGATCATCCTTTGATTTAAAGACATAAGCTGTTTGATCTTCTCCTGTACTGGAACAGCAATGGTAATGCAGAGCCAATAGCAGACGGATACTAGCACACACAAAGCAAATAGAGAAGATCTCAAAGACTTGATTAGATGAAGGAAAGTGTTCCCAAACAGATACCAGCTTTTGGTCTCACATGAGATGGAGATACAGTGTTGCTCAGGTAACAAACTGGTATCAGTCTGCCCAGAATGTAACTACTAGTGAATGTTTTCTCCTAGATAAATTTTGGGCAACAAACCATATACAGGTCTTTCATTTACTCCACTGAAAGAAACTATTAAGAGAAAAACAAGATTCCTCAAAAAAAATCCAGACACAGACTGCTCCACTTTCTTCGAGTTCTCCCAGTGTAATAACGCCAGTCACTTCTGCCACCCATCTCTTCCATCCACTATTCTCCTGTCAAAGATTACCTTGCTCTGATGCTTGATTACTTTCAAGGGTATTTTTTGAGAGCTTTTGTTTGTTTTGATTATGACTAATCATCGCCCATTTTGGATGTTCCACAAGTTTCTCTGTGATGTCCTTGGAAATACTTGATCAGTACGATATAATCTGGGAACCGACTAATTAAATGACAACAAACACTGATGCTGAGTTGTCTGCAACCTACTATGCCCTTTCTATAGACATGTCTATTATCAACTTCTGTTCTACTTTGCTGTTAAGTGTAAGAAAAATGAAGCATGAAGCATTGAAGGGAAAATGACTAGAAAATATACAAGGGTGTGATCTCTCTAATCACAAAGAAAAGCACTATTTCTAATAGAAGCCAGGATGCCATTGGCCTTCTTGGGCACCTGGGCACGCTCCTGGCTCACTTTTAGCTAAGCGTTGACCAATACCCCCAGGTCCACACAGTCTACCAGCCATTCTGCCCCAGGGGTTGTGGCCAAAGTGCAGGACCTGGCACTTCGCCTTGTTGAACTTCATCCCATTGGCCTCAGCACAGCAATCCAGACTGACCAGATCCTCCTGTAGGGCCTTCCTACTCCAAGGTAGATCGATACTTTCTGCCAACTTGGTGTCATCTGCAAACTTACTGAGGGGGCACTCAATCCTCCTGTCCAGATCATCAATAAAGATATTAAACAGGACAGGCCTAATACTGACCCCTGGGAAATATCACTTACAACCGTAGCCAACTGGATTTAATTCCATTCATCACTACCCTCTGGGCCCGGCTCTCTAGTGAGTTCTTTATCCAGCAAAGAATCTACTTGTCCAGGACATGGGTTGCCAGCTTCTCAAAGAGAAAAACTGTAGGAGACAGTACGAAAGGCTTTGCTAAAGTCAAGGTAGACTACATCAACAGCCTTTCCTTCATCCACCAGACAGGTCACCAAGTCATAGAAGGAGACCAGTTGGTCAAATAGGACATGCCTTTCAGGCTGACTGGGCCTGATTTCCCTGTCATCCTGCGCATGTTGGGTGATCTCACTCATGATCATGATTAGGAAAAAATCTGTACAAAGGTAAATTCATTTTCTACTCTCAGTCAATTTCATGGAAAATGAGGACAAATCAGAAACAAAAGGAAGCAGCAAAAATTACAAAAGGAATAATGTACATAAAGCATTAAAAAACAAAACACACCATATTAATCTACACTAAAAAGCATGACAAATTTCTGAAAATATGAGTAATGTCTACCACTAAGCATTTTACACTGTGTTGGTGCACATTCAGAGGCTGAAGGTCTGAGATACTACACCTTCTATTCTACTGTGAGTGTCAGGAAAACCTTAGTATTTCTGCAGAAAAGGGTGACTTGTTTCTACTTGAATCCAGCTGCTAAGCTCCCACTACTTCCACCTGGCCTAAGATTTGGTCTATAAAGTCCTCCATGTAAATCCTGATGTTGTATTAGAAGAAATTATGCAGTGAGACCACTGTAAGGTTTGGTTCCTTAACTTAGCATAGCAATTGCCATTGGGTGGAACATGCAGTTCTGCCCTCCAACTGTTTTCACTCATTTACAGATCAGAAAAGCTATGAAGTCATTGTTCGGGCACTGTGTTCTGCTTCTGCAGAGCATATAGGAAAGAATAAAGGTGATCCTGGTCACCTGGGTATTTGCAACTGCAGCAAATGCTTTCTGCGTGCACAAAAAGTACTTCAGGTAGCACTGCCTGGCTGCTCCTTGCTCAGCTCCAGACCTGGCCCCACGGAGGATGAGCTATTCTGAGCTGTGTCCCTGCAGATGGAAAGACGGGATATCAGTTCCTAACTGCCCCTTTAAAGATTTGATGTGTTAATATGTGAGTTGTCTGTCATACCATTCACCTAGAATATGCAAACTGGCTGTCTGGTTTTGACAAGAAAAACTACAAGCGTAGTCCAAACTGACAGGAGAAGTACAGATTTCTTTTTTTTTTTTTTCCTTTCTTTTCCTTATTTTTTTTTTAAGCCTTTTACGTGTAGTTGATATCTATAAATAAGCATAAGGAGAAGCATTGCGGTAGTCTTTGTTATTAATATAGTGGAAAGTATTGTACTGCAAATGTAAACTTCTTCAGGGAGGTCATTCCAATCTGGCCAGCAAAAGCCAATCAAAACAAGACTTTTGCTTCAGCTTAACTGTATTATATGCTTTATCATCGAGTGCCTTGTGTAATAAATGTTACTGAAAAGACTAATTTAGAATCTGAATTTATTACAATTAGTCTTTGTAATACTGCAGCAGATGTTAGCTTGTAAAAAAGCAAACCTGCACTTGCACGGAATCTCAATGAGAGTGCCCCAAATGTTTGATATTTTCAGACATGTTGCTTCAGACTATAATGGCAGAAAAAAAGAAGAAAACTGAAAAAAGAACAAGAATCTGGAGATGGGGAGAAAAGGCAGCAGATTCATTCTGTTATAAAGATGTCCTGCTATCAGTCACAGTACTGTAAATGTGAGGCTGCAGAGAACCATTAATAACTGACAGTTGTTGTTAACTACCAGGGAACACCAGATAACCTTCCTGAGAATATCTATACCCCCATCTCAGGCAGCCAAGTAATGAGTCCCAGTGGAACACAAGCACTGGTCGTCTTTGTTGTAGGTATTGATCTCCTGATGTGATTTAGATAAGGGAGGAAGAGATAATGGCATTGATTATTCTATTTAGGAGCCAGACTGAGACTAAACTCAAGTATAATATATAAAGAGGAAAAATCCACGCTCAATCACTCCTTGTCTGGTCTTTACTGGGCAGTGCTAGGTGGTCACGGCAACAGGAACACATATCTTAATAAACATGTGGGGTTTGGTTTCTGGGGCAATTTGGTGTTAATAAATGTATGCCATTACTTTTTCTTTTTCTCCTAATGAGCATGCATTGTTTTCATACAGCAAAGCAATGGCTGAATAGGTTATTTTCCTGCAAACGAAGTTGACAGAATTCAGTGATGGAGATCTCTGGCTGACAGCAGGACATGAATAGCTAATTTTACATTACACTCTTTTGTTGTAAAGGGTAGTCAGCTCTAGTCAGGTAGTTTATAGAGAAGAACCTTAAAAAAAGATTATGAATGTTCATGCCTACCCACAGAAAGATGTAATTATTCTGACAGACTTTAACTGCAGGTCACCCGGAGACATGGATTAGAGCCTTGGGCCTTGCCCTGGAGCTAAAAAGAATCCCTGTCGCTTTTAAAAGCAGACACCAGTAAGATTTAGAAGTAGCTTAAAAAATGAGAAAAAAAAGAAAGCCGTTTCCCATCTTTTTAAGGCTGTTGAACTTAAACTGCTTTGGAATACTTTAATGGGTTACAGAATCCACAGCTCTAGCACGGGACCCCAGTAAGATGCATTGACAGACACACGCTTCCCACTCTGCCCCTTGGAATGCTGTCCTAGGCCTGAAACCAACACAAACTTATAAGTGTCTTCAGAGGAGGTTTCCAAAGGCCACACTGAGGTTCTCCTACAACCGTGTGCATTTAGACTAAGTACAAATCATTCACCTTTTATTGATGTGATTGATAGATCTGCTTTGCAAAGTACAAGAGAAAGAAAAAAAGACAGTAAGATGTAGGAGATAAAAATAAAACTCTGTGTTCAGTTCTTAGACATCACTATAAGGTTTCTGCATATAATGAAGACGATGCTTTCACCTCTTCAAGGCCCTGCCCTTCTCAATGTCAGAGAGCTGCAATTTGTGTCAAGCAGAGCAGAACTTGAAGTTTTTTCAGGTAAGCACATCCTATCTTTTAAAATGAAATTTTAAAAGTTAAATCCTTATAGCCTAAAAATTTACTATATATTTTTCTCCCCTTCTCACCTCTTCCCATTCCTCTCCTCATTTTGGGTTTCTTGAACACAAGGCTCCTCCACAGAAAATATTCTCAGTTTTCTCACACCAGGTTTCTCTGGCAGCTCAAAGATGCTTGAGCTTCCTGAGTCTGCTAGAGTAAATGAAATTAATGTTTTATGGAGAAGCTAAAGAGTAGAGTTGAAGCATCCAAGCCCAATGCAAATCTTAGGTCCAAACTGAAGCTTCCCTCAAACTAGAAACTTTGCTTTTCTAACATCTTTAGAGCTCTTACATCCTAGAACTCTGAGATCTTATATCTTAAGTCTGCAAAAGATTATTTTAGGTTATCACAAAGGACCTGGAATTCTTGCGAGGTCTTTGACATGATCCCTCATAACATCCTTATCTCCAAGTTGGAGAGAAATGGATTTGATAGGTGGTCAATACAGTGGGTAAAGTTGTGGCAGGATGGTTCCAATGAGAGGGCTGTGGTCAGTGACTCCAGGCAGAGTCCAGGCAGAGACAGTTGATGAGTGGTGTCCTTCAGAAGTCTGTTTTGGGACTGGTGCTCTTTAACACGTTTATCACTGACCCACACCATAGGATTAAGTGCACCCTCAGCAAGTTTGCAGATAACGCTAAGCTGAGTGGTGCATGAAAGTAAAAATGTGCTCAGAGCCAGACTGAACAGAATCCTAGGCAGCCTGAACTAGTGGTTGGCAAGCGTGCCCATGGAAGGGGAGCTGGAACTGGATAATCTTTAAGGTCCCTTCTAACCTAAGCTATTCTATGAATCTGTGATAGTATGATAACTTGAAAATCTTTCTGTATTGCACTACAACAACTCAGACACAAAAATGACTGGCATCACTACTGAAAGTACTCAAGATTTGCTACTTGCTCTCACGTCACATTCAATGGAAGACAGAACAGACTGAGAATCACCGGTTGCACAGAGAATTGCAAAACTAGTGCAAATACATATAGTAGGTCCTTGAATCACTATGACATAAGAGAGCAGGAAGTAGTCAGAACAAAACCATGTGTTGGCAGCACAAACTACGATGCTAAAACAGCGCTGGAATGAGTTATCAATGCATACACCTCATCAATACATCTCAAATATGAGGACAGACATAAACCCAACTAAGACAAAAGATTAATCCAAAATCCTCCCCAGTGATCTCTTTATTCAATTCTTTTTTATTTCTTTTTTTTTTTTTTTTCTGAATATTTCAATTGTTTCAACACTTTGTTTTCCTTTGCTCTGTGCTGGATTTTACAGTCTTAGGTTAATTATTAAGCAAATAGTAATTAAAAATGTTTCCAGAATCATTAAGGCAAAAAATGTACTTTTCTACATTTTAGAAATAAATTCATACTTTGCAGCTATACGCACTACAAATTCTGATAAGACATACCCATTTATACCACAATTCTTAGCCACTCAGAAGTAAAGTTACTCTATTTTCTCTATAAATTCTCAAAATAAGACAGCCAAATGTTAAAGAAAGCAACTGTTTCTAGTAATACATTTTGGTAAATGCCTTCTAACAGTTCTTTCATTTCATACAGAATAACCTTTTTTTTCTTCTTCTAAACTTGCAATACTTTTGCAAGAACACTCAGATGCATGGTTAAATAGATAATGGCTATCAGCTAGGTGTCAGTTAACAAAATTAATTTATGCCCTATCTTCTGCTTAATACATTTTCCTCCAATTTACTTTGTGCTACTGAAATTATACTGAAAGGTATCATCTGATGATAATTCAAAGTCTGGATAAGTCTTTAAATTAGTTATGCGGACGGTTAATATCTCAAAATCACTTCTGTTTTCAGGCAAATGACCAACAGTTACAAAAGAACTTCCTACTCCAGAATAGTTGCAATTTTTGAGCAAACAGCGGGAACTCTCCATTACCAGGTGTTAGACTGACTGTCCCTTTCTAACAACTAATGAACCTTCACCTTTTTTTTTTTGCTCTCAGTTGGGTTTAACTGACAAATACCCTTTATATCAATTCCTTTTGTTTAACGTTCCAGTCCTTTTTAGTTTCTAGGCAAGCTAAACAAATGCTGTATCCCGCCCTAGAAATTGTTTTCATGCAATTCCCTTGATCCTACTCCCAGGTGAGCTAAAGTCATTGGAAATAACAGCATTCGCATGAGAAAAGGTTCTGTCCAAAATGCTACTAAACTATGACGTTCATTTTTAAATGCCTGTTTTGTTTTCAGGTAAATTATATCAATTCCCCTACAATCTTTTCAATGGAACATGAGGGAAATCATCATGTTGTGTAAAACAACCCCAAACCTCCAGACTAGAGTTTACGTTAAAGAGAAGGCAACCTCTTAGGGCAACCTAAGAAGTGCACGTTTCTCACATTAAGAGTTTTTGAGAGAGAGGGAAATCATCCTAGAATACTGTAAATTGTTTCCACTTTTTAATCTCTCTCTGCAGTAGATAATTGCTTGCAAATAGATACGATGGGAATAACCAGCTGACAGACATTTCATTTCCAAAGGAACCGTATTTTTAGCTTATCATAAAATGACCACTGAATAATCGCATTGCTAACATTTCATGAAACTTAAAGGCCATAAAAATGACCAGCTCTATGGAGAATATTCCACATTATATATACATGTGAGAAGGGCAATCACAAGAGAAGATCACAAGACATCATGTCTTAAGTTTAATAACCCATTTAATATTGCCTTTCAATTCCATTTCATGCTCAGTAAAGCAAGAATAACTGAAACTTTCACTGATGTTGGCCTTAGATGAACAGCTTTTGTTTTGATGGCTTTGGTTGTAATGCCTTATCATGGATGACAACTGCCTTGTAGCAAGGGCCAGTGCTAGCGTTAGAGAAACTTCTTTTCTGCACCTGAATAAGAATATTTCTTTAATGGACTATTTTTCTTAACTAGGGTCACGCTAGCTGCTCATGTGCCCAGGGGACAGGTATGACACGCATTGCTTTTGTCCTTTCTCCAACACATTCTCTCATCCTTCTCACAATGAAATACAGTGCCTGCAAATGGGCAAGGGGTGAAAATGTGTGACCTGCTGAAGCAAGCAAAACACAGCGCACTGTCCCATCAGAAAGGTTAATGGTGAAAAGAAGCAAGACATCTAAACTCATGACATGCTAAAAAGCTGCTTTAAAAAGGTTAATGGTTATTGCTCCCAGTGCTTGCTACAAGAACAAACTGTGCTGGGACTCAGCCAACCAAGAGAAAAGAATATGAAACGAAAGAGCAATGGCTTGACTCAAAGATTACAAACTGAACCCTAACCAGAGCAGACAGCAAAGGTTTATTACTCAGTTACAAACACAATACTACCTACCTCATAAACAAAATCATTTTATCAGTAGATTAGGAGAATTGTACAGATTCTTTTATTTCAGGTCTATCCATACAGCATAATCAAGATGACAAGTCACTAGTTCATCAGGAAATTCATCGCAGCTGGTTTTGCAGTATAAATTGGCTCCAGCCATGCTACTCTACAGCCCTTAAAGAATGGCAGTGGCTGTATTTGCTTTCTCTTTTACATACTCTATTGAGAAACCTTTTCTTCATCTCAAAAATGGCAATGTATGTCCTGACCATCCCTTACTTTCCTTACTACAACCCACTTGACGGAAAATTCAAGTTAATCTTGCTTTATAGCAATAGAAATATGAAAAATAATTTTATTTGCGGATGTGCTGCCTAGCTGCAGCATTCAGCAGCATTTAGAGACTTTGTGTTAACACTGAATACAGGGCTGATCTATCAGAGTATACATATATAATTTAACTTGAAATTCTTATATATCACGTGAGTACATATGACTAAGTAAGCCACAGCTCAACCTCAATTACATCAGAGATGTGTAGAAAAACTGAAGCAGTCTCAAAGAAAACTATTTACAATTACCAGCATAGGCAGATAACCATTTGTTTCTAATTTTCATAGAAATCGTGCAATCATGCAGGTGTTTTTTTTTATTGTTGTTTTTTAAATCTTCACTGTACTCATGAAAGATAAAGGACTTTTTTTTGACTGTGTCTGTATTTATTTCAGTGCTTTTCCCCCCTTTCTGCAGCCATTTTCCTCAATGCCTTTCCCATAGATGCTGCTTCTTCTCCTTGTCTTTCAAATTGCTTTGCACTCCTAGGAACAGATAGCAGTTAATCTGACCCCATGTTCAGTTTTTCCCAGAACGTGATGGTGCACTCAGTGACATGATTGTGCAATACTGCAACAAATTCTCCCCCAAGTTTCTGTACAGACTTGTAGATGCCATCTCTACCAAAAAATGGTACAGGCCACAGAGAACAACAAACCAAAGATGGTGAATACGCACCAACTCAGAAGGAAAGAGGAAGGCAGAAAGAGTGTCTAAGCCAGAGGTGATAAAGTTATGCCATTCTTTAGGCCATTCTTTACATTACTTTGCCAGAGGCTGTGTTACTCAACACAATTGCTTGTGCATGCTGTGCATGCTGTGAGAAATATAACACCTTAAAGGGGAAACTGCATTTGTGAAGCTGATTATAAAATATGAGGTACAATATTTGGAATACTTTAAGGAAGGTTATGTGCAACAAACGTGTTTAGAAAACACGTACTCATTCATACAGAAAAACATGCTGTTCGAGTGTATGGATAACATGGCAACTGCTTTCTTCCTGTGGCGCTAGTATTGTTACTATTAGTGAAGGTACAGGGTTCTTGCCAGGGTGCCACCTTGGAACCTCATAAGCAACACAGGGAAGAGGGGCTTTAAGAAGCCGTTGCAGCTTTACAAAGTCTTTCAGCTTCTTGTTATTCATTTGTACTGCTACCTTAGTCTCTATAAATGGGTTCAAATTATGTCAGACCAAAAGTCTCATCTTTTGAGAGCCAAACACAAGCTCGTATGTAGAAAGAAATGAAAATACCTACTAAATGCCTAAAATATCTATAGGTCTGGTAACATGATAAATCTCCCTCACATCTAGCCTGTGCTCTTGAGAGGTAATCAGCAATTCTTATTTACTCTGAAATAAAGCAATTTTCCAACTAATTTATAGAAGCAAAAGAAAAATTATGAGAAGGGATATTGCCAGCTGACCGTATGCAGCCATTAATACTTCGCATCCCCTCTCATCATACGGTACTTGTTCAGCAACCTCAACTATATCAGATGTGACAAAACACCTGTTCTTAACATTGTCCTAGTTCTTTGATAAACAGCTTGGACTGTTCAGAAAAAAATATGATCTGGTATTTTATTGAAGCCCTCTCACCTCAAATTAGTGAAAGACATGAAATTAAAGCAATGGAGAGGAGAAGACAAAACTTAACGTCTTTCTCAACAACACCAGCATCTCCTTTTCGTTTAAATGCATTTTCAGTAACTGCTTTGTCACAAAATTGAATTCAACTCCTGTGCAGAGCTATTACCTCCATGCTGTGTGACTGTAGGTTTTCACATCATTTCTTATATCCTCTTTAAAACACAGAAATATGTAATTGACTGCATAGTTATATTTTGTGAATCTTCCTATTTTTCTTCAGAAATTTACTAGCATTGCATATTATGTGTATTCTGCATTATATATCAAAAGTTTTAACTAAAACACACAAGATGATTGCCACTTACTTTGCGAATTGGAAAGAAAAGCTATTAATTCCGATAATGCCAACAAGAAAAGAAAATGTCATGGTGGAGAGAGGAAAACAAATAAGAGCTCAGTGAGAAGAGCATTTGAAAGAATTATCTGAAATCACTCAATAGTTTGAAGAAAAAATGTTTATATAGTTTCAGACAAAAACTTCTTCAGATTTGTAAAACTGTTTATAAATCCAGAAAGGAGGAAACCAAAACAATGCCAAAAACAAATGATTTTCATGACTGTCATCTGCTTTTGCACCATTATTTACATATTATGCACTTCAGTTGAACGGTTAATATTTGGAAAAATAAGCTCTTCTAAGTGAGAGATCAGAGAAGCAGAAATTACTGTACAACTAGAAATGTAGCCCCAAAGCAATGCTGTTTCTGTGTTGAAATACTGACTGCAGTAGCCATACACTACGAGCGGTTCTGCCATATGCCAGCTCTTGGCTCGGCTCCCTGCTGTCCCCAGGAGACACCATCAGGGAGGCAACGAGCAAGTCCTCGCTCAGAGGCAGCACTCTTCCTTCCTAGGCCTCCTCTACGGTCCTTTTGTTTTGAAGAACACAATCCAAGACAAAAAATCCAGTAAAAATAAATCCTGGATATAATGCATGACTGAGGTTTCACAATGAAAGGGTTTTTTTTCGTTGTTGTTTTTTGTTGTTGTTGTTTTGTTTTTTTTGTTTTTTTTAACAAAAATCACCTTACACAATATTATTATTTTATTTCACATCGAAGGTATCACTACTGGCATTGGGGAAGGAAGTCCACAGTACAAGAAACAAGCCCAAAATAGCTGAGATCATTAAGGAAAATCTCTCCAGTTGTTTACCTAAATTGCATACTGAAGCATGGTTTTCCTCATGGAAAATATCCTAAAATATGGTCTGTTCTACAGACAAAAATCCAGTGGAGCCCATTAGGCCTACATATATATACTTATATGATACATATATATATAAAAATAATATAAAATTAAATTATATATATGATTTAATTTGGAAACAAAACTATTTGATTTTTTTTTTTAAATAACAAAAATAAAATCCTGTTGCTGAAAAGTTCAAATTTTCAAGAGCAAATAACCTACCTCAAAAAGCATATGAAATACCATAGAAACAGGCAAGCATCTTTCACGAACATCCAGAGACTACAAGGCACTTGACAATATGAATGGCTATTTATACTGGCTTTTATCTTTGTTTTTTTTTTCTTAATATCTGGATATTTCTTGGAAGTATAACATAATACTGAGATCTTTAGGGAAAACATGCTCATCATCAAGCTTAATTACATTGACTTACGGTCTTGGCTGATAACAAGATTTATTAATCTTTCAGATTTAATAATGTCATAGATTTACTGTAGTCAATATCCCTTGTGCCAATAAATCTTGATATTGGCAACAGAAGTCAATGCCTACTTAGGAATTTTAAACGCACTGACAAAGCATTCTGTTAATATCTGATCTGCGATCAGGCAATAAACAGTTCCTCTGACACTTCATTCTGGCACTGCAATCTGTTTCATTCAAAGAGGAAATTTCTTTTCAAGTACCATCACTTGTTTAGGTAACGATCAGCTTTGTCGTGTACAGCCAAGCAGAGAGGGACACAAACAGCATTGCTTTTATGCCTGGGTAGGGGGTGAATGGTGCATTCTTCATCTTAAGCAAGGTGGCTAGCTTGATAGTGCACAATTCCTGACAGTTCCTTGTAAGCCTTACAGGGTTTCTGAATCAGTTGGTTAGCTTCTTGGTTTATAAAAATAATATTTTTTTCCAGAATGATGTTTTGAATGTCGAATACACTTGCAAAGAATTGGAAAACAAAATTTATCTTCATACAGTGACCAAAAACAGAAGGAACAACCTTTGTCATTTGATAATATCCAAACTCCAAATTATCAGAAGTAGTTAAGCTAAAGTAATTACTGTTAGTTGCAAATATATTTGCTTCAGCAATGCCATACTGCCCTTCCTCTATGCCAACTGTGACATCTCTGATGCAAAACAGAATAATAATTAAAATGAAATCTCTTCATGTTAAGGATATTTCTTCTAAATATAACACTAACTTTCTCAAAAACTAAAAAATATTGAACTTGTCAATGCACTTCAAATATTCCAATGCCAGTTTCTAATTTAATTCTACACTTACTAATCTGAGCAACAATATACAGTGAAAGTCAATGTCTTGATGGATCACTCATGGAAAACTGAAGTAATTACCCTCATTCTAATATTCCTATTTAAATGCATGAAAAAAATGATTAGCTGAAAGTTCTTTATGTAGCTGAAATGGCATCTGTTTAATATTTATGCTAATGTGAAATACCTTTTACCCTAAAGGTTAGGGGTGATGCATGAATGAAAAATGAAACCAAATAAAAACAAAACAAATAGAAATTCCTGCTACATAATGCCACCTTAATTCATTTTTTATTTAAGTTTCTATAGCAGAAGTTAAACATTCTTTCTTGGGTCTTAGTCAGTTTCCCTCAGATTTCTTTTGCTGATAAGTAGAATCCTACCGAGGAAAACTCCACCTTACTTTTGCTGACAATACCTGTGAGACCCCAGTTGGGTTTAACCAGAAGCAATAAAGATGTCTGACAGTCATTTTAGGATGTATTCAAATCCATCCAACATATGAGTATGAGATACGAAAGGGCTAAAATTGTCAGTGTTGTGGAACTCACCAGTTGGGCCCTGCCATACAAGCTCAGCAAGGACAGCAAGAGTTATGTCAGCATTTTGCCTACCCTAGATTCACCCCAGGATGTACACTTCAGTTAAGGGTCTTGGATCACTCTCCTTTTAGAGACTGCAATGACAAAACCTAAAAGCACTCACTTAAAAATAGACCTTTCTGCAGGCTTGTAAAACTGTGTTCTCTCCCTCTCTCTTTCCCCCTCACATTTTTTTTTTCACCTCTTCATTTGAGTTAAACAAAGTATTAAAACTTGACAGCTTGATTCCAGTCTTCTAATAAATTTTTGACAGTTTAAAATGAAAATCTTTCAGTAGAATTTTAAACCAAAAAATATTTAAGAGTTGCCATGACAGAGGACATGTTTAGAAGTTAGAAATTCCCTCTCTTTCTTCCTCTGCTCCTGAACAAAACTGGAGATAGGCCCACTCCAGCTACACTCCTCCCTTGATCTCTGTGGCTCACTCTCTTTGCTCATAAATAGTTCAGGACTTCATTTTTCTTCTTTTTTTTTTTTTTCCCTTTTAACAGAAGCCCACTACTCGTACTTTTTGTTGATACTGAAGTTGTAAATGTATAAAAGCAAATCATCTGAGTATAAATACCCTCTAAGGGCAGTTACTACAAATAATAACAAAGAAAGTTACAAATAACAAAACTGAATGAAAGACTGCAAATACAAGGGCTACTCTGGAAGTATTATGGTGGCCCGTGATGTCAGAGGAAAGGAGCTCTAGAGGACTAGAGAAAAGCTAATAATTTTTGAAAGACGAGTAAGTCTACTTTAAATTAGAGAAGCAATTCAATTATCTGAAGACTGTATATCTTTCCATTCCCATCCACTCTACTGCATTCTCAATTTATACAAGGTATTGCACAAAAAACAAGGTGTGTTTTATTTAACACTACCTGAATAGGCACCTTCTTTCTACAAAGAACCATAGACTATTCCTTCTACTTACAATTTTTGACTGTGGAAAACTTTTCCACTATAATGTTGTTTCAATGTAGGTGCATTTGTTTACTAAGAAAAAATAAATATTTTACTGAAAGTAGTGAGGAAAACAAAGAAAAACAATAAAAGAAATTCGAGATGTTATTTGATCAAACTACTTGCTTAAGTCATAACAAAATAATGCTCAGAAAAGACTGCTGTGCTGTCCATTCAATTGCTGTAGTGTTACTTCCAGATACCACCAGCCCCAGATGCCAGCAGAGCTGGCACTTCTTAATACTAGCTACTGCTTGTCTTGGAGTTGTTCATTCCTTAACTACAATATTGTCATGGCTTCAGCTGAGACAGAATTGATTTTCCTCACAGCGTCTGGTATGCTTGGACTTTAGGAAAAGACAATGTTGATAACGCAGTGGTGTTTTAGTTGCTGAGCAGTGGCACACAGACCCAAAGACAATGCAATTTCTCAGATTCTCCTACTGCCCCTTCAGCAAAGGGAGCTGAGTAGGCACAAGAAGTTAGGAGGGGACAGGACCAGGACAGCTGACCTCTCCTCTCATGTAACTAGTGATAAGACTAGAGGCAATGGCTTCAATTTGCACCCAGGGAGACTGAGGTTGGACGTTAGGAAATACTACTTCTTCAAGAGTGGTTAAGCAGCTGGAACTGGCTGCCCAGGGAGGTGGTGGAGTCACTTCCTCCAGAGGTGTTCAAGAAACGTTTAGATGTTGCACTGGGGGACATGGTTTAGTGGGGAAATATTGATGATAGGTGGATGGTTGGACTGGATGATCTTAAAGGTCTTTTCTAACCTTGGTGATTCTAAGATTCCATGACCTAAATTGGCCAAAGGAGTATTTCATACCATATGATATCATGTGAAAAATATAAAACTGGGAAATTGGAAATGGAGGCAGTTGCTGTTTGGAGGTTGGCTGGGCATCAGTTGGTGGGTGGTGAGCAATTGCTTGTGCATCACTTGTTTTGTAAATGCATTATTTACCTTTTCCTTTTCTGCCTTTGTAAATAGTTTTTTCATCTCAACCCACGAGTTTTACTCCATTTTCCCCCAATTATCTCTCCTCTCCCACTAGGAAGACTGAGGGAGCAAAAGGCTATGTGGTGCTATTCTGCTTGTTGAGTTAAAGCACAACAAATGTCTTGCTAAGTAAGAAGCTATGGTACAAATTCTTGCCCCACTTGATCCCTCCTTGACCCAAAAGTGAAAAGATAACATATTCCTGCTTCTAGGAACCTGTAAAAATAAATTAGCAATTCAGAGGCAGGAACCATTCTGGCTATTTCATCCGGTTTACTACTAGTCCCAGGACTTTTCTCTTTTCCCCTACCAGACATTGAATAGTTTATCTCTCAAAATGGAAAATAAAGTGAAAGACAAAATTATTAATTATCCAATTAGGAAAGAGTAACTCAGGAATTTTCCTATTTTAACACATATTGGTTAGTAAATTTAAGCCCTCTGTATATCCTGTATTAATTTTGAGCTTCTAACCATATAATTTCAAATTAAAAGCTACACAGAATACTCAATACTGAATCACAAAATCATCAAACAATATAGGCTGGGAGCAACTTCTCAAGGTGACCTAGTCTAGCTCTCTGACCAAAGAAAGGACAGCTTCCCAGTAGACACAACATCCAAGCTAGATCAATTTGCAGCGGACCTTGTTTAGTGAAGTTTTTAAGATCTCTAATGATGGAGAGAATGACAGTCTCCATGGGGCTCTTATCCAATGCTGAATCCTCACAGAGATTTTTTTTCTGTATGCCCAACGATGCTGCCTCTTGTCCTGTCCCCTGTGCACGTCTGAGATGAATCCAATTTCTCTCTCTAAAATCCGACTCCCTGCTTGTTAACTGAAAACTGCAATTATATTCCTTCTTCCTGTATTGTACTCCCTAGTCTCCTAACCATTTTTAATCACCCTCTGCTTTTCTGAGCTTTTCAGTATTATTCTTGTTCCATATTTGAAATAGAGTGTGATTAAGAAAGTCACGGCTGACTTCTGCTAAGCAAATAGCTCAGAAGTTTTCCTTTGAATTTCAGTGTCCTAGAAGCAGGACCTTGAAGGGCAGAGCTGTTTGATCTCTGTAATTAGCAGAACTCCCTGTAGAAATCTTAAGAAACAGTTGGGTTAATATTACATACATTCCACATCTAAATTGTATTCTTTTGGGAGGATGATGTTATTGTAGTCTACATGCCATCTAGCATGTAATTGGGTGTTTCAAGAACTGCAAGGGATGATTTAATTACTAACAATGCTGTGCAGTCATCTTTGGCACATGCTAGACAGACCCTCTTTTAAAAAGCTGGCTACATTTTCCATAATGTACATCTATTTTATATTTACTGCTCTTTGCACTTTTGTCTATTTTTTTTCAACCAGCTTGTGCTTCTGGTGATGTGGGCTTATGAGGCTATGGAAATTATCTGTCACTTGCAGTCTGACAGCTATAGGCTCTCCAACACTTAACATGTCCCTGGAGAGTAGGCTTGGTCTCTGTCAAACTTTCTACAAATTACTTGGAGTTCATACTCAAATGCTACCTTACAAGAAATGAGTTTCTCAAAAGAAAGGTTATCTCTTCTAGTTATTCCTTATACTTTGGGTAGTCTCCAAAATAAAGTCCACAGTGGTACTGCTGGGAGTGGAACATCTAGATCAAGAAAACCAGAGCACTCAGAGGTAGAAAAGAGCTAGGTGTAGACTCCTTAGAAAAAAAAAAAAATAGACCCATGGAAAGCTTCAAGACACAGAGACAACTTGTCTCAGAAAGGAAGGAAACAGCAATTTTCTAAATTTGACAAGACTATGAGCTGTGAAAGTGCATGTGCTAAGCAAGTATGTTGTAATAAATACAAAACCACTCTGGAGAGGCTCTGTTTATCTGATAATGTGATATTATGTATTTAAAATATTTCCAGACCTGACATTTACGTGATCACCAAATAGAGATTTTGTGAAGAAATCAACCCCTCCTGACTATGAAAGGAAAAGGTCAGTAAAACTGATGGTGTTGAGTGGAGAACTCATTCCTGCTAAGTTAGCAAATCTTAAGTTAGTAAGTGCAACTGGTAGAATACTTACTAGGTTCAGCGTTACACTAGGCTTCAAAAATACCAATAGAAGCATACCTAAAAGGATTCATAAGAGTTTTATAGGAACTGGGAAGAGAGAACAATGCTGCTACCTAAGAAAATGTTGGAGATATCATCCAAACTACGCATTAATTTTTACACACAAAAGGTTGCATTTTACTATTAGATTATTACATATATTTCTAGAGACTACATTAACAGGAAATTACAAAAATGCTCAGTTTTCAAGAGGTACCCAAAGTAACAACCAAAGTGACCAAAAGCAAACAGGAAACACATGATCCCCTTGTCTAAATGTGATTTCCTTCCTTCCCCATCAGTCGTTTTGCTACAACCTCTTTTCCTCTAACCTGAACATTTATTGAGAAAAGAGTTTTGTTTCAGCACACTCTCTAAGGTACCAAGTCCTTCACAGTGTTTTTTTAAAGCAAGACAAAAACCAAAAGTCATTCTGTACTTTTATGGAATTTTTCACATCTTCTCCATTAGAACTTCTCTGATGCTCTTGATAAATTGTTTCAATTTGGTGAAACTGGTCTCTTGAAATACTTAGAATCAAGTCCAAACCACTAATTTAGTAGCGCAGAAGGTTATCCACACACCTAATTACTACTAATTTTTGTAAGGTGAGCAATTTTTTTTTCCATCTAGAAAATCTCATTTTCACAATCAAAACCTGGACTTTGTTACACACAACAGAGAATTCTTCTACTGGAAATCAGCACCCATAATTTCTAGAAACAATGTTTAATTCAATAGATTATTTTTTATAGCAACCTCTGAAGTGAGAAAGTCACAGTTGCTAGCTGGCAACTGTAGCAGAACTGAAATACATAGAGCAACAGAATAGAAGCAAAATGGATTAATAATTTATTTCCTTACAGAAAAGCATTCACACTGTATTGAGCATCTCTAGAAGTGATTCTAGTCTTTGGGAAATACCTTCACAGCTCCCAAGGGAAGTTCAGTGTTCTTCAGTGATGAGAATCTATCTCACTTCTGAATCCTGGGTGTGCCCTTTTGGCGACCTCTGTCTAATCCTTTCAGTTTGATGTTAGCAGGCGATAATCCTGTAGATTCGATATTGACACTACATGGTAGGTCACGTCAATCATTATGCCTACTGAGCTGAAAAAATCTAAAAATCTGCATTTTTAAATTCAAGTCTGCGATCTGCTACAATGAATATATTTATCACAGTTTTCCTGTCAGCCATTGAATCACGAGGATTCCTTAAGTACACTCTACCACATGCAGGATTTCAAAGGGTTAAAAGCCTTTCACATAGGTGAGGCCGGTGTTCCATGAACTGTAAAATCAGTATAGGAGGCTATTTGGCAACAGATCTTAGGCCCTGGCTTAATTAAAGTTGAGCTTGTTGTGCAAGTAAACGGCACACAGTTGGGATTTTCTCTCCACATAATTTACACATCCCTCGTTGGCTTGCTCTCAAAGCAACAGAGACTAATTCTAATGCAATCCTTGCCTGGTTTGATTCAAGGGTCAACTCACTGGAATTAAAGGAAAGAAAAAATAATGCACTGATACATTTAGGAAAGCTTAGCTCAAAGTTTAAAAGTCTGTATGTTGTTTATTCTAGTAGAAGAAATGACATTTGATTTGATATTGTATAGTGGGACAATTCAAGCTTCTGTACACAAAACAAGTAAATGGTTTATTAGTCTTATTCTATTTGATAAGAAATGCCTATAGTGAAAAAAAGTATTGTAACTACTAATTTTTTAATTATTGTGGCTAGAGATCCTTGAGTGATTACCTACATGTAAATAAGAAAAGCTACTTCAAGTGCATTTGTACATTAAAAACCTCTAAGTATCCAACTGTACTTTTCATATTTTGTGTTCATTATAACCTTGGACTCCAAGTTCTCCAGCAAAAAAGCTTTTGGACCCATATGATAGTTTGATTCTTTTTGTGTTTCTGCAGAGGCAGTGAAGTCATTATGCTGTCTGTCTGCTGCTCCTTCCAGTATTTGTGTTTGGTAAGTGGCAACCCTCTCAAACTGATGGGAATTCTTAAGTTACAGCAGGTCTGTAAGATATCTCCACTTGCTAGTAGAGAAAAGTATTTTCAAATACTTCAAGAACAGAGAAATGCAAAAAACTCTGAGTGTAAATTGAGCCTTGTCAGGTAAATAAAATTTAGCCTGTAACATCATCATGTTTTAGACCAGAACCTTTCTTTTAAATCATTTGAGAGTCGGTGAAAAGGAAGCTTTTTTTTTAAACAGACTGCAAGCACCTATATCCTTTGCTTATAAAGAATGAAATTCTACCTTTGATACAAAAGACCTTGGGGAGAAACATATAGTCACAGTTGCTTCAGGCGGTATTTCAGAGACAAGGAACATAAGTGACAGCTTTATGGTTGTCCAGATAATTCCCATCTCTTTATGTTAGCTCTGGCACACTAGCTAGCAGAAAAGAAGTGTGAGAAAGGGTGTCTACCTCATTTCTTATCCTTGCTTAGCAGCACTGCTTTGTTCCCCATGGGCTATAAATTACAGCCCAGGCCAGTGCTGCAGAAGACTTGGGGATGCCCTATATGGTCTTCAACTTTGAACAGGTGTGGGCACTGCCCACAGACTGGGACAAAACCAAGTAAAGTGATGCTTCATGATCACATGCTGAGTCTCATGTTACAAACATTATTGACATAAATACAAATGGAAGATTTTATAAAGAAAGAAAAAGCCTTGTGTTTTAAATGTCCCAGTCCTGTGTAGTACACACTACGAAGAACTGCAAACAAGGCTGTAAGAACTATTTGAACTCCGATAAAGAGCAAAGCAGTAGAGCAATTTAACTTCATAAAAACGCGGCTATAAAAAGAATACATCACCAAAAAGATTATTTTTCCCAGTATATGCTGAACAAAATCACACAATGAATCATGATTTATAACACAACAATTGCAAATAGTTTTTGTGCATTAGATTGTTTTAACAGGTCATGACTTTTTTTTTATGCGACTTCAGAATCTTCCTTTGATATTGACAAAACTTAATGTACAGACCTTTAGATTACTACTTGGTTGTAAAACAAGGCAATTCCTCTTGCTTAAAATGAATTAATCTTACAAAGTCATTCTCCTCAAGATATAAAACACACTATTGGCATAGATCCTTCTACATGTTCTTTTGCCCTCTTCTATGCAGGTCATTGCTCAGATGGAATTTTTGTTTTCATACACAGTGACTGATGTGAACACATTCACAGACGACTTTTACAGCATATTTTTCACATGGCAGCAAGGGACTTGCTAGGAAATGCAAGTAGTTCAAGCATCATTTTAAAGAAAAACACCTCAGGAAGTGCTGCACAGGGGTAGATTTCACCTTGGAAAATCTGCCTCAGTATATACCAGTACGCTATGGTATCGTACGGATCCTTTTTCATAACCAACATGCTAGATCTTCATGATCAGAATATTTCAATATTCGAGTTTTAGAAATAAATATTCACAAAACAAAAACTCCACAAGCAAAAAAAAAATTCACAAAACGTTCAGATATGTTCACGCACTTGAGCTACCCAAACAATACATTGGTTAGTTTCTGAAGAAAACTGCAAAATACAGTGGAGATTAAGAAAAAATAATAAATACATGGAAAATTATCTATTTCTGTGAGAAAAAGTTTTATTTTGCTAAAAGTTGACAACATACCTATACTGCCTCTTCAAAATACTTATCCTTGTTTAGATGCCTATTTTGAATTCTATTGTTATTAATAGACATGAGATATCACTAGTACTAGTTATGTCAATTATAGGACTTCTAATGCAAATCTTACTAACATCCAGTGTTAAACATCAACGTTTCATGCCATTAAAAATTAAAATTTCCTTGTAACAGATGGTATATATAATTGATTCCAAATCTAATAATTTTCATGTTAAAAGTCATCAACCGCATTGACGTGGGAACAACAATAATCATCAGTGTGACGGAATTTTAATGGCTTTTTTACTTATACATTGATGTTTGACTTTCTGAAGGCACACAGCATACACTGATGGTCTCAGTGGTGTAGACGACATATTAAAAAAGATCAATGAATCATTACGTCACAGGTTTTTGGAACTGATCAAGCACAAGCTACTATGATTTTCTGTCCCCATTATGTACATTCATTAGTCATTCTTTGTATTGTAGGCTTATGTATTGTGACAGTGCACAAGCAGACTCAAAGTCAGCACAAATGACTGGGACAAGTATGCTGCTAAATAACACAGACCTCTAGCCTGATCATATGTCATGTCTCCTTGCGCCTCTTGGAAGAAAGGCAAAATGTCTATTAAGGCACAACTGAGGTGAGGCTGTCAGCACTTGCTTTGGGTTCCCTTCTGAAGGGCTAGTACAAATAAGGCAGCACCACTTCATGTCTGCTGCCAGGGCCTGTTGGAGAAGTTGATTACTGCTGACTGTCATGCCCTCGACCTTCGACCATAAAATACTACTCTGCTGGGCTGTGACTTAGACCTCTCTCTATTTAAGGTTATGAACTGCGCTGCTTCACCTCTTCTCCTCCACCCCATATATATAATCATGTCTGCATGTCTGGGAGTGATGAGGTGCCACGTGTAGCAGCTTGGTGGGAATACCACCAAGTTATTCTAAAAAGAGTTAATAAGATCACTGTGGACTTAAGGCACTTTAGACTTCTGTTTTCCTCTACAAGCCAGAGTTCAATCTCTAACTACTGTTTACTACTGTAGGTTCAACTAGTGATTTCCTGCTTCAATTCACAGCTAGCAGTTATTATCCAGTTTTGACACTATTGCACCAGAGCTTGATACTGATAAACTCATCTTCACTAAAAGAAGAGACATCCCTACTATGATTTAGATTTCTTTTTAAACTGAACTGAATTTTTTTTTTTAACCTATGCTAAATGTTATAAACTTATCAGACCTGTTCTACCACAATATTTGAATTCTCTAAACCACTTGATGTCAAAAAACCAACACCTTCATGCCAACTCTTGGTCAGGTTTTTAAGTGGTTTCCTTCTGTTTTGAATAGCATGTAAATCCATAAGAAACTCCTCAAAACTAATATAATATGCTACAGAGTACATTATTATTTTGTATGAAGAAGAATGGCAGGCTATTTGCAATTTGTATTATTTCCTTACTACTCAAGGAAATACGATTAAGTCTGACGCACTCCCAAAACTAAATTTATTTCCCGCCTGTGTCAATGTTTGCTTTGTGTTCTATTTATTATTTTCTCTCCCAGTTTAGCAAAATCTATATGTTTTCATAAACATGGTGGTCTCCCCCAAACAATCAAACACTACTGGAACTTCATGCAGTATGAGCAGGGCTACCAATTACCACTGATGCTCTCATATAGATTCTCCTTCCAAAAGTCAGTGCGCTGTCATCAATCATTCAGTAGTTTTGGGTTACTGCCTGTCAGTTTTTCATCCATCAAAGGATATTTAAATTTAAGTCAATTGGAACTATATTTCCAAGTCACACTCCACATGACTTCACAGGAAATGACAGCTTATTAAATCTAGGTAACTGTCTCATACCCGTAATGACAAAAAATGTGATCAAAAGAAAGTCAGAAGAAGCATGGAGGCTATTGCTCTTCTCTGAGTGATTCCCTTAAGTTTGCTGGTGATTAACACACTAATTCCATTCAAGCTTAATCATACTAAGAACTGAGTTTAAATTTCTGGGAAGAACATTATATGTAACATGATAATTGCTAACTTTTAACTTTGCAATTCTCATTTCTTTCCTACGTTATCCAAACACAAGACTGTCAATTTTACTGAAACGCTTCATCTTGTTAAAAGCATGTAAGAGGTTACAAAAAGTTAACGTTACGGTCAGCAGTTCAAACACAATTTATTTCTAATGATCTAGTATTACAATTACAGGTATATTTAATATTTGTAAGCTTTGTTCGGTGCATTTTACACCCACAGTTTAATTTTCAATATGGACAAAAAAATCCTAAGAGTTCCAGATTGAAAATCTACAAACCAGAAATTTAAGTCTGGTAAAGCTATTAGTTACAGGAAGCAGTGTTTAGTAATGGAAAGCATCAGGCAAACCTTATTTCATTGCTAGTTTACCTAAAATTATTCTGTCAGAAGCAATTTGACTGTTTCCCCTTAAATTCATACGCTTTAGGGAAGGAGGAATAATTACTTTCTAAAAAAGCAATATCACCAGACGATACTCCAGGAGAGGATGTGATTGCACTGTTTTCCAAGAACTGCCATGTAGTCAGAGGACACTTATGTAAAATCAAATTTGGTCTGGACATCACTAGTTGCCACTTCTAAAAACAACTCAGGAAAGGTGAAAAAAATGTCAAAACTCTAGGTGATCAAACCTCGGATTTACAACTTTTCCAGCATACTACACTTTATGTAATGTCCTCTTAACAGTCATTTATCCCCCTTTGCCGACACCAACCTCTCCTATGAATCGTCTCAAGTACCTGATAGATTTTATAACCAAGTACAGACCAGCCTTTACTGTGCCTTGTCCTTTATCACAGCAGGAGAAGATGACAAAACCCTATGGATATAATACACTATATTTTTCCTGTACCATAACACTGCTCTAATACTCAAAGGCCATTTCTCAGATCAGTAATTGAAGACAAGAACAATACATCTTCCTCTGCTACTAGTCAGACACTCAACTGCCTTACAAAAGGAAGAGACTCGGAATACTGTGCTCCTCCTATCCATTTTTAGATAAGGAAAAACATCATAGCAAGTTTCACTACAAAGCAAGTTTAACCTCCTGAACTGCCCAGAGCCTCTCTCCTGGATTCCCATAAACCATAGCTCTGGATATGGATCTATCCATTCTTGTTTTGCAGCTCCTCACACCTTGCCCTGCCCTCATACAGGGTCATTTAAGCCTGTTTCTTGGAAACTGTTGTGATTGTCTTGTTTGTTTTTTCCTTAACGTTGTCCTTCAGCAAAATGTCTTGGCTTGGGTACACGTACATATCTGTTGTTCTTCTGCAGTTACCCCTATTTATAACCCAGGTGTCAGGAGCTGCATTCTTGGAAACATCAGCCAGTTACTTTAAATAATCTTCAAATCCAAAAAAATGGTGCTTCACTGGATTTGCTGGCAAAGGCAGACCAGTAGTAGGGTGAACAGCCAGCAGAAATAGACTTCAGATACAGTCTGTTTTACCTACTAATTTTTCATTGTTATAACCTGCCTCCAGGGAGAAATAAAACAAATCTTTTTTTCTACAGGCTGCAGGTGACATTGCAACAGGAAAAAAAAAATACCTATCATGACTGAGTACAATCTCTGGAATGATGTCTGAAAGTTTATTCACTTATATAAGAGACAGCGAATAATTTCGTTTAACTTACAAAGGCCCTCTTAGCTGGGGTAAGAAATAAATCCAACCACAGAATGGCCAGGGTTGGAAGGGACCTCAAGGATCGTGAATCTCCAACTCCCCTGCCGCAGGCAGGGCCACCAACCTCCCCAGTTATTACTAGACCAGGCTGCCCAGGGCCCCATCCAATCTGGCCTTGAACACTTCCAGGGACAGGGCATCCACAACCTCTCTGGGCAGCTGTTCCAGCACCTCACCACTCTCTCTGTAAAGAACTTCCCCCTGACATCCAACCTAAATCTTCCCTCCCTCAGCTTAAAACTGTTTTCACTTGTCCTGCTGTTATCTACCCTTTCAAAGAGCTGATAGCCCCCAATAGGGGGGTTCGAGTCAGCTAAATTTACAACTTAGAGTTACAAAATCAAGCTCTATATTTTGAATCATTTTAATTAAACCCAAATATATTTAGTAATATCATTTAATAATATAGGAATATCTACAACACTTAGGAAATCATTTTATTTATAACTTACTGTTCAGTGGTCACTTGGTGATCAATCCCCAGTTAAATCAGTTCTCTTAAAATTCTGGCTGATAGATATAAGGTCTATAAAAGAAATACTTAAATACTGATATAAAAATATCTGTGATAAAACCAGGGGCTCTGAATTTCATGCTACCTTAATGCTGCCTCTGAAATAATGGAAAAGCCATTTTCCAGCTCTTGCTTCAAGGACTCCACTAATAACATTTTTCACAAAGGACCTATCTTTTCTTAAATAAGTTATTGTGAAGTTATTCTAAAGTATTTAAAATCATGTAAGTAAATTTGATCAGAACTACTCAGCCTTTAAATTCTGTTTAATGAAAGGTTTCTTAAATTATTTTAATAGATTTTACTGCAACTCGTGATGCAGCCCAGTAACAAGAATGGTATTACTAATTTCTGCTTTGATATCAGCCATGACTCTTCAACTCACTCTGTTAGTCCATCATCATTAACTAGTTTAAAAATCCATTTCTGGCCAAAGTTGAAGATTGATTTGGTGACTTCAGACAGATCACAGTCACCTAACCTACACCAGGGAAAACACCATGCCTCTTGACGTTCAGCAGTTATTTCAAAGAAATAAAAGGAATTTGCAAGGTGCCAAAATATGCTGACAGAGCTGTGCATGAAAATGCATGCAGATATTCACCGCTTACCTAGAAGACGGACAGATGGAAAACAAGTATTATAATGGGAAGTGCAGCAACTCTTGTCAGCAGCAATGTGTGTGTCCTGACAGCTCTGCATAGAGGATACCCTAATCTTATCACTGAAAGACTCATGCTGGAAATATGTAAGAGCCTGCTCACTTTCATCACCCAATTAAGTTAGCCAAGTTGCTTGGGTATGTTTGGAGATGACAGTGAAGATGATGCCTGTATGAATTAAAAATAAAATTGTAGACTACGAATATAATTAAAGGGATCCTTCAACAAATGCTGACTCTTATTTTTCAAGAGACAGCACTTCCTTTTAATTTCTATCATTTGATACATAAACTTATTTTTAAGCCCAACTCATGAACCTAATCAAGATTTAGTCTCTGGGCCCGAGGACTATGCTCAAAAATCATCTGGTGCAAAATTATTAATGAGCTACTGAAATTGCTTTCAGCGATACCAGATCCAGACTTTGTCCCATCTTTCAGTGATTTTAAGCCAAGTTCAAGGGTCTTTGGATGTCCATCATTAGGTCTACCCAAAGAACGTATATCTGCGCTGCTCTTTCGTCTAACTTGCAACCCGCAACCGCACAGGTAAAGGCACCTTCAACTGTACTCTTCCCACCTCAAAGGTGGGAATACCAACAGACACAGGGAAGAAGTGCAAAAGCCTATGTTTTCCTGCCTCGTGCTTTTTCCTGTACTGCATGAATTAGTCAGGAAGCTTTTCTCAACATTCTCAGCTGAAGAATCGATATGCAGGTGCACTCTCTCCATTTGAGCTTCTTTCCCTCCAGAATGCAAAAAAGAAGGAGGTGTAGCTTTGCTCCTTTCCTGGAGTGCTAATCCTCTGTGTGTATTTTTAGGTCCTTCAGCCCGAGATGGTTGAAGACAGAAATCATCCTGATCTCTCCTGAGACACCAAAAGGCAATCTTCCTTTAAACAACTCTGCTTTTATCTGTCTGAACTCTAAATAGCTGCTCCAAAAATGGCTGAAAAGACCCACGAAGATTAAAAGCCCATCCTCTAGAAGAAAGTGAAAGAAAGTCTAAAACCTAAACCCTGCACTGAGAAGACACTTTCTTCAGTAAGTCACAGATGCAACTCATTTTCATGAGTTTATTACATTTTCAACAACTGAATAAGTTTCTAAATTACTAGGTAACAGGTTTACTAATTACAAATGTGACGAGTATTGACCATAAAACAGGAGAAAGACAAAATCAACATTTTTAAAAAGATGAAAAATTATTTTCTGAAATCATGATTAATATGCTTTACCTATGCTCACAGGTCCACCACCAGGCTTCCATAATTCCACACCTTACCATTCTGTCTAAAGGAGACAAGGTCACTATGAAGCACAGTAGAATAAAACACTAGATTTCATAGAAAAAAAACACTCTCCAGCAGTTGAAAAAGCAATACAAGATGTAATTTATTAATCCAACCAAATACTGGGGACTAAAATGTCTTAACCAATTCTTCTGTTCATTTCTGAACAGTATGACAAAAACTATCTTTGCTATTTTGCTGGAGTGCTTTCCAACTGATGATTTTTTAAACCATTAACAGCCCACACAACAGAATGTTAAAAGCAACATCCTGTGATCATTTCCTAACTCTGTCTACTTGTTTCAGAAGTTGGCTCTTAATTTTTCCCCTCAGATAATTCTATGGCAAAAGTAACATAAATATATGTTCTTAGTTTAAGAACTTAAAACATTTCCTTCAGCAGCTAAAGTTCAGCAATACTGAAACACGATATAATTTCTACAGATGTAACTGGTCACATTCATAGTAGTATTAATTCTAAATCCACATTGAACTGCTTAAAAAAAAATCATCCCTTACTAGATTTGTTCACGAAAAGAGCAATTATAGCTATTTTTTTTTTTATTTATTACAAAGCATACCAACACATAACACAGGCTAAATTATTTCCTGACCTGCACAGCTTCAGGGCTTCAAGTGCACAGAAGTTTTCAGCTTATGAAGTAATACATGTATTCCACACACAGGATAGCAGTCCAGATTATCTAGGCTCAGCATAGGTACATTTGAACTTAGAAGCCTTTGAGGACTTCGGAACACAGATTTATCCTCCTCATACAATTAACCAAACTCACGTGGTACTACAGCAAAAATTACTTGTTTCCTATTAATCAGAGATTAAAAGCCTTCAAATGCCTCCAACGTTATCAGAAGAGAAAAGCAACATGTTCCTAATGTTTTTATGCTCACAGGAACTAAGGAATGGACATTCATTTACACACAGTAATCAGACAGATATAGGAAGTCAATACCTATAGATCATTGTCATGAATACATATTGCAAGAGATAAATCTCTAAAAACACATGGTCATTTCTGTGCTGCAGCCCAAACCCCTTTAGAATATGCCTAGTATCTGGCTACTATTGTTAAATTATTGAACTGCTCTGTCAAACTCATCATTTTCTCACTAATTCAGAGATGGGCAGCACTAGGTGGCAACATGACAGACTTAGGGAATGGTCTGAGATGGATGGTTAACTACATTCTTGGTGTTACTAAGATAACCTGATCTTGCACTAACTAATTTGCTTATCAAAGCACTATCAAGGATTGCCTGACCTTTAAGGTGCAAGTCTTTCACTACATTAAGAAATAGAGTAAAAGGTACACAGTAAACCTTTTATTTCAAGGTTGGCATTACTAACGTTTTCTATTTAACATATTACCCTTTGACAAAAGAAAATTTCATTGCCATCTGAATGGTCACATGAACTATGATGTGTTCACCTTGACAAAACAACCTTTCCGAATTCTGCAGAACAACAGCTGAACAATTGCAGTAGTTCCTGCAGCCAGGGGGTGTTAATGCGGCTCTGCAGATTGATGTGGCTGGTGTTAATTGCAATTACAGTGATCTTTTATGTTTACTTTAGAGAAACTGTAAAAGCGAGCACTATATTAAAAAAAAATCTGTGAACACTGACTGTACAAATGTTATGACATACTATATTTAACAATTAGTTCCGTCAGGCCTGAACAGATGGCCTTTAACTCCAGCTACAGAGACGACCAGCATTTTCAAAGCTTGCCCTTGACCTACATTGAATTCATAGACTGAAAGACACAAAATACATGACATGAGGAAAAAAAAGCCAACAACAGAGGAGTGCACCCCCTAAAGCGCTTTCCCACTGCTATAAAGGTGTGCCTAAGGATTGGAACAAACATTTCCTATATGAAAGCAAGACTTATGGCCCTTCCAGGCTATTCATATGCTGAAATACTGATGTAAAACCTAGACAAAGTGAAACGTTCAGATTTGATCCCTAAATAGTACACTTTCTAAAGCACAGGAAATGGCTCATTTGCTAGTAACATTCTACTGCAGGAGAGCTAACCAATAATATTAGGAGTACTTTAAGTACTCTTAAAAAAAAAGTCCTACATTAAGATTATTAAAAATAGCCTGAACACTTAAACATTTTTATAGCACATATGACACAAAACAGGGAGACGTCAGAACAGAAAGATAGAAAAAATCTGGGAACAGTAATATATAATTTATTTATAATGAATGTTATTGATTTTCAGACAAGCCCATGACAGTTTCTCTACAAAACACTCAGTGCTTTCCAGCACTGTCATACAATATTTAAGGCTGCATTACAATATGAGAGAAAACTGAAAATTTCTGGTTAATAAATTATAGTATTGATAATGGAAAACAACATTTAATATCATAAGGAAATCAACAGTTATCAAGTTTCTTAATAAAATACTGCTTACACAAAGTTCACTTTGTAATAATTGCTATTATTGAGATTTCTGAGCAGAACAACAATAATCAGATGTCACACGACACCAATTAATCCAGTGAAAATACCAACAGATTTGATTGCTGCTTTCAAATAATTGTTGGAAGCTGTTTATTGACTGAAGATGTATAATTAATGTAAGCAAATATTGCAACTGTAATTCATCATTAATAATATAGACAGAATAAATCAATTCATCTAGAAATTTAAAGTTTTATGCAACTGCTTATTATTTAAAAAGCAACACAAATAAAACAACCCTCAATACAAGCAGAGCATCTAAAGTAGTTCTCAAATGTATAACAAATTCCTAATACTGTACTATTTATAGAGGAAAATAATTTATTTTAGCAGCAATTTCTATTGTTCAGATCTGATAATCAGGCTTATGACTATTCTTATGTTATGATTTTCTTGTCCCTAGACAAAAGTCATCAGGATGACTTGAAAAAGATCTCAATATTAAAAAAAATACATTGGGAGTTTGCATAACTTTGTTGGTTTTTTTTTGTTTTTGTTTTGGTTATATTTATTTTCACATCTTTTATTATTTACTACGCAAATTTATTTTCTTCTCAAAATGGTAAGTAGGTGGTATGCTCACAGAGACAAATCCAACTAGGAAAAAGATCTTGGTTCTAAGACTGAGTAACTACTTTCTATATGATGCTTCAAGAAAAAAAAAACAAACAACTACCATAAATTCTTCAACCAAAAGAAAAGAATCAACTTGCAATTACTGTTGGTTTGTCTGTTAACTCGATCCTCATCTGCACGTAGTCCTTCCTGCCAATGACATAATGTGGATACTAAACAAGATGCAGTTGCACAGCCAACGTGAAACATTTTATGTCTTTGAATTTGATCTGTTACTGTTTTTGTTCAGTCTCTATGTGTAATGGGGTTGGTTATCATGCTGGAACCCACAAAATTCTTGCATCATTTGCTCTGGACTTTTTTCCAGAAAATGGATACTGCAGAGAAAAAAAAAAAATCAAAATAATGAAGTCTAAAGGACGTTGCCATGGTGAGTTTAATTCTGTATTTACATACTCACTGTGTGGGAAGTCAGCATACTGGACAAATTACAAACTTTAATAGATGGTGAAATGTTCACATTTCATATTGTCCAACTTCTCAGCTGAAGAGACTGGTTGTTATTTATAGAAGTGAACCAAGCAGCACCCTACAAATTGTTATCCCAGACATCTCAGGTCAGGCAACTCAGTTCAGTTATTATTTTCAGAGATTACCATTATCTATTTGTCTCAGTTCCAGACTATCTGCTACATATAAATCAGCACTGTTGATACTGTCTATGATAAAACACCAGAAAAATTTATCTTTAAATGAGGAAAATGATTATTGTCCAATTTCACAGTGATGTTGTTGATATATCTATTAACATTTATATGTGCAGACCCCGTAGCAATAAAATACCATCAAAAATTCACAGGGACTTAAATTGTTCTATTTAAACTGGATTTGAATAAGGTGCAATAAAACAGGCATGGGGACTGTACATAGAGAATGACAATGAAGGAAGGGGCAGGCAGAGATGCAATCTTTCCTGAATGAAGTACGAATTTGGAGGAGAAAAAAGTATATAATAGAATTACAACATATGTGCACAAGAAGATCAAATGGAGACCATGAAGAACACCTTCACAATGACACTTCCTAGCACCGAGAGCTCTATTTTGTAACTTTAAAAAGGCTAGTGCTTAAGTGTATGATATTATACAGTCTTGATTTACTTATGAATTAAATGGTGTGTACATGCACAAACATACTCTCACATTTTTTCATAGCACATACTCCATTATTTCTGTTTCACTTGCACCTGGAATACTGTTTTATGCATCTGCCAGATGCGCGATGAACAGCAGATTACAAAGCACTGTACTTAGCATTTAAAGCCAGCTCACGTGGTTTTATACTACTCTGCATTAAGAATATAGACTGCAAAAGTAGTGCTATTTGGTATATCATTTGTGCTTTTGCAGAAAGCCTTTACTTTACCATTTCTTCCTCCTTCAGCTCACCTCAAGCTGCCACTGCCATTACCTCATTCTTTTCCATAAAGCTGTCCAGGCATGGTAGAGCCCAGTCATAGAAACATAAATCACAGGACAGCTTGGGTTGGAAGGGACCTTAAAGATCCCCTTGCTGCAGGCAGAGCTGCTGCCCACCACAACAGGCTGCCCAGGGCCCCATCCAGCCTGGCCTGGAACACCTCCAGAGATGGAGCATTCACAGCTCCTCCTGGCAGCCTGTGCCAAGGCCTCACTGCCCCCTGCATAAAGAATTTCTTCCTAACTCAATATTTAATAACTCAAAAATTAACTCAAATTTTCACTCTTATTAGTTTAAGGCAACTCCCCCTTATTCTGTTACTATCAGTCTAAAAAGTCAGTCCTCCTCATGCTCATAAGCTCCTTTCCAGCTAGGAAGACCAGCAGGGTTTAGGAGGCTTGGTAACTCAACCACCCAAAACTTTGTGCTGACGCTAGCACACCTGTGGATGTGTTAGGTCCTATGCTTTTGCATTTTTTTTCCTCACCTCTGCATTGAATCTCCTAATGTCCTTGCATACCTCCTTTCAACCTTACTACAACACTAATTTTGTTTACACTCTTACTCTTCTAGTGAACTTCTGGAGGAAAGATGTTCATTAACATATATAATGTCAAATACGATAAAGCTGATATTGAAAGGAGCCTCTAGGTGCTACTGTAGTACAAAACAACCCCACCATTTTCTCTCTTTTATGATAAAGATAGGTCAGAGTTGTTGATGTCTTGTAGGCAAAGCCCCAGAGAAGCTATTATGAATATCAGATCAATTCCCCTCCTTTAGTACTATTGCTAGAGAAGCTTTTTCAAGTATTTCCCTTTAATAACAACATCAAAGAACGAAGGAGAACGAATTTTGCATTAGGAAGTCTGTGTCAGAAAACTTTTCACTTCAAACAAGACACCAAACATAAAGCTGACAAGATGAGACATTTGCACACTAATTAGCATCCGTTTCTTTACTGAATTATTAGTTCAAGAAAATGTTGCGTGAACGTTTGGTTTAAATAATTTTCCCTTAAAAAATATTTTTCATTGCCAAAATGGGTTCTCAGATTCATATGTATGGATTGCGTATATTAAAATTGATTATTATTTTTTTTTTTTTACAGATTGGCTCATGTTTCCACATTTATAACCAAAGGCTGTAAGTAATACACAAATGACAGTTTGCATATTCAAGATCAAAATGGTCACGCGTGATAAAGAAGACTAAATCACATTTCTATGCAAGAAACAACAAACACTAAGCAGGCAATAAAAAGTAGCCTTTGTTTTCTTTTAACTGGAACGCTCACCTGACTAGCAGACAAATATGATCTAGATTCCAAACTTCCCCAAGAAGGCTCCATGACAGTGGCAGAACTGCACATAAATGTCTATTCTTTCCTGAATCACATCACAAATACTCAAATATCACATTGCTCAGATAGATGTAAAAGTTCACAGAAGCGTTACAGGTTAATGGACAGCTACCTCATGTAAATTCTTCTCTTTAATACTCATGTATGAAGAACAGATTTCATGGATGAATGAATGTATGGAAAAGTAGGAGCGATTAATCCTTTCTTTTTTTTTCCTACAGCTTTCTCACATGTAAGGAGAAAGAACGTTTACACAGGGTAGGTGAAAGCTAAGCTTAAGCAATTTCATGATGAGGGGTCATACCCAGAAGAAATGTTGGAAGTCTCAGTTAATAGCAGTTATAAGTAGGTGTGTTGAGACTGAGATGCCAGAACACAAGAAAGGCACTCAGGGGAGCTTATCTCTATCCTAACAAGGTTTTCTCGACAAAGGAGAAATATGATGATAGAAGCAGCCTATATACAATTTATGAATTCTTGGCACTAGTATAATGTTAACATGTAATTGCTTTAAGGATGACTATATATTTGTGGGAAAGAGGACCACAAGATGCCTCTGTGGGAAGTGGATAAGGTGAAGTGGTTAACCCTAACCTAGCAGCAGGCAGGGTAACGAAGCTGCCTGGAATGGAAGCCAGTTCAGTAAAGTTGCTGAGGTGGTCCATGAAAAAGTCACTGGTATACAATACCAGAATAGAGATCCAACACAGCACTGGCACAACAAAACGAAAAAAATTAAAAGCTTCATTTATTAGCAGGTTGCATCTTGTCTAAGAAGAGGGTCAGACAGAGGAAGAGTTTAAAAAGAGCTGCTTTCTGTAGGAAAAAAAACACTGGAGATTCCTACTTATGCATTTCTTGTGTTAGTTTAAAGCTAATCCTAAATAATGTGTGCATATCTGTAAGCTATTACCTGCCATGCACCTCTGAAAAGTTAAATTGTAAATATGTAACATCAGGGGGCAGAACATTAGAGCATGTAAGTGATTTCCAGATAAGCACGAAAGTACTAACTTTTACTAAAAAACATGTGAAAAAAAGCAACAAAGAGAGAATTCTGCCACTTCATATTACAAGGGAAGATGGAGCACAACAGTCCAGAATATGAAAACTCAAACCAGCAAACACCAGTGGTGTTAAGTCACTACAGGACCATGGTCACTCCTAAATTTTGATGATGCAACATTGTGCCTGTGCCAGGAAAGAACAGCAACTGAAGTCAGAACTCAAAGCCACAGTCTTAAATAGCTTTAAAAACACTATTTTCTGCAAGAATGTGCAGCCAACTCTTAGATCTCAATGACCGAGGAAAAGTTGCAATTACAGCATACATAATAAAACAAACAAACCAAAATGAAACACCAAAACCAGAAGAGCCAGGATGCCGTGTCCTAACCCATCTTCCACTGTACCCATGCGAATCTTAAAAGCTTATACAAAAAAGTAAGGATTTGCTATATACATTTATATTGCCAAAAATTACCTTTTGAAATAGAATATATTTCATATACACTAAGCAGCAAATTTGGATCTGAATTATGCCAGTAAACCCTAGTATGCTTATTTGGAGGCGCTAGAATCCCTGCATATTAATATTCTGAATGAGATATTTGCCTTGCCAGCTTGTATGGCTATGTGCTTGCTGCTCAGTGTCTTTTAATCACTGAGTAGTTATTTTATACTCTGCATAGAGAGATATGCCTGGCTTTCTAAAATAGCTTTCTGAAAAGCAATTAGAACACTGATCACTGGATCACACAAAATGCTCAAACAATATGGCACATCTATGCAAAGCACAGACCTCAGAGATAAAAGGATTATTTCAAATTAAACAATCATGATTTTTGTCTGCAATTTATGCTAGCACATTATGTGCTAGGATATTGAAAGCCTATCTTAATGCTTTGGTCGTAATAAGCCTTAGGACTTCCCCAAGGACACATCTGTGTCTTGGTTCAAAATCTTTACGTTCTATTTTGCTGAATGATATCACGGTTTTGTCCTCTAGTTCATTAGCAGGCAATTAAAAAAACACCAAAGAAAAGTGTCGAATAGTTTCAAGATCAAAGGAACAGATCAACGAAGTCAGGTGGCATAATGCCACAATTGTTTCAAGAGGACTTGAACTTCCAAAATGATCACAGTTGTCTTGACCTGAAAGGGTTTATCATTATTATTATGACAAAATATATTGTCAGTAGGAACAGCCTTGCTCCATTCAAAGCTGTTTTCAACCTATGGTTAAAGTGTAGGCTGAAAGCTGTCAACCTGAAAGTCAACATGATTTTCAGATCTCAGTGAAAGCCTCACCTGGCTCTTGTTTTCCAAACCTGTGTCTCTCTGTGTGCCTTTGGAGAGTGATTTTATTGTTGTGAACTGAATAGACAAGCAAGCGGCTAAATGCAGGCATTTATGGATGAAATTAAAAATCACACTATTTGTGCTCAGCTTTCACTGACTGTCTTAGAGATCCAAACACTGAAGTCACCTGATTTATCCAGAAATCCTAAGCAAGGGCAGTATCATTTATTGAGTAAGAATGCAGCACCCCACAGAAATGCTCCCACTGTACCCTCATGGAGCAGTATTGCATTTTGAAGAAATGCATCTTTGATACTTAGGACTGCATTCAGTCTTACTTTTCAGAGCTAGTTTATACCCCTCAGCCCCATATCCTAGCCCTAAACAAAAGCCAAAAGATCTAAGGATGGTGGTTTTTTCCCCACTACTACAAAGCAGCATAGTTGACTAATGTATTACTCTGTGTGTAACAGAAGTGAACGGTGAGAGACCACACAACATCATAGATGGAGAAGACCAGTCAGACTGCCTACATGCAAATCGCAGCTATGTGTTGCCAAATCACAGTACCCAGCATTACAGAGAAATTTAGTAAGGCTCAGTAACGCACACATCATCCCCAGTTCCTCTTCTTCCCCACAGTGGCACAGAAATTGGGTGGAAGTTCCTTGGAATTACCGTAGTTTTGCTGTTTCTAAAGACTGCCTTTGTAGTGCTATAAAGACTATGTGGCTTGATCAGTAGAAAACACTGGAACACGTACTTTTTTTTTTAAGCCATACAAAACTCACTTGATTTCACCCAAGGTTTTGTAAGTACAAGGAATATATCAAGATATTCTGCTTTCGGAACTGCCAGTGCAAGTAAATGAATGCTTCATGTGGTATTTTGCTTTCAGATGTTAATTTCAGATTCACAGTTGATACATTTGAAACTTAAATATAAAGTATAAAAAGGTTAAAAATACAAACTACCGAATAAAAACCAACAACATCTATTTAGGCTACATGAGATAGTTAAAAAAACGACATCAAAGAAGCTACCTTGTTCAGGCTTTTCAAAATACTTGTCGTTACAGAAGGTTTGTTTAAACTTCCGACAGATTAAATGTGTGCCACATTTTGAGTGAAAGAATTACCTTTCCAGGGTTGCAATTACAACTGTACTTAGTTGTCATGGTAACTTGGCAACATATAGATGTTGTCAAATGAAGACATCAAGGGGCAGAAAGCAATTTTCCAATCACTGTGTGCCAACTGTCATTTTGCACTGGTATATCTGTGCTCAATTAGATTTTACAAGAAGTTAAAATTGAAAAATTAACATTTTAAAACAATGTTTGAACTACAGTGAGATTGCAATACTAATATCTCATTTTTCTAAATCATTTTACTTTGGAACTAGCTTAAGTGTCTGCTTTATCTTACCATGCTCCCAAAATACAGTACAACACAAGAAACTGAAAGGCAAAAAGGCTGAACTACGAAAGTTACCACACTTTTGTAACTGTTCGAGTTCTATTTTCCCCCATCTTTTTTTTTCTTTTTCAATTGCCCTGCTATCTTGACTTGGGCATCTTCAGTCAGCTGCTCTTTTTGACCTGTACTCCAACTCCTTTTGAGATAACAAAAGGAAAAAAAATGATCTATAGTAAAAGCCAGCGCTGAGCTTGCCCCAGTGATGTGAAGTTCTGCAAATAGTCCAGCTGTGATCTATTTGAAAAGGCTGAAACAGAATCCAGAAAACAGACAGTACAAACACGGCTTTCACTTCTTTTCAATGGCAGCTCATACTGCGGTGCTGTTAGCTATATTGCTATTTTTACCTCTCAACAAGGTGGCTTTGCTCTGTTTTATATAAAGGGTTCCAACAAAAGTTTTCCAAGTTGGTGTTCTATTTACAAAGGCTTCTCAGACCATGATAACATCTATGCTCGTTAATGCCACATCATACAGCAGTGCTAGTTTGACACAGATCAAGTATGAGGATAGGACCGTGCATCCTTCCATCCAACCTGACTGCATGCCAATGTTTATGCTGTAGCAAGACGGGCACCATTTCAGCATAAAGTCTACCTGAACACCAAAAACTGCAAGTAAAAAATGCCCCCAGTAAAATTGGAAATTTTTTTGGACAATGCTGTTCTTTCAGACTTTTTAAACGAACTCCAACAAAAATAGCTTGCTCACCGTATGCATGACTGAGATCTTTACCATCTAGGACTAAATCACCTCAAACACCTTATCAATCCCCACCTTACTAAAGATCTGCCCAACTCCTTGAAACACACAGTACAGAACTGAACACTCAAAACTAAGAGTGGAAAAGTTGTATCACTCATTAGATTAAGTAGTTCACGCATTTAGAACATACAGGTCTATTAAAAAGACAACAACAGCGTGAGGGTTTTTCAATCATTATTTTTTAAAGACGCTCAAAAGCATATTGTTCTGTTACTCCTAAACACCTTCAGTCACATTCAGGCTACTGAAGGTTACAGCTAAGAGTAAAATACCAGAAATATAACAAATCTCAAGCAAAATAGATGCAGGTACACACCAGATTTTTTTTTTTTTTTCCAGTGGGAAATAATTTTAGTTAATATTTGTAAAAAGGGCTTAAATTGTTCAAAATAGCAATAAATTTCTCTACCAAATTACACAATGATTTAAACAGTGGTACTACTGGTTTTGTGTTTTCAACTTTTCACTGTGAGACAACTTAAAAAGCATCAACAAGAAAGTTAAGTGGCACTCCACTCTATGCCATTTCAGAATTAAAACTCTTGTCTACATTCCCTCAGCAACTACTTCAAAAAACCCACAAAAAAAACCAACACCCCAAAGCACAAGCTACTGCATACTGCTTAATTGTCACTTCTTAAGATTGCAGAAATTAAAACCTTGCTAAATTGAAATAAAAAACATTATTCCTTCTCTAGTTCAAAGAAACAGTGCATGAAAATATTTTCCATAGAGAAGGAAACATACTCAGAAGTTATTAAAGCCAAACACCTCTTCCATAAACATTTTTTCTCAGTCCAAACAAACATGACCAGTCAAGTTTCCAACAAGCTGTTTCCACAGAGAAAAAGTATCAGTATTCCTATTTATTAAGAGAAAAAGAAATATAGAATTCTTAGAATGACTTTTGTTAGAAGGAATTTTAGATATCATCCAGTTCCAACCCCCTGTCATCAGCACGACTGCCACCCACCAGATCAGGCTGCTCTGTTATCCTTAAAAAATGAAGTAGGAACAAGCAAAAAAAAACCCAAAACAAACAAAAACACCTCAAATTACGTATTTAAATAACTTTGTGGATTGTCTAATAGATAAAATTAATATTTTAGAGGAATATACAGCCTTACTAGAAGAACTTTTGTTGATACAGTATTTGTACTAAAACCTTCAATAATTCCTTAATCACAAGTTGGCTGCAGTTGGCAAGGACTTCTAGAGGCCATGCGGTCCAATACTTGCTCAAGCAGGGGCACACATAACAGGTTACTCAGTACCAGACCATATTCAGGCTGCTTTTGAAGATCTCCAAGGAAGAGACCCTACAACCTTTTTGGGCAACATGTGCCAGTGCTCCATCACCCTCCCAGTGCTTCCTGATGTTCAGAGGGAACCTTCTGTGTTCCAGTTTGCATCTGTCGTCTCTTCTTCTGGCACTGAGCATCACTGAAAAGGGTCTGACTCCTTCCTTTGGGCATTCAGACATATTGATGTACTGCTCCCTGAACCTTCTCCATGCTGAGCAGTCCCAGCTCTCTGAGCCCTCCCTCATAGGAAAGGTGCTCCAGTCCCTTCATCACCTTCGTGGCCCATCATTGGACTTTCCAGTTTGTCTGTGTCTCTTTTGTAATGGAGGGCCAACAACTGGACACTACACAAAGTGAGGTCTCACCAGTGATGAGGAGAGGGAAAGGATCATTTCCCTTGATCTGCTGGCAACGCCCTTCTTAATGCATCCCAGAATACCATCAACCTTCTTTGCAGCACATTGTTGCCTCATGCTCACCTTAGTGTAACAGTACATAATGGACACCATACGAATCACTGCATCTTTGTACAAAATGTAAACAGTCCGTTGTTGCCGTTCCAGTCAAGCCTGAATGGAAGAGGTGACCTTCAGATATCTTCAGTTTTCTAGTTCATGTGCATTTCCACAAACAAAAGCAATTCCAATTACTAAATGAGAACGTGTTTTCCAATAGGTGCCATATTCATTTCCCTTTTTCTCCCCATACACCATACTTACAGTATTATACTGGGGTAGTCTATATCAAGCTATACTTAAAATTACATGGAAAAATGCAACACCTACATGTAAATGCCTTTCCAAGCCACCCCTTGCTTTATTCCTCTAAAGCATTCAATTACATGAAGTGGAAAAATAATTCATTGAAAGTAAGTTTGTTCTCTCTTCTCTCTCAAATGCATCCTTACCCAGTAATGTGATCACACCTACCACTTATGCTTCACAGGACAAAAGTCATATTTTATGTAAATCCTAATGCTATTATTCCAGTTTCTCTGCATCATAGTTCAAGACAGCTAGAAGTACTGAAAGAGTAAATCACACTATCATAATAGGTAATAACCAAATAATCAGAGTTGAAGCAGATTGAAATAGGGGACTCTGGAATTTCCAGCTCTTGGGAATGTGTCTTGAAAGTGATGCCTAGCTTTATACCATCCGCCTCTCTTCTACACTGGACAATGAGGTACTTACAAGAAGCAGAGGAATATACTAAGCCAACTCTCAGTTCATTTAAGAAAGAAGCTGCAGGACTCATCTGAAGGCAGATGAACTAATAAAGCCCAATAAAACAGTCACCAAGAGTGTGTTCTACTTTACTAAAAGGATTTGTAGCCTCTTCTGCCATCCCTCAATAACACATACAGTTTAACTTACCGCTCTTATCTCGCTTTCTACCACAATAAATCAGACCTAGGAAAAGCTAGTGGAGAATAGAAAAACAGCATTTGAAAACATGACCTTTGCACATGGTAACTGAAAACTACGAAGAATTAAGAGCGTAGAAAGGACTCCTGGATACATCTATGCTGGGATCTTTGAAGCCCGAAATTATCCATTATTACAACTCTAGACGTACATAGCTGTGCTGTCAAACTGTAAACCTGGATTCAGTTAAATAAATGTAGTTCAAAGCGTTAGTATGTAATTACAGAATCAAAGATATTGTACAGACCTCCTATTACACTGTATACAAGAGGGCATTTTTTAGACAGCCAACCACTTGTTAGGACGTATCAGTTGCAGCAGTGTTTATAAAGAGCATCTACTGAGACTGAAGTCTCTACAACCAGCATCAGAGAACAGCTGTGTCTTTCCATACCAATGCTCCCACCATTACTGCAAAAGCCATGTGAGGAAAAAAAAATCCAGATGTAGTTAATGAATAGGGGAACAACCATTATTGAAAACGTGATTCTCCTCTTACACCCTCTCACCATCTCTTTTTTTTTTTTTTTTCCCCACTGGCAACAACTGCATTATGGCCCAGGCTACAGCTGAAAAAAAAACTACTGACAGTGCAGCTTCCATGTTTGCCATTGTAACAGAAACGACGGCATCAGTGAATTCTGCATCTGGCTTAACTCACAAAATACATTCCATAAGATCCTTGTTATTCACCTTCAGATCACCAAAGTTAAGAAAAAATTATGTCTCAGCAACACAAATTTAAAACCTCATAATGCATAATCTCTTTCCCTGCTACTTTTCAGCATAAATATTTTATCAATGCCTATGTCTTTGGAACAAGCGGTGCCTGGAGGCGAAAGAAAATTTATCACCAAAAGGCTGAATGGCTTCTGATTTTCCAGTGACAATAATTGCCCTTTCATTAAAGAGATGCTGCCTTTGGAGGCAAGCAAAGGGCTCCAGGAGATGCCCGACTCTGCCATGGTATTCAGCACCGCCTGGTGAACCAGGGAACTGGCGGTTGGAGCAGTGCAAGGCTGCCAGTTCTGAAGAGGTTGAAAAAGAACTGAAAATCCATTAAATTGCAAGCACACTTACTTTGAGGGAATGGAAAGTTCAGTATCTAGGTATAAAAAAAATAGCAAGAGAAAACATTCCTAGACTACATTAATAAATCAAAAGAACAGCAAAAGTACAGACCTGAAGCCATCTATATGTAGGGTTTAATTTTTATTTTTTTGATAAACACAACTTTTCAGGAGCAAATTGGGTATGCTGCCACATTACAAGATTGTCTAGTCTATCACCACCTAATTAAGAACTTAACACATCAATACAGAAGCATGCCACCCTGCATTAGAAGCCTGTTTAAGCTGCATTTGTCTTAAATTGTTACAAATCTGTGCCAGCACCACTAAACTCAGAGAGGTGAATTTTGCACTCTGGAAATTAAATAAGGAGATGGTGTTAGTGAAAGCTAAAGAAGAAGGCTTACAAGCACCTACAGAAATAAAAGTTGTAACTAATCTCCAAAGTCACAGACTGCAAAAAAAATATTCATCTTCACTGTTCATCACCATGAAACACAGGCATACTAATCCTCATTAACTTTCTTCTCCCTGGCATCTTTGATAGGAATTACTTTTCTCCTACATGGGAAACAATTTTTCCCCATTTTAACTCTTCCAAGTAAAACCTAAACCCAACAAGCCCATCACTCCCAAGTACTTCATATTCTATACTTATGCCCAAAGTCTGTAAAACCATTCAGACACCCTGGCCTTATGTCCCATGTGCTCTTAGCAATTGATTTGAAAATTATGAACAAAGCTTTTTTTTGGACAGTGGTTATGAAACCAAGTAGAAGCCAGGAGGGAAGTTTATTTAACTTCACAGTTTCAATTCAACTTTCCTCCCCGAAGGTGAAGGCTCTTTTCCTCTTATTCTCCTCGTCAGTCTTTCCATTCACCTTTCCAGAACGCTCTGGAAATCATTTGCCAGAATAAGACATCTCAGACAGGATATCTAGGAAAACTTTGCACAGATAATGTATAAATGTGTTTTATTTAACTATATTAAAATAAAAATAATAATAAAAAAGATTATATACAGATTCCTTAGTCTGAGGTTTAAAATATTTTTTTCCATTAAAATTTTAACCACGGTTTAAAGTGATACCCAAGAAGAAACAAATTGCACCTGCTTTCCTTGAACAGCATTACCACTCATTGCAGCACTTTATTATGCTTTTAAAGACTTATCCAACCTATTTCATTTCTGTTGGAAAAAAAAAAAAAAAGCAGAATAAAAATTAGACAATTCTAGTCCTCCTGACTCCATTTTAATTTGAAGGAAAACAATCCTTTTAATTTTAAAATCCTGAGCAGAATTTACTGTTTCAGAGTACTGAAACTATCAAGAAGTGAACTGTACAAATATGTTGCCCATCCTTGCAGCTGCAAATTAGGTTTTGACATAGCTGTCTCTATTTCTTTAGGTACCCTCCTTATGTATAGTGCTATTTGTTACATGTAAAAGCTACAGTAGAGTGAAAACAATTTGGGCTCCTATCATGTCAGGTTTGCATAATGTACAGTAGTCTCCACACTACCATCTCAGCACCATTAGTTTTATGTTTTAAGCTCTAAGCACAGGCTTTAAATCAGTCTTTCCTTCCATATTCCCTCTGCTTAGCTGTTGCTCTGAATGTTGCTTGCTAAATCATCTGAAGCAATTTTGATTACAAATGATTACACAACGTAACACCAGTCTAGAGCATAATGCCTGTAAAATGCAAAGTGGAGGTGCAGAACTTTTGAACAACAAGGCAGGTGGAAAACCCCAGATACAAAGAAAAACCTAGGTACTGAAACTGTGGGCATTTTCCTACTAGAAGAAAAAAAAAAAAAAAAAAAAAAACAGCATGAAAACACAAAATCCTGAGGGGAAAAAATGAGAGGAGAAAAAAATCTCAACAGAAAGATTCATAGTTTTAAAGATAGAACATGTCACGTAAGTTAAATCCCCAATTGCAGCAGGTAGGCACACAAGTAAAGGGCAATTGTCAAAACTGCTGACATCAAAGTAGAGAAAGGAAACTAAAAACTGTATATTTGGAAATGCCACCAATATAATCTCCATATCGCATCTGATATACAGTTTAAGACATGCCACATAAGGTTAAAGAGAAAAAGGCACATGTGGTGGTTCAACCTGATCCAGGAAATGCAGCAAAGAATCAAATTCACTGTAGCGTGCAACATAGGAGGACATAATCATTACCTAATATGTACTGGACTGTATTACTGTATTACTCCCTTAGATCTCTGAATCCGGTTCTGTCTGGAAGTGTGGTGGAGTGTAGCTGCCCACCAGGGCAAAACCACCACAATTTCCTATTGATAAAATGATAATAGCTGAGCGTATACATCATATTCATTGAGTATTTTACACAGACTAAAACTATGCTACACTGAAAAACACACCAGCTCCTACAGGCAAAGCTACAGGTGTCAGAAGAATTTTAGAAGAAAAGGCTCAGACTTTATATGAACCTTAAATACTATGTTGTACACAACCTTGTTTGATCTTCCACAAGGGTTGCTTTCCTTCCTTGTGATCAAACAATACTTCTGAGAGCACTGAAAACGTACTGCTGCACTCAAATTCTTTGTAACAAATCCTTATAACACTTTTCTACTGTTCCATATCATGTTACAATTTGACATATCTCATAACAGAACAAT
>JAOWBP010001760.1:39840100-39856415 GCA_028571105.1 Tragopan temminckii | reverse complement strand
TGGGATCTCTAACAGAAACCCCCTTTTTATAGGTAGATTATTAAAAGTTTTCATATGCAGTTTCAGAATCATCATTTCGATTCTAGTCTGACACACACTGAACTGACTTGGTAACCTGATTAATACATCACCAGTCATTTGGGAACACATGTAGATAATACAACTATCATAGTAACAAACTGCAATTATGGGTAAAAGTCAATTTGCAGACCTGTAAAGTATAGTGAACAGGTGCAGTGAAGTTATATTATTTCTGTATGTGCATTACAACTAAGGTATGGCACCTAAAACTGTTGTCTACATTTCAAATACTATTTAAAATGAAACTCAAAAGAAATGTGTCAGAAGATCCTACTTAAGGAGCAGAAATTCCTTAACAATGCAGATGTAGTTATTCCAAAAATCTGAGGATGTAACTAAAATAAAGCTAGAATGCATTTTAAGTCTTAGGTATAACATAGGTGGTTGGAGTACATAGTCATAACAGACCTTTCCTCGTCTTCCAATACCTTTTCATATATTTCCATCTGTTTTATGAAAGTGTACAATAACAAGACAATGCACCAACAGGATTTCATTTAAAATACTCACAATTTTAATACCCACATTCACTGTTTGTGTTGTCACACAGATTCAGCCTCTCTTCCCCTGCATCTACACTCACTACTGAAGACAAGACTTATTCTGAAATTCAATTGATGTCAGTACAATTTCAAGGAAAACTAGTGCCCAGTAAGCCTGTGGGTTAGCCTTCCCATGAGAAAATAATCCCCATCTACTAACTCTCTATGTAACTTCCCTGAGCTGATTCAACCTCACCTTTGGCTACTGCCAGTTTTGACATATAGAGATCACACATGATATTACAATTCTTGTCATGCTCAGATGTGTCCAAAGCAGCACTGCAAGTCATGTAGACTTTAGCACACATCCAGTTGACCTTGAATTTACTTATTTCATACAAATTTGTGCTCTATTTTTCATACGAAGGCACATTCCTAGCACTCAGACTATGTAGAGTCTCACGGTATTGAGTGAAGTCTATTTACGGGACCTAATATCATCGCCCTATTCATTGCTTTGCTATTCAACAACAACCCAGCACTGAAAGAGGAATCATCAAATTTGTTAATACTAACAGGTGTTGTTATTTCCAGGACAGATGAAGTGTGCTGTAAGATAAGTCTTTGGCAAGAATGGTTTTATGGCAAGTTTCCAATCTCAGAGGAAAGTAAGGACACCTTGAAATCCCAGATTAGAAAAAATTTCATGTGAAGCTGAATTGGCTCTGCAGCAAGGTTAAGTACTTTACCAAACTAAGGTTTCCAGTAAAAGAAAACCTGGGAATGCTGTGCAATGACATATCTATTTTGTTTTTAATTGAAAAAGGAAGGTCAGTTACAGAAATGTATGTTTACTATATGTTTGAAACAGTGTCTGCACTACAAGCAATAGAAAGGAAATCTCTTCTTGCCTTAAAATTATTTCTACTGCTTGCAACATAACTAAAATTGTCAGCGTTTACCTGTAATTGATTATAAATAAAATGTGAAGTATCCTGATGTTCAAACTATTCCTCTCCTACAACAACCACTTCAAGCAGCCTAGACACCAACAGACAGGACACTGCCATGCACACTGCCTAGCAGCAAAAAGAAAACAACAGAAACAGAGCTTTTCTGTCTAGCAAATGCATGCAAAAATAGCTGCAAACCCGGTACGTAAGAAAACGTATTTATTCTCCATTAGAATCAGTTTAAAGGGATTTGTTTCTGCACCAGCTGTGGTGAACTCACAAATGGCTGTAAGATGGAGATAAGCTATGACCACAGTTGCTGCTCTATTACTTTGCTTGCACGTTGGATGTTTTTGTGATTATAGTTACTCCACGATTTAACGGTAGGAGGCTAATGGAAATGTTACTTGCTACAGTAGCAGGCTAAATCAGTTGGGGAAAGGAAAAGAAATGTGTTTACACTTGGAGATGTCACATAAAACAGTGGGAAGCTCCCACCACTAACACCAGAATTGGCACGTTCAGTCAAGGACTCATCTACATTATTACATGCTCCTTCCCACTTAGAAATCTATTAATTTACAATTAATTGTATTGATTTTATAGCAGATTTATAATTTCTGTAATAATATATGGACTACTGAAGAAATTATCTACGCGCCCTCCCAAAAATAAGCAGTTTGATAAACAGGTCTTGGCACAAATTATTGAGCACATTACCGACAGTCTGGATTTTTCTGCTTTAAATTCTACATTAACTACAGCAGAACTGATAAGTAGATTCTCTCTGCCCCACCAAGAGTTTCTTCTCTTACTCTTGACAGCAATCCACTAGCAGAAAGTGTAATCAGCTGAGGGAGATAATGTCAGTTCAGCCACTGAGGCCTTGTTAAGCTAGAGAGATTTAAAATAATGTAGCTATTGTGTACACCGTCTTACTGGGAAAGGCACTGCACTCTCTGTGAACAGTTCAAGTATCTGGAAAGTAACCGTGAGTAAAATGAAATCTCATCATTATTTGGAGAACTTCATCTACATGGAAATGGAAGAATTAACAGGCCAAGCAATAAAGATTCTAGAACATAAACTGTTTAAAACATGAGAATGCTTTCCAGGACAGTGTCTGTTGTTTATCATTTTATAAAATACTTAGTAACACCAATTTAATTTTTTGCTTATTATTTTAATAATATACTAAGGCATTTTAAAGAACAGGTTTGTGCCTGTTAGTTCGGGATTAATTTTGTACTTTCCTCATGCAAATAGAAAAAAATAACATTCCAGTAAAATCTGCATTTTTTTTCCCTGCCCTGTAGATGTTTCACTTGATGATACCATGAACAGAATTTCTTTCAATTTCAGGTAAAGCCTGTTCAACATAAAGGTGATAGAACACTTAAAAGAATGTCCAATCCCTGGAATTATGCTACAGAAATAACATAGCAATCGTAATTAAAGTCTCTATCAAATTTTGACAATCTTTGTGAAATATTTCAGTTTTATGTATATTTGCTTCAAAATAAAAACTCTTTTTCATGGAGAGGTATTCAGAAAGCTAGTGTACATGCCTTTGTATACTCTAGGCATCTGTTATCTTGGTACCTAAATGTTCTTTTAACCGAAAATGCATATAGATCACATATAAAAAGCGTAAGAGTATAATGCATATAAAAATGAAGATAAACACCACTGTGTAAAACTTGCATACATAAATATATTTTATAACTGTTAAAACATCAGATGTTTTACAACGTTGGTGCAGAAATTTATCTACGTGTAGCACCTGCACAGTGGACGTGGAAATTTACGTTAGCCCAAGTTGTATTTACTGAACACCATCAAAAACTTGACAGAATTGTTAAATTGTTCGTGGTTATTTATAGTATTTAAACACGGCAGAATTTGAGAGGCATACAAACTCAGAAACATTCAAAGACAGTCCATCAAAGAGGATGTATTTACATCTATATATAGTTGTCCAACTTCAGTCATTAAGAACACTTATACTAGGTGTCAAGCTTCCAAATACTAGAACAAACACAGCAGGTACCCAGTAGACAACAGCATTAACTCTCCATATAGCATGAATCAACACCTTGAACACTAGATGAAGCAGAGGCTTTGGAGAAGTAGGAAAAAAAATAGGGTATTGCACATCATAGTTATTTACTTTGTAAACCTGAGTGGCTTAACTTTTTGTTAAGATGTAATAATATATTATTTAGCTCCCCGGGGCCTTAGAAATACAGTTACAATGCAAATAATATCATTTCCCAATGATATTAGCATGCCTTAAAGCTAAGAATCACTAGAAGTCTTTGCTGTAAAACCAAGAGCTGCTTGAAGATGAGAAAATGAAGGTCCTAGAATTACAACATATTTTCTTCCTGTAATATTTAGTAGTTAAACAACTGGGTATGTAACTCAGATTTTGAGTATTATGTTTTCCACACAGTTCCATGTGCCTTAGAGTATCTTTGCTATGAACAGGTTAGCAAACACAGTAGAATGGTAGAGAGGAGAGACCATCTGCTTTTGATCAATCATGCTAAAGTGCTAGGTAGAACACCAGTTTGTCTATCCTAACTCAAGATCACCAAGAGTAGGAAGAGAAATCAAAGGAAGTGCTACAGACAAGCAAAATTAATAATGTTTAATTGGTCATGGGATACCATTTCCATTGTTTGAAGCAGCCAACTTGAACAGACTTAACACATGCATACACTAACAAATGTAGACTGAGTGCACCTATAAGAAGTCTGCAAATACCTTTTTTTTTTGAAAGCATTTTCAATTTACTATAATTTTTATTAAATAAATTGCCTTAAAGATTTATTTGAATAGTGTAGGCAGACACCAGATAACTGGCATTAAAGCACTTCAAACAGTATCAGCTGCTTCCTATATACCAGCCTTGTAAAACCTCTACTATATTTTGTGTCTGAAAATTAGTGAAGTGTAACATTATTTGACTGTCTCATTTCTCAGCAGCACACAGCCCTGCTTTTCTCCATCTCTGCCTGTTGCCATACCCTCACCAATCAATAACAAATGAGCTCTCAGTGTTTACTCTGATCAAAATTCATTGCTACAGCTAACTGCTGCCATTCTGCACTCATCTGCAGGAGTAAAATGGGCTGTGGGTTTGATCAGTGATCAACTGTGTCTGCTGTACATTGCTACTAAAAAAATTCTATATTGCTACTGAACGTCATGGTCCACTTACGCCTCATTGTGATAGATGCACAGACAATCATAAAGACAAGGTCAGGCACCACTTATACATGTTCAAATCATTAAAACAGTCAGTGTCAACCTCTACAGGTACATCAAAGAAACATAGTGGGATGAATATTATCACAAAATCCCAGATTTAGTATGTGTTGAAGCATTTCCATATGTCAAGGCCACCACACTCAAGACAGTCTCCTAAATATTCAGTGCATCGAAACAGAGACAGGCAAGCATACAGTCAAGGTGTTTGCTGGGGAACTAGAGAGACCAAGCAGCTGTAACCTACCCAAGTGTCAGGGTAGCAGATGTGTCTTGGCAGTGGAGCTTAGAGAGATGCTTTCTGCTGTTGCAGTTCCTCCTAACCTCTCTATTGAAAGCTACTTAAAATGTTGGCCAAATTGTTCATTAGTGTTAAAGGACACAACCCATTACTGCTCTCTCTCTCTGCAGGTTGTAGATTACTTGCCTTCCTAATTTAAAGCTCAGTGACAGACTTCCAATGGAAAACAGTGCTACCCTGTAGTCAGAAAAGTATTGAAGGGATACAAGGTACTGCAAAAAGAGATATGGACATCAACAAGAAGCTTGACTCTTGCAGGGCTGTTACACATTCTGGGATATATAAGACTTGCAGGCAGGAACAAATCACAGAGCTTTAAGAAGGAAGGAATGCAAGTGCTCCTTACACATAAATAAGGATGGAAAAATCACAAACACAAGGTAAAGTAGATAGGATCAGAAACAAGCTGGAAGGCTCAAGCTGGCTCCATAAAATACTGTTTGCAGCACAGTGAGCTATTCACACACAACACATCAGACCACGATGTTATCTGTGAAATAAGAGACAGCCACGAGAGAAGTGACCACACAACACCATTAATACAAGGAGCTGCTCAGCTCTATGTGAGCCCAGATGTAACTACTTCGCCCAGAGGGAACAAGCCATCTTACGGAACTAATGCTTCATGTCTACCTAAGGACTGGTAGGACTTCCTTCAGGTTTTCAAAGCAATATTGAGCTTTGCTGTGGATACCACAAACATAATTTGATCTGTTACTTGTAATGTGACCAGAATTAAGGCAGTGAAAAAGAAGGCAAAGCTGATTGCTTACAAGAATACTCAAGACCATCAAGTTACTGCACATCATGGGGAAAAAGAAAAACAAAGCATACCTCTAAGAAGCTGTAACAAATTTCCTTTTTCCACAGCTCAGGCCTCTTACCCGCTCAATTTAAAATTATGGACCAGCTTAATAATTGCTTCAGGTTTACTCTCAGAGCAAAGAAATTCACATGTAAATGGAAAGCAGCTGTACGAAGTTACAAGCTGCAGAAATCTTTTCAGCTCTTGTCTTATATTAAGAACACACAGAAGTTCCACATTCTAAACTGTTAGCATGAATCCAAAATGCAGGTTGAGAAATGGCAAAAGGTAAGCTATCTGAACAACTAAACCTGCACAACATACGATTTTATTGCCAGGAGCCTCCATTGCAATTAACCTCCATACAGACAAGAACTTGATTTTATACATATCCACACATGAACACAGTATTTTCATTCCCTAAGTAGTACAAATATTGAAAGACCCAGATAGTATACAGTAAAGAAAATGTCCTGCTTTACACAGTTTGTGAATATTCTCTGGCAATTGGTGTTTCTTTCAGAAGCATTCCAGATTAAAAAAGGGAAGCCACATGAGTCCAGCATGTCAACGTACACACAGCTGAGATAAACAGCTTCTCACAAAAGATCGTTAAAGCCATAAATTTAGAATAAGGAAAAGCAATTTATAGGGATTTGTTAATATATATTCTCCCCATAAACTTCAGTTTAGAGAAAACAAAACACATAAAACAAGAAAATGATTTTACAACCGTAATATATACTATGAATTAAATTCTTGGAGCTGCTTCTGTTTTCTCTTTCATATGCATACACTCTGCAATACCTAACAACTGAAGTGTATGAATTCTCTGCCAGTACAATAGCAACATGTTTTGGAAATAATCTTGTCAAAGAAAACAAGATGTTTTGAGCCCACTTTCAGAGGTTAACACTTCAGAACAAACAGCTTCCCTAAACTGCTCTTTTACAATGGATGAAGCCCCTAACTCACCAGATACCATCTGTTTCTAGAATACCACTTTGGTAGAAGTACCTTGCTAGAAACACAAGAGGAACTGTACAGTATCATCACCATATTTCACACTGGAAGAGCCTCCAAACTTCAGAGCAAGAGTGCCAGTGTCAATTAGAAAGTAGTATTCAGGTACCTACAATGCACAGACAGTGCTATTCCTATTCTTTGCACAGCTCAGATGCACCTGGGGACTCTGTGTGAACAGAACTAGTGGCAGCTCAATAAACCACAAATGCTGCTTCACAGATACTGTCTGCAGGTACATGTACTTAGGACACTGCACTTAGAATCTAAGAATGGGGACACTTTTTCCTGTTCTTTTAAACTGCGACAATTATACAGTTATAAAGGTAAAATTGGAAGGCAATACAAAATGGAAAGAGGGAGATTTCAGCTATGAGTGATCACTGAAGAGCTTTGAATTCTCTTGCAGTTTGCTTTAGATAAAGTATTCCCAGCTTCGTATCATAATGCAAAACAAATGCTTTTGAAAGCCCTTTATTAAGGTTTGATGTGTGTAAAGACTTTTCATCTTTCAGATGATATCTCACAGATGTGTCATTAGATTTTTTTAAAAGTATATACAACTTTTGGATGAACGATGCAAAATCAGAGATAGTTATTTTAATCAAACACTCCTTTTATATCAGTAGAGAAATACTGCCTTAGCACTTTAAAAAAGAAGTAGCACAATCTATCTCTATTTTCGAATTCATGGCAGTGAAACACAGTGTCTTTCCTGCACAGGAAGATTCTGTTAGCACGTAGCATCCCTCTGCTTTTGAAATTATTTACATCAGAAATTCAGTCTGGGCTTCTAACGCACTAGGCACCTGAAGGCTAATTTAAGCAATCTAAATTCACTGGAGTGAGGAAGGAGGTTTATTGCCTTTACCCAAAGAGCTCCAAAGGAAAGAGGAGGCAAGGAAGTTGCTAATGGCCATAGCTGATGACAGCACTGCAAGTTCCCCAGATTCGCGCTGCACATTGCCTACAAAACTCCACGCTAAGCTCTGTATCGTGGAGTCATAACTTTGGGGCTCTGCACATACCCAACATGATCTTTGATTCGCAGTATTAGGAGATGCCAGCACAATGAATTAAGGTAGTTTCCAACAGAACATGATTATTTCCTACATGAATAGGTTTAGAAAAAGATATGATTATTAAACGTGATTATGTGAAGAATTGTTGTAAGTCATTTCAGCAGCAACAATTAAAACTTTACAGAAAGGCCTTTGTGGGAGTATTTTCCAACTGAAATGCCCTTGTAATTCAAACAAGAACCTACATTTAGAATTTTCTTAGCATTCTATCTTTAAATTCAGTAAATAAACTTGGTAAATAAAACAGTTCAGTGCAACAGCAAAGAGCCATGTCTTCCTAAACTGTTTATCTAAGAACCAGCAGGCATATTTTCATGAATTATCTCAGGATCCCTATAAACTGTAATATTATGAGAGTTTAAAATTGAAAAAAAGAAAAAACCCACACAGAAATCCAACAAGATTTGAATTGACAAGCCAAGTCATATTAAAGTACAAGTGGCAACATTCCCAAGGCATGATATTGAAACTGATAAACACTGCTGACTCATATTAAAAGCGAACGTCTTCAGCAAAGCCCACCGGAGCAGCAAGGATAAGAATTTGTACTAGATGGATAAACTCTATCTGGTCAAGGGCACACTGGCTGCTAAGGCAAAAATCAAAGCAACTATAAAGCCAGCTTCATGCTTTTCATTTAAATTTTGACAGTCTGCCTTGCTGAGGTGGCTTAGGTTTGCTGCCTTCAGACAAAGTTTTAATCCTCTCCCAGAAAACGCCTCAGAAACATTAATACATGGGGAAATATCAGGAAAAAATAAATAAATAGAAAGCTTTGTTGAAACACAGTGTTTAGACTGCTGGAGAAGTGTCCCTTAAGCAGAGCACTCTAGAATGAGGCAGCACTTCAGAACAGAGGGCAGCAGTAATAAACAATTACTCTTCTATAGTAATTGAAGAAATCACTGAAGTAATTTATAAGAGGTCACTAGCACTTCAAACAATTGCATACTAGTTCATGACAGTTTTCCAACTAAGAGCACTAGTAATTACTTAGTCCCACACTCATTTCCTCATTTTCCTTTCTAGAATCTTGTCCCCAGCAATCCCTAAGTCTTCCAGTAACTTGCTCTCTCCAGTCTTGCTGTTAGTAAGGAACAAAGTGGAATTTCAGATTTTGATAAGAAAGCGATTATTATGTATGTTTCAAATACCAGGACAAGTAGCCTCATCTTTTAGTCAAACAAATATACTGAGACAAAAGATATGCAAAGGTAATGAATGTACATACAAATATGAGAACCAAGTCATAAGCCCTTCATACTCCATCAGAGAAATAATCTGGACAAGCTCTTCCTAATTTGCTACTTATTTTTAAATATTTCATGACAATTATTAATTCAATACAGTATACAAAAACATGCTATATTGTTTCACTCATTCATAAAACTACTTGCTCTGAGACAATACCTGACCAATATCAGTACAATTATGCAATCCTTCAATAAAGGAAAGAGTTAGGTTCTCTATAGGTAGCTTTGCTTGATTTTGTATTTCTTTCCATATCACATTTACTTTGACAAGTGTGATTTGCTTAACAAGAAATCATGCTCTAAGCTTAACACAACTGCAATGATCTGAGCCAAAGAAAAAATACAAAACAAAAAGAAAAAAGAAGAATTTCAGAGATCCCTTCCACCTGCCCTCTCTCCTATTACTGTTATTACCAATGGAAGCAGGTAACAGAAGTCAGACTTCCGATATTGAATTAATAGGAACAGAATTTGGACGCATTTCGGAAACCTTACCTAAGATCCTCCATTAGCAGGAACAAAGTAAAAATATCTTTGTGAAAATAACCAAGCTGAAAGAGATTCTAAGCAGCAGGGCAAGGCAACCACTTGTCAGCCTTACCAGCTTTAAGGACCAGTACTTTCAGCCTGACTTTGAATGTCTCTAGGGACGGGGCTTCCACCATTTGTATTTTCCTATTCACATTTCTCCCCCCCCTTCTGAAATATCAACACTTAAAAACTGTATTCTACAAAATTTGACTAGGTTAAGAAATTATTGAAATTGATTTCTCTATCAGTTATAAAAAAAGAATAATAAATGTATGAAGTCTCTAGCGCACACAATGTGAACGAGGCATTCTAATAATACGTTTCTTCCCTCACAGGTTCGCAGTTACTTATGGAGCAATTCATTGGTTTAATTCAATAATTTGTGAAATCTCCCAGTAGTGCTCCCTCCTGAGATTCAGCAGCTAGCACACAGGTATTTGCAATTAGTGTCCTATGTTTCCACATTATCTAAGCCTAGAGGTACAGCTGATAAAGAACATGAAAGTCATGCCTCACATTTTGTTTGTCACGTCAGGAATAATTCTCTTCTGTCAGGAATAGTTGGACTTTGTTCCAAAAAAATTTATATGGAAACTTAAAGAGGGAAGGGACAAAGGTTAAGATCAGTTTTTATTAACTTTCAAGAAGAGAAGGAATTTTGTTGGCTAATTTACATTTGTAAAGCTAACGTCTTTCAAGTAGAAGTACAAAAGCTGAACTAGTCCTAAACTAGTTAAACATTGCCAGTGCTTTGAGCCATTAAGAGCAAAACATTAGCTTTTTTTTAAAAATATTGCTTTAACAAGTTAGCTTTTCTATAAGGATCACCAGAATATAGTATCATGCTGTAATGGTTATGCATTCAGCTTGATTTCCTAATGCACCCAGGGTAGAATCAAACGTTGCACCAGGTCTCAGTACACAGCACTGGATTTCTCCCTTCCTGTTATTTACTTTTTTTAGAGATCTGGACAAGCTTGAAAAAGTGAGTGCATAAGAACTTAGTGATATTCAACAAGGCCAAGAGAAAGGTGTTGTGCTTGAGGCAACCCCAGGAGCACAATCAGCCTGGGAGAAAAACAGCCCTGCAGAGAAGGACTTGGGAGTCCTGATGGACAAAAATCTGTATATGAGCCAGCAGTGTGCTCTTTGCAGTCCAGAAGGCTAACAGTGCCCTCACCAACATCAAGAGAGGGGTGGCCAGCAAGGGGAGGGAGGTGACTGTCTTCCTCCACTCCGCTCTTGTGAGGCCCCACCTGGAGTACTGTATCCAGGCCTGGGGCCCCCAGCACTAGAAAAACAAAGAGCTCCTGGAACAAGTCCAGAGGAGGGCCACTAAGATGATCAGTGGGCTGGAGGAAAGGTTGAGGGAACCGGGCTTGTTTAGCTTGGAAAAGAGAAGGCTCCAAGGAGACCTCATTGCAACCTTCCTGTACTTGAAGGGAACATATTAACAGGAGGGGGAATGGCTGTTTATAAGGGTGGATAGTGATAGCATAAGGGGAAATGGTTTTAAACTGAGACAGGGGAGGTTTAGGTTAGTATTAGGAGGAAGTTTTTCACACAGAGGGTGGTGACACACTGGAACAGGTTTCCCAAAGAGGTTGTGGATGCCCCATCCCTGGAGGCATTCAAGACCAGGCTGGATGTGGCTCTGGGCAGCCTGGTCTGGTGATTGGCAGCCCTGCACATAGCAGGGGGGTTGAAACTCGATCTCTATGGTCCATTTCAATCCAGGCCATTCTATGATTCTATGAAACCAGAGAACAATAAATACTAGCCTCAGTGGTACAAGTAATGAACTGTGTTGAATAAATTAAAATATTTTACAGCAAGAAATTCCCTTATGGGGTAAATCCTAATAGCTGCCTTTTTTTTTTTTTTACTACTTAATTTACAGCAGAATTTTTCCACTTACTTTCACATTTAAAAGCTAATTAGCCACAATTTCATCTATTGCAAAAACTCTTATTTTCCTTGACAGAGAAGGATTTCAGTTCATTGGGCATTTGTTCCTTCATTTTTAAATTTACATGTCCTCTGTGCCATCATCTATCACTAGATTTTATAGAAAAGTGTAAAAAAATTTCAGTGTACAAGAATGCAAGAAGTTTTCTAAGCTAAGGAAACAGCATAAGAGCCACAGCTGCTTATCACTTTCACAGTGCCTGATGTCACACTGTGTCCAAACTGTTACACAGCTCTTATCTTTACTGATGCTTTCATCCACAGCCAGAACCTTTCAGGAGTTACTTCAGAGTGACAGTCAGATGTGCGCAACTCCAAAAGCCTGCCAGATGTTCACTGCATCTTTAGAAATAGTCCTTATTGTGTAAGCCAGTTCTCAAATAAGGGACATTGAAGTGCTTCCTGGAATGACTCTTAAAACACCCTTAAAACACAAAATTCTTCCTTTTTTTTTTTAAGCATTTCCATCAAGTTGACTTACATTTCTTTCAACATAGTCAATATCCCATTCTTAAAAGCTGCCTGCAACTCAGCTGCAAAACAGTTTCTTCTACAATTCATTTAAAAGCACTTTCAGATCTCCTAATAGCAAGCTAACTACTGGTATAGTACAGAAGCATTCCTAAAGCTAGAGAATGCATAACCCAGTGAAAGTTAGAGGTTTTGAAGACTAAGCACATACTTCTAACTCTCTAAATCAGAAAGCCTTAGTTCTAATGGTTTTATTTCCACTTCTCCTCTGAATTTCACCCACCGGGGACTGTCCGCTCTCATTAACAGGTAGGAATATGCAATTACAATACAGAATGTGTAACTTAAGAATCCTATTGCTTCTCTGACTAAAAGTCTTTTCTGTGCAATATGTCACTTCACATTAGTGTGATTATGCCAGCTCCTTCAGAAGTACACACTGATTGTCTACTTAGAAGACAAAAATATTTTTATTTCAAAATTGATATACATTTTTCTTAAGCAAAGATTTTTATGCTTTGTAGGTGGTGTTCCAGACATTAGCATGAAAGATTGGCTATGACAACCAGAATAAAGTGTGCTGGATCTGCTGGAATACCACCTAAAGACGCTCAGTGTGGGAGAAAGCCTACAAATTTTATTCTATCCAAGAATACAAAACCCTTATACAACCTTCTCTCTTCATTCTATCTCTTCCAAATAAATTATTCACATTTTCTTCCCAAGCTCAAATGGAATTTAAGAAGTCTGTGTTAATCAGAAAACAAATAAAATACACAGGACTCCTGTTGGAAGTAGAGAAGCACAAAAATGCGAAGATGAAGCAACAGATCCTTCCTTTACACTGCAAACCTTGAACAAAATACCGTGTATCTATAAAGGACAGGAAGAGTGATTATGAAGACATCTCTTATTTTTGTGACCTCCATGAATTTAAACTTTTATCCACATCCTAATGTTTGTTTTCCTCTAGATATATTTTAGGAAAGCTGCATTAAATCAGAAGCATTGGGAAAGACATCATAGAAAAAAGCCTGGGTATTCATGTTACAGCATCCTCATACACCAGTTAGCATTTGAGCAGGTTTTGTAATACTAAAAAATATATTTGCGTCATATAATGAGAAAGGAGGTACTGTATCCCATACATTTAAAGGCAAGAATATACAGATAATAAGATTAGATCACCGAAGACTTATCAATTTCCCAACTGTTGACATGAAATCTCCATGAAGCCTCCTTCCGTAACCTCAAATCAAGCACTAGAAAATGCAATGCCTGAAACTATTAGCCACAAAAATTTAGGTCAGAAAAGGTTTCCACATTTCAACATCAAAATATTTTCCTGGAAACTCACAAGGATTTGACCCTATTTCCTTGAAAAGTTCTACTAGATAAAACACATCAGAAAGAAAACCATCCAATTTTGACAAGTGCTGAGCTCCTACATTTCAGTGAAAAAGCTCAGAAAGAAAACTCTCAAAGAACGAGACCTCAGGTGATGGACACAGTGAGGAAAACCATCATACTTATTTTCATCAACCAGACCTCCACAGTATTTTCTTCCATCGCAAAGCGCCTGAGCTCCATTTATTCAAAAAAGTTCAGCAGATTTGGCAGTTGGCTGACACACGGTTTCTAAGAGAATGTTAGAAACGCGTAATAATAGCCCTTCAAATTCACTGGGTCCTGGAAATCAGTATTTTATGTGTTACATACATTATAAGCAAGCAGTCCTCATCTGTTAAACCTCCCTGCTAAATTCAGCGTCAGTTACACGTAAGCATAAAGGGGGGAAAAGCTAATTTTAATTATAAAGTATAAAGTTCATAGACTTCAACATCAAATGGTATCACTGCTAAATACTTGCCAGAAATTTACAAGTGGTATACTGCATCATTAAAGAAAATAATCAGGAGATTGATACTTATCTAATACCTTTGTACTCTGGCTTTACACAACCCTGATTTTACATTCTACATCAAGAAGACAACACTACCTCCATGTACTCTGGTCTAGCAGCATAAGCAAAAGGCCTAGTCAGCTATTTTGCTCCCAGCAGCTGTAGTCCTCTTCCCAGTGCAGGACTGGAGCAAAGCAGGAAACGTCAGACTGCCATGGGTCCCAAGAGGAAAGCAGCTGAAGAGAGGTACTTCCATAGAACATAGGTTTGAGACTGTCAGCACTACTACTTTATATCACAGTTCCTATTACAAGCTCCCTAAACGTGGCTGGCCCCAAAAGCAGAAGCAGGCTCTCAATTTAAAACAAAACAAACAAGCAGTGCAATTAGAATTTCGAATTCACACGCAAATAAAAGGCTGCTTCATAAAAAGCTTAGAGCGGTTGACACAGGGATCTCTTTCTCCTGAAAAGAAAGCAAGCATTTAATTAACAGTGCAGATTTAAGGCATTGCTAAAGAGCAAATCCAATTCAACATGAGCAAAACATGATTTAAACACTGATGCAATCTTCAAGCTCTTGCTGCAAAGATTCATAAGTATACATACAGAAGATGGCACGTGGGAACTCTTAAGTAGGGGACACTTCACCAATTGCAACTTTACACTTGAAGTTGTAATCAAATAGTCTCCCTATAATTTTCTCAGTTGAATTCTATGACACTGTCATAATCTTATCTGGCTTCTTGCCCAGTATGGGTATTATTTCAGCATTAGCTACAAACCAGAAACTTGGAAGAAACAAACCGCATCAAATCCTGGAGACTTCAACTTCATTTGACATGTACAAAGTGCTAATACAAGGAGACAACAGGAAGTAAAGAAGAGTCACGACTGTCACCTTCAAGTAAATAATCCCTACGTAACAGTTTTCCAGCCCCACTATTAAGAAATAAGGTCACAAAAAAGATTTATAAAGTCTAGGTTTTGGTACAGAATTTAGAATCCTTTGTCAGGACTGAGACGTCTGCTGTGAGACATGTTTCACTATCCATCTAGTTCCGTTGTTAGCCTGAGAAGGGTCAGCAGAGACTAAATGAAGATTGGTTTGCCCAGTTATATAATTGCTTAAGGGAAATAACAGTAGAAAGACAACAGGGGGGTGAGGTGGCAAGGTTGTGTGAAGTGAAAGCCCATAATTGTTCTGGAGATGCACTTGCACGATTATAATAGATGAAAATTAAGGGAATAGTGTCAGCAGATCACAACTGAGTTTTAAAAAACATTTTCACACTAGAGATACTGGAAGTATTTAACTGTAACTCCAGTGCTTCTTCTGAAACAAGAGTGTAAGAATGATACGCTTTCTGCTATAATTATTAATGATCACAGAAAGCAATTGTGAAGATTACAGCTTCTCCCCATAAACGTCAAAGGCTCCAGGAATTTAATATTATAACCATTTATTGAGAATTACTGAAGGATCAAAAGAAAGATTAATATGCCATCTGAAAATTGATTTTTTAATGTTATATAAAAATATAAATGAAATGGAAAAAATAGTTGCAAGTCTGAGAAATTCCTGAAGTTCAACAATTGAGAAACTGTGAGGTAGCAATGTTAAAGAAATAATGTGCATGGGTGCAATCAATTTCTACACCACCTCTGTCCTACTGAATTGAAGCATCTTAATAGTGGGTCACTAAATTCCAGACTTGCTTTTAATTTCCCATTTGTTCCAATCAGTTAACTGTGAGTATGAAGAACAGCTTCTATTTAGCGTGGAGTTTCCATTTTCTGCCTCACTGAATTTTCATCTGCATAAAGTCAAAAATTCACCTAAATAGCCATATTCTCCCACCCATTTATAGAACCATAAATCTGATAACGTTAAAAGCCAAATGAAGAATTTTTGTATTCTTATTCTCCTCCAGTCTTTGTATTTGAAGGAAGAAACCAACTATTTTCTCAATGCTGTATTTCTTTCATTGGAGTAAAGTTATACTCCTGTCAGACTGTTCTTCCTTCACACAGTGCACTGGTACAATAAAAATTCTTGTCAATCAGGTCTATATACATTCTGTAACTGCATAGTGATGTTCAGCTTGAGAGCCACTCTAGAACCTTCAAATTATGCACTAAGAAGTTAGAGGAATCACTAATAGGAACTGGTCCTGGCAGATCCCATGT
>JAOWBP010001760.1:39827038-39837977 GCA_028571105.1 Tragopan temminckii | reverse complement strand
TGAATAGAATATGCTCGTTATTTTGTTTCTCTACACGTATTTCTTAAAACAGGTCCCATAATGTTACTCTTCAACCAGTAGAGGGGAAATCTACATTAGATGTTAGGAAAAAAATTTTTCTACTCAGGGTGGTGAGGCAGTGGCACAGGTTGCCCAGATAAGCTGCAGATGCCTTATTCCTGGAGGCACTAAAGGCCAGGTTAGATGGGGTCCTAGGTAGCCTGATCAGCTGAGGGGCAGCCCTGCCCACAGCAGGGGGCTGGAACACTAGATGATCTTTAAAGTTCCTTTCAACCCAAGCCATTCTATAAACAACACAGAACTCACAGAAGCTGCATTACCACAGAGACCAGCAGGCTGTACACATGCCTGCTCTCTCACAGCAAAACCAACCTCCCTCTCACTTGTTTGGAGAACAAGCCTTAATAAATATTAAGATCTCAACTGAAGAGGCATATACACATACCTCTACAACTTAAGCCTACCTACTCAGGAGCCCTATACACACGTGAACCCCCTTGAAAACCAAGCAAGCCAGAGAGCACACCCTTTACATTTATGTCAGAAGCTATATACACTTAGTGCAGCTGTGCTATCAGAGAGACCAGCACCTCGTAAAAACACTTTCTTCATCACTATGAACATACCTGGCCAATGAGATCTATCTGACAGCACCCCTTCTCCCATCCACAGTCCTTGCCCTCTACCACAGCCTATAAACACTCACCCCAAAGCACATTTTCATTCTTTTCATCTGTACCATTGCTCAACCAGTCACAACAACCATAAAAGCCTAGAAACATTCCAAAGAATAAAAAAGGACCACCTCCTTCTTATACCCTCCAGACAGGAGCAGTCCCCCTCACCCTCATCAGGTCTAATAGGCCACAGGTGCTGGCTGCCAGTCCTACAGACCAGCTTGGCCCCAAACTCAAAGCACCTGAAGGCAGGGAGGGCCCAGCCCAATCTGATGCCTGTGCAGATGACAGAGTGTCACTGGACTAATGTCAGTTGGTGAAGACGGTGGAGGGGCTAGAAAACCTCTCAGGCTCACACCTGAGGAAACATACAGCCTGCACACTTCAGCACAGCTTGTCCGCTCTTGTATGTTACAGGCTTTTTTTTTTCTTTTCTCTCAGCACCAGATTTTACATTTCTTCCAGCTCTCAGCATTTAATAACTGTTTTTGCAAACAGAGAAGTATGGAAACACTGCTTGGGTTATAAAGCATCCTCTTGTTTTAAGATCCCTCTCATGCCTGCAGCGTGTGCTTAGGATGGCTGTATTTATTTGAGTAATGATTTGAAATATCAGAGAAATGCAAAGTATTATTTAAATAGATTGAGAAATGGTCGTTATTCTTCGTTTGAGTAACAGTGAAGAATGGCTCAGAAATACAGCTGACAAGACAAAGTAATGTTTTAAAGATGTCTCGTGTGGTGGATTTTTTTTTTCCCAAACACAGTAAAATAATCAAATGGTATCTATTTTACCCAGCTGTAAGAACTGTTCTAAAAAACCACAAATCATAGAAGACAGCTTAACTTACTTTCAAACAATGTCACATCTGAATTCACATAGGATGGGAGGTTTACCTCTTTGTGTGGCATCAAGGCTGGATTTTACCGTTAGCTGACTTGGTAACTTCTTCAACTAAGCAAACTGAAAACCTCTTCTGCTCCCTAAAAATCTACATAGCTCACAGAGTTGCATTAACAGCAGAGTCATACACACACAGCAAGCTTTGTAATGAAAAGCTCTTCAAAAATGACAACGGCAATCTAGCTTTGGAAAGATGCCTATCTCAGGTTTCGTGAGCGCTACCGTAGGGAACACAAATTTGACTGCATCTGTCACTGCCTGATGCTGGCTCTCAGTAGCCAAGCTCTGGCAAGGTAGATCACATTGACTTCTACTGGCACCACTGCCTCTGCCCTGCATCACTCGTGTAATTGATCACCTTGGCAGAGGACGCCGTTTTGCTGGACTCTATCTTCAAGCTCTGCCACTGACCTTTCAATTTGTCTTGAGAGACTCAATGCTATTTTTTTTCCCCTTATTTATTTTAGCTTCCAGACTTTCAGGCAAAGACTTGCTTCTGCACTGCCTTGGCGTGTGTGCTTTAATGTCACACCCAGCAGTGTTAACCCTACTGCCAGAGGCAGAGGACCAGTCATTGCTCCTGTTAACAGGTTCCTTCAGAGCAAACTCAAAACAGCAGAGCAGGCTGCAGCAGGGATACAGAACCTCACACTGATTGCAGAGCTGCCCCTGCAAGGCCAACAGATCACGTTTTGTTTGGGTGGACTGAGAGGAAGCACACTGATAACATCAGCTAATTGGACAGCCAGGCTGAGCTCCAAGCAGGCAGTAGGGCAGCAGGAGCTGGTGAGCGCGCTGCTGGGGCTCGTTCCTGCGGTGCCATGGGAGCTGCTTGGGGCACTGACCTCTCATGCTGAGTAGGGTAGCAGCCAACTAAAGCCTGTCTTCAGGGCTTTGCCTCAGCAGCATATGACAGCTACCAACAGCTAAGATATTTTCTGACATCTTTCTTACCCAGCTTCACTTTTCTCACTTTTCTTTGTGTAGGCTGTTGTGGTTTTTTTTTTTTTTTTTTTTTTTTTTTTTTTTTTTTTGTTCTACTATCTTAAATATCTGAGCTGGGCTCCTTACATAAACTTTCATCACACGAGTGCAAAGAAGGAAAACTGAATGAAACTTAAAAGAGCCAAGGGACTTTGCAAGTAGCTTTGATGTTCTCTAGCTTTTTATTTATAGAATACAGATTAACTTCCTTTTGTTAACATCTATTGTTGTTTTATAATGGGCGCTGCAAATGCTTTGATAAATGAATTGAAAGAAATTGCTGCCATTCCTGCTAAGTGCCGCGACTTGCTAAAAAGTGGGATCTGTAAAAATGTGTTTTAGGCTGAAAAAAGGAACAAGAAAATTTCATCTGATTTTGGATGGTTATGGAATAAAGCAGTTACTTTGAAGCTGAGCTGTGGTTTTTTTCACTCACGTGTAACCCCCTCAACCTAAGCCACATTTCCACATCAGCCAAACACAATCACTAAGTCTACTCTCTAGCTGTTTACCCTTATTTATGTCACTATGTTGTCCTGATGAGCCTTTACACAACCCCTGTTCTTCTGCCTGTTGCATCTCAATTATCTCTTTATAGTACATGTGGTGGTTTTGCTTCCAAGGGGGATGTCAGACTATTCATTAAAAACGTACTTGTTTGAAACATGTCTAGTATCATCCCAAAGCCGGTAAATATCCACTCTTCCTAGGATGGCTGGGAAAAATTAGTCATGAGATGTTTTATGAAGGAAGCTGGGCATGTGCACTCTGGCTGTGGCAGCTGCTGCCGATTCCCTCCTTATTTCCTCCCAGACACATCATGTTTTTACAATGGTTTTCAGTTCAGTACTTTCATACACAGATAGATAACCTGAAATTCAAGTGGAAAAGATCTAAAGCAGAACAAGTGCTGAGCACCTGATTTGCAGTTTAAATAGAATTTAGTTGTCCAAATCCACGGAGGATGTTTCCAGACTTCTGGCTGTCCCCACTAGCCATATCCGAACAAATAAATGACACAGACATGACCTCAAGGTCTGCCTGTGGATATGCATTAGTTATTTATAGCAAAAAGTCTGAAGGTAGTCATAGATAAAACACCCTTCTCCTGCTGCATATATTCAAACTGTCATTTGGGAAATGACAAAAATGATTTTGCAGTAGCCTGCAAATGACGCAGTAGTTCCATCACCCTCCCTTTTGATCGCTTATTTTCTGGTCTCCTTCATATGCATTCAGCACAATAGTGCAGATTCCTTCGCCCAGCTGAGATGTCCTCTAGTGAGGCAGTAATGTGCATTTGAGTTCTCTCAGGCCATGGAGAAAACTGAAGTCACAGCTTGAGAGCACTGGGTGAGTGCTCCAGCTGCCAGGCTGCAACCAAAGGTCAGTAACATTAGTGTGCAAAAACACTACACTGACATTCGTGCATACTCAGAAAGGACCATTTTCAGGGATTAAACTCAGATTTGAGATGATGGATATTAATCTTTTAGAGTTCCTAGTCTGAGTACAATAGGTTATCCTCCAATTTGTTAAAAACATCCTTCTCCACAGCACAAATTAATAAATATCCTTCTCAAAATAAACTTTTCCTCAAATTTATATGATATTATGTTTGTAACACTTTGCTATTTGTTCTTCCTACTACCTGTAAATGCAATAGCAGTATGATAGGCACTCCACCATATGAAGATAACAATTAATAACATACACTAAATATTGGATTACTTCCATTTTACATCTCTTGTGTATTTGAAAGAAAAAATCTCAGGTTCCAGTCTAGTAAATTACTCTCATTTAGTTGATCTCCTCTGCAAGGTGACTTCAGAACAGAAAAACATCATTCTTTCTTTTCCCCCGCCCCCATTTGTTTTTAGGCTCTTTAAAAAATTCAGGGATCTTTTCTGGAGAACCTCTCCCATCTAATTGGCCAGGTCAGTAAAAGGCACTGAAGAAATTAGCTTACTCCTTTCATTCAAATTTAAGGCCATGTGGTATTCATGTTTTAATGATTTCCAGTGTGGTTTTGCACAAAAAATATTTGGGGAATTGGACATGCTAGTTAGCTGCCATTCCTCTCCTCTTTTCAGCTGCTTCCTGCTCTTTCCTACAAACAGAATGCTCTCTTTTCATCTCAGCTTTTTAACCCCAAGGACTTGAACTCTATTTTTAGCCTTTGTATCAATTTTCAATCTAATGCATTTGAAGGACCTATCACAGATATCTAAGACCTTGGAAGTAATTAAGTCCTACTATTTTCAAAGTACACCAAAACAATTTGTCATTGCATGTAAAATGGTATAATCGAGTAGCATAAATGTTTTCAGGCCAAGTCTCGCTATGAATTATTTAGTTCATCTCTCCTAATTAAAGACCTATCGGAGGATTAATGTCTCATAACCTGACAAACTACTTTACTAAGTAACAAATTATCCATATAATGACCTCAAACTAAATTTATATAACTCGGCAAGTAATTTGCATAAGTATACAAAATCCACTGAAACAGGGAACATACTATCTTGCTATTCAACACAAAGATATTAAGTCTTCTATCAAGGAAGGAATTCAGAACAAATATAAATTTAAACTGTGAAAATAATGCACTGTCTGCTTTTTTTCATCATTTATATAAACACCAGTTTATAAAGTTTGTTTCTATGCATACAGCGAAATGACATAATTCTGCTGTGAAATGAAAGCACAGATGCCTTCACGGAAATATGACTTGTTTTGCTCTGTAATGCATGCAACATATACGTTTCCCGGTTATAAAATTTACATTATAAACCTGCAGCATATGCTACACATCTGAAACCGGTTATGAAAAGAAAATGTCAATGGCTCATTGAGGTAGTGATAGATGAAATACAGTCAGTTTGGATCAATAGAAAACAATTGTCCATCTGCATGTATGGAGGAAGGCTGGATGAAATCGAGAGGGTGTGCTTTCACAAACAGAATGTTCTGAACTGTTGCACTGCTAAGTATTGAAAATTCTAAATATTAACAGTAATAAAAATGGACTAAACCCAGACACTGGCTCTGTAAACTCCCCCTCCATTTCCTAGGGCCCTTGGCTGCCTCTGTTTCTAGAACTGAAGGCCCTGCTTCCGTGCAGACAATGGTGGAATTGTGACTTTGGTTTCTGAGAAAATCACTCAAATGGGAGAAAGAGCTATGTGAACAGCAGAAAGAGAACACAGAAATTACAGATAGGGTAGAACTGTCGAAATGAGGCTTGTTAGTAACTCAGAGATTTAAGAGGGACAGGTAGACTAACATGGCATAAATTCCTAAAGGAAGAAGCCAGGGAGTCTACTCAAGCATGCTGTAGATCACTGGGTCATGGGTCTGATCCACTCATGATGTCCACGGAGCTGGTGGCAGCTGGCAGCTTGGCGGCTCATAGACTTAGTGCTGGGGGGCCACAGAAGCCAACCCTTCCCCATTGGGCACATGCTGACTGGAGGTGAGGCATGCTTAGCCTGACAGCTAATGCTAATGCTTGTGGACCAATGCTTAGCCCAACAGCTCATTAAATCCCACCTATTTTCTGCATGCCGGATAGACAATAATTGCTTTATACTTCATGTTATAAATAACCTTTACACTAAGTCCTTCTGTATCGACTAAAACACCTGGAAAAATGGACCCAAACTGGCAAAAATACCTGCCTCTTTTATATTTCTTTTCCAGAGTGCATTACCTATTTCTCTGAGGCACAGGTGATCAGTCTATGGCTGGAAAACTTCTAAGTTCCAGATTTCCAGACTTTAAGGCCAATTACACCACACTTCTGGTTTCTTTTGGCCTTGCTTTTGCCACAGTTCTCTCTGTGTTAACAAAAACAGAATCTTTCCATTTGCACAATTTTCAGTAAAATGAAAAACAAATGTCAATTATTCTTGTCTCCCATCACACATATCCCAGAGCGACTGGAGATAAATTCTGCAGATTTTAGGAGGGCACATGAAGAAATATTTTACTGAAGATAAAATGCAAAGATAAAAGGATATGAAATTCCCCAAATCCATAAAGAACAAGACTTTAGTACTCATCCCAATAATAAAAAAACATGCAATCCAAAGCAGTGAAATTGAAGTAGACAAACAGTTTTCCCTGACCATGAGTTTACCAAGTCTCTGATTCCTCTAAATTTTCAGAATTGCTTCTTAGGAGTGGAAAGCCCCTCAGGCAATAGAACAGATGCTTCAGAAAATCAAGTAATAAACATTAGTAAACCTCATGGAATGGTCTTTAACGTTTGGCATGTTATGCTCTTCAATGCAGCATGGCACAAATTCCTATACATAATATAGGGTTTCCAAAATTTCTGTATAAAAAATGGAAAAGAAGAAAAATACCTGTGTCATATTCTAGACATATGAAGAAAGCATTACAAGCTGTTAAAGCTATCAGAAATTTCAATTTTAAAGTCAGAATCATCACAACACCAACACATAATATGCTGCAATTTCTCCTTGAGTTAATACTCAATTAAGTGTAGAGCTTAACATGGAAAATTACAACTGGCTTTGTACTATTCATTCTATATTTAGGAATGTCTATGCTATAAATCTACTCCATATTTAAGAACCTCTGTTCTTCAGTGCTATAAATAAAAAATTTAGAACACAGGAAGCATCAGCTTTACTTCAGGTGTATACTCTTTTTCGTGTAAGTAATGTACAGGCTCAGGCCCTTCTATGGTGTTAATGAAAAAAATAAATTTCAGGGTTCACTTCTTTTAGGGTCTCACTCTTCAGGTGTATCACCTATGCAACTTTTTCACTACTCAAACTAAGTGTTTTAAGATGTGGTGGCTGAACAGCCTGTGGTTTGGTTTGGCTAAGCCCAGTGATGAAAAGCACACCTGCTTTGTCAGTTGGCAGTTAAAACCTACTTCTGGCGTATTCTGCTCTATCTATGCTACTTCTACCTTATTGCAATAGTTCCCATGATGTCAGTTCAGCTTGGCACATGGCTTTCTGATTCCTGGCCCTGGAAGGGAAATTATAAAGCCTAAATCTGTGCAGTAATGTGCAAATCCTCCTCAAGCTCCCAGCAGCTGGTACAGCTGGTGGCCTGAAGCCAGTGATATTCCAATGGCACATGACCTCCCAAGCCAGAAAACAGGGAGACTTGCAGGTAGCAAGTAGTACATAGGAGGACTGAAAAAAAATTGATGGACTTCACTACTATTTAAAATATTCCATAGAATCACCAAATGGCTTGGGTTGGAAGGGAACTCAAAGATCAACAGATTCCAACCTCCATGCCACAGGCATGGTTGCCAACTGCTAGATAAAGTTGCGCAGGGCTGCATCTAACCTAGCCTTCGACACCTCTGGGGATGGGGCATCCACAACCTCTCTGGGCAGCCTGTGCCACCACCTCACTGCCCTCTCAGTGAAAAAATTCCAGAGTAAACACACAGAGTTGTACAATTGGTTTTCTTTAAAATGGAAATTGCACATGAAATATTTTAATGGAGTGTTTGGGAGACAGTGTTGAATGTTTGCTTCTGCAATTCTGGAGGGCACAACTTTTTAAAAATAATAGAAAAAAGTGACAAGATGAACTTGTGTGTTTTCTACTGAGAGTTGCAAGGTCAATGCTGATTTAATTGAGGTCTGGGGAGCAGAGCTTTACACAGAGGTATAAAAATAGAAAGCTGCTACAAGGAGATATATTCTCATGAAAATTTCAATTTAATCAATATGAAAGCTACATATTTGAATCAAAAATGGCAGGGAATCCTCAAGGACTCTTCTTACAATGAGCACAGATAATCTTAAAACAGCCTTTGATAGTCAGAAAGATCATTTTGTGGCTTTGAAAATGTTGAAACATCTGGAAAAAAAAAAAAATCAGTGTTCCTGGGATCTTTATTTTAAATTAATGTCAGGCAGTGACATTTCTAAAGTAGTTTGGGTGCTAATCTGTTTCTTCACCAATAATGCTTTACTTAGGGATGCTCTGAGTTCCCTAACTCTTAATGAAGATACTTGAAGAAATACGAGGCACAAGTCAAAATATTACCTTGAATATCAGTTTGTTCTAGAGCAACATGTTTAGTGACTGTTTCTCTGTGAGTCTCTTTTCTTTTTTTTTTTGTCTTGTGACATGTATTTTAATGAAGGTCCTGACTGATTTTTGTAATGTAAAGGCTAAAAAAAAACCAACAAACAAATATAGGTACTCTACTGCTACCAATGTATTCAAATATTTCCACCAGTTCTATCATCGTGGTTGAAGGTGTTATACAAATTTGCACTAATATCAGAGCTGCTTTCCTCTAAACCCATTTTATACCAAATTGTGTGACTCTGGATAAAAGCAGACCTTAGATTGGTACTTAAGATGATCATCTGAAGGTCATCTGAATACCATGAATTTTGTCTGAATTTGACTTCCAGGTTTTTGAATAATAAATACATATATATAAATATTTTATTACATGTCCTGTATATATTTACATTTATACTTTCTATTCTACTCAATTATTACATTCTCAAATACGAATAAGTGAAGACCTTGAAAATGATAGGATGGTGTTTAAAATTATCCGAGTCTTGTGAATGACAACATCAAGCACACTAATTTATTTACAAAAAAACCAAAACATTTTTACTTTGCTTTATTTACATCACAGTTTATTTTAGAATGCAGCAACACTGATAATCTCTTTGAAGGGATATGTGCTCAAAATCCATGACTCAAAACACAAGCTGTTTAAAATTAAATAACTGTCAGGGGGGATGTGTAATAAAATGAACATTAAAAACAATTCTAATCTGATTCTGAGCTTATTTATGCATTTTCTTCCCTGGTGTGGAATAACTGGATATGCAATTTACTTTGGATTTATATTTAGATTTAATCTACATCTAAATAATAATAAAAAAAAGATTGCTCAATGGATTTCTGAGGTAACTAGAAAATCAGCCCAAGTTAAATCACATTTTGGTTTGGACGTGTCTTTTCCATATACACGCACACACAAATAGAGTTATTTATGTGACTTCTAGCTGGTCACCCACTTTGTTTCCTTCTCTGGTGATGACACAATCATTTCTGGGTTCCCTCACAATGAGGCTGTTGCATCTTCCATACCAGGAAGCAATGAAGTTATAGGAAAAAGCTGCATCACCATCGGTCAGTTCACTATTACTCGTTACAAAGTCTCAATTTGTTTTTAAACAGAATATATTCTACCTAAAAAGACATCTCAGAAGTGGTAAATAATTTATAAAGCATAGGAATGTTTCCAGATGCTGATAACTAGAAAAAAAGGAAACAAACAAACAAAAAAAAACCCAACAAATAGCCCTTTGGAATTAAACTGTGTTCAAGGCTTAAGGGTCACTGACCACTAGAGGTCTAATGATGGTAGGACAAGACAGATGGTGAGAGATTTTAATTTGACTGTTTGAATAAAATCTGTTAATACTGTCACTGTGACAGGATACATAAAAACTCTGACTTGATTATGAGAGATAATATGGCTACAACCTGAAATGTCAATTAGAAGGTTGAAAGTGTCTTTACTTGGAAAGTATCACCAGATTTAAAATACGACTAGCAGTAAGTAACCTATCTTTTTTTAAAAAACTACCAACTGAACCTTTTCACAGCCCCAGAGGCTAGCTGTGAACTTTCATGAAACCAGATCTGAATGCAGCTCACACACTTTCTAAAAGGTAGTTGTATAAAAAGATAAATAATGACCAGACTGGCAAGGGAGAGACTGGCAAAGTCTCTCCCTCCCCCAGCACAAAAACAAATTTCCTACTGCACCATAATCTTTACATGAGACCAATTTTTGCTACCAATCAGATCGGGCTCCCCCCTCACATTTCCTCTTGTCCTTTCAGATTTATCAATTTAGTAACCAAAAAGATTTATGAATCAAGTTGTTTATTTACTCAATCACAGTCTCTTCTTGTAGAGGTTGAGACCAGTAAGTATCATGGGAAGAAACTGCATCTGCTCTGGAGAAGCAACAGAAATAAATGAGGTTCAAAAAAGTTAATCTTCCACCTATGCTTCTCTGTAAACATGAAGTCATGCATAGTCCATGTCAGCCACAAAGCCAGGCCGAGTGGGAAAGTCTGACGTCTCAGCCTCTCATTCTAGGGAATGTGTGCCTGAAAATTATAACAGTGCAGTGTGGTAGTGGGAACAATAAGAAGGGAAGACCCAGATATCCATTTTAATGACTCCTAAGAGTCAACCAGGAGTCACAACATCATATATACAATATATATAATCACAGAATCACAGAATCACAGAATCACAGAATCACAGAATCACAGAATCACAGAATCACAGAATCACAGAATCA
>JAOWBP010001760.1:39772645-39800054 GCA_028571105.1 Tragopan temminckii | reverse complement strand
AGGGATGGGGCATCCACAACCTCCTTGGGCAACCTGTTCCAGTGTGTCACCACCCTCTGAGTGAAAAACTTCCTCCTGATATCTAACCTAAACCTCCCGTTTCAGTTTAAATTCCTCCTTGTCCTGCTATTAGTGCAGATGAGAAGGGGGAATTGTATTATTGGGAATTCAGCAAACTCATTGTGTGAGAGGTTTCTGCTATTTCTGAATAAATTATCAAAACTGCAAGAGTATTTCAGTCTTGACTGCAGACTGCTTTTATGTCTCATCTAAAACTCATAGCATCAGACAAAGTAGAACTAGTTTCCACCACTATAATACTGAGTAACCAGTGAAGCAAAAGGTGTCCTAAAAGATGACAGAATGCAATAAGGACTTATTTTGGTTGAAATATTAGATACCTTTCATTAGAAGCTTGCACTTCAATTAAGCATGTGGCTAAATCTTTGCTGCCCTTAGAAACACAGAGCATTGCACTGAGAAAACCTAATAATGATACACTGAAAAGACATGTTTTAAAAAAATAATCCAGATTTTCTGCTTTGTGGCCAGTATTAGATTAACTGGTTGCGGGATACAGAGATCCATTTCTGATTAGAAATTATCCATCAGTAAGAACCAACCCAGTTTCCTAATCCCATCCTTTTGTGCTTGGATAGTGTCTTTATGCTCCTTCTGAATCATCTCTGCTTCCACCTCTTGTTTACTTCCTTTTTATGTCTGAGTTTTGTCAGAATCACCTCATTCATCCTATGAGCCTCCAACTGGCTTTACTTGATTAAATTCTCTCATTTCAAGATGGACAGTTCTGGAGCTTGGAGATAGCTGAAAATTAACCAGATCATCTGGTTATTCTCTCTGTGGCCATGCTCCACGGGATCCTTCCAAGCAGGTCCATCAACAGGCCAAAGGCTGTTCAGAAACTCATCACTGTAATCTTGCTTTTGATTGTTACCTCCTTGCAGGATGCTGAACTTCTTCATTTCACAGTAAAAACAGCCAAGACTTCTCCAAGCCTCAAAATCCCCAACCAAATATTCCTTGTTTGTAAGTATAAAGTTGATCTAAGTGTTTTCCTTTGTAGTTCCTCTTACCTATGTCATAAATTAATCTCATTTTTCCTTCAGTTCACCTCTTCTTCCTTCACGATGTTGTCTCTGCAAAGGAACACTTGCAAGGCAAAGCAGGCAGAATCATAAGGAATGTTAACCAGAGGATGAGATGAATTAGAAATCAACAGTTGATGGTATGGTCTCCTATCTGAGCATTCCTGTGGCTGTTATAGAGATAGGATCCATCAAAACACAATCAATAGTTTTTTTGGAGAAACTAAGACAACTTTGTCTCTAGCTTCCAGCAGGCTTAAGAACATTTTCTTTTTCCTGGCATTTCCTGTGGAAAGTACTCTGGTGATAAGCCTAAGTTAAAAAATAGTGAAATGGAATATCCAATGATCTGATAAGATATAGTTAGGTATCTAACATGACACTACATGGTGAAGGTGCTTGTTTCTTTGTTCTGTATGACATTACCATCCTTTTTTTCTGCTCTCACACGATTTGAAGAAGTTGGCTGTGAAACCTATCAGCACACAGTCAAATTCTGCAGCGGATCAGATTGCAAAAGAATAGTTAGAAATTCAGTAAAGCTTGCAGTTTGCAGGTTTAACTACATAGCGGTACCTGTCACACTGTGTCACCGTGCTCAGTAACCAGTTACAATGGTCTATTCAGACTGCCATCATATTTCTCATTTTGATTCTGTACTTACAATGCCTTCACTTTTGGTTCAAATTATGCAATGTATTAAAACATCTTTAAAGTGGGAAGCAAACAGGCACCAAAAATTAGTTTCAGTAACCCTTGCTGTGTGGAAATTGAATGATAACACCCCCTGCAGGGGTGCAGAGATTTACAAGTAATCATATCTGTTCGTACCAACCATTCAGATCCTGGACAATATGTAAATACCAGGCTCCCCGTAGTGCATCTGATAGTTTGCCCATGCTCACTTTCAGCTAATAATTTGTTCATCCCCAAAACAATTTTATAAGCTGCAAAAGTTTGGTTTAAAACAGATTTGAAGCTCTGTGATAAAAAAGAAGAAGAATTTTGGAGTTTAGGCCTAGTCACAACATAGCTTTCAAAGGCCTCTTAATTGAAATCAAAACAAAAGGAGAAAATCTATATTACACAGCATGGAAGCCTTTAAAAATTCATTTGTCTATCATCTAATATTTTTGTTTGTGATGGCTTCATACTAAAGTTTGGCAAACATTAATAATGGAAAAATGTGAGAAGAATTTGGTGTTTTTAAGAATTTCATTTACATTCTGCAATTCACTCTATACATGGCACAATGGTAAGTGGTGGATGCTAAGATCAGATAAGAGGTCTGCAGTTTAACAGTTGTATGTGTGTATACAAGAAATGCATATATTTTACTGGTACAGCATGGAGAAAATAGACTGTTAACATTAACTGTTCACCTAGTACTTTGATCGCTTTGTCTGTAATTTCTCTTATGCAAATGCATAATGAAAGATACTCCACCAGATTTTTCTTTTTCTTTTCTTTTTCCCTTCTTCCTGGCATGTAACTTATATGGTTTTCGGTCTGTTCAGATAAGACACAGTCACAGCAATTCTGCTGATCTCACTACCAAAAATAACTTATTCAGAACAAAGAGACACATACACATCAATGCACACTCACACAAAACTCTTAACAAGATGTAGCCGCTGCATCTCATTCAGGCAGCAACGACACCATCATGACCACTTACTTCCAACCCCTGGTTCCTAGTGACTCTGCTTCCAGAGGAGATACATGCCTGCTATGCTTTCGTAAGACAGGCAAGAGAGCTTCTATATAGCTTTCAGGGTTTTTTTGAAAGTATTCCCATCTTGCATTCACAGAGTAAATATAAAGCTTTTTCCGGCAATGTTACAGCCTTTATCTGCGATGGCTGGATTTCCCTTCTGCCTACTCTCTGCTAAGCATCGCCACTTCCAGAGAAGTTTGAGAAAGCGAAAATAAAGTAAACCTGCATGCTGGTGTGCTGTATATCACTTTTGCTATGCAAATGATTGTTTAGAGAAGAATAAAAGGCTGTAAATATTTTGAGAAGTGGGTCCCCAGTGTCTCTTCAGTATTCCAAACTGTGCTGTATGCTTCGTAATTATGTAATATATGGAATACCAGCTGGTTTGAATTGTTCTCAGGGGCTTTGGATGATATCAAAATGCTCTGCTCCCCCAGTGAGAGCCATAATCAAGGAAGTCATACCGTAAAGTCAGACCAAATTGACATTGAGTTGTTGGCTTTTAACGCACTTTAAACCAGATGTCAGTGCTGTACACTGTGATTATTAAGTTTTTTTATTCTTTTTTCTTAGATAAAGTATTACTTCTCTGACAAAGTAGCACTCTGGTATGTAGAGATTCTCTCAGAAGTTGCATTTTATATTTTCTGAAGAGACAGATAGCCAGATGCTCATTTTCCACTGCTGTGGCAAAGAATGCAGTGAATGCTTGTTTTGCTGTCGTGAAGTAGCACGTGGAGGCAGCCAATACATGCATTGTTATGTTTGCATCATGACAGTTTCTTAAAGCAAAGTCTTTAGGGCAAACTTGTTGATTCTTACAGTGGCACGAACTGAAAAGAAGTGGTAGCAGCTTTTTGTGAAGGCAAGCCCTTCTTTTACGGTATTTTTGAAGATGGCTCTGCTGTGCTTTACAAAGCAGTCACCTCCTAAAATTTCTGCAGAGCTCCTACCAAAATGCAATGAGAAACTAATCACAAAACTAGAGATTACAATCATATACCCATTTTGTGCAATCTAATAGAGAAGCTGAAAAAGTTCTCAAGCTGTTGTTTCAACGACATCCTTACTTAAGAATTGTGGTTAAATCACTCTCTTTCCACAGAGATTACAGCTTCCTTCACCATATTCTTAATCATTTTTACTGCTACATTGAGAAAACTTCCAGTTTTTATGATAGGACAAAATGCTTCCTCCCTTTGCACAACACACCATTCCAGGTCAAAGACCCTGTAAGCCAAAGAATGAATCACGAACCATTCATCATGTTTTCTAAGTCTGTAGATACGACTATGATGGAGCTGGCTGTAACTGGAGAGGCTGACCTTCTTGTCACCTAAAGCAATAGCAGGATTATCCTAACAGAGAAGTCCACATTGCAGCCCAGACTCAAGGCCCGAGAATCACGGTGAAGCTCGCTACCCTGGTGCCCAGCAGCCAATCTGTTGGCACCACCAACCAGCACTTCACAATGACCACACAAACGCTATTCACAGCGTATAACTTTCTCACACTATTAGCCAAAAATCTGCCATGTTTCAAGGATGCAAGAACTTAAGCATGGCTGCCATGTGTCACACCTAATCAGGAGATCAGTTCATGTTACTCTTCATCGCTCCACCTCTCCTCACGGCCTCACCAGCTCAGCACCCTGATCCCCTGACAGCCATTCTGCTGATTCCAAGCTGCTTTGTGCGCTGCTGCTCGAACCGAGATGTGAGAAACAAAGACTGCTAGGAGATTACGGGTGCTGTTAAACAAAGCTACTCCATAAGGGATGGAATTCAGCAAATGCTTGGCTGAAAGAGACTGAGAGGGACTGCTAATGTATATAATCAGATTCCTAGCTGAACTACAGTGATGTTACCTCCCTTTCGGGCTGCACTTTTAAAATTACTTTACATAGCCATCTTCTATGCAGAATAAGCTTTCCTAAAAACGAAGTGGCTGTTTTATACATAAATAGTTAATACTATTTCGTTCTATTTTTTCTTGAATCTATCCTTTGAAGATGGTTGGGTTTTTTTCCTTATCAGTTACATTATTTTCCAAGTATCAAAAACTGACTTTCAATCCTTCTTCACCCAATAGGAGTCTGTATAGAATCCATATCAAAATGGAAATTTGCAATCTTCCAGCTGAATGAGTCCCGAAATAAACCTTTTGCTTGAAGTCTGCTGGAATTTTAAGAAAGAAAGAACTAGCAAAAAGAATACAATCAGCTCTGGTACTCTTAAAAAAAGGGGTTTTTTTCTGAACTGCTTAACAAAAGTGTTACTATAAAGGTGCTGCATTTTTACCTAGGATGCTAACTCTTATGTTCTTATCTTTTAAATTAGTTTTTTGTTAGTTCATGTTATCCAAGAAAGAGGAGTGGTATTTTCAAGAACAGCATTCAGAATTTTCTTAACAAGAGTACCTGAAGAGGGGCTCCTAAATCTATATTTAGGTTTCTAGGAGACGCTGCTTTTGGGCATGAGTAACAAACAGTTCTATTTGAAGGCATTCACCATCCTTAAAGTAACTGAAAGCAGGTTTTTATTCAAGATCTATTAAAGAATGGAAGAATCTCTCAGTTAGTCAGATGAGTCTTATAACATTATGATTAAAATAGATACGACAGACTTATGCCTTTTTGAGAGCAAGGTCCTGCGGTTGGTTCAATACACCTAACTTCAAGAATTAACCAGGAGCCAACTGTGGGATCAGAGCTACAGTTTTCTTGCTGACATTTGTTCCTCTGAAAGCAGTTATCCCCCAGGTTTCTTTCCCAGAATCATCTCTTGCAACTGTGCTTCACTGATTGCTTATGATTCAAGGACATGACTGTGCAGAAAATTCATCTCAGCAGGCTGGAGGGGTGTTCCATTCATATTTGAAAACTACAGGCTTCACAGTAATATGTTTTCAGCCTTGCTCCAGCACAGTAACTACAGAGCAAACAGCTTAGAAAATATCAACACCTGACTTCCAGAGGCAGCAAAAAGCAACATGATTTTTGAATCACTATGTGATGTCTGTCTGTTTAGATGTTTAGAAAAGTGTTTGTATGTGGAAGCAATTTAACTACTCTGCAGTTCAAGGTAATAAAACCTTGTTTCAAAAAATACTTGCAATATTGTGTCAGACTATAACCATCTGCAGAAGTAACACACGATTTCTTCACCTAAACTGATAAATAGAGTTGCACTGCTAAATTTTAGTTCACACTTATTTAACTGAGATTATTTATGGGAGCTGTTTCTCCTATGATTTTTAGAAACTTATTTAAAATTAATTAGAAAACTATACATTAACAACAAATTCTGAAATATGCCACCTGAAAATGAGCAAAGATTACCTTTACTCAAGCACAACTACACGGCTAGTTGATATTTCTCCTTTCTATCCCTACCTCCACAAGGATGGTAGCTGATGCTAAATCTGATCCAGAGATTTTGGATTGGAGAATGGCAAATAAAAGGGAAATCAGTTATTTATCATTACCCGTGGGTTGGATGTTGCTAGAAATGTGGTGATAAGATCTTAGACCAATCAGAATCAAACCACTGAAGGCAGAGATAAACAATCATTATGAAAAAGGCTTTAAAATTTAGCAAGAAGAGAAGCTCTAGCCATGTTAAAAACTTCAATTATAGTTTGGCATGCTGTGTAGTTTCAGCATTTCTTTGATGCTGAAGTGTTCAAATTATATTTAAATTTGTAAAAAAAATAGAATGTGGTTCTCATCACATGTGATTTCTTCATTTTATGAGTAACATTAGCAGATAAATGGACTAGGGATAAGGATCACTAAATCAACACTAATTTTGGTGGGGTTTTTTGTTTTGTTTTGTTTTTTAATAATTGCCTCCCTAAAAAGCACTAAGATTATGTCTGGAGATGTATTTCAACCACTACTTAAGAAATTTGGAAACATGCTCACATTCTCATATAAACTGAAGGCACTATAAGCAGTATAAATATCATGCGAGATATAGGAAAAAATTACAAAAAAATTAGTTTATTGTGGGAATATAATTAAACACTACATTTGCATTTACATAATGAATTTCTTGGCAGCCGTACCTACTTCTAGTGTTTTAGAGATTATAAATTTGCTAACTACTAAATTGGTAATTATTTTAATTTATACAAAGACTGCTTGTGAACAGTGATATGGAGAAAGAAGAAATACAGAGAAACCTGTAGTGGAACAGTAAAAACATAGAGGAACCCAGAATACAGCCCACAGTAACACCAGGAGAGTTTGAGCGCTGGTAAATGGTGATGCTGAAAAAAATTCAGAGAAAATGGGAACTCCCAATATGATGTTATGACAAGGAGTATTAATGAAATCCTTGGGTGTGAGCAAGCACTCAGAAAGATATATATAACACAAGCAGAAATAATGACCTTGCTACAGTGTTAAATTGACATGAGAGTATTGCGCATGCATTTGGCATTCATTACCCAAAAATGAACAACTCTTAAAAATAGTTAGGATTCAGAACAGATCCACATATGTTATGTATTAAGAAAGTGACTGCAAGATGACCAGATAAGCAAAGGAACATCCCTGGATGAGGTTGCAATGACTGGCCTTAAGCCCCAAAAAAGAAAGGCATAGCTGGAGCCAGCCACTTCTCTATACACTGACGTGAAGTTTTAACTGTAGGTATGTGCCATAAGCCCAAGCACCTGGCACTTCAGTCTTCCTGTTTGTGCCTGCTGAAGGACATCCCAGTTTGGAAGTAGCAGTGAGGAGAACTTGGGAGAATGCCACAATGTGTTTGCAGGACCCATCAAGCACTTCTCATTCACATTTCGTGATTTGACAATTCTGTACTGGCTACTCTAGAGAAACATATGCTGCAAGACCCAGTTCAGTTAACTGCCCAAGTTCAAATATTACATAGGAAAAGCTACATAAAAATTAGCAATATTTTCAAACTATATTTTTTAGTTTTATTTCTGTGTTGGGAGAACATACAAAAACTTGAAGTTAGTTTCAGTTGGAGTGTCCACTGAAGAAGGACAAATTGCAAGTGCTCCTCAACTGCTAAGAATAGAAGGATTAGAATGGAAGAAAAATGAGAGACCAGGCTACAGATATGATACAGGGAAGTAATGCAAGCAGATCATTTTTACGACAGGTACAAAGAAGATATCTTGAACAGGTAAAATATGGCAATATACACAAGAGGCAAAAGGAGGGGTGTGCATATATAGAGAGCGTGTATATACGTATATATAGACACACATATGTAGGTTATATAGATGGGTAGAGAGTGTGTGTATGTATGTGTATATCTCTCAAGGAGGAATTAAAAGAAGATGTAGAACCCTGCATGAAGAAGAAAGTTATTTGGGGATGATGTGAGAGATGATTTGGTAGAAAAATACCAGAAGGCCTCAAACAAAAGAAGAACTGAATTTTAGCTTGAGGAAGAATTCACTAGATGCTTGATAGAAGTTTAAAAATGGAGCTTCAGAGCTAAAAGGCTAAGAAAGAGAAAGAACCACTGATAGAAAGAAGTGTGAAAAATATTGACTATTTTGAGGAAGAAAAGTCAGGGAAATCATACGGGACGGGATTTCAAAGGGCCAACTATTTACTTAGATGCCCAAAGTATTGATGAAGAATTTGAGTGACTACCAATAAAGATCAGATGCTAAATCAAAGATGCAGTAAGTAGAGAGAAGTAAGTGTTGGCACACAGAGATATAAAGACTGCCTGTATCCACGACAAATGGTAAAACCAACATTAACTATTCTAAACATCCTTAAACATGCAAATAATTAATCAAGACAACATATTAAAAAATCCTACTTAACAGAAATATGTACTTGAAACCACGTTTCCTGAGCACGAACAGCCGTGAGTTTCATCAGCTTGCAGACGTCTTTAGGATTCCCACCCGCTGTACTCTATTTTTTTCATATGCTATACATCTGCAGCTTAAAGAATATACAAACAGCACTTAAGCATGTACAACTCTCTCCAAATACTTATCTCAAACTGATTACTGGAGTATATATTTACTGCCTGTCTAAGCTGAAACATAAATTACTGAAGGACTCCAAGCAATCTTAGAAGAAAATGATAAGCAGTGTTATGCAACAAACACAATTATTTCATGCACTAACAGAGAGTAGACAACATATGAAAAGATTAATTACTCATTTCCATTGAATTAACGGGGAATGACTTGACAAAGTAAAAAGAAGAGGTGCTGCATTTTGCTCCTATCCTGGTTGTATGCTTTCAAAGCTGTCACATATTTTCATATCAGAGGAAAAAGAAACCCATGAACTTCTTTGAAGTTTTTTCAATTTAGTTAATCAGATACACCTAAAACATGTTTGGAAGTACTTATTATGATAGAATTCTGAGAGGTTGCTCAAATCTCACTCAAGTCTACAAAACTGAAACTGAGCTAGCACTACTCCTGATAAGCTTCTGAGATTATTTATCAGAGAGCTATTATCATACTTTGCTCACAGGCATCCAATAAACTCAACCATCTTTGCTGGTACATTTTTCATATTTTTAACTTTATCTTTTATATCATCAGCTTTGAAACAGGAGTCCAGAAATGCATTCTGTCTTTTACCACTTAAAGAATCCTGTTCTTTCAGCTGTTCCCTACCAGCACTTCAACTTCAGTTTCTCAGATTCTTTTCTCATGTAGGACAGCGTAATACCTGTGAGATTCCTCTTTGGTATCTAAAGACTATCAGTGAAGGAACACAGCACACATTTTTCAGTACTTCTGTATAACTGCTGCAAAAGGCACTGGTAGCAGCACAGTTTCTGTGAAACACAGAACGTCCATCTTCAAACCAGAGATTACTATTTGTTATCCCTTACTACTACTAATACAAGCCATATTTTGTGATATATCAAAGCAAGAACTATCTTTGAAACAATTCTTAGGGCCCATTTTCACAATTTGGTCAAAAAGCACAAGACCTGAAGCTAGGGCAAAGTCTTGCTCTGTGTCAAGAAGTTCCATGCCTGGTAAAAGACCATCCTGTTTCATTGTTCCGAACCTTATTCTGCTAGCTTCTGTTCAAGCCCCTCTTTCTTACAAAGGAAGAATTTTAATCTCATCAACAGACTTAGTGAAATGTATGCTCATGACCTTCCCTGGGTCATTTATGCTAAACATTGTCCTATTTGAGATTCCAGAAGTGAACCCACTGCTACATGAACTAACTATTCCTAATACTTCGTTTCTGTCTTTTGCTTGACTAGCTATCCATAGAATGAATTGTATAGGCAGCAATCCTGTAGTTATTTAGTTTCCTTAAAACATTTGGAAAAAGAATTGGTTGCAGGCCATCTGGAAATTCTGACACACTGTTTTGCCCACATACTTACTGAAAACTTCCAAGAATTCCAGTGGCTTTGTGACTCAAAGGCTGCATTTAAAAAGCCACTACGTATGTTCCCCACTAAATCATTTTAATCCATGTGTCCATTAACTCTATTTTACCACACTTTCTATTCATTTCCCTGAAAATTATATTTGCCTGTTGCAGACTAACACCTATAAAGATTACAGGCCAATATTAATCCCAACTTCCCAGAAAGACTTTAAAAACTGGTGCCACTGTTGTCACTTTCCAATTCAAGTACTGCAGTGGGTTATGTGATGAATTACAGACTGTAGTCTACCACACAACAATGAGGAATAAACACCTTTTAAAAAGAAAAAGTCATTTTCAGGTGATGATGTGTGTGTCTGAAGGATGTGGAGCTGCTGGATATGCTATTACTTCCACTTTCTCTAAGCTGTGCCTGAGTGCATATATACATTATCCTCTTAATATTGAAACTATTCCTCCTCTAAATAATAAAGATAGACATATTCTGATGTACGATTTTCTCAGTTCGCCCAGTCAGTGGTTTGCATGCAGTACTTGCCAGTGTATCTCTTTCACCACTCACAAAAGCAACTGTAAAAACACAGACCTTAAACAGCACCCTTCCCAAGATTTCTGCTTAAATTTAATTGGATTTGATGACTTCCCGTAGCCTCCAGACTTTGGCACAATTAAGATCACATTTAATCATAATTGAAAATAGTTAAATTTCCATTACAGAGCCACTTTGCTATGAACTTCTGTCATCCTAAATGCCTCAGACAAAAGACTACAGTAGATTTAACAGAACTGAGTATCTCTGACCTAGATACTTGTCATCTACACCAATGCTTCTCCATAAATCCAGTTAAAAAACTTTCTTCTCCTGTCTCACCAGCAACCCTGTGTTACTGTTAAGAAATACAGATTTAAATTATGTACAGAAAACATGTATTAGCCATAACAAAATGCAATCTAGAGATGTTCACACTAGGTTAGGTTACTCTTTATGTGAAGAATGTTCTGTGCTTTGTCAGACTCAGGTGGTTTTACTCTGCAAAAAGGACACAACTAAGGATAAGCTTTTGTATATTTGTTTCATGACAACACTGACAACATTTCATCTTAATACAATCTAGTCACAGCAGCTACAGCAGAAAATTGCTCACTGTTTGCTGGCACCATGGGAGACCATCATTACTGACAAGATTGAGAAACCCATCAATGACAATACAGGATTCAATCTAACATCTAGCATCCAAATGCTGTAGTCTTTTATTAGGACTATTTTCTTGCATCTCTTTAATTCTTATTCATGTCCATTGGTCCTTGACTCACACTGAGGTTCAATGCAATAAAGGCTTCAGCTTAACCTAGTTCAATCTCAGAAATCATCAAAAAGCAAGATTTATGTAGTAATTTTTAGAAAACCTTATGACAGCCACCAATTCAGGTGAGTACTTGTAAGTCCTTCTTCAACAGTATTACAATGACATTCACCTGTTTCTTTCCCTAAGGAATCACACAGAACCGTCTATTCTGTATCATGTTATGATGATATGTCAACTTCTTTGTGGATGTTTCGTAGAAACCAGCTACCACTTGTGCTACCATCTTTGTTTGTTTGATTGGGATTCATTTATTATATGGTAGATTTTTCAGAAAAAAAATAAATTCACCTTTCAGTCTCATGATCACTCACTTCATATCAGACTAAAGCTATCAATTCTCACAAAGATTGTTTAAATAGGATACAGAATCTTTTGACCACATACAACTTGCTGAGCTTGCAAATGTGACAGAACAACAGTATCACCAAAACAAAAACAAAAAATACAGGCCTACTGATTGCTTATTTGCTATTGTAAATGGTATGTCAATAAGTCCAAAGGAGAGATACACTGCGATTTAGAAAAAGACAAAAAGTACATCCTTTTTGTGATCACGGCATAAGACCTAAAGATTCATATTATCTTCTATTGAAGTTGAAGCACACGTCATTCCTATGCTTCACCAGTACTTCAGTATTCATCTGCAGTACCAACTTCTTGTTTTACTGAAATCTACTATTTCATACCACAGCAAAAATCTACAGAGCTGTTTTCACAAAGTAGAGTTGAACAGACCTGTAATTAGAATCTCACATGCAGAAAAAAAGTGTGATTCATCTTATTTCCTGTTTGCTTACGCTAACCTTCAGCCTCTATTTGGACGAGTCTTCCTAAACATACCTTCAGAATCTCACTGGTAAGTGGTGTGGTGTTCTGTCTTTTGATTATTGTAAATTGATGAAAAAAAATCTGTTGAAATACATGCAAAACATCTGTTTTTTCAAATCTAGTCCCATTTTGTCTTTCTGAATAACCAGTTTGAAGAACTAAATCTGGGGTTTGGATTGGTTGGTATGTTGTTGGTTTTTATTTTGTTTTGGTTTTTGTTTTGTTTGGTTTTTTCAAGATTTTTTAAAGGCGCTTGAAAAAAATGCATCTGGCTGGCCATCTTTTGTAGCCTAAGGCTGGTTCCATCCCAAGCAAAGTCATCAAAGACTACTTCATTATGGACATCACATTAAGCTATCATGGCATTATACAAGAAGGATGAGTTACATTGATGCAGGAAACAATTTCTCTCTGCTTCATCATTCCATTATACAGATCCAAACAGAGATAACTGATAGATCAGGGTGCAAAGCCAGAATTGGCAAAAATACAAAAAACATGAGGTAGACAAGAAAAAAATACAAGAAACAAGAGAGAGACAAACTTTCATCTCAGAAAAAAACTAATGTGCAAATGGAAGAATACAGCTGTGTGCTGCTACAGTATGTTGACCTATTCTAAACCATGTGTTCAAATAACTTTCAAACAAAGCAGGTGGTAAGACTTTTTTTTTTTTTTTTTTTTTAATGCAAGTACAATAAATGTAAAAAATATAACAAAGAAAAATATATCCAGAACTTAATTAAAGTCAGGAAATAGAATAAATATACATACAGAAGAAAAATTGTTTTTTTTTTCCCCATTCATTTCCTCATAAGTTCTTTTTTCTTTTTTTAGCTCCAAACTGTTTTTAATCTTTAGACTGTGAACTGCTCTGTGATCTCTTTTTTCTGTTTACATTGATTGTTATGATCTATTCTTCATTGAAATTATTGAGTGATACAGTAGGATAATTACTAATAATGTATCTAGGATTTCCTTTTCCTTATGATACTTCCAAATATTTCACTGCTTAAAATTATTTTTATAGTTTTTTTTCAATATTTATGATTTGGGATTTTTTGTGAAATAGTGGAAAACACAGCGTAGAAATTCATGTTGACTTTTGAAAGTTCAGATATGAAATAAACTAATGTAGAATTGCCAGCTTCACATCCATATGATTATGTGCACGTACCCATTTTCCATTGTTTTCTTTGAAACATCTTAAAGATATAAAAATGCCTTCAGAAGACGTTATGTTATTGTTGAATAAAACCATGTCTTAATTCACCTTTGCAACTTCTGCTTCCTCTGAATTTACCTCATTATGATTCCTACTTTCTTCCTTACCTGCTATCTGGCTTTGAATAAGGCTTAATTTCAATAAGGCTTAAATTGTGGAAGACCAGAACTCTGTGGAGAGGATAATGAAACTTAATGCTAATCTTGGAGAAAACAGGGTGTGTAAGATTCAGCCTCTTTACCTCCTCCTTTAGTCAAGGCCCTCACAGGACAGCAGTTCCATTTTTTTCTGTCATCTAACTTTATCACTTATACCAGTCAGCACACCCTAGTACTACAGCATTTACACTCTAGGGAACATATTTATTTTTATATTAGGGTGAATATTTATTCAGCACACAGAAGTAAAGTGTTGAGTCTTTTATACGTTATACAATAGAAACAGCACACTAAAACAAAGTATCATTGTACGGTTCCAGCAAAAGGGTCTGATAATTACAGAGTATGTGCATTGTTAAAATACAGTTATTCACTAAGTCACTCGGAACATTAGACTTTTGAAAGGGATATTTTTCCCCAAGCTTGAAGAATATGCTCTGTGACTAAAATCAGGGATATACCCTACTTAAGAGTTCTTTCTGGATATTCTACAGGTCTTCATTAGAGGTACACCTGAAATACAAATATGATAGGAAAAGAACATTTTTCATTAAAAAAAAAAAAAAAAGAGAGAGAGAGAGAAATGTTATAATGGCTGCATCCTATGTTTTTACCAGGATTTTCAAAGTAGAATGGGTTTACTTTTGTCCTAATCACTTTTCCTAATCCTTGAGCACCTTGCCCACACATAAAAATATGAAAAGAATTCACTGCCCTTACTTGTCTTTAACTATTCACTTAACTTCAAGGCAACAAAAACCAGCTTATGCGTAGGACATTTTTTTCCCCATTAAGCTATTCATTTCTAGCCAAAGCAAAAGCTCTGGAAAAAAATTATCTAAAGTAAACAGCTAGTAGAAAGTACTCCATCTAAGTATGGAGGAATTTGGTGAAAGGAAAATTATTTGGTTGCTGAAGCTATCCTCTGCCACTGAATTTTAGGTAAATGAGTACCTTAAGATCATTCACTCTTCAGACAAACATCTAGGGGTCAGTAGTTTATTCCCACTTATTACCTCAGAGCAGAAAATATTAGTGTCATGCCTCAGTTGTGCTAGGCTAATTTTGGTTGTTTTCTTATAACTTGGAAAAAGATCATAAATAATCACATATACAATTATAGCAGTCAGAGACTGCTCTTAAAATATTCAACATATGTCTAGTTGCTCACATAGGATAAAGACTGTCTCCCTTTAACACAAATCTAATTAAAACCAGATTACACACAGTGTCTCCAGAGAATGCTGAGACAATATGGAAAACATGTACATTTAAAATCCCAGGATTTATATCCAGCAAAGCAAAGAATGCAAAAGAATACATGAGTACTTAGAGACCTCGATATTTTTTATTTATTTATTTTTTAAAACTCATTTGCAGGTAGAACAGGTTATCTGGGTCTGTTTGAAAATTTTATTTTTGGTCCATAAGCCAGGTTTTCCAGCTGGATCTCAGATTCTGTAGACAAGAACACCATTGATTAACTTAGCCGATATCATCAGTAATATGCGACAGAAGAAACAGAGTTTTAAATGATTTTGTTCATTCTTTGGAACGCTTAGGAAGCGCTCATGAAGAAGTATATTATACGTTCAGCAGAAGCGACTGAAAATACATCCATAAATTAGGGTCTTTCTCCCAAACACTGTGGTCCAAAAGTGATTTTTGAGCAGCATCTAGCACCAGGAAGGAAATTAAATTACAGAAAATAATCTGAGCAGGAAAGATTAAAGTATCCATCCAAACATATGGAAGACAACTGTTAGGAATCTAAACCACACTGGAAAAACATGCAGAGAATCATCTGATAGCAGCAAATTTTTGTATTCTCAATGTCTTTTTGTCAGTAATCATGCAGAGGAAGCTAACTGTGAGAGTGTATGTAACTGTAGAGAGTCATGCCTCAGGTAAGACTAACATGTCTGTTACTTAAAATGAGTATGCTTTAAGCTTGAGGAAAGAAGATAAATTAAACCTTGTGAGAGTCCGTGGCTGATCTAAGGCTGGAAAGCTGTCTCCAACTCCGAGAGGATTAGCTGAGATAAAAGACCGACTTTTGATCTACAGGACAGAAATCAGAGAGAGATTCAAGGAGACGTGGAATTAATCCCTTACAAGGTGATTCTCATTTTCCCTGCAACTGCTGCTACACTGATCAGGCTGAAGTTTCCGACCACATAAAAAAATGAATCAACATAAAAAATGAAAAGTTATCAAAAGGAACAACTGTAAGCAAAAGGAGCTGGTTCAATCTGCATACAATAATACCTGAAACTTGCACTGGATGCCAAAATCAGGATAATGCAATTATGTAAAAAATGCAAGGAATGCCATTTGTTTGGAGAAAAAATTTCTTAATTGCCTGCAGCCTATTAGGATTATAATATACATGTGCGTAGACTGCTTACTCTTAGTACTAAGAAGTACAGTACTAAAAAACTAAGAAATGCGAAGTAAATATGTCCATTTCAACTTCCTGGGCACGAGATAGATATTTTTGCATGCAGAGAAGCACTTTGGTCTATGGAGATAGGTGTCTGTCATCTAAGCTCTGGTGTACCTCCCTCCACCTAAATTTGCAAAAGAAACGAAAGCAACGATTTTGAATTCTTGAATTGCATAGGTAGGAGGGAAGGGTCAAGGTCACATTTCATGCATAGCTTTCAGAAGCAAGCTATGCAGGGCAGCCTTCCAAAGTTTTACGTGTCATTCAGTTCTTTTGCTGACCTGCTTAAAAACTTGAACTTTACTCTCATGGAATGACTGAGAAAACAGTGTGAAGCTGCATTTTACTTGATAGTTCAGATCTCATCAGGAAATGTCCAGCTGCTGAGTCAGTAAGTTTTGTACAAAGCTTCCCCATAAAGCAGTTGTAATACTGGATTACTTCCAGTCTACATTTTTGTCCCCTTGTTGAGTTATGGGGCATGGATTTTTCAAACAAAGCCCTTGCTGCCTGCCATTAATCCTTTTGGGTAAGCAAATCAGCAAGCCTTTTAATCACAGGGATTGGTACACCCACTCCCAGCAAAGCATCACAAACCATCTGCCAATTTCACAACTATCAGATACATGAGTGAATGAAAGTACAAGATAAACAGCATGGTACGGAATGCCACAGCTGAATAAAAAATTAGAACCATCACAGGGGAGATGGATTATTGCTTTATTGTAGTACAGATCAGTTAAATCTCAACATATCATCCCTATTGTGGTATCTTTTGGTCTAAACTGCAAGACTAAGCATAAATATGTTTCCATGTATTATGGAAACAGAAGAGAGCAGTCATAAACCTAACAAATATGAATATAGGATATATTTTCACGGGATATCTTGTTCTCATTGCCTACAAAAATGCTATGTCTACTCAGTAACCATGAAACAGCACCTCAAAACAAAACACAAGTCTTTGTACCCTTCTCACTCACACAATTTGTGTCCTGTATCATTATGTGAGAGCAAAACTGATGGGATACGAAACATTCCTTCAAATAGTTGTAAGTCAACTTCACAGCAGATTAGTTGCTAAAACCAAATGCCAAATGAAGCCAAGGGCACGTCTGTTTTGAAACAGTCAAATGAGTACAGAGGGGAGGGGAGTAAGGGTCAGCCCTCCTTCTGTTCATTTGGATTAGAGTAATTCATCCATTACTTATTTTAACGTATCTTCTAGAGAAAATAAAACAGAAGAAGAATCCCTACGTTAAAGCCTAAATTTGTTGAGAAACAAAATGATGCTCTTATCACCACTGCAACTCAAAAGAATCAATGCTGGTTCTTAGCTTAAGCTATTTATGTATTTATTTTTAATTTAAGGCATGATTATTGGCACAGGGCACTTCTGGAAAATTAATGACCAATGAGGAAAAGAGGTTGCAACTAGGAATTAATGCTTTTAGTTGACAGAAGTGCCCCTACGGTGATAACTTAGACCATTTTTATTGCCTATAAGCTCAGAAATAATCACTTTCGGCTTTTTAGCACAAAGATTTTTGAGAATAACTACAGTGTTGTCTGTTGCAACTGTTTGCTAAAGCCTTTGCAAGACCATTCCTGATGTGCTGGGTCTTTCCAAGGGATTTAGACTGAAATTTGGCACATTCATTCTCAATCACAATTTCTAATGTTCTGCCAACAGAAAAATACCTGCAGCTTCATGCATCAGGGGATGGATGTTTTGCTAAATTGGGTCAACTGGCCTAGTCCTACTGGGGCAAAGGCTTCATTATATTCATGGAATGACCATCCTATAAGCTGGATTCAGATTTGCTATTATCTCTTCAATCTTGGAAGTCATAATTACAGCAGTGTTCTGTGAAACACCCAAATAAACTCAAAAACTTACAGTCTCTTGCGAGAAGAGCCTCGCAAATTTTCAGAGTGCTTTTCTTCCTTTCTGTATATTACATTTACAACATTTTATCAGTGCCTTTTTTTCTTCTACAACCACTCTCTCTTAACCTTTCTGCAAAATATTACTGGGGCCTTGTTCACACTTCATTATTTGAATTTTTATAGATTTGACATATTTCTTTTTTATGACTGCTCTGAAGTGTGAAAAAGTTAACATGCTGTGGAGTTCAAGATGTGAAGTGCAGAAAGGTTGAAAGCCAAATCACCTAATACCCAAATCAAAAGAGAACTGATTACCTTTGTAGACATGGACCAAAAATGTATGGCTTTCACATTAGGTAATGCAACACTGAATGCTTGAGCACTGCTCCGGGAGTAGAATCTAGGCTTCAGAGTAACGTGTTTTTCTCTACAGTGTATGGAATAATTATACAAATTCCAGAGGCACTAACCTTGCTTTACTCCCAACCTACACTCTAACCAACCTTATCCTCAACTCTGACAGGAAGAGGAGGCAAGGATCAAGAGTGATATCATGCCCAATAGCAGGCTGTCTGCTCTGCCACCCAAAGAATGACTCATGCCCTTCTCACGTCTGTATTCCTGTTTCACTTCCTTCCCCTGAACCTGCAGATAATTCCTCCAAATGTACTAAAACATCCAGGATGTTTCGAGAGTTCTTATCCAACTTGATAGACTGTAAAAAACTGAAGGAAGAACATAAACTAATGCAAGAACGTATGCTAACTGGTTTGTGCAAAATTCTTATGTAGACTAGGAAGCAAGTGGCAGAACCAGAGTAAGGATGTACAGGCAGCTGTCCAGGACAGTCCATGCCTGCAGTCAGCATCCTGTCACTTGTGGTCTCAACATTTTCTTAAACTGACAGTGCTGACTTTGCAAAAGGCAGTTTCTCACTTCCATGAACTCTCTCCTTAGCACTTCTTGCCTCCTTGCCCTTGGTCAGCCTCAGAGCTTGAACAGTCACCTACAGATTTTTTGGGGAAAGAGATTTTCACTAGACTGATCTTGAAGCATTCACCTGAACAAGAAGTACTGCTGCTAAGTCACGTTATTTGTGATTTACTTTAACAATGCTGGACACTTCCAGGCAATTAAACAAAAATACATACAGTTTGACATTCCTAGCTCCTGCAGTGAGCCACTAGAAAACTATGATTTACAATCAAATCTTCACATCTCAAGAGAGTGCTGTTCCTCTTACTGATGATTACTACCGAATCAAGTTACATTGATGCTGAAAGGATTCGTGTGAAACAATGCAGTTGCTTTGTGAAGTCTAATGCCTTACTATAAAACCATGAAGTGAATTCCCCTACAATTACTATGAATATACTTAAACATAGTCTGTTTTTTATGATAGAGTATTCCATGCTGGAAGTAGATAAGTGAAGATGAAAACTGCTGTCAGGTTAAAATCCCCACAATCAAGCACTCATCAGAAATCTACAGATAAGCCTATATGCAGACATACACATTCATTTCTTATTTTTACATCTTTAAAAACTACTCAAAAGGTGATTTTGAACATCAACTTTGAACACTTTGAAGACTTTCAAATATACCCTTATAATAATTGTGTGACCTTGAAGGTTTGTTCTATTTTACATTATAATCATTTGTAGTTGGAAGATCAGGCTGAGAGAAAGAATTGTCAGACAGCACAATTCCAGTGCATTTTAGAGCATTACGTAAGCAAGAGAAAACCTGCTCCTTTCATTATATGAACATGAATCAATGTGACACTGTGACAGCTGCAGTAGCACTATGCCTAAACTTTTTGCTTTATCTTCTTCAGAGGCTTTCTTCTCAGCTTTTGCCCCCACCACTCCCATATGCTTTCCACAGAATCATACAATTGCTTAGGTTGGAAAAGACCTTAAAGATCATCAAGTCCAAACACAACCTAACCATACTACCCTAACTAACAATCCTCTGCTAAATCACGTTCCTGAGCGCCACATCCAAACAGTTTTTAAACACATCCGGGGATGGTGACTCAACCACCTCCCTGGGGACCCTATTTCAGTACTTAACAACCCTTTCTGTAAAGAAGTGTTTCCTAATATCCGACCTAATCTTACCCTGGCGCAACTTGAGGCCATTTCCCCTCGTCCTGTCACCTGTCACCAGTGAGAAGAGACCAACCTCGCTCTGGCTGCAATCACCTTTCAGGTATTGGAAGAGAGCAATAAGGTCTCCTCTCAGCCTTCCATATTTCCCTTTATTTTCCATAATGATTAAAGAATTAGAAATTATCATTGCGATAAGGAAATGTCTTTCAATCAGATGTCCTTAATTGCACAGTGACAACTTTGTTGCTCTATACCAGCTGTCAAGTGGCAGTTATGGAGCTGTTGCTTTCACCTACCACAACAGCCACTAAAGATGACACAGCAAAGGGACGGCTGTAATACAGAGCTGAGCCTTTGAAATAAAGTTTTAATTAACACAGGATGGTACAATTCACATTACTGAAGGCTTTTGTTAAGAAAATTGTTTTCTTGACCTAAAATTCCAGATTTTCTAAATTACTGGGTCTTCTGCCTTCTTACACTTGTGTAAGACATCTCTTTACTCAAACAAATGACTGGGGGTGGATTATTGCAAACTTTGCAGGTGGGTAGCATTCAATATTCCCTTCCATTCAGCTACACTTTCAAAAAAAAAAAACAACAGAAAATCTCAAGACACTTTCTAGAAGGAGCAGTGACAAAGAAGAATCCCTGTAGCAATCTTCTGAGTCTATCAGAAGTCAGTAACTCAGCATACTGATGCGGTCAGAAAAAAGATTACTTAAGATTGAGTTTCTATTTAAAAAAAAAGTCCTTCCAATTTCTTCTTTATATTCTAAATGTTCTATTAGGTATCCAAATAAGCATAATATTCAGCACATCACTTTTGCCTTTGAAAAATTACACATCAGCTGTCAAGGAAAACACTTTGCTAAGTGCGTAAGATGTTCATTCTAGAGTGAGTAGATATCTGAAAGCATGTGTACGCGCTAACCTAATAACACAGGTAAAGAAACAAGCGTAACTTCAAAAATTAACCCTTCTTTTAAAATGGAAGTGAAAAAATCAAGCTCATCTTCAAAATCCAATTTTTGAAATATTCTAAGCTAAAATACATTAAACTGTGCACTGTCACTCAGACATAAGCTACTATGAGTCCCTGTCCTCACTAAATGAATATAGATTTTAGAGATCAGATAAATTTCGCCTAGCAAGCAACTACAGCAATTTAAGATGCTGCAGTTCCTCAGCTTTGTGTCATTGCCATGCTGCTTGAGGTTACTGTGCTGACCTCATTCTTCAGCCACTGAGTGTGAAGTGAAGCAGCTTAGCTGGATCCACATTTCCATGGCAGTAAAAGATGAAACCATTTAACCTGGTCCCAGCTGAGGAACGCTCACAGCCTATTGGTGCAACTGTGAAGCAGGAGCAGGTATTTGTTATCGAATTTTTTGCATCTGACTGCATCAGTCTGACAAACATTTAGGACTTTAATTGTAAAAGCTGAGAATTATGTAATACAAAGCTTACAATCTGTACCTCTGGTTTGCATCTACAGAAGCCAGGCTGCTCTCTGGGGCACTATCTGGCCTAGTTTGCAAGTAGAGCTGCTCAGAATACTGATGCTTCAGACCCTTATACAACTGCTTCAAAAATAATACACGGGTTCAGATCTTCCAATGAGAAAACAGTATTTTTTTTCACATAGTCAGGATATGGATTTCATTACTCAGTCTGCCCACTCAACGCTATAAACAAGTTAATTTAAACAAGGAGTCTTGGGAGTTATGGTTTTGCCCTGAGGCAAAAGCCCTGAGGAGACGTGGGTCACAGAACTAAAGGTGTGACAATCTGTACAACCTAGGTAAACATAGGAGAAAAAAACAAATGAGTGAAATCATCAAGCATCTGAAAAGCAGAAAGTAAAATTCCATTCTCTAAAGTATGCTACAGTACTACCAGTGCACAAAGCCTAAATGATTGAATTAAGTATGCATCACATTCAGGCTGACAGAAACGAAGATGCTTGTAAACACGTTCTGCATTTTCTCAGCAGTAGCTAAGGGCAGAGTTTTCTAATTGTCAGAATATAGAAATGTGCCAAGAGCAAAGGTTGTGAGGAAAAAATGCCATGTTCAATTATTTATTTGGTCAGCTCCTACACAACACAACATAATCACTTCTGTAAATAATGAAAACTTTACACTTGTATAAATACGGCAGTTAAGTTCAAATGCACTGGAGCATGGTGTATGTAGGTTGCGCCAAAAGTAACACCCTGTATTTATTTCCATGGAAACTACAACAGATACAAAGAGCACAATAACACTACTTCACAGAGGAAATTCCCAGCTACAGAACACTATTTTTCAACGTAGTCACCACCACTAACTATGCATTTTTACCAGCGATGAACAAGAGCCGGCATGCTGCGCTCGTAAAGATTCGCACCAGTGGAGGAGACTCACTGCTGCTGTTGCCACTACTAAAAACACCACCCACTGCCTCACTGTGTTTACCTTCACTTCATTACATTCACATCCACTGTTCTGTCTCCATCAATGTTCAGCAAGCATCAGTGAATGTCAATGGGTGCCATATTTTCCCCATGGAGGAATTCAATTGCACACCTTTGCTTCACCCACACTTCCATGTCAGAGGCCCTTTTGTCAGATTGCCCCTCTGCTGCCATCTGTCACATATTGGTGAGAATCTACTGTCATACCACTACCATCCGCCTCTGAAGCCATGGGACAACATAATAAAATTCGAGGCATTACTTTCGGAGCAGCCCTCATGATGTGCAAAACATTACACATTTTACATTACACATCTGGCCCATTACCTGGGCCAGAAATTATTATTATTAGAAATAATACCTTGCGCAAACGAGCAATAATCTGCTCTGCCTTTGCAAAATGACAAGTCACTTCCAGGCAGCGTATACACAGCTTCTGTAACATTCATATATTGTGTTTCAAAGACGTCTTTATAGTTACAGCCAAGAGCCTTGAAAATTTGGAATGCACGTGCTGAGGAAGAGAGTGTGTGGATGTCTTCTCTGGACGTCCATCTGGTTTGGATGTTGTCTGTTTGCAGCATGTGTTGATCTTCCAAATGTGATAACCTCAGACTGTCTCAACTGAATAGACATTTGGTAATTTTCTTCTTAACAGAAAATAGTCTAGAAGTAACTTAACTTTCATTATCATCTGCTATCCATATGTTTCTTATCTTTAATCAAATCATAATACATTTGTTTCATCAAAACATGCATGGGGAGAAAACTTTTTAGAGCAGTCCACAACACTAAAATCCTTCTCTGCTCTCTTCCCTTGGGACAAGGGACAGTTTCAGTTTTAAATACCAGACAGTTGTAAAGCTTCTTACAAGTTTTCTGAGGACACAAAATCTGCTTTAGCCTTGATATTTCTTATTCTTGGGCCCTAAATCATTGAAGTTGCTGGGTTTAGTGAAAAAGTCATATGACTGCAATGACTGTGTGGTTCCTCTATTTCTGAAAGAGAATGCCCACTTTTTTCCGATCAATATGTTCAAAGACAAAATGACCCTCCAGATTTTCTGCAAACTTATTCAAACTGTTTGAGATTCTTCCACAACAATCTGGTAAAGCCAACACTTGCGTTCTATTATGTACCACATTTATTAGCTAACAATTACATATAGAACCCATACAAAAATACCACAAGACCAGTCTTACTCAAAATCCACAGCTCCCACCAATATATACTTCACTTGTAATAACGCAGCTATTCCAGAGCTGTTACTAAGACGGGATCAAAGCCCCCTTAATTTCCTTAAGGTATTTCTGACCTGCAGGTCTGCAGGTTGTTACACCTACTGAGTATATTCTGCAGTACAGCTGAACAGCTCCTGGAGGAGCAAACTTGGAGGCTGTTCAGTTATCATCACAGTATAAAAATCCCTCCAACAGGGTCACAAAAAATGCAGGTGGGATACGAGACACATTCAGTATGCATTAGTCAATGAGGTTTTATTAGAAAGCAGTGGTTGACCTACATTTCCACTCCCCCCAAAAAGTTTTGCTAAAATGAAGCATTAAAAGCATGCTGTATATAGTTGATACATACAATCAAGTCAGCAACTTTTCAAATTTCTCTGTTCAGAGTGGGCGCTGAAACACTGTGCATGCAATTTTCAGTGTGATTAAATAGAAAAATACTCGAAGATCACAGCATGATCCTGTATATAGATATGCTGGATAATGCACATACAAAATCATTATTCTTCTACTCTATGAATGTGCAATTCTAGGTGTTGTCTGAACCACATATCACACAGTAATTTAAATGACACCACTAAGCCCATTATTAAAAGAGCAAAGCTGAATTCTCTCCAACTTACCTCATTTCCTTAATTAGTGCAAAACCTCCTTTTTCTCACTGCTATAATGCAAATTAATAAGCTATATTTCATTCATCTACTAATTTACTATAAGATTTTTATTTCAAAAACTGGATTCTGAAAGGAAGACTCATGGTTAGCATTGTTTTCAGTTTGTTTTTTGATCATCTGACATTTGAGAAGCACAGTAGGAGATGCCTTGTACCAGGGAGGTAACTGGGGACTTATCAAAACCAGAGAATTTATCTGTAGTTAGTTGCGCTATCAATAAAACAGCAGAGCTCCTGCTAAGGAAGCAGTTTGTTGGGGGCACGTAGCACAGTAGGAACACCACGTCTGTCTTTAAAGGTGACCTGAAAAAAATTATGTGATACTGCTGAGCTGTTTATTATGGGTCTTTTTCATTTTGTAGTAGAAAATCTGTTACACAAAAATTACTATAAAACTTGGTTTGAGAAAATCTGTGGGAAGTGCATCCCACTACACAAAGAGAGGGTCAGCAGACATGCACAGTAATGATGTAAGCCAGACAAAGCACAAGTTTCATATACTGATGAAGAGAAGTATTTACTAGAGAATACCATCACTAATCTTTTGCTATACTCTGAATTGCTTCAGTAGTGAGAATTTTTTATTTTCTTTTCCAAAGATATTGATTAAATCTCACTTTTCAAGATGTGGTAGTGAACATGAAAAATACAACCAGCTCAAACTGTTGAATGACTCTAGACTTGGTTCAAGTACGGGAATGACCTTAGCAGACAAAGGCTCAGCTCAACAGCCTCTGAGTTTATCCTTCATCCCTCTTGTCTCTCTGCCATACACCCTGTATACTCTTAACCCAGCTCTTTGGCAGGGACATCACCTTTTTCTACACTTACATATACTAAACAGTCAACAAGCACCAGTTTCAGGGCATCTCTGTTATATGGCTGAGGAAGGGAGATAGGCCTCATAAACTAATGACAATTACCTCAACTAGACAAACTAGTCCAACTATATATCAGCTATATAAATTCATACAACACCACCCTCATCTTACTCAGCTGTGCTACTTGCCTCCTATTGATGTAAAACTCAAGATAAAAGAAGCTTTTGTAAATGTAGAATATAGGAAACTTCATAAATAACTACAGTTCATCTATTTTAATTTTCCATACAGGTCTTCATTAGTTTAAATTCATACTAATTTATCCTTAGGCTAAGGACAGATATCTTAATCATTTCAGCCCTTAATTTGCTCAGTATTCTATTATATTCTATCCCCTTCAGCGGGAATTAAAAGTGATTACTGTCTTTTACATATAAATGTATATAAAAATAAATCTTCTCTAGATGTTATAGGCCGATTGCCTAAATAGGCAGCTAAGTGACACTGCTAACTCACAGGTAGGCATGCTCAGTAGGCCCTACTGCCACAGAAACAGGACTGTTTTACTTCTTGATCACTACTGCTATACTTCCATACCACAATATTGCACTGTGAGCTTTCAGCTGGATAACAGCAAACCATGCTAGTTTCTAGGGTTTCCCCAGATGATGTTTTTGCAGAATAAGTTCCATATTCTTCCTTTTACAGTTTGTTTTACTTCATTCTGCTCAGTCCGCATACTCATAAACCTAACCATCCAAGAAATACCAGCACACAGGTCTTTACATCTGTTTTAAACATATATTGACCTATTTGTGCTATCTTCAGTGACATTGCAAACAAGTTAATGCGTCTATTAACAGAGATGATCTTAACAAACACACTAGTGAAATAAATATTTCACTGCTGCAAAATGTAAGGAGAAATACAATATGGTTTTACAGAAAGCTAAAATGCACATCTTAATGTAGTACTTTGGCAAAAATATCATCCACCTTTGAAACAGAAAAAAAATTGTTTGATGAGCACACATTGCTCCCAGAATGTGACCCTCTGCATCAAGGTCATACAGTTATGAAGATGTTTTTCCCCCATTACATAATGGCACAGTGCCATTATGATTTATGACTGCAAAAACCTTTTCAAATTAAGATTTGTTTGACTGTCTGTTGCAATTAAGGGTATAATAATAACACTTTTCCCTTTTCCAAACAAATGTTCTACACAACCTAGCATCCACGAGGCATGCACAAGGATATGACAGTGATTAATTTGTGTTGTTGAACACTTTATTTCCAATAACTAATTTAAGATAGCCCTCACTCTTTAATAACTAAAACATATAAATTCTGCAGGGTGGTTTTGCTTAGGTAATTGATAAAACATCTTCATATTAACAATTGTAAATTATGACTGTGTAATAAAAACCTTTCACCTAGCAGTTCTCTTCTAGAACACGGCAATATAGGCAGTTGCTGTGCACTGAGGCATAAAACTTTTACCACGAAAAAGAAACGTACCACCACAATGCCAGAAGTTATCTGAGCAAATATAAATAAAAACATTTTTTCTGCTTGAATTTTAATTGGGAAGATAAAGTTCTGATGACACTGTATATAATTGAAAAAAAATTATTATACATACGGCTCTCCTAAGACTCATTCAATACCACTCTCCCATAAGAAATGTCAAAAGCACAATTTGTTTCTGGCTTCTTTTAGAAGTGAATTAAATAATCTACTGGAAAATGGCCTGTGGAGTGCCTGTGCAGTGGCAGACAGAAAGACTAGGTGACTTTTCAGAACCTCCATAATATTTATGAATTTCTCAACCTTTTCCTTTGGTAAAACTATATTCAAGTATAGTTAAATTCACATGGAATTTCAAAAATAAGTAGTAACTTTTCATTCTTACAGTAAATACATCAAAAACATATCCTGGCTTTTGCAGGAAAGGCAGAATCTGCAGGATCATATCTTAAAACCA
>JAOWBP010001760.1:39735217-39755187 GCA_028571105.1 Tragopan temminckii | reverse complement strand
GGTATTTTTAATACAGTAGAAACACAGCAGGCTGTCACATTAAAAACACGGGTATATTAACAACTGACATTATAGTGGCATCTCCTACAGATCAGGTTAATAGGTGTCCAGCCACGGCCCCTGTGAACCAGCTCTTCTACTATTGGTGACATTGAATGGACAGCCACAAGCCCCAAGGAGTTATCTGAAAACTTACTCAATAAAGAAGCTAAGTCATTTTAAAATAACGATAGCAGCTCTTCCTGACAAATAATAATACCTTAGTCTATTACTGAACTCCTCCCTTTAGAATTTGCCCAGTAATCCTCTGATTGTTGAATGGGAAAAGTAAGGCATAACTGATTACAAGCCCTCTAAAAGCAAACATTCCCAATTTCTCACATTCTCCAGATAATATCTCCAAGAACCCCAAAAGGCTCCAACACCTAAAACATGACTGCAGAATTAACTGAGGTGTTAAGCATCATCTTACTACTAAAAGTTGAGCCATACTTTTATTTGGTAAACTTTGGCCAACCTAATACTATTCTCTTAACATCTGGATGAACTTTGGTAATCACAATCCCCAGAACCACTGTATAATAAAATAAAAAGGCGATGGGAAAAACACATAAAATATTCTTGTGTGCCCAACAGGCTGTCTTTAAAAGAACACTCTAATTAAAAATACATTAAATATTTACAAACTTTTACAAAAATAAACTGGAAAATTGTAGTCAATTTATATCAAAGATCTCGTATAGCCTATAAAAGCACTACCATTCCTAAGTTGTAATTAATAACATGCAGGATTCATACAATTAATTTAGTTGTGAACATAAATAACTACAAAATATTTTTTTAATTTGTGAGAAATATAAGTTTATGCTACATCCAAATTAAAATGAAGGATGAAAGAAACATGAGTCCTTGGAGGATATTACTCGTTTCCCATGGTATGAAAATGAAATAAGCTTATATTTATTTCAAAACTTCATTTAATCCTTGAAAAAGGATAGTAATAAAAATGAGACAACACTGGCATTACATTAAGTATTCTTTGTGTTACTCAAACTTCATGTTTTTAAATTTCAATGATTAATTAAAAAGATATGCCAGGCATTGTTTTTCATATAATTTCTTCAACATGATGTACACATTTTTAAAAATTCTTTCGCACAAGATGATCACTGAGTACTTTTGCAGCTTCTTCCCATTACAGCTTAACCAGAGACTATTACTGTTGGTCTTGTCCTGAATGTTTTTGCTTATCTTTGAATGGCCAAATAGTTCTGCTAGGCAGAACAAGAAGGTAAAACTGGAAAGGACAGACAGGGGACAGCAGGCAATTCCATCATATAAACTTCTGTGCTGATCATCATTCATTTCCTAAGTTACTATCGACCCATCATAAAAACTAACCTAACCAGTTGTTTTTGTGTTTGTTTTTGTTTTGTTTTCCCCTTTCTGCTACTCTTGGCACATCACTCCAGAAGCTAAATAAATTCAGAGACAATTATGTAGCATTTATTTTTGTCTCATTCTACTTCTAGCTTGAAACAGCTACTTCTCCATTTTCTCTGGTGCCCTGAAGAAGGAATCACACTTCTTAGCCTTAGCCTTGATCATTCTACACTGAACAAGGCTTTTTTTTTTTTTTTTTTTTTTTGGTCCACTCTGCATGGCAAACTTCCCACTTAATTATCCTAGTTCCAGCTATCCCAGCTCAAATCCATCTCCCATGAACACAGCTAAAAAAAGCTGTCAGGTGAGGTATCTCTGCTGTCTTGTACAGTGTCATGGATGCTCTCCCACCTCCACCAAAGCACACTGCTTTATACTGCCCAAAACCACAGCCAGACTTATGGTTGTACCTCGTGGCTGTACGAGGTCTTATTTGATAGCTTCTGTTTGAAGAGGGCACTTCAATGATGGGACCAGTAGACTGCAAGGCTAAATAAAACAAGTCCAAGGACTCTCCCTACTGTCATGTACACACCACACAGGAGCAAGGTATGTCTGCTGTCTCTTCAGCCGAAGGGCATATGATGATCTCTGTCACTGCTACTATTACTTTGAAATGAAAAAAAATCATACAGCAATAGCATCTGAAATAATCATAAGCCCATGTTTTAGCCTACTACATTGGCTATTTCATGCTACAAAATGGAGGATATGTATAGCAGTATAAGAGCATGCTCTGAAAGTTCATGGAATCCACAGGAATTATCCTGCATTTGTGAGAACTGAATTTCATTGCATTTCTGTTATGATTAAGTTCATCCAATCCTTCCCATTTTCATCCCATCTCAATTCTCTGTTGTCAGTCCTTGTTAATCTTGTGTCAACTGCAAAAGCAGAGTAAGAGAACTTGATAAAAAATTATTGATGAAAATATGACACTCCACTAACTTCCTTATCTTCAGATAATTCCACTGCTGTTTTCCCCTCAAGCCAGTATTTTCTCTTTTATTTTTATTTATTTTTATTTTTTTATTTATTTTTTTACTACAATCCTCTGTCCAGTTAGTCAGATATCTAACCTTATAATTTTTCCGATACTAACTCCCATCTTCTTTAGTTTTGTAAATAGATTTTTTTGCCATTCCTCTCTAATTTGCTACACTTCTGTCTCATTCCTGGAATTATAGCTTCATTGTAAATTACTAACTCCAAACTGACAACCTCATTAGCAATTTTTCTTAGATTTATGGGGTATAAACTATTCTCTTCTCCAGAAATGTACACATTAAAGTCTGGAAATTCTCCTCAGATGCATTAATTCCCACTTTCATGCACTCAGTTCACAGCTTCTTGTGTTTAATCTCAGTGCAGCCTCACAGCGCAGAAAATCCAATTCTTTGCAACTCCTTTATGTACAGAGTTGAAAAACTTACTTCTAAACTTCTGTAAGGATTTAAAAGCAGTCTATGTGTGCCAAAATCTGAAGCTTTTATGGTAATATGACTTCACTTTTATTATACCCTTATGGCAGACTATCTTCAGTGTTCTCTTAGTATTCTTCAATTAAATACTTACACATATGCTTTGGTCCAGAAACTTACAGTAATGATAATGTAAGTTCTCAGCAAAAAATAAATGATATTTTTTTGAGCTTCTGAAGTCCTGACCATACCAGTGAGCTGCTGGTGAGTCCAAATTGCACTGTTAAAATAACATAATTGAACTTGATCTAAACTTGGCTTTTCTATTCATATAGATGAAACACCATGCTATCAATTCTTTATAGCCTAGTGCTGAAAGGCATAATATTTTCTTTCCATCACTTACATTTTGAACAACTAGATTACTAGAAGTTTTTTTAAAATTTATTTTAATAAATATTCTACTTCAGAACAAACTTCGAAGATATTCTCAGATACAGCCTCTATCAGAAGCAGGGAGGAGATACAGTCAGATACTAATACAGATATTTTACTATTTTATATCTGTGAGCTTTCCAGAGATCACTGGCAACAGTGAAGTGGCCAGCTCCTGCTTCATTCTGGGATGTACTCCATTTTCTGGCAGTTCATAAAAATTATTATTTTCCATTTACTGGCTTTGTTGAGAAAGAAAGAAAGACAGACAGAAAGACAGACAGAAAGGAAGAAAGAGAGAAGTCGCATTCTTTTCCTTTTTCCTAAGAGAAGAATGGGTTCAGCAGTGACATTTCCAAGAAATGCCCCTCTCTTCCAGCATCCCTCAGTCTGGGACACTAGAACTTCTTGCTATTCCAAATGGATTTGTACCTGGCAGATTCTGAAGGAGACCATACAAAGGTGAATTTAGAGAGTTTGGTACTCCTAGGGTTTGGGTTTTTTTGTTTGTTTTAGTTTTCTAACAGGAGGGGAGCATTTGGTTTTATTTTTCATTGAAATGTTTATAAAAGAATACCTCTAAGAATATTTTTTCTTCATTTCCTGTTTTCTCAATTAAAAGACACAGTAAAACAAAAACATATTATGACTAGTATTCTACAACATAGCCAACGTTCAAGCTTATTTTCCTCTAAAAAGATGAAGGAAAAAGATTGGAGGTAGAATATTTTACCATAAAAAGCTGTCCTTCTGTTCAATGTATTTATTATTTGTACATTTTTCCATTGATTCCATAAGCCCCTTTGACCATACGAATTACTTACACCTGGAAGGCTAACACTAGATCTGATTTATAGAAGCTGCTCTTAGGCCGTCCTTCGCCAGTACCTCCTAACCCTCTGTCAGCTTCCTCTGTCTCTCTGGAATTTAATGAAAGCCATGTGCTGAAAACACGTAACTTGAACACACTTCTCGAGTTGGCAACCTTACGACTTGTACAGACAGAGCTTAGAGGAGAGAACAGCTACTGTGTTATTATCTTTGCAGAAGCACTCAGCACGCAGACTGATCTATCTGCAGCACAGAGAAATTGTTGTTGGAGACAAATGCACTAAGTAATCTGACGGACATTCTTCCCTCTCACCCAAAGACGGTGAATGGTAGGATTCTTTGAAGTAGAAAAAAAAGTATTCCCACATTTATATATAAAAAGTTGAAAACAGCCTCTTTATGGTCTGAGAATACACATGCAGGCAGAAACACACGCCGCGCCTTGCCAGATTTATTTTCTGACATCAGATTCAAAGCAATTATGTGTGAGAGAGCAGTTTGCACTGGAGGAACACCTTAAAAGAAAAGAAAAAAACAAATGTTTCAAGATGCTCCATCTCAGCAATACAGCTCCACAGAATGATGATTTCTGAGAACTATGCATGCATTCTCACAGAAAAGGACCCAGGAAACCGACCCCTTATTACCAGAAAGCCCTAGTCAAACTGAAATTCTCTATTTGCAGGGTGGTTACACCCAGAAACAAGATTCTAAAGTGAAGTCATACAAGACTGAGTTGTGGTTTATAGGTCTCTTTCTTACTTCAGCAGACAGCCATATCAGATCCGATCCATAAAATTCAGCTCAATAATTATTAAAAGAAGAGGCATTATTCTACAGCAAATGGAAAGTACACTTCCATGAGAAGTACACAAACACTTATTATTTAAAGAGCATTCCTATATAGACAAGATTTGCAGATCACCATCTCTAGTAGAAGTAGAGAGTAAAATGCCAGTGATGCTCCCAGAAGTTTCCTCACCTGCAACCTGTTTCCAAGAATACCGAACAACTTCCATGTTATGGTAACTCTAACAAGTAAACAAGTACAACAAACTTCCTCCCTTCCCCCTCTGGTGATATGACTGGAGAAAATAAGAGCTTCCTCACGTAGACTGGTGTCAATGAATTTGCATAAGCATCTATCATCACCTACTCTTTGGCTGACTGTATTCTAGCTACAGTTCCCAGCCTGTTGAGGATGGATGCAGGTTCATTTCCCCAGGTGATCGAAACATCTAATTTTCTTTCAGTGGGAGCTTTCCTCACAAATGACTTTTTGCCTGAATGCCCTTCTCTAAAATCTCACAGCTTTTTACAGGCAAAATTATCTTTTATCATTTATAGTTTCTTTTAATTAATAACCCTGGATATAATTGCAATAGAACATTTCAGAGAGCGCAATTATAGTTTAATAAACCATGCGGAGTGTTTAAAGGCAAAGTGCCCTAGGTTTTCAAGTACTCTGTGCTATTTGCATACTCTTTGACGTGCTTTGTGGTTTAGTCTGATGTGGCTTTTCTAATTAGAAATCAACACAACTTAATCATTCAGGAGGCACTGGGAAAGGGAGGGTCAGAAAAATATACCTATTTTGCGATTATATCTTAATTCCATGCAGCAATTTGGATATAATTTATCCTTTTCATCTGTTTTTATTTTACTCCAAATAAACTGAAGAGTGAGACTGACAGAGGAAGGAGAAAAAAATCAAACCAATAGATCATTTACAAATGCTAAGGAAGAAAAAAAAACTCAAGATCTTTAAGTATTTAAGTATTTGTTTAAGAATCTATATATCACTCCTATCCACACGGGGTTTTCTGAGCAAACTACTGTAGTGTTCTTCAGTAGTGAACAATACACAATTAGTTAACAAGATGATTCAGAAAAGAAGAATTTGATAAGGGTATCAGCCAAGTCATACACGGAATGTGCATGACTCATTGGTCACTTAAAGTCTCCAGTATCATTCAATTACTCATTTCCTAATATTTTAGGGCCTTCACATTTCATTGGGGGTAATTACTAGGAAAAAATTACAATGAAATTATCTACAAACAAGGCCAGATGTCCATATGACTGTCCATTGCTGTATTGTGGAAGCTCAGAAAAGAAGCTGCACGCACACAAAGATTTTGACACGCTTCAGAGTAATGACAGGGAAAATCTCAAAATAATCATCTTAATGAATAAATTTTGTTCTAGGGTGGTTTTTTTGAAAAATTCCCTGTGTAAATTAGCCTCTACTTTCATACATTTACCAAAATGAGTCAAGACCAGAACTTCCATGGTCTGTGGGTACTTCCTGCTACAGATTGGTATCTCAGACCCTTCTCAAAATACACTGCTCTGATAACATTTCCTCCGTAAAACATTCTCTTCCTACTTTAGACCAGTGCTAAGATGAACTAGCTCTACAACAAATATTTTGTGTCCTGAATCATGCTGTGGATGAGGAGAAAATAAAGAAATAGGATGAGCTCACTAAGGAAAATCACTAGCAATTTGATCGAAGAGAAAAACAATCTTCCTTCCATTATTATAGAAACAGGATAGGAAATGACACAATATCTATTTTCTGCAAGTCTCTACTTACCCTTCTTGTAAAAGGTTACCCACAAATATTGATTTGCAAGCACTGTTCTTGCTAAATGTGTGAAAATTAGCAAGTTAAGGGTTGTGCGAGGCATGCAGCATGTACTCCTTCCTAATGTACATATATCCCAGGTGCATTAACTTTCATGCATACTGTTCACCCTAAAGTAGGCTGTAACAATATCAAGAGCCTTGAAAGTGCTTGCTTGCTTTGTTTTTTGTTCCTTCTTCTTGTATCTCCTTCCCCATCTGCAGATTGCTTTGTAATTCTCATTTAATGAAGAACATTTCAAATGCAATGATTTAAATTGTACAGCTGCTTAGAGGAATATAGTAAAGTCTCTGACCACCGTGCACCTACATTATACTGACACGCAAGACTGCTCTTTTGCTAAATTCTTACGGAAATTTTTGTGAAGTATTTGGTTCAGAAGGTGGTCATAGGGGTTGGCATTTGCATGAGAGAACAAGCCCTAGCTCCAGTAAATGGAAACCATTCGCTACACGTGCTCATCTTCCCAAGCACCTGTGGGAGCTGCTGCCAGAACAGATGGCCAAGAGGAGGATGAAAAGAAGATGGATGAAGGAAAGAAGAAACAAGATTGACAAGCCTGAGATGGCATTCATCTAATTCTCCCTGTTGCTTTTTTCCCGGGTTCCTCCCTTCTCTCTCTTTGTTCCAGTCTGAAAAATGAGCTGCCCTTCTTCAAGATGTTTTAAAATTTCACAAGCAAACTAAATGAACATATTAATTCTGCTTTCACAGGACTCCAAACAATGAGTAAAATAGATGTTAGTTTATAATGGAAAAATGCTAAGCAAAATGCATTTATGCCTGCAATAAAATGGCTGATTATGTGATCCTCCCATCACTTAAGCATAAAATTGTTTCACAACAATTCAAAGACAATTCTGAGTTCATCTACCTCAATTCATGATTGCCCCTGTATATTATTTGTTTCTAAACTGCCTAACTCCGTTCCTGAAACCACTTCTAGAACACATGTAAATCATTATTAAGAAGCATATAATTAGACTAAAATCAATAGCTGGATACCTGGATTGTGCAGTGGCAAAAATCAGGCAATTCCACAGAAGTAGCCCCTAAGGAATATCCTCTGCTGCTGTATAAGGTTTTAGATTTTACTTTCTGCATTTTGACTGATTAATATAAAATCTGTCTTGGCATTTTAGCTGCTCGTAATGCAAAAGGTTTGTAACATTCAGCAGGATACACTCATATTTGCCCACTATTTCTAATACAAACAGTCCCTTAAATTTTCTGAATTACAGCAGCAGATTTTTATTAGGCTTCTTCTCTCCTCTGTTGATAAAAGCACCATCCATTCAATGTTTTTTAATGAGAATTAAAAATCTGTTTATTTGATTTAATCAGCTCATTGAGCATTCTCTTTGTATCGCTAATCCCTTGAACGGGGATGTCAAGGCATGTGATAGCACACAGCCATGACAATAATCTCAGGAGGTTTTCCATTGCTGCCATTTGTGATAAATAATGCATTTTAGTGTTATAGTTAGTTATACTCATTACAGGGGAAATTTACCTCTCCCCATGCATAAGAGCAGCCGATTCCAAACAAGGAATTAGAAAGGACTTCAAGATACACAACCCATTCCCAAAGTGGGAGATGACTCTGTAACCCTCCACAAATGTCATGCCAGTCCCTCACCTCTTATTTTTCAGTCTCTAGACTATAGAGCAAATAAGTTAGTTCTTACTCAGTTTACCTCCCTAGCCACCTTCTGCTCGGATAATATTCAAGGCTAACATGGACCCACCATTCTACTTTGACACTATGAGCATGATGGTACACTTCAGTAAAAAAAAAAAAAAAAGCCTTTAATATCCAGTTATGGATAGCTTTTGGTATACAAATTCATATGGTGTGTACAGTAATCTTAGACTCTGAGTTAATGGCTGTATGCACAAAAACATGCAGAGTTTTATCTCAAAAATATCTGCAGTTCAACACCCCTGCAAAAGAAACTTTTCAAAGATGCTGCTTAATGGCTCAAACAAGGGCTGCCAGAACCTCAGAGAATCAGGGCAAACCTACTTCACCTGCTTCGATATCATTTCAGTTACTTACGCTCAAAGCTGAATATTGTTGGGCACAATCTGTAGATATCTGTGTATCTACAAGCAAGCTTAGAGAACACTATGCTGCACTAGCAAAGAAAATTTCTCATCTGGAGATGAAGATGTGGACTGCCCTACTTATCTTACTAAGTATGTAATGGTTGCAATTTTTTTAATAGCTTCCTCCCACTCCTGTCTCCCATTCAGTACAAACCATTTCTCCTGGTACACACCCCGCTTCTCTCTACAAACTCATCAGTACCTGCAGTTGCGCTTCAGGATGAAAAAAAATAAGCAACACGCTGTGAAGGACTGTACAATGCTGACTAGCATTCATTTGAATGACATGTCCACTCAACAAGGCAGGTAAAATAAGTCAATAAGGTTATCACGATTACTCAGTCATTGTGCCTCTGGAGAAATACACAATCATTTCAAGTAGGCAATTTTTGCCTCTTTTTGTAACTTACTGAGATAGGAATAGTTGAGCCATTAGCCCTTCCACCTCACCCAGAGAAGATGACTTGTTTTTCCCACTAAATTGCAGCTCTGAACTTACAAAGAATTGTGAAAAACCAGACAGCTCACACTAGTATAAAAGGGCTGTAATGCCTGCCAAGGTTCATCACTGTCAGGTTTGGACTGCGTTTTGCTATTTTTGTCAAATGTAACAGTTACTTGCATTTGTAACACGTTTATATTCTCTTACACTTTGCCTTATGTGGGACAGGAGGCTGCCTTTAACAGCTACACAGCTGAAAGAGCTGGGATTTCTAACGATGCTTAAGTTTGCTTCTGTTACTTGAACACGCATATTTATGTTCAAGCTTCAGTCTGCACAAACCCTGTGAATATCAATCACAAAAACTCAAAGAAGATGCACAGTATAACCTCTGTGAAGTGACTAGATCCTTACTAATTGTCAGCTTGAGGCAGCAGGACAAGTTGCGTTCAGTTACGTGTATAAGAATAATAAGTACCTTCAATGCAGCAGTCACTCTGGAGCCTGACTCGATGGCACTGAGAGTAGAAAAGAAGCTTTCATCTGCATAGACTAGCAGATAAGACAGCATGGTTTATGTCATGATGCTTACCTGTTTGCACTAAACTTGTCACTGATCTCAGAGATATTTTAATACAGAAATGAAGAACTAAGCCTGAAGAAGATAACCAACTTACTACTGATTTCTCCCAGAGATAAATTTCAAGTCTGAAGAATCAGATACTTTTTTAATGCAATAAATGGATATTTTTGAGCATAATATCTTTGATAACTACATCAACCCATGTGGTTATCCAAAGGTAGCCCAAAGCAGTAACTAAGCATACTATAAAATATTCTATGGAGGAAGGACTCCCATACTACATTTTTAGCATAGTGATTACTGGCTGCTCACCCACTGGATTGAAACTGGACTTTAATCTGATGTCCACTCCTGGGAAGCAACTCTTAAGAGTGCCTCCTTTCTCCTCCACACATGCATTTGCACTGACTAGAAACAACTGCTCCTTATCAGAGCTGGTTCAGGAGTTCATTCATTATTTTGAGAGAGAAGTCTCAATTCCGCCTGAGGCCCTGGACTCCCTCCACTAAACTAAAGACAAGACACGATACTTGTTGAACTCTTTCAGAAGAGCCCTCAAGCTGGAGAAACCATAAGGCAACAAACTCAGGTGGGTAACCATGACAAACACGAGGGTTGCCTTCTGCAGTGAAGGGTACACAGAGAAGGAGCTTTTTCCACTGGCTGTAAAGAATTCTGTGCGAGCACATTAAGAAGCTGCTTGCTACTACTCTGATTTATGTTTGTCATCAATTAGATAACTTTTATTTACGCCTTAGGGCTGTGCTGTGTTGGCATTTGCAGTGCATTGTTGCCCCACTGAATTTATTAGCCAGAGATGTAATTTAATCAGTGATTTCAATTTACCACCAGCAAATCACATTTACTATCATTGCTTCAAATAATATTGTTTTTCAAGAATACGGTGTTTTATTCTATCTCACTTTCAAATACTGTCTTTGCTATTGCCAATCTGGTCATGTTAAACCTCCACATGCATAAATGAATGCACTAGTTCCTCTGAGAAGTAACTCTAATACTTCAGGAGCATGCCACATGACAAAAATGTCATCAAAATCTAAACTAACAGCCTCCAGCCAGTTCCTTGCCTATCTGTTCCTGCCCTGTTCCCATATCTCCTAAAAAGTGCTGAAATAACAAGATTGAACCAAAGCATCATATGTGCACTGATTATTAAATCACCTTTATAGCTCAGTTACAGTTCCGTTGCTTTCTGAATGCTGACCCAGGGGTCCAAACAAAATAAGGAAAGAGAAAGCAAGCGAGAAGATGAGCTAGACTTACATAAGCATGATAAGACTGACAAAGGATAAAGGAGCTGCTGCCCTCTTCAAGCTCTTCCTCAGACACCTCCGATTGTACCTGTTTTACCTCACATTCTTTGTGAGTGATGAGCATGCACAGGACAGAAACTAGAGCAATCAAGGAGCAGCTACCATAAAAAATATGCTGTCCAATTTCCATGGATATCCCCTCTGATTATGCTGAAGAGCCCTCAAGAAGTCTAAAATGCAGCAGAAATGAAGAATCTATGAACCTATCGATGCTACCAGCAGCTTACTATGGGGAAAGGGCTGCAAAACAGAGGTGAAAAGAGCCCTGAAGTTTACAACAGAAGCCCATGCTAGGGATCCTACAAGGTTCTGCAAAAATGGAAACAGATTTCTTCAGATATATTTTCTTGACCTGTAATGACAGAGACCTGTGTTTACAGCTTAAGAGCGATTCACTGTCATCCAAATAAACAAGACATTTATCACTCTTCAAATACAGGTCAACCTGAATACCTGCTAGTTTTGCATACAAATTCAAAGCATGAAGCAAAAAGGTGCTGCAACAGAGGTCTTCAAAAGGAAAAAAAATACAGAAAAAAAAGAAGATAAATGATGAAAGATGAACAAGTAGTGAATTCATGGGCACTTAAAAGACATATTCACGTAGGTTCTCTCATTTCAACCATTCACGATTCTCTATAGTTGATACTAAAATGAAACCATTAATTACAGATTATAATTTCTAGATAATTTGGTATGTGTATAAACTCTATAATTCAGATGTCAAATATCAGGCTGTTACTGAGCAGTGAATTGTGATCAAATGATTGTGTTGTAGAAATACGCTTTTTACTGTAGTTTTATATTCTCTTGCTAGAGTTAAAAGTCAACATTTTTTTTCACTCAAGGTAACGTGCTACCTAACAATTACTTGCAGATGGATAATGGTTCTCAAAAATCTCACATAAAAATGAACCTCTCTGATTAATAGCGTTTTATATCTATACTTTTTAAGAGTAAAGTCTATTAATGGCAGCAATGAACTTTATGACAAAGGTGTTTGTAAGTTTTAGTCTTTATTTGTTCTGTGACTTAGTTCCTCATGTGCAGAGTTATAATTAGCAAAAATGGAACAGAAACCAAAGGAAAAAAAGTTAATAATTTAGGTATTGTTACACTGGACTACTTTTTCCAAGCTTCAGAATCGCCTTAGAATGGAACAAATGAAAAATCCCCATTTGTCAAGCTAAAGAAACAGACATTTGAGTTCATCTGGGGGAACATGCATATGAAATTTGAAATATGAAACAAAGATTCCCCCACCTAGAGGAGGTCTCCACTCTTTCAAGTGGTACGTAAGACTCATTACCTTCACAAGGTTCAGCTTTATTCCTTTAAATAAAACCAGATCTTTAGATGCAACCAACATGCTTTTTTGGCAGGACAACAGGGACAGACTGCAGGCAGAACATCCCACCTGGCATCTCCAACTCTTACCCCTCTATCATCCAATACAAAAAATATGTTAAAGAAAACATATGATTGGGGTTCTGTTTTACTGAGTATTGTAGTGGTAAAGTTATGTATTAGAGAAGAAACTCAAAAAACAACTTTGCTAGAAACATTCACCAGGATCAGGAGCTGCAAACACACCTTTTGGGCAGCCAGAAATCCAGGCCACTGTCTTTAGTTATTTCCGTAAGTGGTTTTGGTTACCTGCCTCTTGTTCACCAACCTGCAGCATATTTACAAAATGAACCAAGGTTCCAGGCTATCACTCTTTGTAATGATGTAGTAACAAATTTTGGCACAACATATTTAATTTGTGCTAGCAATCCAGAAAAATAGGTAATTTTTTCCTTAAGTGAACATAAGATTGAGTTTCACCGTACTAAAAAAAAAAACCAACAAAAACAAACAAACAACAACAAAAAAAAAAAAAACAAGAAAAAAAAACTACACCCGTCATCTTAAAAAAAAAAAAAAAGAAAGAAAAATAGAAGAAAAAAGAAAGCCATCTTCAGACTTCGGAGCTCTCAGAGCTTTCCAGATACCCAGATAGGACTTCAGTTGGACAGTGACATTTTCCTGCATGACACACTTTCAAAAATCAGGAGACAAAGGCATACTACTACGTGGGACAGCCTGAATCACTTAGGGGCTAACAACTAATAAAGACTAAGTATTAGAGATTTCAGAAGTATTATCAGAAATACAACCCTTTGTACTTCACACTGCACTTGAAAATAACATCCAAAGAGATCATTCGTCTGCAGCTACAAGAGTAGAAAAAATTATTTTCCATTCTCAGGAATATTAGACAAAGAGAGCCTTGTCCATTAAACATCCTAGGTATTTAGGGTGTGCATATATATTTTTTTTAGATATCTGAGGAAGCTACACATATACTAGGCTAATAAGGTATGGACTACTAGAAGGAAATCCATTTTGATATTTTACAAACAAAAATGGTTTAGCCAGAAGTCAAACTGTAAAGCTAACACAGCAACTCGGTGGCTAAAGAAGTCATGGCTTCTACCAGTATGTTGTTTTTTTACTTACAGTTAGAATTTGGTACTTCAAGTCAATGAGAACCATTCAAGAGCACCAAGAGCCATTATTTCCCACGAAGGATGCTGTGAAGTGGCAGTGTTCTGCACCTTACAGTACTACACCTGTACATTTCACTTAAAATCAATGGGAACTGCACTGTCCTAAGGCCCTCTCCTAGCATGGCTAAACACAAAGACATCTTTGGATAGGGTTATAGTGAAAAGGCTCAGATCCTTTTTTGGTGATAGAAATCAGAGAGAGAAAAAGCTATTCAAGAAAAAGGTTACAAATGTTCAAAATACATCTCTGACACACAGAGGGTATATGAAGACAGCAACCAAGCTTCTAGAGAACTTTTTGTATGTGTTACTGTGAAATGAAAAACTTAATTAAGTACCCAGAGGAGTATCCAACAACTTGGGCTCCCAGAACTACAAAACAATAAGTGCTTTTGTTCTTTCTAGAGATGTATAAAAAGAAAGCTCAGCCTAATTCACCATTTAAGTGGTTGAGGTGTACTTATTTCAGAAATTCCACTGTCAACCTCATTATTCTTAATAAGATAAGGATGCCTTGATACGCATTTCATTTGCTCTAACAGTCTAAATTGGCAATGCTAGAAAAGCTTTTCAGGCACATGACCTTACTCTGCATAACTGCAAGTTGGCACTTGTTTACAAGTAATGGTATGGCATTCTGATAGTATAATTATCTATATTATCTACAACATAGATTGCACTATAGATTTAATTTCTGAATGACTTACTCTTTGGATGAAAATTCCATTTGTATGATAAAACAAAAAACTCTCCAGGAAAAATATTCTACAGGCACTTTTTAGTTTTCCCAAACTACTGCTACTATCAGTACTTCATATTTCTGCCGTAAGTCATTCATTGGTACCCAAGTGCTATGTAAACTGCAATTAATCACGTTTCTCAACATGCTGCTGAGGTACCATGCTATTATTTCTGTCATACTGAGAGATTACATGACACAGAAACAAGCTGGAGATTTAGATGGAAGTTTGGATCCTAGTTTCCTGCTTTTGATGGTGACCAGCACATTCTCTCCCTTCCAAGGAAACTACCATAAAAATCTGAATGAGTAATCCATTAAACATACAATTTTGCAAGCTATCAGTATCAGTGAGCATAAATACACGGTCTCCAAGCATTTCATCTTCACTATCAGTCTATGACAAATTACTTCAATAATACTGAAAAAGGAGACTTATCAGAAAGAAAGATTGAAGGTTAATTGTTATCACATTAAACTCTAAGAATATGCTCCCCTTTAACATCTCATGACAGTTGCCAGAAAAGCAGACAGAATCTGTCACATGGGAACAAAAGATCCTAATTTGCAGATAAGCCAACTATAGTCTACAGTAATAAAGTCAGTTCTTGTTGTTTCTTAATAATGAGCTGTCAGATGGCAAGATTATAGCATGGTTTGACACCAAACTCCTTCCCACAGAGAGCCACACCATCATCACAGCACTCCCCTTCTGCCCTCTGCTGGGACACCTGGATTCCATTGCTGATAAAATGGTGCCCAATTTCATGCACAGTACAAACCAACTTTGCAACCCTTAATGCAATTCTGTGGGGCAGGTGGACAGGAGAGAAACCACTTCACAGGCAAATAAAATCATGTTGCTAGATTACCATTTCTCACAAATAGACTCCCCACTCTGCCTGGTACCCTTTCTCTTTTTTCCCCTTGCCCCAGGGCAAACACAGCACTGTGTAGCATATTGCCTTATGAATCTTCTTCAAGTACCCAATTATCCTGGTGCACCAGACCTGTCATTACCGTGACAGCTGTATGCAGTATGCAGTACATGCTGTCAGAGCTGAAAGACTGCAACGCAAGCACCCAACATTTCCATTACAACGTGAAAAGTGAAGGGGAAGAAAGAGACAGACAAACACACACACACCCCTCAACAAACAACTTTACTAAAGATGCCAATAAAAAGTAGAGGTTAAGATACTTTATTTTATTTTAAGTAGTAATGTAATTACCAGACATTCCAGTGCTGGCCCTGCCTCTAGCCTTGTGCATTTTTTGTTACGATAATCAATGAGGTGGTGCAGGTACATTTTGAGCACTTTTAACAGAGTTGAACAAAACAGTTCATCAGCCTGCAGGTCTTCCAGGAGGAGAATTAGGCTTTTGCATTTTGTCTTTCTGACCAGTCTTCTTTTTTAAAGAGTAAGTAACCCACAACCACCACACAGTAACCCACCTCACTACAAACCCCTGTGGTCTCTCACTGCTGTAACTGAGCTGTGGTGGGCTCAATAAGCTGTCTGATTTAGGAAGAGGTACAGGTTGGTCATCATAGGTGAACAATGTGGGCTGAACACAGAGATCTGGACAAAAACATGTCTTGGCAACTGCACTGTGATGGATCAAAGCTGACACTGATGTTGCAGGAGGTAAAGGATGTTATCCCTCCAAGAGCACGCTCATGCTAGGTGACACATACCCCTCAACTCCCATCTGATACCAACAGCAACCATACCCTGCAAACGTCATGGTCAGTATCTCACAGGATCAGGCCTTGAATGATGAAAGCACAGTACATATAAGGAGTCACAGTTCACAAGAATGTGCTGCAGACTTTCTAATTACACACAAAGTTTGGCACTTAGGTTCTGTGTCTCACTTCCTCCTTCCTGAATTATCCCTACCAGGACCCCACCAATTCTTCATATGATCATGCAGTTCATTATACCTGTAAATATAAACATCCTTTTTTTACAAGCTATCATTATTAGGAAACCAGATGGAAAAAAATATCCAGATTAACAGTAGACATAATGAGATTTCTTGTACCCTTGAAAAGGAAAAATGCTTGTGGAAAGCAACAATTTCAGTGTGCATAACTAGGAAAGTTAAGAATTCTTTCTGAAGACAGCCAGAAAGAAAAGGCCATGTAATTGAAATAACTCATCAGTCAAAATTAATTTTATCTACATCAACAGAGACAAATGGAAGCAACCTGAAACCACTGGTATTCTAATACCAGCACTCAATGAAATATATCTTCCCAGGCTGAAATGGAGAAGTGGAGCAGCTGCAGAAAGAGAAGGAAAGAAAACAGAGAACTCCCACTTCTCTTTTGCAAAGTGGAAATGGGGTGTTCATTACTCAGCTTCAGCTGCTCGCTTTTCACCAGATGATGTAACAAATGAAGCCCCTGCACAAGACCTAGTGTTAATGCCCAGACACCCAGTATCTTTCCCTAGACACAGGAACTATGAGGGTGAAGTTATGGGGAGTATTCATGAAGGCTTGCTATAGCCCACTGAGACTCCTCTCAGCTCTGTGTTGTAGCTAAAGAACAAACTCCAGCTCCTTGAAAAAGCTATGCAAACAATGTCACTCAGAAATCAGTGTCATCAGTCATGACAGCGCTATTCTCTGGGAACACCACAGCTTACAGAACAATAAACAATCAGATTGGCAATCTCATTCATTTCAGAGTTATTAACACAAAAGATGAAAAAATGGGTAGACAGCACACGAGCACTGAAAACTAAGGATGCAGATAAATGTGAAATTAAAAAATAGCCTTCAGTATGAAACTTTTACTCTTCAGTAATACTGTTTCATTGCATAGAAAGGCACAGGAACATTGCTATCATCTTCTTAATGGTGCACTTGCATTAATTTCTATGATAGACTATGGTCTGAAGAAAAGATCTTTGGAGATGAAGTGGGACTGATTACAGTGAGATTAGGGAAGATAAAGGAGAAAAAGAAGGAAATAGCAATAGCAGCAGCAACAACAGGGCATGCTCTAAAAATGATGAACTAGATGCTTGTCTTATCTTGTAAAAACAGCTCTGGTGACAAAAAGCATCAGTTAGTCAATCTGACAAATATAGAAAATTCATTTTTACTGGTTTAGAAGAGTGCAGGCTTTTTTTTTTTTTTTAAATGTAGTGCTAGTTAATGAGTTTTCATACATTTTAGATTGTTACAGTTTATTTAAAATCTACGTTCATCTATTTGATAATGACATTTTTCGATGTAAAGCAAATTGCTTTCATTTTTAATTATGCTTTTTTGTTGTTTTGTTTGGGTTTTTTGTTTTCAAGAACTAGTGCTTCCAAAATTTGCAAATACACACTTTACTGCCCATTCCTGAAGTAAGCATCCTCTCATGAAGCTGCAAGGTCAGAGGCATAAAATAAGCACATGTTCATGCCAGTGGTAAGAAGCAGCTAAAAATATCTTAATTAATTGATTGTTCATCTTTCTCCCATGCTCCCTTCAATTTGATACTGCAATTGAATCTTATTCAAGTTGTTGAACCTCAGCACATGGAGCACTAGGTGACTAGAGAACACAACTTTTCTGTCAAAGATATGCTTTGTAACACCTGGACAGCAGGTATGTGAAATTTGAAGGGAGTCAAAAAGCTCCAATCTTCAGCTTCTTAAGGGTATTTCCTGCAAAATAACTCTCCAACTATTCTAAGCAACTCTATATTCACAATTGGTTCTTTATGGCTGATTTATAAAACTGTTAGTAAATACCTCACTGCACCCAGAATCCAGTATCTCTTATCTACACAGAAAAACTCACCCACCACAGCACGCACAACAGAGTCATTAACATTTGATGATGCTTTCACAGCTAGAATATCTTCAGGGAACTAATAACAGCTGGTGGGGGGCAAATCACCATAGAGAACTAAGAGGCAGAGAGCCTTCACCATTACCGCATGTCACTGGGACCAAGCAAAGCAATAACAAACTAAACTACTTTTTTCTATGGACGAGAAGGGGAGGTTCAGAACACGGGGATCAGCAGGTTAGGATCCATCGAGATCTGCTATCTGAGCATTCCATAGAAGGAACTCTATCTACTCCTAGCTGTGACGGTACGTGCCTTCACACTGATTTAGCCAACTGTACTACAGAAATAGGAATTCTTTTGAACCAAGAGGGTCAAACCTACCTGAGGCTCAAAGCCTTAAATGAAATCACTTCTACACCTGCAGAGGAAACACCACTGCTACCTACTGCTTGTGATAACACCAGGCACTGAAAATTCTTCATTTTTTCATCATATCATAATAATTTGAACTGGCAGAATATAAAAAAAATACCTAATGCAACATCGTATTAGAAAGATTTGAGTGCATTAGCAATGTAAGTCTTCTGGAAAATTGCCTTCACGCACAGACAGTCTTGTAATTTCCAGCTTCTCCATTCTTCTCCTATTTGCCTCTTAATAACGTGGCATATTTAAACTGCCACGGGACAAAAATATTTATTAGAAGTGGTACTCAGTAATAAAGCTAGAATGAAAGTTATATTCTTTCTTTAACTGTGCCACAGAGCACCAGCCCACTTTTCTCTCAACCACCCAAAACCCTCTGTAGAATGGCTGATAAATTGGAGCTAGTAGCAGAAATACCATCTTTCCTGAACTTCTCCTGCTCACTGCAAACTCCAGCTTCAACCCTGCTCTATAGCATTGCACAGACATTTGAAGAGCTGATGCTCAGCCTGTTTCCCCAACCTTTTTCACCCTTTAATACAGTAGCATTGATTTGATCATGTTGATGAGGAGGCTAAGAGCGTGAAAGAAAAATACATTCCTCTACCTGTAGCAGCATTTCATTCTCTAGATTACAGAATCACACAATGGCCAGGGATGGAAGGGATCTCAAGGATCATGAATCTCCAACCCCCTGCCACATGCAGGGCCACCAACCTCCACATTTAATATTAGACCAGGCTGCCCAGGGCCCCATCCAGTCTGGCCTTGAACACCTCTAGGGACGGGGCACCCAGAACCTCTCTGGGCAGCCTGTTCCAGCACCTCACCATTCTCTCTGTAAAGAACTTAAATGATTATGTCTGTGAGTTCTCAACATTTCTTTGCAAAGCTTTTTAGCTCCTCTTCCTGAACAAATACATTCTCCATTTGTTTCTAACCATCTGTCTGACAGTGAAGAACAGTTACAGAAGTGAAAAATGCAATGCAAACCCATTTGGTACAACTGATAGGCAATAAAAGTAAAGATCATTTATGAATTCTGAATCAAGCAGTTGCAGATTACTACGATGACTGACGCACTCTGATGTAGCTCGCTTGGCTTTTTTAGTTTTCTTCTACTTCATTTATAGTAAGAGGCAGAAATGTTTTCAGTATTAAAGGAAAACTAAGGTTACCTGGGAAATTTAAGTTAAGATGGAGA
>JAOWBP010001760.1:39703415-39735117 GCA_028571105.1 Tragopan temminckii | reverse complement strand
AAGATGGAGATAAAAAGTACTTTGAAATCCATTAACACTCCATGAGGTCCTGTGCCTTCTAAAAATTACTCAAAATCAGAGTTAGCTATAGTCCAGAGGCAGATTTACTAGCAGTACCTTTTGGTAACATTTGCACTTGTAAATGTTACCATGCCAAGGAACGTTCCAGGATACCAAAACTATGCTGCCTGTACTTTGAAAGAACTGTAACACGGCTCTGGGCTGCGACGACCAGTGCACTGCCTAACAGCTACCTGCCATGGTCCACGGATTTGTACATGTTGAAGACCGAACCTGATTGGCAGTCTGCCTATAACCACGGTGTATCTGCTTTGGAAGATGAGAACATAAATATGGATTATGAGTGAATGGACATGATATGACATAACAGTTCTTGACATGTTTCATTTACTAATGACTGTGTGTCAGTTACAGCACTGCTACCAGAGGCTGATTTAAATAAGCTCAGAGAAAGCTATAAATATGTAAATATTATATTCAGGAAAAAAAAATGTTTATTTATTTTTTAAAGTAGATGTTTACCTTGGCACAGCTGATGTATTGAAATGGTTTCCATAAAAAAAAGAAGTGGAGACAGAAACCATTACTAAAGAAGTAAAAAATTCCAAAAAATATGCATAAAATTCAGAGAAGCAGTAACTGCGTTGAACTGTATTTGTGAGTTTCGCCAGTTAAGTTTTATTTGCAAGCGCAGTTAATTTACTACAGTGGAAAGACACTACTTTCCTAACAGAAAGAAGGTTCCTATAGCAGGAATCTTTGTATTGCAGATACACAACCGGAGAGAACTGCACTGTGTGGAATGACCCTGCTTGTGTAAAGAAGTAATTGCCATTAACTTTTTAACACCACTGCTTTCTGAGTACTAAGTGAAAATAAACAGCGTGAGGGCACAGACTGAAGTAGCGTGCAATTCTCTGCTGCTACGAGATGTATACTGCCAGTGTTACTCGTTTTTACTTGTTTAGGAGATGAAGAAACTTCTGTTCTCCAGAAAAAAAGGGAACTGGCAACATCCCACCAAGCTTCCATACACTGCACCTCAGGGGTCCAGCTAGCAACTTTATTTTGCTTTTGTTTTGTCTTTACATAAGGGTCTCCATATGCTTTACCAGAGTAACCATATGCTGCTTCTTTGAATTTCTGAATAAAGGATTTGGGATTTATTTTTTTCTAAACTAACGAAGATGTTATTCAAATTTATCACATATGAAATGAAAGCATGAAGCAGAAACCTAGAAAATAATCTCTTCAGCTTTCCTTTTGCCTTCTGAAGCCTACAAATAGCTAATTTTTTGCTACCTTTCTCAATACTCAACAGTCAGTTCTACATGGGGTGTAGCACGTGATCATATATCTTCGGGAATTGGGGACAGGACTTCTAATCACTATTGCCTCAAAACATACAGAAAAATTTACTTCCCAAGAACATATAAACAAATTCAAAAAAATCATGTATTTCAGAAGATGCAGCATGTTACAAAATTTGTCTTGAATGTCTCTCTTTACCAGCACTATTTTTGAAAAAACTTTAGAAGTCATAGCCTCTAGAAGTTACCAATATTGTTTTTCAGATGACAAAAAAATAATATTTAAGTATATAAAATATAACTTAGTATGACAAGTATTTATTATGAATGTAAAATCATATAGATGTGCTTTTTCCCTTCCTATGCTGTCCTCTCCAGGATACTTCCAGAGAAAGGGACTCTAAAACACACTAAGACATCATTACTGAGTACCATGACTTTGTAAACTGAGAGCTGGATTATGCAATCATGTAGCTGCACTGAGATTATGAGAAAAAAAAAAAAAAAAGTGAGTTAAAATTACCTGGAAATCTTCATTGTGCCAGCATGAAAGCAAAGAAGTGGCTATCACGAGGAACCACCTGCAATACTACATAGTTCATGCAGTGAAAACACAGCATATATGAATAAATGCTTTAAGCTCCGTTTCTCTTACACAGTAGTTGGTGGATATTGGCAAAGTCTCTGCAACCTTATCACAATAAAAATCCAACTGAACATGTTCACGGTCAGACTGGTCACATGTCCATACAGCCCCAGCTCACTAATTCTATTTGTAGTAATGCCAATGACTCCAAGGAAGCCTGTGGTTTCTATCATAGCAATGATTATATGTTTCCTCCTTCTGCCTTTTATACATCATATCCATCACGCAGTAGATACTCCATCTTAAAGGAAATTTGCTATTACTCCTGTTCTATCAGCAATTATTCCTCCCCCTCTCAAAAAAAACAAAACAAAACAAAACAAAGAAAACCTGGCACCTTCTGGTTACCACAAGCAAGAAAAACACGTTTATAAAGTAACATGAATTTTTCTACTACTAGAGAGCAGCAACTCATAAACACCTAAGAAACAAAGTGAACTACAGCACATTCTACTATGAGAGCTCAGGCAAGAGATGTTCTGCAGTAACAGGGGGAATTAAAAGCCTGTGTGAAAGGCCACAGTAGAAGAGAGCATATTTCACTCTAGCCTGACATTCAACCACCATGTTATTTGGATGGTGATATAAAATTAAAATAAATGTGTTTCATAAAGCTCAAGGCTAAGAAAAGAATCACAAAAAAAGACAGGCTGACAGATCGTAATTTTTGTTACGCAGTAAGACTGGTTAAAATTATCCGTCTTTCCATATATTCTTATGTTGACAACAACATATTTTGCAATATCTTTACATACTATCTGACTGTTAATTGGATTTTTCTAGAAATCCCCCCTCCTCTTTTTTTTTTTTAAATAACATACGATTATAACCTGCAACAGAATCATTTCTTTCACAGACTTCATATCCTGTAAATTATGCAATCAGAACAAAAGTATATGGATAAATTAATTGAAAACACCCACTTCATTAGTTTCAGCTGTTCCTCTGACCTCAACCAAGAAGAAATTGCTTCAAACTTCAGATCAGCTAAGGGGTGAGACTGATGAAACGTGCATCTTCTCCACAGGTACTGCCTCAAAATTAAATGTCCATCAAGTAGAACAACCCAAAGAGCCAACTCCTTTCAAAACAGGGTAGCTGGGAAGAAGGGAGAGAAAATCACAGTAATGGCTATTATGCCTACAGCAAACAGACTGCTCCTGAGGCAAGAAACCCACAGACACGTCACTGGACACAATGCATTTTACTCCACCATTTCATTGGGGAAGAAAAAAACAACCAACCAAACAAACAAAAAAAAAAGGCAGAAAAATCCAATCCAAATTAAACCAACCAACCAAAAGTACCTATCCACAAGCCTCAGCTTAGAGAAGCAAACAGACGAACTCCAAAAGATGAGAGGGCAGTCAAGCAGCAGCAGTATCCCTCTACTTACTCCTTTCTCATCCTATTAATCCCTGCAAGTCTACCTTCTCAAGGAGATAGGGGTAAGGTGGTTTCACAGGTTCTTTTAAAGTCATCTGAAAACTCTTCCGATAAGCTCTAATGCTGAACCCTCCTCAAACTGAGGACAGCCTTAGCTTTCAAGTAGACAATTAGGATGCTTCCAAAATGATTCCTTTAACAGTCGTTCCTCTGTGTGCAATCAAAACATCCACACTAAAGAAAATCAGCTACTAATAAGAGGAAAAAAATAAAAAACAAGTCAAACAACACTACCACCACAAAAAAACACACAACTTCTGAAAATGACTGAACTGCCATCATTTGTACCAGCTCTTTTCTTTCGGTAAGGCCCTTGGCTCATCAGGCTAGGGTGCTTCTAACTGTAAGGGAAGATAGCTGAAACTTTTAGAATGGGACATCTTTACTACAGCTCTTTCTTCAGCCTAGAAGCCTAAATTTCACCTGGATAGACAGTTCCTCTCTATCTCACTAACTTCTGACTGGGACTTGAAATTAATTTTTTCTCATCAGTAAAATTCCTGTTACTTTATCTGAGAGGTTTTGAACCTAGTTCACATCAAATGCAATCTTCAATCTCTAAATTCCTCCCGTGTCTTACGTAGACTACGTTGTTAAGCTCAGCACTGTTGATGACTTGCTCACAGTGGAAGATGAGTTTTGTGTCACTTCAGCCTAGAAGACTGAAGTGAAAGACATTTCACTTTTTCAATGTCCAGTAACAAAGTATGTGAATGTTATTTAACACTGCCACAACAGTAGCATCTTTTCCTACAACCACTGTTTCTGCTTACCTATTTCTTCATCAAAGATGACAACTCAACTGATTTCACCATCACTTATACTTAACAATCTCAGAGTTAATTTTCACTTCTTTCTCCTCTCTCTGTGTGCACCTGAGTCACACTTCAATTCTAGGCAACTTAATTCCTAACATCTCCATGATCCTGCTGATATTTCCTACAACCAAGTCTCCCAACTCAGACCCTCATTACACCTCACCTTGATCAGTTGTAAACCCTATTCCTTGAGTTGCCAAAAAGACTTCCCTCATTCCATGCATTACACAGCTGCAACAGCTGTCTTCTTCACCTGTCAATTTGATCATGTCAAGTCACTCCCTCTTTGAAACCTTCCACTTCTGTCACGTCAAATTTAAGCTTCTTGTCATCACCTTCAAAGTCTAAATTGTCTGTCACTGTTTCCCCATTCCCTTGACCTTATACTGTGAGTTCCCTACAGCTAAAAACGTTCTTCTTGAACACTTATAAAGTGATTAGCTGTATGACAGAGGTTATTACCACAAATAAATAACAAACAAAGATTGCAGTAAATTTCACTGGTCATTTCCCTCCTAACCCTGCAAACTAATTGTTATAGTCCAAACAATGCTGAGGTAAATTTCACTTCCTGGTAGACGACAAAATTTCTATTGAGAGCAAAAGGACCAATAAAATTTCTCTTCAAAGGATGTATTCACAACAACAAATAAACGCTCTTCTACATTTAACTTGAAAGACCTACAGAAGGCTGGTATGCCTCTTCATGCACATTACATCACACCAGGAACTAATTGTTTTTCTACATACTACTCTGCAGTGAAGCCCTCTGTTTCTCAGGTGTGCCAAACATGGAAGAAAATGTCATGCTACTGCTTTAAAAGATTGTCTCATACAATAGTATATCTACTTTATGGGCTCTCTTATCCAAACAGGATAGAAATACATTGCTATGGTGCCAGGCTGATTGGAAGGAAAGCCTTTCGAAACTGTAAGAGTGCAAACCTCCTTGCTGTTTTCTTCACCAATATTATCAGTTTCCCATCTTTGTATAGATACTCAGCACAAAAGCTTATTTAAAATAAGGTATTAGCAGATAACCTGATTCCTTAACCATAAATACCGCCAAAATATGGGATGACTGTGTTTCACCATCCAACTCTACTGCAAAGGTATGACATTCTGGATTTGAGAGAAGAGCAAGCTGGCTAACCAGTAGAAATGATCCATATCTGCTCTGAAGAGTTTTTATATGTTTTCCAGCTTTGTGTGTTAATTGAGACAAGCTAGTTCTCCACTAGTGTCATAATATGCAATATGTCAACATCTGTAGCAGACTTAGTCCCCTTTTCCATAGCCACCATTATGTCAAGTACATGCTATATTTTGATCATTTTCCCACTTGTACGTGGTGGACTCAAACACCCATGACAGCTCAACACAAAGGGACCATTCAAACTTTTGTGGATTCCAGCAAACACCACTGGAAGATCTCCTTAGGCCACTGCCCTGTCCTACTGCCTGTGCATTGCCACCCTGCTAGTGAAAGTATCTGCTGTTCTTACTAATACGCTCTCTTCTCCTTTTATTCTCACATAATTCATCCTCACAGAAAAGTCAAGAAAGGCAGATGAATTGAAAGGGGAAAGCATTCCACAAGATCTATTTATACCCTTTCCTCTGTAGCAGCTGCAATTTTCAAAACCCCACCACAAGTTGACAAAAATGATAGAGAGCAATGACAGCACAGCCTGGTGGGTGCAGGCTTCCTGAGCTAATTCCCAGCAATCCACACCTCTGTTGGCTGACCTATGCTTCATCTGCGCTCTAGTGAGGTTGTTGGGGAGATGTGACACGTTATGATCCGAGCTGATCTGGCATAAGCTGCTAATGAAGGAGGAGCTGCAGGTGTGGCCAACTCCCGCCATGATCTCAGTCACTTCATCTGCCCCAAATCTTCCTCTGCATGACAAGCAACCACCTGATTTTGCACCAGGTAGTCATCAGAAAAGAGGCCTGAGAAAAGCAACCAAAGAATTTTTTTTATGAACTAGCAAGTTCAATGGACTAAATGAAAAGTCCTGAGAACCACAGCTAAAGCAAAGGCAACTGGTAAAGTGTGTGTTTAGCAAGAGACAGGAGGAGCAAGGAGAAGAGGGGAGGACTTCTCTCTACATTTCATGATGAGCTGGAACGTATAACTGCACCTGTGGGCTGAGGCTCTGCAACAGGCCAAACAAAACCAGCTACTTGTCCCAGTGATGTAGGTTTGGAGAATACCTGAACTGGGACAAGCCAGTGGGACAAGACACTGGAGCCAGTTATTCCATCAAGTGAAATTCCCATTAGGTGCTAACAGGACCTTAAGCAGATGGCTCTCTGAACCAGGAGTTTCTCTCACCTGCATTCTTAGAAAATCCCATTCAGCACAACTTCAAACTCCATCAGACCTTTTAGTGCAATCACTATAGAAAAATACAGTAACAGCCAATATAAGATGTGTAAAAGCAAACATGCTTCTCATAACATTCACTGAACAGCTGTATTTACTCCTTCACTGGCCATAACCTTAGCAAGTGATAGCATCAGATGCTATGGAAAACACCTTGCACGCACGGAAAACACCTCAATGTATTTGACAGACCTCCCACAGATTCAATATGACAGAGTCCAATAAGAAATACTTACATTTTGGAAGATCTGCAGGCATCAGGAAGAGAGCCATCAATCCTTTATGCTTTGTAAGACAAATAGGAAAGATGGATCAATGCAAAGTGCACTATGCAGCAACATGCGGGACCTTGCTTAGCAAACTGATGTTCTCTTTGTGACAATTTCTAACTCTTTTTGCAGCCTCATCAAAGCCTAAATAAAATCCGACAGTTTTCTTCCTACCATATGTAGAGATAATGAATCTATCTAGCCTCTTGAGGCAGCCACCAATTATCTCCGACATAAGATACAACAGACATTTACTAACACAGGCATAATTTTAACTATGGGCAAGAATAATTAAAACTTTGGAAGCTACAACAAAGGACAGACCAGCTCATGAAATGAAAGATCACTACAAACAGATTTTAGAACTGCAATGCATTGTTTTCTTCCTGGCTATATTAGTGGTAATTAAGGATATTCATTTAGAGATGTTCAGTGCAACAGTATGGCCCAACACTCCTCTGAACAGCCTAACTTTCTGCAGACCCAGACCCACTAGCACTTAACAGATCCCTTCTCTCTAGCTCCCACACGTTCCTCTTTCCCTGAATACTTTGGTGCCACTTTGAGCTCATTCTTCATCAGTCCTTACCTGAGCGCAGGCTCCCCTTGTTCCTAGTTTTACCCATTCTAGCTGAAGAAGGGGTTTATTTAATCACAGACATCATATTCCAAAGAGTATGGAATTTTTAATTCAAAAATAGTACTAATGAAGGTGCTGTGGTTGCCAATTTCTGTCATTTTCATTGTTTTCCAGGTTTAATAATATGTAATGCTCTTGGGCAGAAAGAGCGCCTATTGTATTCTTACTCTCCAGTCATCTTTGAACAGATATAGCCAACCATGCTTTGAATGCAGACTGCCATTCTGCCACGTATTAAGGCTGAAAAGCGTCAGATGTCATCAGTTATCAGTGATGCTTCCACAGAAAGTTCACTCCCCCAGCTAGCTGGGCCAACTTGTGAGAGGCAAGCCAAGCTGGTGTTCAGATTTTTAGGGACAAGATGTCAAGGGCTCCTCTCGGCAGGTAAACTGTCTGCAGCACGCTGCCTTGGGCATGGCTCTTGCTGTAATATAAGTCAGAGAGCATAGTGCAAGTTGGAGTGACAGTTTGACACAGGCATTTCATACTGCCCTTCCTGGAAACCGGTCGTTTCCAGGCCTATGTAACTTACAGCTAGACAGTGATTTCTACTGTGCAACTCAGGAGAAGCTTCCCATCCCTTCCTTTTCATCTTTATCAAGACTATCAAGTTCCCAGGCCTGCATTACAGGAGAAGTTTGGACTGCTTCTTCTTGTTCCTCTTGGGGCAGATGGTTACTGCAGATAGGCAGAACTTTGCTTCCAAACTGCTGCGTGTGCTAACCGGGCCTGCATAGTGAGCAGCACACACAGTTTGTATAGGTCAGCAGTTACCTGGGAGCAAAGAGACAGCAGAGAATAAGACACAGCTGACTGATGTGCATGTCCCTGCTCACACCATCTCTGGCACTCAGGCCGCAGCAGTGCACCATGCTGCAGTGAAGGGCTGAGTGTGCACAGAGGAAAGCTGGGGTCTGTTTTCACAGTAGTGCTATCGTTTCTGCAGGGCAAACAAACATCGTGTGTTTGGATACACAGGGTCTCTACAGGACAGATAGAGATCAGGAGCCTGATACTGCAACCAAATAGAGTTACAAAGCAACAATTTTCATAAGACAGCATGCCCACACTACAGCTGAGAAGCACAGCTCCATTTGAAATTATTTTTAATTTCCCTCACCCACTCCCTGGAACTCATGAGTGCTGGAGACCCCTGAAGTCAGAGTTTCCTGGCACAGGACACTGAGCCTGTCTGGGTTATGCTCACTTTGGGAAGTCCCCGATGTCAGCACGATGGGAGCTTTTCAGGCTTGCTTGAAAAATGTTACTTCTAGTCTCAGCTCTACTAGACAAACTCCCCTCAAACCATTCCACAGTTATAAACCCATCGTATGTTTGAACTAAACATGTAAGTTAACATTTGCTTTATAAGCTTACTCCGTCTTCAGAAAGGCAATTGCTAACATTTTTTAACCATCCTTAGGGCTTCCTATTGTTAGAATATGATGAAAGTGACCAGGTTTGATGCATAGTATGGAGGTGTGCTAACTTCTGTTCTTACCTGACACAGTGACTGCAGCGAGAAACAGAATGGTAATTAACAAACTATCTGAACGTTGTGGCAATGCTAATTAGATACTGCAAAAACTGATTTAGCTCCACAACAATTTCCAGGAAGTGAGGTAGTCACTACAAGCATTTCTTTAGAGGTCTTTCTGTTAATTACGTAGAAAGATTCCTGATTTGCCTCTTGAAATATTTTGTTTTGTTTTTTTTTTTAATTTATGGTTGTTGTTGGTTTTATGATTTTATTAAATTGTCATAATGTAGCTAAGAACTTGCCAGGCAAAAGAATAAAGATGGAGCTGCTCCTCGTCTCATTATCTCTGCAATCAAAACAAACTCAATATTTGACAAGTCAAGCTTACTTAACTCGTGCAGAATACATCCCAGCCATATTTAATTGCGGAGTGATTCAATACACTCACTCAGAGAACAAAACTGGAGTTCAGTCACTGCTTCCACTCTATTCTCAGAAATGAGCTATGTGAAAAACAAAAGTTTATGAAATCTGTGTATTTCCCACAGGAAGAGAGGAGAAGGCAGATCCAAGAAAGCAAGACAGATTTCTGTGAGAGAATAAAATTGTCAGACTTGTAGTCCTAATGTACCAAGCACGCAAGATATGTCATGTCCACAAATCGTTGCACTTGTAGCTGGCATTTTAGAATGAATTAGGTGGGTGGACGGTTAAATGACAACAAGTACTGTATATCTTTAGCCCTCAAGGAAGACACTTCTTTAGATCCCTTTATATGTCTTTTTTTCCCCTTCTTTTAGGTAATAAATTTTTCCAGGAAAAGGTCAGGCCACTGTGACAGAAAATCATTCCGATTTGAAAGCTGTTAGGAGTCATGGAAGTAACACATCCCTGTTGTATTCAGCCAGGCTGGATGTGTGCAGAAACTTTCGCAATGCAAAAACACGGGTGGATGTGGGGGAACAAGAAGAGACAGAAAAATCCCCATCAATAAAGTTTTGTCAAAAATACAGCCAAGCACAAGAGGACAGGGAGACAACAGCTCTCACTGTTGATTACAAATCCTCTTACACCTCTGCCAGTCCCATTTCCTACCAGAATTTTCCACATGAAAATATCTATTTCTGTACTCTGAAACACGTTGGCTAAATACATCTCTGAGCAGCAGTAAAGGTTTCGCAAAGAACAGATGGCCCAATTGTGAGGTGCCCTGAATCTCTTCCTTCAAAAGGTGCTGACCACAGAGGTGAGCTGACGCAGAGGGGAGATAAGCAGCAGGGGTTCAAAGCGTGCGATAACGCGTGGCTCTCGCTCCAGGACACGTACAACAAAGCTTCTCAAAGACTTCTTTCGCCACATTCTTTACCAAACAAGGAAATCTCCTCTATTCTGCATGTAAAGGAAATGACAAATGCGAACAAAAAAAAAAAAAGAGAGCTGGTTGCAGACTATTCAACCTTAGATTATATTACTCTGAACTGTTAATTAAACTCCTTTTATAACGCTCTCCTGGGCCCGCCTGGGGCTATACCTTTAAATTACCTTTTAATGGGAAATTGATGCAAACAGCAGGCAGCCACGAGACCAGGGAAACGTGTCCCCATTCTGAGGATGTCTGCAGTACACATCAATGGACAAGCATGGTGCGCATAGGACTGCTGCCTCTATTCTGGGCCGTGTGAGGAGCAGCCAATTAATTGGCTGTCAGGAAGCACACGCGGCCCTGAAACACTTGGATGGAAAAGGGAAAAGCATACAAATCAGAGAAAAGACTACGAGATAAGCAGGTCAACTATCACAATAGCGTGAAAAAGAAAAAAATGCAACTAGAAGCACACGGACACAGCGGTTCATGCTTCCAGTTCACTGTAGTTACACAGAGGTGAGCTCGGCCAATATGTTTATAAAATGACATCCACTGCACTGAAGCCTTTTGGAAACATTTCCTGATTCATAGTTAAAAGGCAACCACTGGCAGCAGACAGACACTTGAAATCACAACACTGTGTTAATGAGACTGCTGAAGTGATAAACTGTTACAAAAGAAAACCAAGACAAATAGCAATGACTTCATTTTACATCTTTGAGTTAGGAACGTGGGGGGAAAGCGCTTTGTTTCGTTATCATGACCGCCTCTTCTTGCAATAAATACAGGTCTGATACAGCTTCAGCATCTTCCCGCTTTTCTGTCAAAGAGTGTTTTCCGCCAGGTCTGTCTTCTGAAAAAACCCAGGTGAAATGCAAAGGTGTAAGAAACAAGGTCTTACTTTACAGTTATTATGAAAAGCTGTCTCGAACAGGACACTACTAGAACAAAACAAAGTTGAGCTAAGTTCTGCCCTTACATTATATCATAGGAAAATCAGCTTTCACGCAGTGCATTCTGGAGAAGGGTGACTCACAACAAGAGAACTCACAGGAAATATTAAGAATTCTATAATTTAATGAAAAGTATCAGACTTCTTTTTAACAAAAAGAATAAAAAAACTATATGAAAAGAAACACCATCTGTCTCTAATGGTTGAGGTCTTGACTGAACTTCAGCAGCAATCTAAATCAGATGATGGGAACTGAAGTATTGACAGAATTACAAATCAGGTCGGTGTTCCACTGCCTAGGCATTCCCAGCGCTGAGGAAGCAAAAATAAAATAGCTGCAAGCAATAATTCTGAAACCGTTTTTTAAAGTACATTTCCAGCTATAGGAAATTCTCCTCTCTTTACCTGAAAAACTACTACATAGAGTAAAAAAAAACGAAAGTTGATGAATTTTTTTTTTCAATGCAGATCTTACCCTTTACTAGTAAGATTATAAACCTAAAAATCTTGCTCCCATTTGAAGCCTATAGTTGTTGATATTTAGACGGAAATCATAATAACTGCATCAGTGTAGCATCATGCTGTGCACTTCTGTTCTTAGTCATTTCAAAATCATCACCACGATTTTAACTAAGAAGCACAAGGCTAATCACAGACACTCCAGCAGAAGCAGGCCAAAGATCACAAACCTGAGTGCTTTGGTTCTGCAACAGCAATGGTTATAAGGTAAAGCTGGATCACAATGAAAAATCTGCTTCATTAAACATGCCTGACATGGCACCCATATCTTCAGTTTGAAGATACAAGTGCTGATCATCAAATAAAAACTAGATGAATCAGCATTTTACATCCAAAATATTTTTCTCTTCTTTAAGCAGAGCCAGCAGGAGGGGGAGTAATGATCTGCTATTCTAACAGGTTATCAGCTAATTGCTACAGTCTTAAAGGGAAGCAGCAGCAAGGAGGGAACTGTAGGGATGGATGGGTTGCATCCTGCTGATTCAATGCAGCTTGAAGAAAAACACTATTTTGAAGTAGGAATGGAAATGTTCATGATGGATAAATTTTTTCCTATTTCCTCAAAGAGACAAGATATTTGCATGCAAACAGCATCCTCAGGAAGAATCACTTCCATATTGTATTTCAGGATGTTGACATCTTACCTCATCTTCAGCATTCCTGATTGCAATCTGGTTGAACCATATTTGTCCCTATTGACATTGCACATTAATGGGCAACAAACAGCATTTCACTTGAGAGAACCTCAGCAAACATATCATGTAATAAAAAAGTAGGGGCCAATCTCCCCTCCTCACAACTAGCCCTTCTTCAGACCACCCTCCATTGACCACCCCAAAATAACAAGAAAAAGTAGATGCAGTTGCTCAGGGTTTAGTTTCACCCAGTAATTCTGAAGCAGACAAGCAGAACATCTTACTGCACGAAATCTACAATGCACAGCTGGAAACGAAAGAGTAAGCACACAACATTTAAACTTGCAAATGATTAAAGGCATATGGAAACATCAACGAGTATGTAAACATATCCTGTCAGACTTGAAGAGAGGTAATCTAAGAGGCATCCTTTCACAGATGGGTTATCTGTATTGGAGTCTAGCTCTAAAATGACATGATTTTGCTGCTCTCAATCATGCCCACTAATGCTGAGAAAATGCCAGGAGAAGAAAAAAAGGGATCTTTACAGCAGGCAAATGGTTTTGCCAAAGGCAATGCTAAGGAAGTAACTTTCAATAGATGATCAGTTATAACTGTAACAAGTTTTTTGGACTCAGCTCCAGTTTCAGATTACTTTAAAATGTAACCAAGCATAGTTAATTATCTTCAGATACTTTTTCTTACACTGTGCATGGCTACACATTCAAAAGACTGCTGAAACACGTAAATTGTCCATTGCTCTCTTTCCCTGGAAAAGAGGAAGATGCACAGGGACAGAGGCTGCTGCTGGTTCCAATTGTACTGCATCACTGCATCATTCAGCTGTACAAATACAAGCTACAAAATGAAAAAATATTACTGATATTCCCAGTGCAGTTAAGTGGAACATACATTTCACTTACGTACATTTTTCTTGGTTTTGAATGCTGATGTCCACAGAGCCTTTACAACAGGATTTCAATTTGTTTCCCTCATGGGGAGAAAGAGTGGGGAAAGGAAAAGGAGGGAGAAGGGACACACAGACTATGCAACCAGGAGCTTACCATTTCATATTGTTTTTAGTCAGAATAAATACAGAGCACAAGATTATAACATCAACATGATATTTGGGAGAAATTTCATCAGCCTCCCCTGCCCCCTTTTATCCATTCTCTTCTTTAAATCCCCTTAAAATCCTCTGCTGTCAGAACTACCAGAGCTTGACAATGGTGTAGACAGAGCAATACTGCAGCCCTCATAGCCTTGGATTTCACGATTCATTATAGAATGTTGCTAGGCATATACACTGATTTACACTGATTTTTTTTATTTTTTTTTTTTTGCCTGTATATATTATTTCTAATAAAATTTATTTTTGAGCATGATTTACAGATACACACAAAACTGCAAAATGTGTATTTTAAAAATAATATTTAAGATCTTTAGAACACACATAGCATCATAAAGCTGCCTTCAGAAAGGACCATGTGCAGAGATGCCACAGGCTGACAATGAAGGAGGATGTGCATTGCAGAGAATCTTGTGTGGCACATAGGTGTACTCTGTTCTCCCCTCTCCTCCTTCCTGATGCTGTCAATAGATGCTCAAAGTTGTTATCCTCTCACTATGCATATGTGCACATATATGGTTAGGTAGACAGTTTGTGGATATCTTATATCCATGTAATGATGTTACAGTGTTTTGGGATGCCACATACACATTCAGCCTTCTACCTTTAATAACTTTACTGAAAAGACTAACAAAAGTATCAAAGGAAGAATGGTGACCTGAATTTGAAGTGCCCACATACGTTTTTGAATCCTTGCTGTTCAACGTATGCAAAGAATTTCTGAACATCTCCAGGTTCAAAAGTGCTCACAAGTACTACAGTTTTCCACCCGAGGTTTAATTCGAAGGAATAGTTTTCTGATTCATAGGCTATGAAACCCTTGACATTAATTAAAAGAATATATTTAGCTTAAATTTCTTCTGTGTTATCTTGATGCATGTTCTGACTCCTCCTGCTACACACACAAAGGGAAAGATGAGGGAGGCACGCAATACTTGATGTTTTATCCCCATTTCATATTACTCATTTTAAGATTGAGATCTGAGGGATTCAAGCAACTAGATAGTAAAACATGGCAGAAAGCCCAGCAAACTTTTGCCGTTACAAGAAAATAGTCTTAGTCACTAGAGGGAGCGTCTGCCTTTATAGTCAATGAACAAAAGTTTCTATATGCCTACAATACATATATTTTTATATATATATATTAAAGTCTTCAAATATAAATATTAAAATATTTATATACAAAATATTAAATATTATATATTTCTATAATTTTATATATTAAAAATAATATATACATTAAAATAAAGTTCACTATTACGTAGCATAAGCTCTAAGTCATATCTTTCTCTCTTTTTGAGCAATTATCAAACGACCTAATGCCATAGCTTGCTTTGCTCAGGAAATGACAGCAATGACATTTTATTTTAAGGACACAGCTTCAGACTACTACAGTGCAGACAGATCCCCATCTTGGCTAGCTGCCTGGACTCGCCATAAGAGAAGGGCATTGCTGGGCTGTGATTCACCCGATCAGCTCCAGACATCTGTCAGAGATGAACGTGTGAATCATTTTCTAGAAGTGCCACTTCTCCAAACTGCAAGGGTGGCTGAATTCAAATGCGGACGTGCACACCACAGATGATTAAATCACAAGATCCCCACCCAAAAACATACACAGAACTTACTAAGCAAAAATGTGTGACAACACTATAGTGAATACAAACTGAGGGGAGAGAGGGAAGATGAGAGGACATATAATGTTAGGTTCATTAAAATGAAGTAAGAATGCTGAATTACCAACACCAAAGTAAATTGTTCAAAATAGAAAAGACTTTCTTGTGGGACAGCTTTAAGAAAACTTAAGGAGTCTTAAGAAAACTCAGTGGCCAACTCATGAGCACCATCCTCACAGCACAGGACTGTGTCAGCTGATTACCCAGGGCACAATGACATCACAAACCAGTGGCAGTGTTTCCAGCATTACAAAGCTCTCCATTATTTTTACATGCAAGAGACTCAATAAAGAAAGTAAAAAAGAAAGCAACAATTCCTTATTACATAAAGTAAGAAGCACCTATCAAGCTTGTGTTCTGATCTATATGAAGCACTAAAAGTATTTTTTCCCAAATAAAATTTTATTTTATTTTGTTTAGGAAACAAAAATTATCTGCTACCTGTGCTTTTCAGCTGTGCTATGAGCAACTTTGCTGACCGGCAGGCATGCAGGCTTACCTCAAGGAAGGCAGCCTTCAGCTCTCTGGCTGGATGCTGATACCTGAAACACCGCTGAGAACCATAGCTTAGTTACTCTCCACATATTTTAGTAACCGCGCTATTAATATCAGCATTATATTCTCAGACTGTGTGCCAAGCCACGGGACAGGAAATTCTATTGTCAGTTTCATCATGATGGTATTGCTGCAGTCAAGGACATTAAATTACATAAGTTTTGTTTGTAGTGGTTTTTTTTCCCCTCTCTCTCTACAATCATCAGTCACATAGGACAGGATGTAAGTTTTGGGAATAAGTGTTATCTCCACTTACACCTTTGAAGTAAAGTATAGCAACTGAGGTTCTCTCTCCCCTCAGTGTGACAATATTTGTTCACTTCTAGACAACAACCACACAGTGCAAAGGCAGAACTGCAGTAGTATCTACAGTTTTCTTTCCAAAGGAGGAACTCTGGTCTGTCCAGCTCTGAGGGGAGAGTGGATCAGCTGTTGCTTTCACCATGTCAAAGGTGTCTTCTTGTCAATGGGAATGGCCATTGTTCAACCTGATACAAGAGTACAGAGCACAACTTCCTATAAATTCTTTTAACTGACAACTATTAGCTAAGTCAACACATGAGTTTTACTGAAACGGAGTAGGACAAGAGAAGCCTCCAAAACTCCTCTTAATGGGAATGCTAGCTCTGTTCAAAGCTGGAAATGCAATCCTGCTATTTCAGGACCTCACAAAGCTAAAAGAATTCACTTTATAAAAAGGATTCTGAACACTTTTTTATTTCTGACCTCTTTTCAACTGTTTCTCTCTGCCGTTTGAGCATTTTTTGCAGTACTGAAGTCACCAGAAAACTAATAAAAGCACTTATTACTAAAATAATAATAAAAAAATAAAGAAAATCACAAAATAGAGCTTAAAAAGGTAAAACTTGGAGATGTAGCAGATACAGAGGGTTTCATACCATAAAAATACTTCTCTTTACAACTGAATTTTCCTTGTAGCCCTATGGTTAGTCCCTTTGGTGCTGCTGTAACAAGGCAGCCAGAGATTCCCACCTTCACTGAAACTCGTTAGTCACACAAACTGCCTAAGTTCAGGGCACCTTACCAGAGCCCGTGTGAATTCTGGGAGAAGATGAAAAAAGAGCAATAGGAGTAGGAGGAATTAGTGTGGTCTAGACTTGTTCTAACATGAAGCTGGGACACTCAGAGACTCCAATTCAGCAATGAGCAGGGGTGAAGAAATAGCCTTTCATCTTTCACACTTTCTCCGCTTACTCAGTCTGAGCTTCAACAAAGACAAAAGTGCCAGGTCCCTCACATTACTGTCTGCATGAAAATGAAATGCATGCATGAGGGAAATATCTTTTTGAAGTGCTGTGTGAGCTTCATTAAAGTCATATAGCTAATAATGACCTGAAACATCAGCCACTGGCCACTAAAGCTCTCCTTTTTTATTTTGTCTTCTATAGAGGTTGGTTTCGTGTACTTGAAAAGTTAATACATTACCTATGTGCGTGATCAATAATGTGAATCCATTCAGAGATTGTCCTTTCATATTCTATTTCAAAGAAGCCATCTCCAGCCAACTAAAGTAATTTTTTAAAGGGTTTCACAATCTGAGATAAATTATATTGCTATCTAGGGCCTAGATTCACTAGATAGAACGTGTACAATCTCATCAACCAAGACCCACAGCAACCCAAATCTCTTATTAACTCCTGTTTACGTGAGAGTCATCCTGTTGGACACGGTACCAAGGCCTGAGCTCGAGATGGTTGTAGTACAAGCATGAATCCCTAAGGAACCAGACAACTCCATTTTTTTTTATTCCCTTAAGGAAGAGCAACATAAAATCTGCTGCAATCAGTAATATTGCACTATGAAAGCAGAACACTAAGTCTAGGAAATGATCATTTCCCATTGCTAGCTGCTTTCAAAAAGCAGGCACAACTTCTTTCTGTAACAGCTCCCCAGGGATCTGCTCTTTATTTTTCCTCTGGTCATTTTTTGTTGAACTCGTTCTAAAATATGCTAATATAAAAAGAACAGACACAAAGACGTATTTGAAAAGAGTTTGGTTCAGATTAAGAAGCTGAGTTCTGTTGAATTAGAACTCCAGAAAATCAACAGCTAGATCCATGAGCTGTGCTGGGTGAATCAAGAAATATACTTGAGCGGACACACTCCAGGAGAAGGAGGGTGCACAAGTCACCCTTCTGTTTCCCAGAGGTCTAATAGCTTACAGGCTGCTCTGTAATTCATGACTATAGCACAGACTCATACCCAAAAACAGACAGAGCAACACCATCATATGGTCCACAGCCTTCCCTCCAAATGCAAGGAACTGTCCAACACAAGTGGTAAGCCAGCTACCCACATTATGTATGTCTTTTCAGTCCTTTTCTACCCCTTGTGCTTCGGGGAGGCAGGAAGAAAAAAGAAATACACATCTATTTCAGTATAATTGAATTCCTACCACATATATAGAATAGGGTCTTAGTAGCCATACAGGCGTGGTTTAATTATTATTATTATTTTTAATTTAATGGTGAAATCTGGTAAGGCTGTCTCTCTTCAGAAGAACAGTACAGATATTTCACCAAACTTTGAAAACTAGAGTAGAGCCCTCTGAACCACTTTCTTCACAACTTGTGAAATGCTTGCTGTCTCAGAAGCAACCCATATGTATTACCAGTTTATAAATATATATTGTATTACAAACGAAGGAAAAAACTGAACAGAAGAATAGAATTGGTGGGATCATTTATTTAAAAATAAACACAAAAAGGGGGAATTAGATAATTCCACAGAGCATTTCTTTTTATGTAAGAAAGCAAAGATAACATAGCAGAATAGTTTCTACTTCCTCATACTTGAATGTAGCATTTGTGTTTGGACAACTTCTATCTAAGTTCTGTAATTTACAAACCAAGGTACAAGTGTAAATAAATGAAGGAGGCAGAATAAGCAGTCTGGGCTGCTGGGAGAGAAAAGAGAGCTATGACTGGTCTGTATCTATTCACATACCTACTACAATACTCAGTGAGATGAGTACATCACACCTTGATTATTTGTCTCTGTTTAAGTCTGTTAAGTTTAACAGAGTTCAGTTGTGACCACTCCCTCAGGCTATTACTTCAAGCATGCCAACTACTTCTTGCATGTCTCTTTTCAGACTGTATTGAAAGAGGCAACGTTAGAAACGTAGGTACCTAATTTATGCAAGTTCTTCCTATCAAGCAAGCTGATCAGTTATTTGTAGCCTACCCTTATACTTTGAAATTCATAAACATAAGAGAAACAAATGAGCTAACTTGCCTTAGACAAGTATGTATTTTGTTAAATCTGTTCTGTCAATTCAAAATGTTCCCAGTTAAAAAGGCATTCAGAGATCACTGAGGGACTGCACACCCCTCAAAAAACACTGGACACGGTCACTTGGCCAAAGAATCCACAGCAGTTCAGCATCACAGCTGACTGCATACTGACGTGTACCTGTCAAAAAGAAACACGCACTGGCCCTTTATTTTAGGCTACTGAATCCTGGTTGTTTAGTGAAAATATCAGGAACCTGAATCAAACAAAGAGGTATAAAAAACTGAAGTTAAAAGCTACCTTGCTAGAAATCTAAACATCAGCAAAAGCCATTAAGCAAGTGAAATTACGTTTACTTTCATTTGTGGAAGTAATACTTCCAAAATGTTACTTCTATTCTCTAGCTCAGGTAGCAGAACTCCAGACTTCCAAGTTAGTTGACAAGAATGCACTTCTCCACCTTTCAGCCCCTGCTGTGAACTGAATGCCACCAGACAGAACAGTTGACGAGCTTTAGTGCAGAATGAAGTGTACAAGTCATAAGAATAATATAGTAAATATACCAATTACTTCCGATAAACAAAGATTGTAACGAATGAAGTAAAATACAGCTAAATTATTCACTGTGAATTTCACATGTACTTCAGCTTATCTACTGGATTTTGTTGTTGCTGACTGTAAGGAGCTGTATCAAAAGCATGTTTTATAGACACTGAAAATCCCGAATCAAATGTAACCAGATGCGTAGCAGGCAAGTTTTCTGAAGTTCAGAGTGTAAGGCTAAGATCCATAAGATAAGTGTGATACATAAGCAAAGATTTAATTGGAATCACTTCTGTGCCCAAGGACATGATCTTCATATCTTTGCCTCGGGCCTGTGATACTATTCTTCAAGTTAAGCCTGAAGAATGTCAAACTCACAAGACAAGTTTGCAGACACAATGTGATGATCCAGCTCAAAGTGCAATAAAAGAGAAGTGGAAGAAGCCAAATTACTCGAATCACAAGAGAAACATATGAGTTGTCCAAGCATCCCTATGCTGAAATCACCTTTGCATATAAAACATGAAATTTCCGACAGAAAGGAGTTACTAGAAACTCCATAACAACCACTGTTCCTTCATTATCTTTCTACACATGAAATTAATCCAGACTAGTGAGAACATTCAAAGAGCACGCCTCAAACTAGGTAGGTTATGGAAAAGGCACGCAGTGAGTTTGTTGCAGAAAGTGACACAGTCATCTTTCAAGTAATACGACACAGGGATGTAAAGGGAGCAGGAGGCCAGAGCTGAACTTGGACCATCTATTCTTTCGAGGCAGAGGAAGAACAGGGCCTTTGGCCATATTTCTTTTATTTTAAGGAGAAAAACGGTACTGCCATCTGCGTGTAACGTATTGCTGTTATTTAATGTTCTGCAATTTAAATGAAAACAAAAGCAGACTTTGCAATTTGGTAATGTGAAGTTCTGAATTAATGACAGTGAGAAGATGAAAGGGGAATATAAATGAAGGAGTTCAGTACTAGAATTCCTACAAATAAAGATCCAAATATTTGTGAGAAAATTTCCAAAAGCATCTGGCTATTTCACTGTTATCCTTCAGTAAGGATTAGAAATGTATTGCCATTTTCTGACAACCCACTAATGTATATCCTTATTGAAACTAAGTGTTTTATTACAAAATGAAAATATAATTTATCGGGAGTTTATGAGTAAGAAATTATTTTACACCTTCTAATCTCCCTCCCACCCAAATATCATAAATGTATCATTGTTCTCCTGAGAGCACATCTCTAGTGGAATATAAAGACTGTGCTTACAGCAGCATTTTGAGTCAGTTAGCAGTTAATCAGATGTAGAACTGTTAAAAACTAGGGGACCAAATCATTTTTAAACCTCCCTCGTGTACTACTCTGTAATTGTACCATGGGAGTCTGACAGCCTGATGAATATTGGGTCAAAACTGTGCAGAATGCACAGGGCTTAGGTGACTGAGAAGGTAATCGTAAAAACAGCTTGGAAATTACAAGGGGAAAAAAAGGTCTTTAAGAAAATAATTCCGACTACAGGAAATACAGACAAGTTAAAGAGTGTTTGTCCCGAAATTCAGCTCTCAGGCCAGCAAGCAGAACCAAGGGTTCTAGAAATCAGATACCTGTTCAGATTGACAGAACACAAAAGGGCCAATGCAGAAGGTTATATTTAACACAGTTCCTTACTGAAATAGAATGAAGTGTTGTCTCCAACATCTCATGAAGTGCAAGTCTTTCCTCCATTTCTGTTTTGCTGTTGTTTTTTTCTGTTCACCTATTGTGACTGTCTCTTAACTTTTGGATTCCCATTTGATAACTGTATATAGGAGCATACGTACTCCTGTATGAATGTTAAAGGAAAACCTCCATGCTTTGAACATTTCTCCTCACTGTGTAGTTTTTCCTCTTTTCCTCTTTAAAGCCATGGCTTTAGGTACTCAAGAGGAAGGCAGGAGAAAGGTACCATGCAATTAGCCCCATTATCGTATCATGAAAGCTATTACTAATCATATAATCTTGCTGTAAAAGAGAGAGAGGTCTCTCAACTGATGATTTTGCATTTCATTTTCAGAAGGCTTACCCTTCTAAAATAGAGTAATAATATATCCTCAAAAGATGAGTAAAAAACAACTGGGCACAAAATCCAAGTATAAAAGGTGTGTAGGTTGTGAAAAAAAACAAACCTGCAGTGCCACAGAACAAGAGCTACAGTGCCCTTCCTTTGGAAAAAATTACCCAAAGCCCCACAGTTTAGACTCCTTGCCTATTTCCACAGTGAGAAACCGGCAGAAGCTGGGTTTTCTTTCATTTCAGCACACTGCAGTTTGCAAGGCAGCTTCACCAGCCTGTTCTGAGCAACCTTCCATTTCTTGGCTGCTGACAGATCTCTGTGACTTCAGCCATCACAAAAACCTCTGAAAGCCACATCAGATAATAAAAATAAATCAGTCTCCTCCTGAATTCAGTTAGATTTGAGCACAATTTGTTTATAATCTGTTTTCTGCCATCAGCTTTCTACCATTTTAGCACTAATTGTCTATGGATACCGTAAATCATATTCATTGTCTTGGCAAAGGAGAAGCAAGGGTGCAAAAGAAGCTTAAAATCAAAACTAATTCACTCTGGAGTCCTGTCAATATCACAATGGGAGGTTTTGTAATTAAATAGCGTGGCTTTAAGTTTAAAGCAGTACAAATCTGTTTTGTTTTGTTTTCTTCCATATTATGTAACAGTACAATAAAATGTGAAGCAAAATCATCAGTTTGTTCTCCCTGGATATCCATTATGTCTGATCTTTTTTGTACAGTACCTGGCTATTAAGCGTGGAAACTCCCTTTTTAACTTCTGCAACATAAAAAAAAAATGAAACAAAGAAACAAACAACTCATTAAGGTTACTGACTCTTTACTTACCACATTTTGGAACTAAAAGGAAGGAAAAAATGTTAACAATAACATTCAAAGTGCTTTATTCCATACTTTGGAAACTGAAAAGAGAATAGCTCTAAAAACTGACCATGTCACACAAGCGAAAAAATCTGTGTGTACTCACTACTCAACTGGCAAAAAAGCTGCTTGTGTGAATGCCGAAGAAAATTAAATAATATTCATTTGGAAGCCATTCAGACCTTAGTTTCACATGATTATAATGAATTAAATGCAGCCAGGATTCACAGCATCAAAGTAATCAAAATAAAACAATGAGAAAACAGGCGAGAGAGCTTGATGATTTCAATATAAACAATTATATCACAGAGTAAATAATTTTCAGTGACACAGCTAGGGAAAATAGGTGGAACCCCACATTATGCATTTTGCCTTTTGGTGTTTTTGCACTTACTGTAGTGCAAATACCACTGTTTGAAAATATTTAATACCACATTAAAAACTGGAGTGTAGTTGATTGACAGAGAAGGACAGGGATTAAAATCCCCAAGGTTTACTAGCCTAAAGGCAGTCATGACAAACTGCTGCCAGTTGCCCAGAGCCTGCACAGCTACTCGAGCACACAACCCTCAAAATAGTCGTATGTGGCTGAGGACAATCCCTGCTGTGCAGAGCTGAATTTCAAACTGGGCTCAAGAGAAGGGAAAACATCAACACAATCACACACCAGTCACTCACATCTTACATTCATTATCAGGTTTTTCAAAGGAATCCCCAAGGTAGCTATATTTCACAGAACTGAAGATTTAAAAGAAAGGAAAGAAAAGAAAAACAAAGCAACCCTCTTCATTCAAAAGTGTATTTTATAAAAGCACAAAAAGTCATGAAATAAAACTGCTTAAAGTAGATTATAAGGAAAAAAGAAGATTTTTAGAAAGAGAAAAATAAATACTAATAGACTAACTGAAAAATTAAAATTGACAAGAATAACACTGCTACCAGACAAACGAATGTCATTCAATACAAAAGTAAATAGCATTCAGCTGAGAATCTTCTATGAATCTTGCTCCACAGGGAAACCTCCAAAGAGATTTTGACTTGCTACACAGAGAGCACAGTTACCTGTCTTGTCCTCTCTGCTGTGAAAAGTCTACGTATCACTGCAGCTAAATGCACTGTATCAGCAGTAGAATGTAATATGCTAACATGCTCCAATTCCCAGTAGTTCAGCAGAACTGATGTGTGAATAAGTTTCAATTCCGTACACTGGGATGATTAATAGAGTCTAGAAACATAAAATACACAGTTGGAAAAGTCTTTCTGAATTGAGAGGACAGCGTAGACAGGAAGGTACCTTAAATGATCTATTTGCACGTCAATGGTAATTACTCTTTTTTTTTTTTTTTTTAGCTTTCCGGTGTCAGATTGAAATTTTATTTACTGTGGTACCTCAGAAAGAAAAGGGATGAGAAAAGATTACTAAAGACTTCAGAAGAATTTTAGTCATCTATGTAGAACCTATTTCTCTGAGAAAGCCCAAGTAGTCAAATAAGACTACCACTAGCTCTTGCAAATAGAAGGCAAGCCAAATAAACACATATCTGTGACTGATACTTGAGTGCTGTGCATGAGAACAGAAGTACAGCCTTGGAGCTGCTGTTTGCTTTCCCTCTATTTTACTGCGAGGCATGAGCAGCCCAGCTACAGCTCTGCACTGTCCTTGTGAGAACCTTCCCTCTGCATTGCCCTTTCTCACCAGTGGGAAGTATTTCAGAAACAAAGCTCAGATTTAAACGATTAAACAGATCAGACTGGTTAGCAAGACTGACTGCTGCCAGCAGTGTAACTGTCACTACTCAAATCTATGAATCGCCCGTCACTCTCACAAAAGGACACAACCAGGGTCTGTCGGTTGCCACATTTCAGGCACAGATGGGAAAGTTCCCTCCTTCTGCTAATTGACTGGGAAGAAAACTCATTAAATAGCATTTTTCACCTGTCACAGTCCACGAGCAAACTCAGCAGACCTCTCAGCTGCCCACCTGTTGGGGAGGGCATGGCTGACACTACGATGGCTCCTCTCCTGCTACCAAACAAATGCCCTGTTGCTTGACACGAAGAACAATACATCTTCCCTCTGACAATTAAGGCCCTGTAAATCACAATGTCACATGCATCGTTAAGTTCTATCTGCACCAGAGAAAGTATTCCAAACCCTGATTTTCATAGGCAGTAAATAAGAAATAAGCTTGAATATGAGTTCTGCATTTTGTTAAGGCTTTTTTCCCTTCCCTCTTTTAAAGCACTGTCAGCACACTGAAGCTTTATGAAATTACTTTTCTTTTTCAAAAAAATAAAGAAAATGCATGAATTGCTTTAGTGTGACTTTTCACTTTTTCATAAAACAGGCCCACCACTATTACTAGAACTTAATGGAAAGGAATGCAGAAGTTAATACTGAAGGATTTTATTTCTGTTTTGTGCTCTATTTTCTGAGCATGCTTAATTTAACAGCAACATAATTTTGCTAAGGCAAACAATCCAAGGGCATCTATGACAGTAGCAAAAAATCCACGCTCAGCCACCAAATCCTTAATTTCCGTGCTACACTAATAATCAGCAGAATTTGGTTTGTGGCATTTGCTGGAATGGTTGAAGTAGATCCTAGACACCCGTGTTTCCTCACTGGGTTGTAAAAATGAACAGCAGACTTAAAGGGCACCACATCTAAAAATACTGAGTGATGTATTAGGTCCGAATAGAGTAGATATACACAAAAAATACCACCTACCATCATAATTGTATGTTCTCTCATGTAAACAACACCAGGAAAAATAAAACAGAACAAATCTAGAGCTAGAAATGTCACCAGAAATAATAGAAGAATCAGCAAGAACATACGCTTCCCATAGAGGAATACTGTGAGAAAGGACAGTCTCCTTCTCTAGAGGCATTCAAGACCTGCCTGGATGCTTACCTGTGCAATCTGGTCTAGGGGGGCTGCTTTGGCAGTTGGGTTGGACTAAATGATCTCTAAAGATCCCTTCCAACCCCTACAATTCTGTGATTCTGTGAAAGGCTTTTGGCAGTCTCACAAGGACACTCTCTACCACAAACCCTGAAAATACAATGCTGAAGAAAATTCCACCAGTCCCCCATCAATAGTATCAGCAAAGTGGTAGACTGGGCATAAGGTGAATCTGCAGTCAAAATTTCTCCCACTGCTGCCTTTCTCCCACCACTCCAAAGAAAACGATCCATTCCCCCCCCTCACACACCCCCCACCCAGTACTTGCCCAAACCATTGTACATCATAGCTGGTCTCTCCCACACACAGACCTGTCCTTGTGTGTTAAATTAACAGAGCTGTAGGAAGAAAAGAACTTTACTTCAAACATGTGCTGCTTTCAAAAGCTGTTCAATGTCCCATATGTTTTAAGATCTGTATGCAAGCTCCAAACCACAATAGAATTTTCTCTCATAAGCACTGAAAAAGATTTTTCAGGATACTGACACTGAAACTGAAAGAACAACCAAGAAAAACTGCCCCAAAATAAATTCTTTTGCAATAACAGGTGTCATGTGACATGCATTTTAAAAGAACTGGTCCCAAAACTTCAGACTCTTTTCTGTTTCAATGCTTTTTTCTGCCTTGCCTTCCTTATCCTTCTTGCTAACAAGGGCTAGTTTACTTTCTATCCTGTCATGGGTCAAGATCTTGCCGTAGAAATAGAATGCACAACACAAAAAGAATCCTTCCCTTTAAATAATATCTACAGAAAAGGAGTGGCAAATAGATTAGAGAGATGGAAGTCCAATAAACAAAAGAAAAGAAGTTTAGGGGAAGCAGTACTGATCAGCCCAACAGATACCTAGCAGGTGCATTTTCTATAAAGGCGGGATGTGAAGGAGAGTAGGGAAACAGCTCTGCAGAGCTTCACAATGAACTCCAGCCAAGTATGGAAAGTCACACATGAGAACCTGCCACAGGTGCTCATGTGAGGATCTCATAAGCGGGCACTGCAGATGGATCATAGGTGTACATGAGGAAGAAGATGACCTCCCCAGGAGCAGTTTCATGTTAGACAGAGCCAGTGCAAGAGCAGAGACAAAAGGGAGCAAAAACAAGCAAGGTAAATGGAAAGGGCTAAGTGCCTAAAAAAAAAGAAAAAAAAAGATGCAGAATGTGCTTTCATTTTGTCCTACTTCTTTCTGCCAGCTCCAGACGCTGCTGAAGAAACACTGATGGAAAACAAATAAGCAAAACATGAAGAGATATCCCTTGTTTCAAAAAACGTTGTGTGCTAATTCACATTTCGCTGTTTGTTCACAGAGTAGACTCCAGGCCTAAGCTGCTTTCCCTCTTCTGATTTTTTTCCATGAGACATGATGGTAACAGTCATCAGGTTAGATGGAGTTTGCTGCATAGACAAAATTTGCCTGTTTTTCTACTTTATGCGTCCTAGATAAACTGAAAATACTCCAAAGAAAATCACTGTGTAAGCCCCTTGGTTTGGTTAAGCTTTGTAAAGATTACCACAATGTTACAAAACATCTAAAAAGAATGCAAACAAAACCCCATATTGTTGAAAGTTATTTGGTCACTACCATCCTATTTGAAACGCCTTTTTTGCCCCTTTCTTGCTTCAGATGGAGCAATCCCATTATATGTTCAGATGTCAAACATGGTTAGTGAATACAATACTGTCAAGACTATTGCAGACAAAGAATTTTTTTTCTATAATGTGTTCTGTTTGTACAAAGAACTGTGCCAGGGATCTGCCATGTTATATCATATCCTTCAATGAAAGTAATTTACAAGGAAAATGAATCATAGGCAAGGCAAAGAAGATATCAACTCTTTCTATATCCACCCTGTTCCTTCCTGTATCTGTGCCTGGAAAAAACAAGCAACAGAAGTACAATAGACTAACCTCAAATCTGGTGTAGTATCATTGAAGTCAATGATGTTGCAGCATGAATGAGTTTGGCACAGCATCAACTTAATTTTTAGGAATGCTGAAGCCAACCCTGGCACATGAAGGTTTGCCAATTACTCGGCAAGATGAAAATTTAGCTTTGGTGTTGGAGCACATTATACCACTTCCACGGAATTTGCAAGTAAGCATGAGGCAGCACATCACATACTTAACATCAATGGTGCAGAAAAAAAAGGCAGTAATTGCTATAAAAAAAACCTGCATGAAGGGTTAACAAACAGCAATGTACTGCCACAGCCTAACAAAACTCAGTCGTTTGCTACATCCAGCACGCAGATTACAGCATCAGAAGGGCAATGTCATAGTTACGATTGAGGAGTTACTTTTAACTTCATGTCAAGCATTTTCATACATTTTCTTAGGAAGACCATTCTTTGGGACAAAATTTCTTATGCTTCAATTATTCCTATGATTTTGGAGGGTGTTTGGCAGCCTTGTGAAATTGTGTATTAAAAAAAAAAGAAAAAGAAAAGGAAATTGTACACCCAAGCACAAAAATCCTCAATCATCAATTTTGAGATTATACAAACTCTTTTTTACTTCCTACTTCAGTATCTCAAATGTAACATTTTATATTGCCTACCAGCATTATTTACCACCTATTTGATCTTCATTAGAAAGATGTACCACATACCAAAACATGCATAACTCCTCTTTGATTCATCTTTTCTGCAGCGTCTCTCTAGTAAAATGCATATTGCAACTGAAGCCAAGGATTCTTCATGCCTCACAAGAAGACGCAGCTAGAGAGGGCACAAACACTGATGCAAAAAGGTGATGAGATACATGTAGGACCAGATACAAAGACAGACAAATGACGAGAGATGAAAATTTCTCCTTTCAGGAATACTTAAAGATTTGTGCTCCTGTAATGAGCAGTAACAACAGTATATATAGAGAGATAGATATTACATATAAAATATATAAAAATATGTTAAATATATAAAATATATCTAAATAAAAATATTATATATATATTCATATTTATTTATTTATTACTTATGTGAAAACCATATGGATTCCCTGTCCCCTAACCACTGCTCACATATTCCCATTTGCAGCATACTGAAATGAACTCTGTCTTGATGTAGGTAATACCTAGTGCTTTAATTTGGTTTCAGAACAATTGTATGTCAAACGCATTCAAAGATTTATAAATCTAAATGTACATTCGAAGCATCTCTGAAAATACTGTGCCTGGTAGTGCCATTATTTACCTTTGTACATAGCACTGTAGCGGAGTGTAATACTGCATCCCTAAATTACTCTCCATGAGTGTAGTCTGTAGTTAAAATAATAGTAAATATATTCTTCCTAGATCTCTGCTGAAATATGAGCTACCAAAAGTGTAATTCCAAAGTATAGCACTGTTTTCAGAAACTCACCATATACTCAGACATGAAGAAGTGAAGGCAGACAGCCAATGTTTACCAAAGAGAAATAAAGAACAGTATCTAAATCAACTCCAAGTTTGTGTGACAGAACAACACACTCAAACATCTTGAACTAGAAATGCTGGTGATTATTTTTACCCGAATAACATGGCATATGTGCACATGCAAAAGAGTGAGAGGTACTGAGAATACAGTTTTCTGTTTTTATGTTTTCTTCAACTGGTACAATGATGTTCAGTATCATCCTTTTTATTCCCTCAGTATGCTGGCAGCACACTTGTGAGTTGCATTTAGATTGTCTTTTGTAAAGATCAAACCAGCTTTTAAAGGTTTAATAAGCAGCTTCATGACTTTTCCTTTCTGTGTACGAAAACATTCATTCTTCAGCAGAAAACAAGTTCCTCTCTCCTTAGAGGCCGTTAAGAAACTCAGCCTACTAAAACTTCAAAAAAAAAAAAAATTGAATTTAATTAAAATACTATCCTACATATTACTCAACCATGACTTCTGCTGCATTACGAGCAGTAACTTCACTTTAATGAAACATAGCAGATACATTTGCTGAAGCGATAACAAGGGCACATATATTTTACCCCTCAGAAGTAGTTATGTATTCCTCACTAGGTTTTTTTCCCAGAACACACACAGAGCTAATCTTTACCTCTCTGAACTCCTTATAGTGTTCTCTTCTACATTCTTTTACCATCACCCTGGGTTACCAGAATGATGTATTTTTCATATTCACAGTATTTATCTCTTTTATGCACAGGATATTAGCATTATTTAACATGAAATGGAACATTATTACATAGTATATTAGGCATAAAGTCAGTGTCTGTCTACTTGCAGGTGAGTGAAAACCACTAGCAAAATTACATTGCCTTTAGTCTAAGATAATCATCCAGAAAAATAGTTTTGACCTACTTAGTTCATTAATCCTAATCAGCCTGACTGCTAAATTCTTTCACAGAGGACTAAAACCCCATGTTTAAGTAGTATTCTCTATGGGATAACATCCTCCCGTGTAGATTTATGCAACTAACTCTAAGAACACCAAAGGTCTCATGGACCTCAGCTCAGAGTTTAGCAGCTGCACTGCTCTGTACTGTTAATAACTCTATACCAGCAGATGCAGACCTGGATTGTAGGTTCTCATTTATACATAAGAATCCCATCACTGCATTTGAGCATTAGTATTATGCAAAAATCAAGCATAAAACCAAAACCCAATAAAGACTTCTAGCAAGATTCTTCTTTATGCTTGCAAATTGAAATATTGTAGATTTGGGAAAAGAATGTTTCCAGTACAGCCTGGCTTTTGGTTGTGGATCAAATTATTTAACTCCCTTTTCTCCCTGTACTCCTCCACCCCAAGTGCCCTCTCCCCTTACTAAAAAGCAAAGAGGTGGTCTGGTTAAAATATAGCTACTTAAAAACAGGCTATTGTTTCCTTCCAGCTCTGAGACCACCCACATTTACCATATTGAATCTTCTTTGCACTAGACAGATTAGACTAATGCTGCAGCTCTCTCTGCCTGCAAAGACCTGCTACTCTGCAATATATTTATCACTGTTTGCCACCATCACTGCATAAACAGAGCACTGTGTGCTGGCTAAATGCAGACACAGACACTGAGGTAGAAACACTGCAAAATCATAGGCGTTTGGTGAGAGGCTCAGGAGAGCATGTTTAAAAATAGGCAATCTTTGCCTTTTAGGGACTGCATCTAAAGTCTTTTGTTTTCTTTATACACCTAGAGTCGTGACTCCTATATTTTCCAGCTGGGTGTTTAATTAAAATGGAAAAAAAAAAAAAAAAGAAAAAAAAAAAGAAAAAGAAAAAAAAAAAGAAAAAGGAAGTTATCACAATAACCTAGTTCCAAGCCCTAGGACTTAAGAAAAAAGAGCTTAAAGGACTCAAGTTACAGTTTGTCCTAGGTTAGGGAGATTCATTGGGAATTAGAAAACAAGAAAGAAATAAGTAGAACTGTACTGACTCTTTCAGCTCACGATGATTCAGGTTCCCACCTAGAAACCAGCATAAAATACTGTTACTGATTTCCACTGTGTTTTGAAAGCCACAAATTATAGACAGAAAATAATAAATACATACACCATTGTGAAAATGAAGTGAAGAATCACACGAGGGTAGAAATTACTCAGAGGAAGGATTTATCTATCTAGTTTTGGTCACAAAAAAAAAAAAAAAAAAAGAAAGAAAAAAAGAAAAATGACCACAAACTCTTTCAAAGGATTGGGAGCATCTTTGGAGGTAGGTATGAAAAAAATTGCTGTTTGGAGATGCTCAAGATAAAGGCCTGTCCAGACAGTTAGATTTAGGCAACTCGAAACTCATACAAGACAACGAAATAAAGCAAAAGTTATATGCATACAAATATATTATGATCCTTCGGTCAAAGCATCACACAGGCACCAATTTTGTACTTCATTTCATCACATCAAGCATAATCAATTTCTGCTGTGATCAGCTGTACATATTCTTTGGTGATTATGAGCTCGCAACCTCACACTTCATGAAACTGGCACAGAAAATACACTATCAATCTCAGCAGCTGCTCAACACTGAAGGCAAAGGACTGTCCAAAAGACTCACTGAGAGGGCACTTCGGTTATGACAGATATCAAGGAACACATGAAGATAAAATTACAGGTGAACTGAAGATGTCATTTACTATATCTAAACATCACAGAATCACAGAATCACAGAATTGTAGGGGTTGGAAGGGACCTCAGAGATCATCGAGTCCAACCCCCCTGC
>JAOWBP010001760.1:39687553-39703315 GCA_028571105.1 Tragopan temminckii | reverse complement strand
CTGCTGGCTCATGGCCAACCTGTCGTCCACCAGGACACCCAGGTCCCTCTCTGCAGAGCTCCTCTCCAGCAGGTCATTCCCCAACCTGTACTGGTGCATGCGATTATTCCTCCCCAGATACAAGACTCTACACTTGCTTTTGTTAAACCTCATCCGGTTACTTTCTGCCCCGCAATATCTAGCATCAACACAGAGTTAAACTTGAAATCACAAAAAAGAAGTGCGCACCAGGCTCCTGTTAATAATAACCCACAGCATAAATGGATGTGGGTTGTTTTTAAATATATTAGAACATGCATTTTTTTAAATCATGAAAACATCAGACTGAAAGTTCTTGCTCTATTGCTAATGATATTTAAAGTCACTTATAAGCAAAATGCTGCCCTTTACATGTTAGCTTGTATTCTTAATTTCCCATTCTGAGTCCTTGCAAAATCACACAAGTCTGTATATGCATCTCTTGGAAACAGGCCGCTTGTTCTTTCTTTCCATTATTGCCAGCATGAGTGTGATAAACCGCAACACAGATCACATAATCGGAGCTGGGCAGTGTTTTCTGAGAAGTACACTGAGACAGGATGAGTGACAATCACACGGGCTGCAATGCAGGAAATTCCAATGAGGTATGAGGAAACAAGTTTTCATAAGGAAAACAGTCTAGTACTGAAACAGAAGCCTCATCAAGCTGTTCAGTGTTCGTTGATGAAGATGCTCAGAACAGGAATGGACAAGGCCTGTTGCAACCCTGTCTAATTTGGTCCAGTATGGAGCAGAGCGTTGGACCTACATCTCCAGAGGTTACTCCAAGCATACAAACCTCTGACTCTAAACCACCTTTCAATATTTTTGCTTTTTAAGTGGCTACTACTCTTTCTAAGCCATTTAAAACAACTAGATAGTATCGCCAGTGTTTCCATCATGCATATTTCTCCAGGAGCTGTATTTCTGCTTTACAGGTGGGGAAATAACCTATTCTCCAGCGACCTGGGAAGCTGTCTTGAAGTTCTTAAGCATGCTACACAAAAAAGTGATTTCTTTCTCAGCCTTGGCTTGCTCCCTCTGCCCTCCATCACTACACCCAGCTGTGGCTTATAACTGGCTTTCTGGTATTAGCTGTTTTTGAAAACAACATCCTACTTTTGCAGAGCTGCAGTTTTTAACGAGGTTTGCTGTTGCACAGTTCCACAGAGTTTTGAATCCCTCTACACACACACAAAGTTGTTTGTGCTTCTGTAACTCAAGTTTAACTGCTCAGTGCTATTCATTTGGATGATCTATTCCTTAAAATATATTAACATATAATAAATATATAAATAAAGGAGATGATTGGTTGGTAGGTTATTTACCACAGTGGTGGCTACACTGACCTATATTAACTCCCCAATAAAATCATACGTGCATCCAGAATCTGTGGGAAATTCTGGAACACTCAGTGCTCAATTTGTCTGTAATTCAGTACTGCAGATGGAAGAAGAAGCTTGATAACCACATGAGATTACAGTAAGGGCCAAATAGTAAAACAGTCTTCACTTACAGTCTTTACTATGCTCTGCTTCATCTGCTACTGAGCTTTTGCACGGTTCAGGGAAGCAACAAGAGCTGTAACAATACATACACCAAACTTAACTGTTTCTGTTTGGATGAGCAGGGAAATACAAAAGAAGCTAAAGGGAAAGTTGTGTGATAATAAGCAAATTTAAACCATGAAGAAATGCTCAAGTGGACAGGTAGCTGTTGCTTTCAAAAAATTTTTAAGGCTAAAGCATATACAAACATATTCAAATATTTACAACTTTATCAACCGAGACTTAGCAGTCCTTTCATGTCATTTATAATGATTTCTTCTTTCATCTAAGAACTATAGCCTTACCATACTTTTCCTGCTTTCACAATTTCTAATACGAAAAGTTAGCTTAATACAATATTAATGTTGTTCCGAGACGAAAGCAATTTTGTTGCCATGCAGTTTCAGGCTTTTTTTCTTCCTAGCTATGGATAAAATGTCTAAAATCCAAATACGGCCTCAAGCCAAAAGTTTATGAAAAAACAAATCCTAAAATCAGATGAAACATTTCATTCTGGTAACTGCAATTTGTATTACTGGAAATTATAAATAAATAAATAAATAAAATATTTTGCCAGTGATGAAGAAAAGCCTGTGTGCCCCATTTGCAAAAGTCTGCACTGGAGAAGGTAACTCACTGCTTCAAGGCTGCCATGGATGGCATTGTTGTCCATTACCAATAATGATGCGACCCAGGAAATTGCCACCTTCAGCCTTATGTTGGTTCAATAGGTCCTGATTAATTTGCAAACAGCATTCTTTCTGCTCCTGTGTGAGACCCACCTGACATTAACTTTGTGATATTCCAATGCTACCCCAGTGCAGTGTATTGAAACCAACATTCAGCTCTGTACATGGTTCGTAATCCACCGATTTGCATGGATGAGCTGACAGAGACGTTCTTCATTTCATGGTGTGACAGCTGTGCATGGCCATCTGGAACGTTGCATGTCTTTCATATCACTGTCACCACTGCTGAAATGCAACACCGACTACCTCACTCCGTTCACATCCACTGTTCGGTCTCTATAAATGTTCAGAAAGCATCAATGAACGTCAATGGGTGCCATTCTTTCCACACAGAGGTATTCAGTTCCACACCTTTGCTTCACACACACTACCGTGTCAGACGCCATTTTGTCAGACTTCCCCTCTGCTGCCATCTGTCACATGGCAAACAAGAGATAATGGAATATTGGGGGAAGCTTCAACCTCTACTGCCATACCACCAACATCTGCCTCTGACATCATGAGCCAACAGAATAAATAGGAGGCATTGCTTTTGGAACAGTCCTTGTATTATGCCTCTCATATAAAGAGGTCTAATCACCCTCTAAAGGAAAGAGGGTGATTAGAACACATAGCCTAAAATGAAGAGTATAAATAAGGTATTTAGTTCAGAGAAATGCTCTTTGTTTCAGGAATCAGAGAAATAGCTCCAGTTCTTCTGTTTGAGTCATTATCACAACAATTTCAGAACTTCAAAAACATTTCAAAGCAGGAAATTCCTGACCGCTTCCTAGTAAGGCTTAAGGCAGGAAAATTCTGGTGTCACTTGCTGCTCTGCCTGGCCTTCACCTGCGTGACTTTGACTATTCCTACTACAGAACCGCAATATAGAGACAGCATTCTGAACTCAACAGTATTAGAAACTGCAGTGAGGTGTGCAGTACGTTTTAGGAGCTTACACAGAATGTATTAATCAAATAGTTGCCAGCAAATCAGAAGAATTTAAAAGAAAAGACAAAGTACCTGCACATAGGTGTAAAAAAGCAATATTACCTTATTATTTGATTTTTAATTCATTGATTTTATCTATACAGAGATTATTTGAAAAATGAGTGAAAAGCTAGCGAGCTTCTTTCATACATTCTGGAGTTTATCTCACACTGAACCATGCACAGTAATCGTGAAATACAACAGAAATAGATGCTGTAGATCTGTGGCTCAGCACTGAATGAATTATTCTGTCCCTGAATCCCCACATTTAATCTTCAGATGAGTTACAGCTGGTCTCAAGATTTACTATTAATTCTTCAGATGTATAGGATTTAAGAGCTACTGTGTTTTAGAGAGGACCATCTGAAAAAGTAAAATCTTTGGCTCCTTTGACCACTGTGTTATACACAGAAAAGCATAGCATATGCAGCTGCTTTTGTTCTGGTGCAAATTTTTTTGCAGCTTTTAGATGTGGAAATGGCCAAAATTAATACTAATCATGAAACTAATTAGTTTGTAGAAACTACATTTAGGTAGGCTTAAAATCCTTATTTATGTTGGATTTATAGAGGTTATTTTCTTCTTAGACAGGTGATAACACATTCTCTGGAGAGAAAGACACCCACACCACGGTGAAATATCTTCTGGCTGGATTGCATCACCAAATGCCATCACAGCAGCCTCGCAGTCCTGGGATGTGAACTGCTCTCCACATTCACAAGGAAAGGAAGTTCCCCACAGGACACCTCAGAAGCCAACAGCTTGAATAAGCGGGTGCATAAGCATTAAAAATCTAAACTCTAGTTTTTTGATTATTTTTTGAATTAATGAGCCTTTGTATGTGTGTGCAAAAAGCAGTTTCAAATTAACTGCTGCCTCTCAGCTTAGATTAGTGCCAACTGCAAGGTAGAACATTTTCTTGGGTAGCCTGCACTAGCACATTCTCCAAAGGTAGGAAAATGATCTATAATCTCTTGTGTCCTTGCTCACTCCTCCCAGGTGGGTTTGGGGAGAGAATCAGAAATGTTAAAGTACAAGAACTCATGGCTTGAGATTAAGACATTTTATGAGGAAAAGCAAAGTAGCACGTGCAAACAAAGTAGAACAAGGAATTCATTCACAACTTCACTTCAGCACACCAGCTTTCAGCCACTTCCAGAAAAGCAGGGCTCACTGCATGTAACAGCTTCTTGGGAGGACAGATGTCATCACTTCGAACATCCCCTTACATCCTTCTTTACATCAGCTTTCATCGTCTGCAAGATGCCTCCTTTTGGTCAGCCAGACTCAACTGTCCTGCCTGTGTCCCTCCCAGCTCCACGTGCACACCCAGCTCCCTGCTGGCAAGGCAGCACAAGAAGCAGAGATGTCCATGACTCTGTGCAAGCACTACTCTACAATAAATAAAGCATCGATGTGTTATCGCCAGTATTTTCATCAAAAATCCAAAACACGGCATTCATACAAGCCTCTATGAAGAACATTAACTCTATCCTACTCAGAGCCTCATGACAGATGGTTAAATATATCTTAAGAAAATATCTAGTTTTAGATCCAATGGGGCTTGGTTGTGCCTCAGCCTTCACTGCAATGCGTGAAAATGGAAAGAGGAATGAGAATGCAAAAAAGAGTTCATCAGTAAACACTTTGCATGCGCACACAAAGAAGTACAAGAGGCTCCAAAATATCCAAGACCAATAGAGGTCTCATCATGATCCACAGGAGAATCTTTTGCATATTTCAAGTTCACTATACACTCTTCAGTGATTCCCAAACATTCTTTCACCTGCAGTCATGGAATAATAGGAACCTGAGGCCCAAGGTTTTACAACTTGTCTACAGGTCCTCTAAGTCACACAACCTTCCTTACCAATCTCCTCAGGTTATACCTGAGGTGTTTGGTAGCTTTATAGATCTACCTTTGTCTTAGTTATCAAATTCTTAACAGATATAAACAGGAGAAAACAAAAGATCAGCCTTTAAAGAAACTTCATGTTCTAGAGGAAAAAGCATTCTTGACCATCCTCTGTCATTTGCTTTCACGGCCTCATTCTGTCAATAAAGCTGTTGTTCTGGCATTGCAGCACTATTTCATAGCACTACTTAGAATAATAGAGTAATTAACTTCAATTATCTCAAGCTACTAATAATGAACTTCTGTCCCATCTAGGTTTATAGCAGAACAAGAACAGCATCAATGGCTACACAAGTTTATTGAAATAGAGGCACATTACAGAGGTGTTTCAAAGAGAATAACATGTTATACTCCCATTATTTCCTTACCAGGTTATCCCCTTAGAAAAACAAGCAAACAAACAAACCACCTATTCTGCATTTCTGGAACTTCTGCGGGGAGGGCTAGGTGTCATTTTGGGAAAATCCTTCTCCTTAGCTTAACTATAGTGAAGATAAAATAAATAGTTTAAACTGCTGAATAGCAATTTCAAAAGAATTGTCAGTTCATGTGAATCATCTACCCCCTGTGGCATGTTTACTAACCAATCAAAGTATTTTTTTCAGACAAAGCAATGTAATAAATTTAAATGAAAATAAGGACAACTGCAGCACAAGACGCACAATAAGAGATTTGTGCGCAGCATGGAAAGTATCTAATAAGTAAGAAAATTATGTTCATGGTTTACAGTGCTACATTTTCAAAGTAATATAGCATGTTTATCACTTGCTACAATACAGTCACTTCCAACAACTTAATGAAAAAACTCCAGTTATAACTGCTACTTGCTGTTGGACTCACTGGGAATAAAAAATTAATCTAGGCAAAGTATTTGAAAAAAAATATGCTATTCTATCAGATCTTTTATCACAGTCTTAATCATAAAGAACACTTACTGAAACATATATTACAATCCTGCAAGAAAACTTCTTACAGTAAATTCTGGATTCTACCAGAAGGACAGATGAAGTATAATATAGTTGTCAGCAAAAGTTACTGGACAAGGCACAAATACCAGTAGAACAAAAGTATTTATAAATACCCTGCAAAATAACTTTACGTGCCCTCAACAAACTGATGTTAAAGATCTCATTATTAGCATACCTAAAGAAATTTCCTCTTGGTTTCCTCCACACCTAGAATGCTATGAGAGTTTATGCACATACATCCCATCACAGGGTAGACAGTACTGAATAAAATGCCTCTGCATCTTCTTCTAATAAAGAGTACAGTTCTTTGGTCTATTTTTTGTGGTTTTTTTTCTCCCACTAAAACTATCTTATAAATTATTAGAAATCACCTTCCAAAACCCTCTGCTGATAATTTCTGCTAAGGTGTCTGTAGATTTCTGGAATTTTTCTATACAGTTCTTTCCTCTAGCTTAATTATTTCATATATTTACATAAGAACCTGGACTGCCCTACTGAGAAAAGATAAAATAAGATTCAGCTCCTCTTCAAATCTCATTTGTCACCTGCTGACTAAGGATGCAGTGGTACCTGACAGACCCTACCCACTGCCACAGCAAGGAAGCTGGGTCTCCCTGCACCTTTTTGTGAACCTCTGTGCTTACAGCCAATGTGAGCAACTGCCTACAGCCAATGTGAGCAACTGCCTACAGCAGCAGATTGCTGGGGACTGAAAAACAGTCCTGGCCCTGCTGCCTCCTTTCCGTGCTAGATCTGCAAGAAGCAAGACTGGTTGGTGGAGATGCTGAGGAAAGGCACCATGCATGGAGTTACTCCAGCCTACAGCAAATAAACAGTCTAGCTTAAGACCCTCTCCAGCAACACCACTCCCATCCTGATGGAGAAGTGTTCAGTTTTGCTTAGAGATACCCAGAGAAACCTGATGACCTTAGCATGTCCTTCAGCAGATCCAGGTAGGCCTATCACCTGGCTTCCCTCCTACTGGCTGCCCGTGTTCACCTGACAGGCCTCACACAGGTAGCTCTGCCAAGTCAGGCCTCTTGTAGCTGTGAGAAGTGACCAAGTCTTCTAAAGCACAAGTGGCATTCACACTGTTGGCTAGAAAGATTCCAAAGATTTCCTACATTAAATCATCTACAATGCAAAGACTGCCGTCTGAAGGTAACGTAGGAAAGCTCATCAGACAAACCCATCTAGGACCCTCATCTGATTCTCTACTTTCCCTCAACAAAATAATTTCTCTTTCTCAAATTGCCCTTCTCCCTTTGCTCTTCAGTGCATAGCCATCTTTGGCTGCCCCTTCATTCTCCACTGACTGTTCTCAGGTATTTGTACAGAAGAAGTTCACTTTCAGAAACTCATTTTCATGACTACTTACTTCTCTTCCCACTGCTCCCTGATGAATTCAAGTTGCATACTTAGACAGTAAATCAATCAGCTAATATATCCATATAACCAACTATGCAATCCAGACTCACCATTTTAAATTCAGTTTAAATTCTCTACCCTTGGACCAAAACAATGCTATTAAAATGAGGACATCATAAAAAAGTTAACTGTTACAAGAACTTGATTAGGCAAGGGACAGAACCTTGAGGAGTAACATGAGGAGGGAAGGGGAGAGGCATTACACAGAAGCATCCAGTGATCTACAATGGCCCATCCATTCACCTGATACGTACTGTTCTGGTTTTGAGAAACAGGCAAACCTTGCCTACAAAAACGATTACAATTTTAAGTTCATTTTGCTCAAACAAAAGAGTAAGAGCAGATCACATCAAGTTAAAATAATGATGGAGTAGGTAAGTTAGGATCAGCCACCTGTCTAGCAATACAAGAACAAAGTTGTGCAAAGAAATTGCAGGCAAACAAATTCAGAAACAGAAAAGGTTTTTGTTGTTTTACAATTAGACGTTAGATTGAAGTTCTTGCAACAGAAAGTGACAGCAAAAAAATTCAAATACTGAGGGATAAATCTACATTTTTGACAGCTGTGACTTGTAGAGATGTCAAGGATACTCAGATATAGTGAAACAGAATGTTAAGAAAGGCTATTAGACTCTCAAATGTTATTGTTTTCCATTATTCTGATCACAAATATTTAAAGACAGAACAGTTGTGAAGAAGTAATTAGCTGCCCATGGTGCCATTTATAACATCTTCAGTTATTATCTGACACTGTCAACTGCCCTGCCAGAGCCAGGACAACAGCAAAGGCAGCACTGGGACGTAGTATTCCTGCAAACAAAGGGCTCATTCCTCATCAATGAAGTTTTCCCACAGCCATAGTCTGCAAACTCAGTGATTCTCAAATAAATTACAGTTCACAGGCCACAATAACAACATGAACAAAAAAAGCCACAATGGTGGAATTGGATTCACAAACACTAGAAAATTGGAAACCACAGATTTGCACGCTGTACTCAATGAAGTATGCTGGATTTTGGTTTAAACATGAATTTTGGTTTTAAACATGGCATAGAAGGCAGAAAGGATATATTTTGGGAGAAATAATCCCATGTTTTTAACTTACAAGCTTATTAAATATTTCTCAGCCTTAAAAAAAAAAAAAGAAAAGAAAAGAAAAAGAAAATCTTTGGCTTAAAAATCATGACAGCTTTAGCTATCCAGTTAAAGCAAGAACTGTGTCATCCAAAGAGAAAATCAAGCCCAGAGCTGAAGTCATGAATTCTCCTTGGAATGGTAAGAATAAAAACAGATTACTGCTGGGGCCTGATTTTGGGGTTTTCTTTGTCTTTGTTTTGCTTTTATTTTTATTTTTTGTTGTTGTTTGGTTGATTGGTTTGCTTCATTTTTTAATTATTATTTTGCATGGAAACTTTCAATTATGTTGAGCTTCTTTTATTGATTGCAACTTGTTTGTAAATTGCCTCCTACTATAGATATAAGAACTACACCCAACAAACCATTTCATTTCAGAAATCGAATGAAAAATGAATGAAGTCTTGGTGTTTGTTTTGTTTTGTATTATCAATAATATTTTTCTTGAATTTTAGCTGAAAACTCCTCAAATTCACAGAGAAAAGAGGTTAACTTCTATCTGGATAGCCTGCATCCTATCACAGATGGTAGTGTGGCTTAGAGCCCAGGATCTAGTTTGATTTGAGTTAGCAGCTGCTTATTTTGTAGAGGAAATGCAAGTGAAATAACACTGAGAATACTCCAGTGCCCTTTGTGCAGAACCTGTTTGTCTCATAAGAAAGGCTAGTTTTACACATCTGGCTGGGATAACCTCAGAGCATCTTAGGTCTGTGGGAGATGCATGTACTCCATCCACATTATCAACAACAATAACTACATTTAAAGACAAACAGGTAAACTGAAGTTAAGGTTACAAACTTGAACTTATAGTACCTGACATCTGTGTTTTCTGGTGCCATCACATTGAATGAACCAGCCTGCATCAGTATACGGAAGGGTTTCTGATCAACTCCATGCATTACCATTCCTGTTGCTAGGGTATGGACACGGAGCTGATTGCAAACATCTCTATGTTTTAAATTGACACTCCACTATACAAAAAACAACTGGAAAGGTAGCTAAGGCTGAATTTTCAGAAACATTAAGGTATCACTTTGCTGACAACTGAGATGTGACTGATGTCAGCCAGCTGGTCTTCCCCATCTCTGAAAATGGCAGTAGGTGTTCAGCTACATCTTTAGATGTGAACTGGTCTGGTCAGTAACTGGGAATATTACACAGCCTTCCCCATTTTACACGACCAAGACGTCTCGCAGCAGAAACTTTCAGTCAATCCATGCTCACCTAGAGGCTTTTCAAAATGGGCACACAGCTTTCCACCTGTAAAATTCTGTGTAGTGCATGCAGTCTTCAGCCTTATCAGAGAAACATAAAATCAGTATATTCTCTCTCTTTACTCTTTTTGTCACACTGGTATGACTGCATGTGAACCCATTTCAGGTCCTTCAGTAGCTTTCAGAGGATAAACATACTAAAACTTTACCACATACTGCATTACTCTGACTTCAGCAAGAGAATGAAGTCATACCAAATATAAATTTATTAGGAAATGTAAAATCTAAGAAAACATAGAACTACTAAAACATCCATATCATTTAATATGCTTATTAAAATAAACCGTATACAGTAGCATCTAGTTTTCATACTAGTATTTACAGATGACTTCTCACCTCCCACTCCCTCACTCTGCTTTAATCTCCAGTTAAGTACAGTACCTCATGACCTTCAATAAACTTGTCATTCTAAATATCTGGCAGGCATGGAAGTTCTATTCTCTAACGCTTCATAAATATGGTGCCTGGTAACTCATTATTAAAATCATTTTTGTGAATGCCCAAGTTCTAATTCAAGACTTCTCTAAAACTGTTTAATGAAACCAAGATGTCTGTTAGTTAAGTTCTTCCAATGGGCATGAGCAACAGATCTTTCACAACCTGTTAGAAGACGTGCCAAGATTAGTTTCTTTCCTGTGTAATAGAAGCCACAGGAATCAAAGTTTCTGATCAAAGTCCAGCACCTCAGTACTGCCAAAAGCTGACAAGATCTGTTTCCCACTTTCCTGAAAACAGCTCAGTAATCACACTGAATTTTAATAGGATAACTATCTCTTGGACTCAGGCTGAACTTGGTTGTATTAAGCCATGATTAAACCATATGACAGTTGCTACATACAGCATTACTTCATGTATTTATTTTTAAAGTGCACTGAGTTTCTTACTACCACAGTCCAGGTTTGGTTTTTACAAAGACATTTTTCCCCCTCGGTCAAGAGACCTTATAGTAAGCATAAAACAAAATATTCAAGCAGTAAAGTGACGATTCTGCTCTATTTGGTCAATGTCAGTCCAGAACATGTATAGCTAGGTGTAGTGAATTTATTATTTCAAATAGCGTAATAGGGATTTCAACACCTGCAAACATGTTCTCCTTTATGCTCCTTTGTCCCTCATTCTGCGGAGCTGTGTACTGTAACCACTCCTAACCCTTTCTTTTTCATGGCCACAGTTGTTTACAAATGATCAAACTAAAAGATTTCTGCACCAAGGTTTATTGATAAGAAGAAAGTCAGCACAGCTCTGGCAAAGCTTGCTTACTCCTGTTTTGCACTCTAGCTCACTGGAAGCACATTTCCAGCTCACCACTGAGGTACATCACACTGGTGGGAGATTTAACCTGAGGCCAGATAAAGTCTTCAAAATGTGAAAGTGGTATAGAACTCTTGACAGAAATCAATTTTAGTGGATTTTGTGTAATCAAAGCAAAACAGACTTTAATGTTCCACATAGACACTTTACTGGAGCTAGATAGGGAAGGAGGAACAACATGAACATCCCAGTGAGTGGCTTTCCACACTCAAGCTGATGCTGTGCTTCCTGCAGAGCAGAGGAAGAACCACACAGAAGCTGAGTAACTCAAGCCTCCTCTGAGTAACTCATATGGACAAATGCCATTTCAGTCAGGCAGCTTCCTTCATCAGCAAGGCACCAGATTTTCTTAACTAATTGCATGCCACTCAAAATCTTACAGAAAACTATGGCTTCTGTCAGTTCTCATACAAACACGTAAAGCTGCTTACCAGCTTTGAATGTACAGCTAACCTTTAGATGTTATTTAATTAGGTGCTTACTTAATCAGGTACACAGGAAGAAGAAATAGTTCAATACTAATATATTAGTTGGTACTCTAGATTTCTTTCTGATGCTGATCTAGTGCATAGTCACAGCAAATCCCCACAGTCTGCTGGTGCTTCAGTTACCAGAAGTAAAACACCAACCAAAATTTTTAATTAAGATTTGCAGAATACCTTGATGGACTTCTTTAAAAATTCTCCGGAATTACAAATCCCAGGGTAGTTAAGTTTGTAAGTTTCTGGTCACTGCAAAGGCACCATGTTGAGTTTCATTCTGGAATTTGTGTGTACAAGAGTTCCACACAGTCACCAACTTCAGCTTAAGAGTTTATGCTCTGTTCCTTGAGTGTGATTAGCTGTAACAATTACCCTGGCCAAATACGTGCGCATTGGAAGGGGAGAAGCACATAGGAGGAACTACTTCAGGAGCAGCCCGTTTATTTCTATGGAAACTATAACATACACAAGAGCACAGTAACACTATCTGATAGTGTTTTGTACCTGGAAATTTGCAGCTACAAAAATTTGGGAACCAGCAGGGAGAGGAAGATGATTGTCCCTCTCTACTCTGCTCCTGTGAGGCCCCATCTGTGTCCAGGCCTGAGGACTCCAGCACAAGAAAAATGAAGAGCTCCTGGAATGGGTCCAAAGGAATGACATTAAGATGATTAGAGGGCTGGAGCACCTCTCCTGTGAGGAAAGGTTGAGGGAACTGGACTTGTTTAGCTTGGAGAGAGAAGGCTCTGGGGAGACCTCACTGTGGCCTTCCAGTACTTGAAGGGAGCGTATAAACAGGAGGGGGAACAGCTGCTTATAAGGGTGAATAGCGATAGGACAAGGAGGAATGGTTTTAAACTGAGACAGGGGAGGTTCATGTTAGATATTAGGAGGAAATTATTCACACAGAGGGTGGTGACACACTGCAACAGGTTGCCCAAGGAGGTTGTGGAGAGCCTGATCTAGTGTTTGGTGGTGGTATGGTGCACGTAGCAGGGGGGTTGAAACTGGATGATCTTTGAGGTCCTTTTCAACCCAGGCCATTCTATGACTTGCTCAATTTTTATTCCTGTTTTAAACAGTCACCATCGTTAGCTGTACATTTTCCACAAGCAAATGGCAAGAGCCTGCATGCCACGATCATAAAAATCAGCACAGTCAGAGGTGACCCATCATTTCACAGCTAAAAAGACAATCCTGTTGCTGAAATGTAGCACCCACCACCTCACTGCCTTCACATCCGCTGGTTGCCCTCCACAGATGTTCAGCAAATATCAGTGGGCCCAATTTTTTGCACACGAAGGAATTCAATGACACACCTTTGCTTCATCTGCACTTCCATGTCAGACGCCATTTTGTCAGACTGCCCCTCTGCTGCCATCTGTCGCATGGTAACAAATGTAAAAATATTGGTGGGAAAATTCAACCTCTACTGTCATACTACCAACATTCTGCTTCTGATGTTGTGAGCCAACATCATAAGCTTAGGAGGCATTACTTCTAAAGAAGAACTGACACAACATCTCTCATATAAAGAGGTCTCATTACCCTACAAAGAGAAGACAGCAATCAAAACATGATCTAAAAAGAAGAGCCTGCAGAAGGTCCTTAGTTCACAGCGAAACCCTCTGCACATCAGGAGGCAGAGAAATAGTTCCAGTTCTTCTGTTTGAGTCAAATTGCTGTTAAATGCACGTGCCAATGACCTAATTCTGTTTTCTAAAGATATATTACTTACGCAAGAAAGACCATAACAACCTCTTCACAACTATTCCCATTCAACTGCAGACTTGCATATTTGCCATACGTACAGCACATAGCAAAACTTAACTATAAGAAAGCATGCAGAACCCAATTTAGCAGAGGGATTTTAACATGTTAATAGAGCCTTAGTTACTTTCCAATTCAATAAAAATATGTCTATCAGATTTCACATCATAGGTTTACGGAAATTTTAGCACCTACAGAGAAATGAGTTAGCCCCCTGAGGCAGCAAAACATTCAAATTTAAGATGTTAGGGAAACATAAAAAGACCATCAATAAATGATTACATAAACCTCTGTTCCATATTTCTTTTAAACCTATTTTCTTCACAGCTCTCTCCATTCACTATTGACTCCATTCACTATATGTTCATATACGCTTCAACTGCATAGGACCTAACAACTTCTAATAGTCAACTCACCCCCATTAAAATTTTGAGTTTCTATAAGCTTAATTTTCACAGTGTATTGGGGCATGTTTTAAGAAGAGTTCTTGCAATTCTAGTATTTTTTGTTGATTCAGCTGCTGACAAAAAGCCTTCCACAACTCACTATCCATGCTGAATTCTCAGCAATGATTAAATTACATTAACGTGTAACAGGTTTGATTATGAAATTCCATTCTCTCTGAACAGTCATTTTGGAGCAGATCTGGTAAAACTGCCATTGCATCCTAACCTAAAGATACCAACTTTTTAGTTTTGTACTCCTACCCATGTCTACTCACACATTGCTTCAGATGAGCACGCAAGCAACAGACTCCTCCATAGCTAGTCATATTTAATTCTTTTGGGAATAGTCCCAGTCTAGGCAGGGCTTCCAGTGTGAGGCTGACACACACTATCTCCCATCAGTCATCGTGTGAGAGAACGGTGGGATTAGACACAAGTGAAGCCAACGTGGTTTTTTTTTTCCCCTCACTCATTATTGGTTTGATATGAATTTCAGTCAAGTTCATGAGTTTTTCCTACTAATTTCAGTGACAGGAGAGTTTTAAGTCCACAGTAATCTCACAATAAATTTAAAAAAAAAAAAAAAAAATATCTTCACATAAAGGTAGAACACCAAGGCATCACTGAACTGGGAAAATCAGATATTTCTCACTCTCTACATGCAGAAACTCCATATTTGCTGAAGCAATTTGGGGGAAAAAACCCTCTCAAAGTTAAAATTTACAACAAAAATCTGATGTGCACTAGAAGGCGTTTTACTCCACATGTTGTATCTGAAGCGTAGTCTTTCACATCCTGGCACAGCCAAAACAGCCAGGAAGACATCTGGGCTTTGCTCTTCTGCCAAGAGGTACTGCATTGCTGCAGTGGGCAGTTAAGTCACTTTCCATTAGCTAGAGTGTCATCTCAGCAGACTAAACTCTTCTCTTGGTGAAACGGTCTTCGCTTCTCCACACCACACCACCCTTTTCCCCTTCAATGGGAAAGCTGGCTTTGCTTGGAAATTCTTTCCAGTTTCACCTAGAGTGCAGCGGATTCCTCTGTCAGCATGGCTGGCCTAGGGAAACGTTTGTTTCTCTTGCACTGTTCAAAGGGAGGAAGATTATCTCTTTATTGCCAAAGTGGGGGAAGTTAAAGTCACAACATGTGCTCATGTACCTGATATTGTTTGTATACATGATGATCATGCTTCCTAGTAAACTAATTAGAGTATTTTGACATGTTTACATCCATCAGTGCCTTACAAGGCATCTGTGCTTAGATATTTATAGGAGAAATCACACGCTGTAATGAAGAAATGCATTGAGTAGGAGAGGGGCTTTCCAAGTTATTGTCATCAAGAAACAAGAATATTTAAAAAGCTAAAATGCACGTACACCTTGCTGCATATTTGCCTCACAGCCAGGTAGGAAGCAACGCCTCACTTAGTGAGCAAAGTAATCCCTGTGCTGCAGCCCAAAACCAAAGTGCCAACAAAAGTGTTTGCCTAACTTTAGGTACAGGATTAATTGGCTTTCAACAAGACATACCTGTCAGCGTTGGATATTCCCAACTAGTAGTAAGCTGCAGCAAAGCAGTAATGTCAAAATGAGATATGAAAATAGAGCCTTTCAGCCCAAGAAAGTTGTGGATGCCCCATCCCTGGAGGCATTCAAGGCCAGGCTGGATGTGGCCCTGGGCAGCCCAGTCTAGTGGTTGGCGACTGCACATAGCAGGGGGATTGAAACTAGATGATTATTGTTGTCCTTTTC
>JAOWBP010001760.1:39645198-39673962 GCA_028571105.1 Tragopan temminckii | reverse complement strand
GCTTTCCTTAATGCGAACACCACCTATAGCTGCACTTTCACTGTCTGTTTCACCTTCAAATTACAGATACACACACACACACAAAAAAAAAAAAACCACCATAAAAAGTAACAACTGTGATTCCTTAATGTCTGTATTTTTCATTTTCACTGGGAAAGTTAAACCCACACTGGCGCCTGCCTAAAGAAAAGAGGCATTCTCCAAGGCTCTGCTGTATTATGGCTACACAGATCAACAACTTCAGCAAATCAGTGTAATCTCATTAATCCAAAAGCGTTTGTATCATCTCCAGTATGTAAGACTCTGACTTTCTATCCTACATTTCACTACACAATACATCAAGATCAGCAGTATGGCTTTTAGGAAGAGAGGCGTTAAAATAACAGTCACAAATACCTGGCATTTATTTTCCAATTCCCTTTTTAGTGGTCTCAGTTAAGTGATTCAGTTAAGTGATTCTTGATGAACAGATTGTAACAAAGGGGAAAAAAAAAAAACAACACACTGGAGATAAAAGGTATGGTAATAACTTTGTTACTACTACTTTTAGGGGAAGTTGCTCTGAATTTATTTCAGTTCAACTGAGGACAGTATTAAACCAATCATTCTTCTACTTCTTTCCACAAATTTCACATCTCTACATCTGCAAATCTGCCTGCTGCCTAGAAATACAAATAATGAGATTTACAGTATATGGGAAAATAGGAACAAGCATCTCCAAGGCCTCTGAATCAGCAAGAAAAAAATATTTTAAAAAAATAAACTTCTTTCAAGACAAGATACATAACAGAAGAGAATGGCAGACAGATTTTTCAATACAATTCCAGTCGTTTACACTCTTGCAGCTAAGAATTTGATAGAATTTGTATTATCTACTACCAGAATGGAAAGAAATGCAAATCTTTCACAATGCTTGCACCAAAATGTCATATTGCTGTAGCTGTTGTGACACTTAACCATGAATCTTCACTGTATCATAACAGATTGGTCATCACTGCCACCTCAGAGCATTTTTATCCCTCTCAGTAAAACTACTGCTCTCCCATTTTATCTCATCTCCCTGTTGGACAACATAGCATTCTGGAAATCGTAATCCAGGCTGGTCCCAGGTTCTTCTCAGCCACTTTTTAGAGCTCTGTAGTATTTTGCAGACACAAATGCAGTGGTAGTGGTGCACATCCGTACTACCCAGCGCTATTCCACATTAAGTCAAGAAACACCTAAAAACTACATGTTCAAAAGAAGGAAAAAAAAAATAGCAGAACATCATTATTACATCTTCGCCTTTCTGAGTTTTGTTTTGGTCTCTCAGTTGTGTTCTCACCTTTTTTGCTTCACTTTTTAAGAAAGTTTTTAATCTAGCTATTTTGTCAAGGATGCCTTAATCTGTTTTTTAAATTTGATCTTTCTTTTCTTTTCCTTGTATTCCGGTAATCCTTTTTCCCCTTGAAGTCTGATGATGGCCATTCTTTATATTTCCATATGCAGCAAGGAAAACAGAACGGCTATACAGAAAAATTAATCTATTTCTATACCATACGCATTCCCATAGTATTATCTATAGAAAAAAAATATTTTAGAAGCAGTAACTCACAAATTCAGCAAACTTGACTAGATTTATCTATTAAGTATAACACAAATATTTTGTTCCTGGAAATACTTCAACCTGGAGCACTCTGTACCCCTCTGAGATGATTGCCGATAGCACAGGAGAGCAAGTCCAAAGAATTACAGCAACGTGTCGCTGTGTTAAGTGCTGCCAACAGTGGCCGCAAAAGCACGCTTGCAGCACGTGTCCTCTCTCAACTGAACTGCCTCATAAGCATCTGACTGACAGCTTGCTGCCCTTAATGAACTGGAAAAAACTTTTGGGCAAGCTCAGCTCTACGAAAAATCACAAGCTTCTTAACTTTTGCCCTCTTCATCACCCCACTCCTTTTAATTACCCTGAGCAGACTGCTAAAAAGAGAAAGGCTTGCTTTGCATTTTGAAAGATTTTCTTGACTCCTAAGACCCATCACTCCATTTTCTCCAGCAGCTTTGTGTCATTCACAAAGAAAACTCGGATATGTTTAGAAGTTAAAAGGCCTCCCCAACAAAAGCTTTTGTTCCCAAATGAAACTGGCTCTTCTTTTTTTTTTTTTTTTTTCCTACATATATTTGTACTCATTAACAAGATGAGATTTTTCACAACTATCTGCAGAGCCTCACTCATAACATGAATACCCTACAAATAACCATGCTGAATCAGAACTGCTGGAGTCAGTGGATGTTTACATAGTGAGTAAATAACATCTTTGCACATTGTGGAATAAAGATAAGTGAGTTGCCTAGCTTCTAATTTTAACTCCATTTTTTTTCCTTCATGTCATGGTTATTAGAACTGCTTTGATTAAAAAAGAAGGGAGGGGAGGGGATGGAGAAAGGTGCCAGGAAAGCTGTTTCCTGAGTAGGGCACTGCAAGGCAGGATGAGGAGGTCGCTGCAATTCTCCCTTGGTGTGAAATTAAATTAGTCTCAATTTAGAATTGTCAAAATGCTGCAAGTGGCACCACTTAACTGTATGGAAAAAACTCTAGATTTTGTACCCCACTCTACTTTTAAACGGCTGCTTTCTATTTCTATTCTTCTTTATCCCTCCCTTACTTCTGCAGCTGCCATCATTTCCAAAAAACATGCTTGCACACAGTTGTGCTTAATTTCCTTCTGGCAGCTCCTCCGCTAAACAAATATCTGCAGCAGCCCGAGTACAGTTCTTGTCACAAGGCAGGGGAACACACATCTGATGCCCCTGAGACAGGGCACTTCGCACAAGTGCCTGCAGAGGGCCACTGGGATGCCTGCCAACAGTTTCACAGAAATACTGTCAGTGATGGAAGTTTCTAACTTTGTACCCTGACACTAAAATAAAAGTGGAAATCGTCATTCTTACTAGCTGCCATTTCAAAGCCTGTTTGAGTTCTAGCTTACTGGACCTCAGACTACTTGGCTTCAGATCTGCCCCTCTCAATAGTATTCTAATACTGCATGTGAATGGAGCAACCATTCCCTCCAGAGGCCCTAGTGACATCTGTTGAAACATCTGCTGCTTCAGTTTCTGCTCTGTACAATACCCATAAAGCACATTAACTAGCTTAAAAAAAAAAAACAACCCAAACAGTATTTGATTTTTTTTTCTTAAAACAGAAGCACACAGCATTTGTAGACGTTTTAACAACTTGTTCTCATTTTGAGAAACTTAGCAGTGCACTTGAACACTAGTCTGCCCAGTGTATCCCATGACATTTACTTTTCTCTATCAACTCCAAAGAAAACATGTTACACGCTGTGCAACAGAAAGTGGAAAAACGTATATCTCATCATAAGCAGCACTGCCAAGCTAAACAATCTGGGGTAACTGAACACTACTTCTTTCATCACAACCCAACTTTTATCCCTCACTTGTCCTTATGCCTTAGTATACACGAGGAGAACTCAAGGACTTTTCAAAGGCTTGTAGCTTTCCGTACTCTCCGTCATCCCTAGACATAAGATCAAACCAGTCAGTATGTTTATTACGCACTTACAAATCTCTGTAAATGCATGTCCTCCTACCATCCCCCACATGTGAGAAATTTTAGAAGTAATGCACCGATGGGAAGTCATATTTACTGATGTAATTTAAAGTAAAAGCCAAAAGCAAACCTCACAGCTCAGGAAGTAAATGATTTGCCCTTATTTTTATAAAAACCTTTTATAATAATGAATTTAGTACTAGGAAGACACAGATTTTACAGCTTTAAAAGCTGTCTTTTTATCCAGGGAGAGAACAGTCAGGTGATGCACTTTTTTCAAGTCAGTGCAGAGGGAAATCAAGCTTCCTCTTGTCCTATATAGATGAAAGCTGCTAACAATTTAAGAGATCCCACATCCATTTCATATAGTCCCCTCAGATATAACTATTTTCCACTACTGACTTAGGACAAGGTTTAAGTTTTGAATCTCCACATCTCAAGTTCATCTATTGCTGACAATCCCCTGCTTCACCTGTGCACGTAGAAAGACAGCGGGAACAGCACAGCCTGAGATAAAGATTTTTAAGAAAACAAATATTAAACATTGTTTATTTAGAGGTTAGCACAGGGGACCATAGGAAAACAATGCCTTCTGCAGCTAGACATGTTTTTACATGGACCATACTGGTTTCAGAGAGCTTTTCAGGTAGCCGTGGTAAGTGCAGCCCATTAGAACCCCACATGTGCTGCATTTCCAGCTGCTGAACACAGCCTCTTTTGGGCAAGAAGCATCAGGGTACTTGCTCCAAACGCTCTAGGTCCTGAGCAACTTCGATCCAAAGAGGTCTGGGGATTTCTGGGCACTGAGCAGAACAGCTCTGGTTGACAGCGCATGCCAGGTTCCCAGAGCAGAGCTCACAGCACAAGACGTGGACACCACCCAGATGTAGCACCAGGCCTACACAGAGATCTAGTATTACTGTGGTCCACACAGATCAAGGAAAAGAAGAACTGTGCCACCACCTCATTTAGCCCTTCTGCTACTTTACTAGTTAGCATTTCCAATTCTTCATCCTGATTATGAAAAGAGATGTTAAATAGCCTCAGAAGAAGCGCATTACAGCCACCATAAGGGCATTAGTCTGAAGCATATCAAATGCATTATTCCATCCTCTTAAGTGTACACACATGCCTTTTCTCTCCCAAATTCCCAATGAAACTCAGTTTCACGTGTGTGCTCTCACATTCAAAACAGTATTTCCTACTAAGGAACATATTGATTTTTAGCTACGAAGTTCAAGAAAAAGGGAGAAATTGAGTAATTTTTCAAGTTCTGTTAGTAGAAAATTTTCTGAAAGTAGAACTTGGTAAATTCATTTTTAATACAGCTACTCTTATAAATCTGATGCTCTGCTGACCTCAAGTAAATCACTGAATTATCAAGTACATCGCTTAGCACAGCTTCCCATTTCTAGAGTTAAGACTTAGTTAAAATCACTAAGATGCTTTTTTTTTCCCCACCCTGCTTAAAGATAACTCAGAATTATTCAGCAACATAATGTGTGAAGCATAGTATAACAAGAAATAAAATACTGTTCTATCGCAAACTTCCCTATTAACTATCTTCAAAACCTCCACATAATTTAGCAGGATTATGAAGTTTTTGACAAAGGCAAATACCAGCTAATACATTTTGGCAAGTGGGAGACCAGAAGAAGAAAATTCTATACATTTTGAAATACTGAAGTAAGAGACCATACCAACAGTTATGTAAATAGCCATATTTCAGAAAGCTTTATATAGTAAATGGTTGTCAGATGCACAGATTATCTCCTGAACTGTCATTCATTTAATAGATCTATTAGTTTGATGCATTTCATTTTTGCAATAATTTACTTAAAGTTGCTGTAAAGATCTCAAGGGTCTCTCTGTTCTGGGCTCTTCGAACATAGCACAAGAGAATTTTAAATTAACTTCTGTTTTAAATACATCATTTTAAATATACATATACGCATGTTATATTCATTTTGTGCTGCAGCTTCACATGATATTCCATTTGCTTTCCAACTTACTGTATAAAAAACCCTTCTTAATCGAAGTTGTGGCCTCAAATTTTTCGTAAAGCATACAGTTCAAGAAGCAATAAGATGAAGAGTCTGCAAAGAATCCACGTGACTGTTCCGCCAGATTTCCTTCACTTGTGATATTTTGTCTGTACACGAGGAGGAAGATTAAAATAGGAAAGACTGTTTGTTATTTTTATTGGTTTAAGTAGGGAATATTCAAGCCACATCTTTTCACATCATTCAGAAAAATGCTGTAGGCAACTACAGTCGTCTTTCCAGCTGCGCTTTGCTCTTTTGGAAGGACTTAAATTCAACCACTTTTTTTCCCCCTATTCTCTATGAAATTCCTACCTCTCTTACTCCTTACTTCTCTTATATGAAAAAAAAACCACTATGATTAGCATATTCAGGGCAATACGGTGTTGGAGACTCACACTAAAGTATTTCTGAATATATTTGCATTATTACAGTTCAGTGGAAGCATTTAGCAAAAAGGTTGCATGTTATATCCATTGAAGCAGACATGGCTTGGTATTAGATCTTATGATCCTGAATAATATCTTCAGAGACAGCAAATACAGAAATGTCATCTGCATGAACAGGGGGGAAAAAAGACAAATTAGCAGAACAGTGAGGAGCTAAAAAGGTAAGGCAAAAGGATGGAAGAGAATATTGCACAGTATCCACGTCTCAGGAATTGATCAGTGAGACAAGGATGATCTACACTAACACAAGACAACCCAATTTGACTGTTTTGACATACACCAGGAGCCTGAGAAAATATTTAATTACTCTGATTGTATTATCAAACTTGCTTGGAAGAACCAGTCTTTTATGGCAATCACTAAATGCTAGTATGGCCGAACCCCCAAGACAAAAAAGTTTTCTCTAAGCAAGAAGGCAAAGATGTTCAGGAAGGTCAGATCACAACATAATACATTTGTTGTTATTGCAAAAAACAAAGCCAGATCAAATTGCTCGATGTAATAGAAATAGCACAGGGAGGTGTAATGGGAAGGTGGGGAGGCACCCAGGACACCAGCAGCCCTTCCAGTGGGTCCAAGTCTGAGTGCCCAGGGGCTGAGTTAGCCTCTAGAATGGATCATCTGCCCCCGGTTAATCAAAAACAGACAGATACCATTTTGTGTCATTTAAAATGTGGGTAAAGTGATGGAAGGACTTGGGGGTAGGAACAAAGTCTCAAGAACAGGCACAATATAACATCTGAGCTTTTATTTTTTTTATATCATCTGAACAGAAATGTTTTCTTCACCACAAAGCTAAGATTCAATTCAGCATCACCTGAAACTGTTCTTTAATAACTATCATCTTTCACTTAATTTTTGAAGAGAGCATTACAATGAAATTTTTCTGTAAAATTATATCTTTATTCCATTACCTCTGATTTTATTTTTTTTCCTCCCACAAAAACCAATGCAAATGAAAATAACCTAAGTAATGCTTACTTACTACTTGATTTGTGCAATATCTCCGTATATGTAGTCCAGTTCAAGAAAAAAGAAACAATTTTACAAAGTACAAATGCAGTATTAAGACATAACTTCCTCCCCCAGCCCCCCTGCTCCATGTTTGTGGTGGCTGAATACACACCCTTAATTACAGGGATGCACACCGCCTCCAGGCAGCCTGAAAAATGATTGATAATCACCTCTACAATCTTTTCAGGGATGCTTCTTTATAATTAACCTTCTAACAGTGAGGAGAATACATATTAAACATAGTAATGAAACACTGGACCACTTTTAAGGTATGAGGTTAGACTGTAAATTATGTTACTGACATAATTATATAAATCAGTGGATTTTGCAGAACATTTTTCTCTGAAAACTTGGCTTAATAAAAAAAAGCCATATGATTTGCAAGCATCTTAATCAAGAGAATAATTTATTCACAAGTACTAAAAATGTACAAGTTGTTTTATTTTATGCCTATTTATAAAACAGAATTAGATTAACACATGTTCAAGTGATCAGAACTTAGTATTTATAGAAACTTATTTTAGAAACAAAAATTTGTAAATTTAATAGAAATCTTGAATTTAAACCAGCCAGTAAAGGATGTACCCAGTATGGCTAATATAAAACAAGCAAGCTTACTCTACACATTCTGTTTGGTGGGTTAGCTTTTGTTTGTTGCCGTTTTGTTTGTGTGGGATTTGATTTTGGTGGTTTCTTTTTGTTTGTTCTTGCTTATTAATTTTTGTTTTTAAAAAGCAGCATCTATTACAGTAGGAGGATTTTCAAGACGGAAGCAAAATGTAAAGCGTCACTTGAAGTGCATCACCTAATGCAAGAACATTAAGAATGTTTTTTAAATTCTGCAAATCCCACACATGCTAAGCTTCAGATACATTTCATAATTCTCACCACAGTGTAACATACACTCCTTACAATTTGTCATGGAACATTTCAGCTCGTTTCTATAGGCAGATTTTCTCATCATCTGTTTAGCATACTGGAAAGGGATGGGAAAGGAGGTAGCATGCGCTTGTAGCATTTGAATGAAACAATATATCTCCAACATGTTTTAATTTTCTATTCCAATTAACAGTAATTAGTCCAGAGAGCAAAATAAATACTTACATTCTTCAGTACACTTAAATTTATTGAACGCATAGCTGTTTTCTTCTACTACTTAGTGTGCTCCTTAAGGAGAACCTTGAATTATTTTCTTCATTGCTCTCCATCTTTCCCATTTTTTGAGTTTTTAGATTTAATTCTTCAAAGGGTTCTCTTCTTAATCTCTACTCCTTCCATTCTGAAGGTTCTGAAGGCTGACAGTGCTGCCTGTCACACTTCTCTTGTTGACCATTTCTTCAGATGCACAGACTTCGAGTCCTTGAATAGATTTAGACTTCGGTTTCAAGATTTTGAATTTGTTTTGCTTTTCATACTGGAAAGGAAAGATCTACAGACGCATACAGTTGGATAAAACCAAGCACACAGCCACAGGAATGAATCCATGGTAATCCAACACCTCACAGTGTAAGTATATAGGGCACGCCAAAGCAGGTACAAATGCACAATGTTAGATTGAGCAAATCATAAAGACCGGTACTCGCAAAGCAGTATGTTCTGTCACTAGTTCTCCTTCTTCCTACTTATACAAATTCAGGATTGCTGTAACAGCTGTTACTGGTGTTAGGAGACTCACTGTAGTTACAGCCCAAGTGGCAGTTTTAACTTTTTTTTTTTTTAATTACCAGTCCAGTTGGAAAAAAAAAAAAAAAAGAAACCACTTAATTTCACCCTTAGTTAAAAGCAAATAATAAATCATAGACTTAACAGAATTCCTGGGACACTGAAAGACTGGGAATTGTGGTTTGGCCCCTATATGTTTTCCAGATGATTCCCTCCCTACATATGTAACCAACCAGTTTAAAATATGACAGTTTTAATATTTTAGTTTCACAGTGAACCTAGGCCTCAATCATCTGCATTTGACTGTAGAAGGACTCTGAATTATGCCAAGTTAAATATACAATAATGAGTGTTAGGGAAACACGTCTTTGATGTGGGTGAGAAAATATACTGGGAGGATCTGAAAAGTATGTGCAGCATCTTATTCAGAATTTCTACTTACTTTAACACCTAAGAGATAAGGTCAAAGAGACCCATTCCAGTAAGATATAGCTATTTTTGCAAAGTTGTAGCTTACACTTATTATTTCAAATATCACTAAGGAAAACAGGAAACATGAAGAGAGTTCTATGCTAAAATGACTTTAAAGCTATGCTAAAGATGAAGTACACATCATGTTTAGTTACAGTTCCCCAAATATCTGTAATTCAGTAAAGATTTAAGCCTTCTGATACACATAAAGTTAAAACAAAAAAAAGTTGATTGACGATCTATAGCTCAGAGCCATTATACAGGAAGACAGTCTACAGACCAAAACAGCAGCAACCTCAGTCTCAGAAGGGCAGGTTCAGCAGAAGGGGAGAAAGACAAGACAAAAATGTAAGAAGCAAATACATCGTAAACAAATTTAATACTGCATTAGAAGACCAACTACAGCCAGAAGACCTGCAGAAGAATTAGTCTCATTTAGACCATGCTTAGTCTAGCCAATGTGTTTTGAAATGAGAGCGGATCATTTAACATAAATTTAATTTGTCATCCTGGAGGAAAAGCCTGTGGTTGACCCTGTCCAGTTAACATTTTAAATGTTAATTTTAACATTCGGCACACGTACCTTTTTGTTAATAAACATGAGGCCTCCCACATCACTCTTAGCTAGAGCAGAAACACAGCTGTGGAATTTCCCATTAACCCACACCTACTTTGCTCGCAAACTTACTCACAAGCATGCTCTCCTTTCAATGAAAGTCACTGAATGTTCAAGAGAAAGCAGTAAAATCACCAAGATTCTTTTAGAATGTCCTCACTGACAAAATTGGGAAGTCAATTCTTTAAATTTCTATATACAGTCATCTTCCTGTTCACTGAATATACAGAAGTTCTGTATAACATGCATGTTCCCTCCAAGGAACAGCAAGGAAGAATTGCTGCCACCACAGGACTCACTCACTGGTCTTCCAAGGCTAAAAAGTGTTAGGCTTTGAAATGGTACAAGGCACAGTGAAACTGAACAGTCACTCAAACTGTATTGAAAACCCTTATTTTTATAAGTAGATACTTACATATGGAATTTGGAAATATCTCAAAGATTAGGTGTTATTTAGGAAAAATAATGGCATCAAATGCAGTTCCATTGCAATCACAGCCTGAATTTAAAGACAGAAAACAAGTGAATTTACGCTTGCTGAAAATAATAAAATATGCCACTTCAGATTTACCAGTCCTCCCTCCTTAAAAAAAATTTTCAAGAGGAAAATACTTCTAAAAACACTGAAATAAAAGTGAAGACCTCACACATTTTTACATAAACACTTGCATTTTGAGCAAGCCTCAATGATTTTTCAGGAACTGGGCACAATTCTGTATTCCCTGACAACTTTACTGATTTAAGCCATTAGTGTAAGAAATTGTTGCTAGGATTGTTAAATACATATAACCATTAAAATAAAAACAAAACACTGAAACCTGACATTTGATCCCAGAGATACACTTTTATCCGGTACATATTTTAAAGACTGTTTTATTTCTGAAATAATAAATATTGTCTTTTTTTTTTTTTCCAGATAAAAAGGCATGATACAAAATACATCCATAAAAGACTTTTCCGGTCCTAAATTATGTTTAAAAGTTTATTTCCTTCCTAATGTTCCACTGGAATGACTTTTTGGCAGAACTAGCTGGAAAGCAGAAACCAGATCTAAATGTTGAGTTTAACTCATTTGTCTCCAACTGGAAATTAATACTAATATTTAGAACTTTCTAAAAAAAATTCTTCCAAAAACTACAAGTTAGAGAAAAACTTTTTTTTTTTTAAAGAAAAACTTACTTTTCTTAGTTTGAATTTTGATACCTACTCCTCTGAGAAAAAAGCAAGATTACTTTAGAAACTAACTGAAGAATCTAACTTTATTTCCTCCTCTTAGCTAGATGGTGTGTTTCTTTATACAACTATCAATAGCATTTTCCAGTGGGAAAGACTGCTGCTGGCCTGGTTCTTTAGTACACATTTATATCCTGCAGGTTTTTTTTTAAATCTCAAGAACTGAAGAAATAGCACTCAGAATTAAACATTTATCAAACTCTCATGTAAATACGCTCTATTCCGTAACTTGATCTGACCACAAACCACGGCATGCCGTTACTGGATAAAGCCCAAGGTTGAAAAAAAAGTAGATTAATTAGTGTTGTCCAGTTTAGTATCATGCTTTACAACAAAAGTGAAGATGCCTAAGGCTGAAATGAAAATAAGTTTGAGTACAACACGTGCAACACATTCAGCCAAGAAACACTCACAGGAGCAATTTTATTTGGAGGGGGCACAGAAACTCTTACTTGCCCTTCAAAAAAAAAAAAAAAAAAAAAAAGCATTGCCTTTCTTACGGGACATGCAAAATGTCAAAATCTCCATTTTATACCAACTCCCAATCCAGAAAACAACCTCCACAGGATTAACTCTTCAAACATTTGAACATTTTCTTCAGATATACGAATAAGATGCATTTTTTCTTCAAGTGAAACAGCTCACTTATAGCTAAGTGATCTTACACCGCTGTTGTCTATAGAGCCTTATTCTACAAAGACAATTAATTGCTCAGTGTACCAGTCCCATTAGAGAACAGTAACTTTTATCTGTACCTTTCCTTACCTATATACCCATTCCTACAGTGGTGTATTTCACAGTAAGAGTTGCTTACAGACTTTCAAATGTTAGTGCACCCTTCTTTCTATCCAGCTGTACTTTCTACATTACAAAGGTGTAAATAATGTAAAATGTAAAAGAATGTATTTCAAATACAAAAGAGAGCTGAAATGCACCTCACTGTTTAAGTTTCACTACAATTCAAGGCATTAACATGAAGATTTGGAGGAATTTCTTCGAACTGCTCAGTAGAAATAACTCCTCATACAAACTTCAGCATTAGTTAAAAATTAAACTAATTCTACTGTACAGCTTCCATCCAAGAAAGTATTTATTTTGAATAAAATCTTTGTAGTTTGTACAAAAACAGGTGTATCTTCTGTCTCAGAAACAGTACTAAAAATTACAATAGAAGTAGCAACAGTGACTTTCTACAGACTAAAGGAACAGGCCAGCTATGTTGTCATACTGCGTACAATTACTTAGCAGGCAGACAAGCAATACATTGTACCCTATCTGATGGAGAGGTATTGAGTACTCTCTTGCACATCGGTTTAATTGGAACAACTTCGCTACATCAAGAAATTTGAAAGCAATGTTCTTTTTTTGAACTGCACCTTCATGGAAGTACATGAAATGTGTTGTCTTCATAGCTGGTGTAAATTCTCTCCAACTCCATTTGTTCTTTTTTTTTTTTTTTTTTTAATATGGGGAGGGCAGTCGGGAAGGGTGGGGTTCCACATCACAGTGAGTTACCAAGAGCACACAAGCTCAGCAAATGGCTTCAGTTGCACCGCTGAGGAATTTCAGTTTGGACCCCACCAAACTTTGCACTAGTATTTCAACTAAGATCACATAATCTACAGCCTGAGAATGGACAGAGAGCACACCTCTATGCAAGTGACAGCAAGTTGAGGATGAGAAACCTCCTATTACAGCAAAATTAATTATTGGCAGAAACTGTACATGACATTTACATAGCTCTAAGATACATCTGTGGATCCATATGGATCGCTGTTTAATAATCACTGAACAATTCTAGAATAATTGCGTAATTTCCAGAATGTAAGTCATAGATTATGACTGGAAATTTCTATCACATATAGGGGCACTTAATTGAAAAATGAGCTGCTACAATATTCAAATAAAAAGGTAAATCACACAATCACTGTGGATAGTGGCAGCTGTGTCTTCAAACAGTACTCAGTTCTAGTTAGAGCTACATATACTGACAAAAATTACTTCTGCATGCATGATTCTCTGCAATTACTTAATGCATTTCATGATCATTTCTGTTTAATTACTTTCCTTGGGTGTCACTTTATTCTACAAAAGTATGTTATCGTTTCATTTCAATGAAGGATTTTGAAAACCAGGCCTCTCTCATCACTAAGTTTCCTGCACTGGAATCTTTTATTTTTACTAGGCTCATTCTTTCTATCTTCATCACAAATTAGGGAATTTCCTTAAATACAGAGATGTTTTTCATGCAATTCTTCTTTGTTTTTCTAAAATATTACCAACTGATAATGAAATCACCTCTACATTGCACTCAACTAAAAGCAGCCAAGTTAGTGAAAACCAAAAATCTACAGTATCTTACTTTATTACTGAAATCCCCAAAGGTAACACCAAGCATTTGCTGGAGGATGTGTACACCAGCTATGTAAAGTTAGGTGCTGCATTATCAAGGCATATTAAGTCATGGTCATGTAACCAATTACCAGTTGTAAACATTCTGAAATGGTCTTGAAACACATTAAACTTAAGCGTTTCTAACTTTTTGTTAATATCCTTCTTATTACATATATTTTGCCCTGTAAGCATTATTACGAATGCCTGAGAAGATCAGGAGGGTTTCTTGAAATACAGAGACTCAGAGGATTTCATCTGCTATGTGGAAAGCCAGAGCTGCTCGTGGGCTTCCCAGGTTTACATTACATTCATTATCTTCAAGCACCATGACATACTGACAGTTTTAACTGCGTTCATTGGATCTACAGCCCATGCAACACCAACTGCAAGGGAGAGTCTGCAATTCACTGCCCATCGGTCAAAAGGCTGGGAGTCAGTCCTTCAGAAATACGTGTCACGATCTGCCCCCCTACCCCAACGCTTCTGGGAATGTGGGTGGAAAGGCAGTGTGAGGGGAAGAAGGGACAGGCTGGGGAAATGGTTGCCATTTCCACTCCCCATGAGCTTCAACACAAACTCCCAGGCACCCACAACAAGATTTGATGCTTACATATAGGCAAAGGTGAGCATAAAACTATGACTTAACCTGCTACTCCAGAAGAGTCTATGAGTGTACAGTGTTTCTCCCCAGAGAAACAGCAGGGAGACAGAGGTGAAATTTAAAGAGACTCCTTGTTATTTGATAGGAAGAAGTTTAGATAACTCTTCGCTTTGTAAGTCCTAAAATCCAGGAACACCTTCCCCTTATTTCACTGTTGAAAACAATTCCACATTCTGAAGTATTCTCAGATCTTCTTTTGTTTTTACCCTCAAAGAACATGACTTAGTGTGATCTGGAGACAAAAACTTTTTTCAAACTATACTCAGCTCTATAGAAAGCATATTTTCCTTCATATTTCTTTCATTATACTGTTATTGTAAATTTATTTAACAAAGCCAGAAATCTTGAGGGATTAAATAAAGAAAGTCACACTTGAAATCATTGCCTGCTGGTGCCAGTATGTTAATTATTAGGCTGTTTTGCATTGATTTGGTACTGTACCAAATCATGAAGTTCAACCACAGAATGGAAGAAGCAATCCACAGGATTTCACTTACACAGCTTCTCAAACTATTTTTTTCCTCCCCTAAATTGTATTTATAAATAGTGAAGAAATTAATACAGTGGAAGAATATACATATTGTTTTAATACAATACAAAGAGTGTACTGTGTTGTTCCATACCTTATACAAAAAAGTAAAACTGGTGAGAGATAAAAGTCAAATATGTTAATACCTTTAAAGAAGTTATAATGGATCACTCCATTATGCATTTCTGTAGTCAAAAGCATAAATGAAATCCAAAGAAATAGAACCCTGCTCTTTACTTCAGAAAATAATTTTGAAATGCCTTCCAGCCCCCTGGAACTTTCACCCTGCCCTATTCCATCTTGATAGGGAACCTACCTCAGAAGCAAACTCCTGCATTAGTTTACACAAGGTAAGCGGCCTTCAAGTGAAAAGAACAAGTCATAGCTTAAAGAACAAGTCATAGCTTATGCTAAGCATTCAAGTAACTGATTAAGTGGCACCCAGAAATATGATCCTGTAACGGCTCATACATATGCCTAACCTTCCACAATAACCAAACTCCTGCTGCTGTGCTGTTCACAGCACATGTCGAGTTGAACGTTCACAGAGATCACCAAGATCTTGCTGTATCAAATTAATCTTAAACATATAACTGAAGAGCAGTTTCTTAATGAATAGTTTTCAGATCACAAAACTTGGTGAATGTCTTCGCCCTGGGATGGATTTTCCACACCACTTTCTCCCACTTTTCTGAGTGCCAGTGTCACAGTCCTTTTAGTCTCTCCTCACAGGGCAACTGCCTGAGCATTTCTGCTCATCTTGGTACCTAGCATAACTACATTATATCCTATTTCTGATGCAGCTCATACCGAAGATGTAAGCACAACATTTCATATAGCAGCTAAACAATGCTTTTCACTTTGTTTTCAGTTCTTTCTCCAGAAGTTCCCAACATCTTCGTTTTCTTTGCACTGTGAACTGATGATTTTAACATCAATGATATGAATTTTTCCTGAGTTGTAATTAGCATTTCCAAGTTCTGAAATGTTTATTTCTCATCTGAATAAGTCTTCTTTTCAATTCATTACTTGTTTATGCTAGAACCATCTGATGCCTTTTTGCTCGCTTGTTCCATTTGTCAAGATCCTCCTCAAGTTCTCTGACATCACCACAGTATTTTACTACTGAAGTAAAGCTCAGCATCATCCAACAGATTAGAAATTTTACTGTTTTGTCTCTCCTTCACTCACTAGAGACACTGAAGCTTGTCCTAGCAGTAATGCTGGGGGGACACCTGTGCTGACTTCTCTAACCAGAAAATTGACTGTTGACCCTCAGTTCTTAATCGACATGTGAATCTTGCCTGTAATTCTAAGGCACTCCAGCCACTTCAACCAGTGTTTGATATGGAACCACAAAGTCTCTCTCAAAATCTTAACGTTATATCCCCAGCATCTCCTCCCTTCACTCAAGCACCATGCATACACTTGGACCTCAGGCCAGATCTTCCTTCACGGAAATCATGCCAAGCCTCTCCACAGCTGATACAATCCTTCTCTGTAGACTCTACCACTGCATCAGAGACACCAGTCAGCTTAACAGGTCTCTAGATTCCAGGATGCCTCCTATGGATGGGAGCCATACAGTCAATCCTCCTGACCTCAATCCAGAGCCATTTGAAACAGGATCATGCTCTGTTTGGCCAGCAGCTCAGCAATATTGTGTTCTGCAGTCAAGTTCTTTCGGTACCCTTTGGTGAATGGCATCTCGTCCTGGTGAAATGTTAACACCGAATCTGCTCGCTCTCACATTTTTGGCATATTTACATTAAATCTGTCTGACTTCCTGAGGGGATGGTAGAGTGGTTAGGTACATGAATTTGAAAGTTGTCAAAAATGTAGCTAAGTTGGGACCGATCTTACGTAGCACTCTTTCTGACAAGGGAATAAGTGGAATTTGTGAATGCCACAAAAGAGGAAATCAACACACTGGATGGCCAGTCTCTGAAAGCACCAAATGTTCTTGATGAAGAATGTAAGGAAGAGGAATAGGTAACACCTCACAGGGCAAGGCCAGTTTATACTAAAATAAAAGGCGAACAGTTCAAACTGTAATTAACTGTGAATATCAGCACCACGCAGAGGAAAAACAAATATAATCTTGTGATCTATCAACAAGGCATATATAAAGGAAAGATTCCATTCTAGCTGAAATAAACCCAATATATACTAGACATTTAGCTTAAGGATAGAAATAGTTCGATTCCATTTTAGAATGCCTTCCTTTGATATGTAGAGGAGTCCAAGAATAACCGGTCCTGCAGTCTTTTTAAAAACACAGCACTGAGCACTCTACTCTTAAAAAAAAAAAAAAATGCAGAGAAAGATGAATTTTACTTCATAATGAAGGAGAAAATGGACGGGGTTTATTTTCTTTTAAACCATAAAGACTGATGTTGTCAGTGTTGAAATAAGAGCTTTGTCTGCCCGAATTTAAAAATTGTATTAACACTGCAGGTAATTAGGAATATTAATGACACTTAAGGTATAAAAAGAATTAACCTTGCAGATAATTATATTAACCTTGCAGATAATTGTAAGACAGTGTCTGCAAAGAGTCATGATCAGACAAGCACTATATATAGCCATCTAAGCACACATATATGCTACCTGCTGTGGCTTTTTAGTAACTGCCAGCTATTTGTTACAACTTCAGGAAAAAGATGGGATGCATAAGGAACCTTTTTTACTTTTTGAAAGTAAACAAGAGTGGTAAAGGAAAACTGAGTTGTATTCCTGAGCTTCAACCAATCTAACAAGCAACTTCAAGTGATTTATTTTGCCTTGTTATTCATAAGTTTTACTATCTGTCAAATGATACTTATTTCTACTCTACAGAGCACAAGATTTACTTAAGGCCACCTCTACACAAACAAGTACTTATTTTTCAGTTCACTTTGTAGGTTATATAATTTGTCATCCTAGACACCTACTGATTAAGAGGAACAAAAAAAATCATATGCAATATTGTATTTCCACACTCCTAAAGGGATCACTACTGAAATGACACAGGTTACAAAAATCCTAAAATACTACTGAATTCATTGCTCTCATTTTCTAAGAGAAGCACTTAATTTTATTTATTTACTTATTTAGAAATTAAGAATAGATTAGCAATAGATTTCTCAGGAGAAGAAAAAATAAAATAATAAAATCCCTTAAATTAGCCAAAGTAAATATTTATTTAGACTTCAATATATTTCTCACAACTGTACTGATTGGAAGATCAAGAAACCATGAACTGGCTCTTTCTCAACTCCCAGAAAACACAAGAAGTTGGAACATGAAACACTAAAGTTAAAACCATTTATACCAAGCAATGTTTAAGAAAAAACAGACAAACAAACCACCATCAAGAAAAACAACACAACGCTGTTTATCAGAAACAAAAGCCAAAAGCAGAACACAGCAGAGTAGTTTTTAATTATGTTTTACAGAACAGTTATCTCCCTGTCTCTGGGGAGATAATGCTTAAGCTTTGCTTACTTAAAACAAACATAACAAAGACAGTTTCGTTGCTAATACTTTTTTATTTATACTTAAGTTACTTTATTGCTGAAAGTATTATGCATAATAGCGAAAAACTCCACATTTGTTAAGTGAGGAAAATGTCTGTGTCAGTAAGAAGGTTAGAAGCAGGAAGCAAAATAGCAGTGTTCTCTGGGTTAAAAGAGAAAGCAGACAGAAGCTTGTGGGCCCCAGCCAGCTCATCAAACCATCCTTGCTTCCTAAGTGAAGAAAAAAACAGGAAAATTCCCATGTTGATTTTCTGTGTGCAAAGCAAGATAAAAATCGTGTCACTTGGCATGACAGCAGCACCGTGTCACCAAAAGAAGATCATGTCCCATGACAAACTATCACAGGATAGCTGGATCACGTACAAAGAAACATCCAAAAAGAAGATTTCCAGAGGGAAAAAAATATGTATGCAAGTCTAGTGAAACAGAGAAAGGAATAGCTAGGATGAAGGTGCCCAATTCCATTTTTCAATAGAAAATTTGGCTTGGAAGAGAGTTTCAATCTGTAAAAGCCTAGTCCCAGTTCTGGTATTCAGTATCAGTTCTACCTTTCAGCTTCTCAATTCATAGTTCATTTTCCTTATTCAGATCATTAAAAAAACAACAATTGTCTTAACACCTTTGTGAAACTGCATGGCACCAAGCACTGAACTGATAAAGAGACTTCTGATTAACAAAAGCACAACACCTGGCCCTAAATCAGAGACTTTCAGCCTGTCACCTCAGACCACAGATCCTATAGGCTCAACTGAAGCTTGGATAATGCTCCAGCACTGCTGAAGTCCAGCAAATTTCCATTAAGTCAGTTCTAACTCCTCCTTCAACCATCCTCAGAAATATCCTATCTTCTGAAAGTTGCTGCTTTTGGGAAAGCAGCAATTGGAAAACCAATACACGTGATGTGCAACACTGTGGTCTGCACAGATTGTTGAAGTTCTATGCACTGATTAACTCTGAAATCCTGTGTCTTAATTAGTGCAAGAAAATAAGAAGATTTATACAAATTCACAATATACAAATAAATGCATAGAAAACATTACATTCAATTGCACTTCTGTTTTTTCCTGACTTCAGCTTCAGGACTTCAACTGTTGTAGTTTAAACACAGAAGAACACGGTGCCTTTTAATTCTCTAATATGATGGCAACACTTCAGAATTTGAAAAAAAATAGAAAAAGAAAAAAATGCAATGTCCACTTCAGCAAATGCTCCTAGTACATTCCGACGGCTCAAGAAATAATCTCCATTTCTAAATGTCTTGGTTGTTTTGCTTTTCCCCCATGCGCAAGATTACAGCAATGCAGAGTTCAACCAAGTCTGCTATTGAGAATATTTTATTTACTTTTTAAGTATAGAATTTAACCGCATACATTTATCTGTTACAGCCCTCCTGCCATCTGTGTCATAGCATATTTCTTGAATTCATCGTCAAGAGATGACTTCTTTCATGTGTTACCTCTTTACAGAGCCATACATGCATTCCAATCACTGACATTTTACCAGTGGGAAAAGAATCTTCTGATTTCAAGACACAGAGGGAGACTAATGACAGAGTCCTCAGCAGGACGCTGCATCTTCTTGACACCAATAAGAGATTATATTTCCTGCCTTCCACTACAGCAGGAAAGCACGGCTGAGCAGTGCTGGTAAGACCCAAGCAGCTTAGAAAAAAAACCCAGAGCCAATCATAACCACCTGCAGGACACAGCAATCACAAAGAGCTGGATTAGTATGCTGAGCAGGAAGAAGATGCAAGTTATTTATTAACTCAGTCATCCACATGCTTTATTACACAACTGGAGAGGTGGAGAAAGAGGCAGGATTTGATGAAGTGCTTGAAAGCAAGAAAAAAGCCACAAAATCAAAAATACTTGCCCTTAGCAGACTACATTAATTGGCACAACAGTGAAACTATCAGAGCTCTTTAACAAAAGATACAAATGTTCTAATCTCATGTCCACCTAGATTTCATAGATGTTAAGGAGCATCCAACAGTCAGCTCCTTTGTATGTTGCCCTATGTAGGAAGGGCAAGAGTTGAAAGGATAAGGGCCTGAGATCCTCAGTCTGAACAAGAAAACACCACGTTGTCTGGACAAATGGAAACCTTAATAGAGGTGCTACTTGGGTTGGGCTCCACTCCTTCATTAGGTACCAACACAATCATCTGCATCACATTACAACTGGCACACGCTAAATGGGACAATTAGTGAAGCAGTCTAAATGAAGAAGACCTCCATTTAGAGATCCTCTGCACATCACCTAGAGAAGAAATCAGGTTGAAGGAATAAAGAAAATCAAAGTTAGCAGTATACCTTGAAGATGTGCTATAACTAGACTAACTGCAGACTTTCAAGCTCATCATAGCTTGAGATTCTAGAGAACACGTATGGTCTGAATTAATTTCAGAGTTGTATAAACATGATGAGAACAGTCCTGTGCAAGCTCTATGTGCCAGCGGCAGTAAAGTCCTGGTTTGGAGAGTGCCAATGAAGAAAGACAAAGTGGCTACCATTCATCATGGAAGAGGGTATAAAATCATTTGCACCAGATCATGATCAATAAGGGCTTTAGGTTGTCAGCAGAGAGACAAATTATCACTCATTGCCAAAACTAAAGTTTCTTTTTTTGAATAAAGGTATGCAAACTTTCAGAGTAGAAATACGCATGGAGGATACAGACATGCTTTAGAAGATCCCAGCTGTCTAAAGTCATTCCTACCAGACATTTAGATATCACAGTTCAAACAAGTCAAACTATCAGTTAGTGTGGCAGGCCACAGCTTTTTTAAATTCCCATAAATATGAAACAAGTTCCCCCTAGATGCAATCACAATCAAGCTTGTCTTACATTTGGTACTGTGGTATATGCTGGTTGTAACAACCTACGCTTTTGTCTTAACAGTCTTTGTATTCCTTTTTCTTGACAACACTTCCTTCTTTGTTCCCAGAAAAGCAGAGAATAAACTCATACCAAATCTCTTGGATTGCCTTCATGTTCCCTCCTTCCTGCTCGCAAATTCATTAGCTTATGAGTCCCACATCAACACCAGCTATTTTTCTATTTCATACTAGGAAACTGCAACTTATGAGATTCTTTTCTGGAAAATGAGCATCTCACCACCACAAAGAGTAAGAACAAAAAACAACAAAAATTCTTTTGGATTATTTAAATAAAGTATTCTAGATGGATCACTTTTTTTATTTTTTTTACCCTAACAAATGGTGCTGTTTGTTGTGAAACATTCCATTCTTATAATGCTGCAGTATCAGACCTCATAATACTTAATCAAAACCAGTTTCACCAAAATATTTTCAGGAAAAAAACCTACTAGCTCTAGTGTCCAATTAAGTTTAACAGCAGCTGTTCTAAAAATTTGCACAAAGGAAGCCACAGGCTTCTGAAGTATTAGGATTAGAAATAGTTTTTGGAATCAGATAAAAAGAATAAATGGAATCACAATCCTAAAATGCACTATGAAAAGCCCATTTGTGTATCAGAACAAATAAAATAGTAGCTCAAAGCAATGTAAGTTTACAAAACAAGAAAAAAAAACCCACAAAGTCTTCTCTATGTCTTGTGAAGCACAGCATCCTAGTACCACTCTCCTGTAACTCACACACTTATGTCTGAGATGAGAGAAGATTAAAGTTGTGGCCTACTTTTCCCCCCCCCCACTCAGTTAATGAATTGCATCTCTGCTCATTCATGAGATGTCCTTGGCAACTAATGATTTACCTCACCTGTTCCAGAAACAAGCTGATTGTAATAAATTACTCTGGCTTTCAACACCACTTCTCCACCCATATGGCCCCTAGTATACACTCATCATTTATCTCCAAGGTTCTTTGAAAAAAAGTAGTGCTGCTGAAGCAAAAGCTCTCACAGTAAAAATAACACTTACAAGAGACAAGGTTTTTGAGTGAAAGATAAATGTTCGTGGCAAGCTTCAGTACTGAATGTGTGCTAGGACTGATCAGTCACAAGTGTATATGGCTACAAATGAGCCCCTAAAATTGCACATTTTTATTATTTTAGGACAGTCACTGAAATAAAGCATTTACTACCTACTACAAAGATAAGTTACAGCATGATTGCTGTAAGAGCCGATATACTAAACATTACTATACACTAGCATTTATTATAATCACAAGACAGTTTTAATTTCACACTTAATATTGTGCAAGTACATGCCAGTTGATGCAATGCATTTAACACATGCAGCCTTTATTGCTCATTATCCTTGTTTTAATTAAAAATTATGAGAAAAAAAGTAACTGTCAAAATTCCTTACAAATCCCTTTCAAATCTTTCTCATGTAAACCTCAGCATGCTGGTTGCTGGTCTGATGCATCTGCTTTGGTACTGTACTCTTACTGAAAATGTTACATATTGTATAGACTGATCACTTACAACACAGTAAGAGGAAAATCTGCAAGAAGGAAGAAGAAGTGTGAGCTATCTCCTTACTCAGACTTCTGCAGATCATTACATAAATCATATAAAAGAACTGATATCTTTTACAAAGCCTATTTTAGGGCAATGGAAAGAAAAATCCAGTTCAACAAGAATCAGAGATGTATGACTGTGGCTATACAGAGAATAGTTAAAGAATTAACCCACAAGCAAAGAATGCAGTGCATCAGTTTTCCTAAAGCCCTTATAAACCTGTTTTGGGACACTGTTATCTGCAAAGTATCCTAGCTTAAATTTAAGGCATCTGAAGCATGAATTTACGTTTCTTCTACTGAATATTGCTCACCTCGCTGCTACTGCTTTTAGAAGTATATAACAGAGCACACCAGATTCAACTTACAGCGGCTCCGTAGAAGTTCTGTATATTACAGCAGGGACAAATTCGCCCCTCATTTTTTGAGCAACCGGATAAATTCCCAACCCTATTTATTACTGTCAGACAAAAATCACACAGGCAGAACCCCTTGGACAGTTTGAGACAGCATCCATCCACGTGGTGATGGCAGTCCTTCCAACCTGCCTGGTATGGGTACTTGCAGTGACAGCGTACAGTCTGAAATATTCAGAAGTGCTGCTCATATGCAAGAGACAAGGTACTGCACCACCAGCAAAATGAGTGGGCCATAACTGAAACAGCAGTGAACATGGCAGCTTCCACTGCACGTGCTCCTCAGTGTTCATCATTCACTTTAAGAAGAAAAACAAAACACAAGCTATATGGAATTTATCATTTTAAAAGTTACAAAAGTTGTTTTGTTGATAAGCTATGTTAAGCTACCCTAAACACTTGCACTCTAATTTCATATGTAGCCACTACAACTAAATTCAAATTCACACTTTGTTTTAGTCACAAGAGCATCAGTGCAAATAAAAGTTCATGCAATCTTAATGTAAGTCTCCAACAGAAAAAGATCTTCCTTGGTGAGAGATCTAACCCAACAGAACATTCAATAAACTCCATGTCGTGTTTTCTTCTGCAATTAATTAATAAACAAACAGCACATCCCTGCCTACAGTAGTTAAACCCACGTACTTTAAATGCCTACTCTGAGCCCAAAGGCTCACCTAACAGTCTAACTTTGCAGAACAATGAAGTTTCAGCTAATTATGTTAATTAAACTAATTAGGTAGCTTCAGCCAATGCATGTAAATGCAGCCGTTTTTAGAATGTTTCATCTGTAAAGGCTAACATTATTCAGCATAACTGAAGGCAAACAGCCACTTCTACAGCAAGTGTTAACAAACAGCTGCAGTGAGTTACTTTGTGCAGGAAACTGCTGCTGTCTTAAATTCCCACAGAGCCAAAAATGCTCAGGGGACGCAGTAGTAGTGCTTAACAGAAAGACTTAACTCAGCCCCAGGACATCACCAGTCTAACCTGCCTCGCTGCCCAGGAAACTCTCAACAGGATTTTACAGTCAACACTCAAGTCTAACCTGTCATAACACGCTATCAACTAACTAGATTTAATCTGACAGGTCTGATTCTTGCCTTCACAAAAATCAGATATTGTGACTACTACATAGTCATGGGTCTATTTTGCATTACAGACCACAGATTCCTCATTTGAGCTTCACAAGCTAATGATCAATACAGAGATCGTGTGATACAATACACTTCTGGCTTACATATTCAATCCCTTTTGGAGTAGAATACAATACATTTTTAACACTGAAGTACGTATAAAAATGTCTTTGGTTTTGCTAACACAAAGATTAGCTATGGATTACTACTGTCTCTTGAAGGTCCAGAAGTCTCAAACATAAGCTCCAATTTAGAGATTCATTTGAAGTCTGACCATTTTACCCACTATCGTGAGCTGTTCACAAGAGTCAAGTATACCACGTTCTCTTCCTGTTGCATAAAAGTACTCATTAAGATGTCATTCAAGAGAAAAAAAAAAGATAAAAACATCAATATTTGGGTGCATGAGCATAACGCTAGAGAAAATGGGAGCAGCAGAAAGAACATCCAAACAAACTCTGTCCTGTATTCATTTCCAGTAATTACTAGAAAGGTGAAAGGCCAGTAGATTTTAAAACAAAAACCCCAAACCACATGTTTCAGTAGAAAAAAGGCACCAAGTTCTTAGCAAGAAAGAAAAAAAGAATTCAACATGATGAATGACAGTTATGATTAAATACACCTAAGAGCAACAGCAAACTGGAAGTCTATTTCAATTTTGCTTGCTGTTTATCTTATTTCCTTGTCACTGAGGAAATATCTCCTTTCCCTGCATGGAACCGCAGTGACATTTGACAAAGCAATTAGGAAAAGGACGCTTCGGATCAGCTGCCTTCGCCCTGTTACCAAACACAGTCAATGCTCAGTTCATGATTCCAGCAGATGTTCTTGCTTTACAGACTTAGTGGGAACTTAAGGTCTTACTTTTTCTGTCCTTCCTGTATGACACAAAACTGAGTCTAAACAGAGAAACCATTCAATTATGAGAAGTATTAACCCATCCAGCACTATCCGCTCTACAAATCAGAGAGTAAACTCTGACCAACAAAGCTATTTCTTCAAGTCCACAGCTAATTTGAAACCTGGTTTGAATGCTCAGCAAACTGAAGAAAGCCAGCTTGAGCAAAGAACTCTACTGTGGCCATTTACTTCTCACCACCACCCACTGCCCTTTCCGGTTAATACTTTGCTGAAGAACTGCTTATGAAACACTGAAATGCAGATATACAGCATACAAAGACAGAAAGCAGCATTTTAAGGAGGCAGAGACAAACCCTGACAGGAGAAGCACTCCTGAATCCCCCCCGGCCTCATCTCTGCTTCTGCTCCATTTCCAGACTCAGTCCTCCAGTCTTTGCATGACTGTGGACTTTCCCATACCACTGGACTAAAAGTCAAAACTAATCCTTCTCACAAAAAGATGATTTTTTGCATGTGCACTTCTGCAAGAAAGGGAGGTAGCACTTTCAAATTTAAAAAAAATAATAAAAAGACAGCTCCCCCAACCAGTTTAAACTGCTTGTAAAATGAGGGACTAATTCTGCTTCAGACTCTGTACTTTCATTGCATTCACTGAATTACAGTAGTTAAAATAGTTAACAACTGATTTGGCTAAAGGCATCTTCAATTATTCAGGAATGCAACCTAATGGAGCAGCTGTGAGGGCATCAGGGCACATAGCTCTTGGGCAAACTCCTCCTGACCCTGACATCAGTCACTGGACTTGAGGAGTAGGTGTGCTGCCTCCACTGTACAAACCCACCGGGGTTTACAGATACACCAGAGATCAACTGCAGAAACAGGGGGCCAAATATCAGCCAGAGGTTCAAGTCTCCCAGAGAGGAAGAAGAGGACAAGGAGACATGGAAAGATGATGCTGCCATTACAGACTGAAGAGATTCTGCTGGAAACCTGGGTTCAATTTCATCAAGCACTAAAAGCTCACTTGGAAAAATCCAAAAGAAACATCTTCCAGACTCATCAGAAAATAACCAGTAGTCTCTAGTACTACACACACAACACACAAGGAAAAAAAAGGCTCTTTTCAGTCAAAGACTTGAGTTTTATCTCCCCTGCCTTGCATTTACTAATGCTCAAATCATTTACTATGATAAAACTGTGTCACTATTTTAACTTGCCTATTCAACCCGCCTTATCCTATCACAGCCACCCAAATAAAGTATGCCACTGAAAGAACCTCAGCGTTCCTATCCCGCAGCAGCCAGTGCAGAGGTGCTCTCTGCTGCAGGGCAAGAGTTTTAACAAGGAAAATTTCCAAAGGTCAGCAGTTTAGGCTTTTTTTTTTTTTGGCCAATATAAGGTGAATACAACTGTTAATCACAGAACTGTAGGGGCTGGAAAGGATCTCTGGAGACCACCGTGTCCGACTCCCTGCTAAAGCAGTTCCCTACAGCAGGTGGCATAGGTTGGTGTCCAGACAAGCCTTGAATATCTCCAGAGGAGACTTCCCAACCACTCTGAGCAGCCTCTTACAGTGCTCTGTCACTCCGACACTAAATGTTTTTCCTTTCTATGGAACTTCCTTTGTTCCAGTTTCTGCCCGTAGCCCTAGCTCTATTGCTGCACACCACCAAAAAAGGTTCATCCCCACTGACTTGAATGAATGCAAGAAAATAGTTAAAACTTTAGCCACCTATCCGACAATAAAGCACAAGCTAAAATAAACTACTGTAAACTTAGCGATGGGATTGGTCAAAAATAAAAAAGGCATTCTTTCCATGAGAACTTGCAGAGAAAAAACACTCTCATTCAACAGCTGGGGAACTTCCTTAGACTCAATTTTTTCAATTAGCATTTCCAACCAACAGCTATATAATCATTAACTATGCCAGTATGTTTTACATCGTGACTTGACTGTTAATGTACCTGAGCACTGTCTTATCTCAGTTAAAATCCAGGTTTAATAAGAAGGGGAAAGTGCCATTTATGCTAATATTTCTGAACATTTTAAAGAAATGTGTTTTTTTTCCAACTAGTGTTGACTCTTAAGTCCAAAACATAAAACCTAATTCATAAGCAATGCATCCTAAAGGCAGTAATCTTTTGTCCTTCACTTTTCACGCACCAAAATATCAGAAAAGAAGAAATATTTATGAAAGGAAGAAAACAAAGAAAGAACATGAACAAAAACCCACCATATTCTTACCTTACTACGAAGGTATGTAAAAAATAATTTGCAGGTAAGATATGCCTTCTTTCTCTCTCTATACAGAATTTTAAAATGCTTATGACTTCACTGCATTACCCACCTTTTCAATAATGCATATCCATCTTAAATATGCATTTGTGGTATGAGTAGAGGTGAAGAAAAAAAGGACTTGCTTACATTATTTGCTAGGTAAAAACAAGTCTGGCAGCTTCTCTTAAAGTTAATGGGCTGTAACAGAAACTAAGGGGAAATATATATACACAAACACACACACGTGAACTTAGCTGTTGCAAACCAACTACTTCATTGTAGTTATAATTAATTTTCAGCAGCCAAAGATACAAAGGGTTACATATGTATTCTTTAATGTGCAAGATTTGTATTAATATCATGTCTGCTTTTAATTTATTGTTATCTTCTATTAAAGAATAAATAATTGTGCTGCCTTCTAATGTGTAGCTCTTGAGCTTTAAATCACTGACCATAACTAATAAGCAGTGTAATAGCACGAGTATCTTAACTAAAACCACAGACTGCAATTTTGTTGATTGTAAATCATCATCATTTTTAATGCAAAAGCAACAGCAAATCTCTGTAATTACTGGGTGCATTTGAATCACTTTTATGATTACTGCTCTATACCCATTAGAAATCCAAAACACTGAACTGCACAGGGCATAAAACTGGAATTATGATACAGTGCAAGCTATAATTGAAATCCATAAATTTCTGCACTGGTGTTCAAAATTATTTTGTTGCCAAGAATTGAAGTCCTGCAGAATTGACTTTAAAAACATTTACTTTAACAGAGCGTTGGCTGCAGTGACAACAGTAGTTAATTTCAGAGTACTTTAAAGTAAAAAAAATAAAATAAAATGTTGAAAATGTTAAGAATCACAAAAAATTTCAGGAGTGCCACTCTATGTGATATTAAAAAAAAAAGATGAAGCCAGCGGTAGTATATGTGCATGTACTGCCTTAATTTGGTAATCATCAGAATATTATCTTCTAAAAGTATTAGGTCCCTAGGAAGGGAAATCAGAAATTAAACAACACACAACAGGAAATTCTTTTTAGGGTAACAGCTTTAATGTTTCAAGGTTCACAAAAGCAGACCTCAAAAATAAGAATAAGAGAAACTTAAATGCTTGCAGAAAAGAGGTATCAGAATATTCATAGACTTGGGCAGCCCAATTTACAAGAAGAGACTGAAGAGCTTTTCTTGTTTCAGCTCACAGAGCAAAGACACAGAAGAGATGACTGCTTCCATAATGCTGGTTCATCTGGAATATTTCTTGAAACGGAACTACTACTTGCATCCAGTTAATCTCTACCTGTGTAAATGCATCCATGCTGGAGACTCAACATTAGGAGGACACTGTTTTTTTCTTTTGGGTTTTTCACTGTAGCTCATTTAAGCTAAAACTCATCACTATTAAAAAAATAAGTAATAAATCATTAATAAGTGTGGGTTGGAAAGCAGAAGATAGCACCTATTTCAAAAAAGGAGAAGA